>JAUIMM010000376.1:2437500-3145000 GCA_031769625.1 Taudactylus pleione | reverse complement strand
AAGCCCCGTACACACTAGACGATATTTATGAACGATATGGACTATAACAATATCGTTCAACGATATATCGTTCATATCGTCCAGTGTACATGCAGTGAACGATCAACGATGCACCCTCCCACGGGTCGTTAACGATATCCCCATGCAGCTCAATCTTGGGATATCGTTAACGATGCCATGCTGCCGAATGCAGCATGGCCCCTCTCCCTAAACCCCCCCCTCCCATCGTCGTTCGTCGCAAGTATGTATACACTTACCAATGTCAGCACGCCGCGTCCAATATCGCTCATCACACACATCGTCTGGTGTGTATGAGCCTTAACCGTAATCCTGGTTGTCATCTCTGAAATGGATGGGAGAACAAGGACTGATATATTTTCATACTTTGTAGAAAATGTAAGTGGGAATGTACAGCTCACATGTAGATATGTTAGAAAAGCTTTAATATACAATTAGTTTCTCCCAGCATAAAAATTTAATATTAGTCTGTAATGGATCTGGAAGTAACCCAGCAGACCGCCTTATAGATGGGGGGTGAACAACCAGGCCTTGGGAGAGATTTATAAACGCGTGGAAAGTGATAAAGTACCAACCTATCAGCTTCTAGCTGACGTTTTACAGGCTGTGGGGTCTATTTACTAAGCAGTGTTAGGTGACAGAGTGAAAAGTGATAAGAAAGTGATAAGGTGCCAGCAAATCAGCTCCCAACTGCCATCTCACAGGCTGTGTTTGAAAAATGACAGTTGGGAGCTGATTGACTGGCACCTTATCACTTTCTTATCACTTTTCACTCTGTCTCCTAACACTGCTTAGTAAATGGACCCCTCTATCTGAAAAATTACGGTTAGGAGCTGATTAGTTGGTACTGTATCTCTCTCCACTTTGTCTCCCTCCAAACTTTGATATATCTCCCCCACAGCCTGTAAAATGACAGCAGCTGTTTGGTTGGTACTTTATCTCTCTCCAGGGGCGGAATGCAGCAAAACAAGAAATGCAGTCAAACCCACGCAAATGCCGTTTTTGGGGGGGTCTAACTGCATTCCTCATATGCATCAAGCCGTATAATGTGATATATTCCTGGGCTTTGATACGGTGGGCGACGCCATCTTCAGATGGCGTTACCCAATAGAAGCTTATGGGCTTCTATTCGCGACGCCCCAATCGGATTCCTCCCAGCACCCCAGTGTCATAGACCCAGAAGTCTCTCACTCCCAAAGGACAGCTTTTACCGAGAGCATTTTACCATCGTGCATGTGAAGAGTAGCGGGGTGCATCGAATCCCGTCCCAGGGATTGACACATCTCCCCCAAGGTCTGATTCAGTCACCACATGTGTGGCCAGATTGAGCAGGTTCTCACAGTCCTCGTTTAAATTTAGGGGCAAAGCCAGCTAAAAGGGGCGAAAACTGCACAGAGACAAACCATGTTGTGCTGCAAGGGATGGTAAATACAATTTATTTTGTATGCAGGGTGTACACTCTCTGCTTTTGTATGTAGCGTAAAGTCTGAGCAGATTTATTTTCACACTGAGATTTACAGTTGCGCTACATTCTACATTCAGGCTGGTTTTCTCCTAACTACGAGTATAAATGTGTCCCCTATGTCTGTCCTGTGACACCCCTGTGTGTACCTCACCTGTACTATATGGGGTACATTTACTAAAGAGTAGGTTTTTTAGAAGTGGAGATTTTGCCCATAGCAACCAATCAGATTCTACTTAACATTTATCTAGCACCTTCTAGAAGATAATAGCTAGAATCTGGTTGGTTGCTATGGGCAACACCTCCACTTCTAAAAACCTGCACCTTAGTAAATTTACCCCTATAATATCTCTGTGACCAATTCCCTGGTGTGTGTATCCTGCCTGTGGTGCAGATGGCTCCGTCTTCCGTTCTCTCCCTGTATTTTTCACTGCACGTGCTTCTAAAGCTTTATGGGTTAAACTCCTGCAACGCTAACAACACTCCACCTTCTCCTGAGAAGAACTTTGAAGGAGCCACGTAAATCTGCAATTATTATATGTTTGAACCTTTCTTCCCAGAGATGAATTCTCACTTGCGCGCTCGCTCTTCACACCAGCCATCCCTCGTCAATTATTGAGAAAGCAGATAACAGGCGATTCCTGACTCCCGAGCTTGTAGGTGGCAGCTTCAAACGCCTGATCCACCAACATATATTTAATATCTGAAGATTACATGAAGGGGTCTCGATGCCGGTGGATCATGGGTCATCCTGCACTAGATCCAGAGATAAGTCTGCATACGAATATAAAGTACTCACACAGCCTCAATAAAATTCCCTGACAGAGAGCTGTGCGCTCCAGAATAATACAGGACGGCCTTGGTTTCCATAACGCGTTGTTACAGTAGAAATCCAAGGTCTCAGACACACGGTATTAAAAATCCTCTGTTTCTCCATATCCCGGAATATGAACCTGCAGTTTCATATCGTTAGGCAGCAATTTCTGGTTCAGCACTCAGGAAAGTCTCAGTAAAGGTACAAACCATCCAGTATGCAAGCTGGAAATTAAATCACTGGGGTGCAAGCAGAAAGATAGGGTTTAAAAGAATGTAAATACAGTTTAATACCAATATAGGATTATTAAGCAGACCGGATGGGTATCTGTCCTTGATCACTAGCAGATATGATGACCCAATTAGGTATCATGGGAAAATATGGTGTATTTGTATAGCATGGTCGCATTCTAGTTGTTGTACACTAAGGAGAGTATGATTTTATTTAAAGGGAAAAGCAAACGTTAAAAGTGTTGCCTCTAAAAATCCCAATAAATGTATAAAGTCTTAAAAACTTTAACAGGTCATTAAAAAGCTCAACCTAATGCTGCATACACACGGTCAGATTTTGTTAAAGATGTGAACGATAACGATTGTAAAAATCGTTCATATCGTTGACATGTTGGGCATGCATCGACCAACGAGGCGCGTTCCCGCATGTCAGATAACGATATCTGACATCGACTGTGTTTGCAGACAGATTTGGTCAACTTCATTAATTTTAATAGTCAGAAATCGTTCATCGTTCATGAAATCGTTCAAATAATTGCTGAAATCGTTCATCATTACGATAACGATGGTCTGACAAATCTGACCGTGTGTATGCACCATAACACTGCCCTACGTTAGATTACCTCCCATGCACTATACAAAACACGCCACTAGAGGGTGCCTGCATGCAGATTTCCTCAGGGTCTTTACACTTTGCCATGGCATTTTGCTAAACACACAACTCATAGCTGTTGGAAACTTTGCACTGCCTGTGTATGCCGTTATTGAGGGACTAGTAATGATGCAGTGTCCATTGATTTTAAAATTATTTATAGCTACTTGGAAGGTTCCACTCGTTCTGCTGCTCTAATTTAATGGTATTACGATACTATGGAATGATAGGTGGAGTGATTGAGCAAAGGTATAGTTCATAAATATTTCCCTGTACAGATGAATTAGTCTTTATGGCAACATTTAACTCACTTAGCTCACCAATTAGATAGATTGCTATCATGCTCTTTCAATATAAGTCAATGCAGGTCGTTTGTGACGCGCTGTGAGGTATGCGTTGTAGAAAGTACCTCTGTACTTTGACGGTTGATGTTGGTACATCTGTCAGCTGCTAATGTTCCCGGGGTGTGAGATCTCTATTCTAGAGTGCTAGCTCTGTGGCCGAGCAATAGAACACTTTGTGATGGCTGTGTAAAAATGTGCCAGACATCAGCGGTCTCATATGTGCCCCCCTCCCCAACCCCTTCCCACCAGATTTTTGTAGCCGGGTAGTTTTTAATGTTTAAATGTCTTCGCTGCCGCTACAGTATATGGAAGACAGACATTATACCAATAGACAGACACATTTCACATCTGATTACAGAACACGTAACATATTTTGGTATGAATTGTGTAAAGGCTTAAGGCTTAGTTTTCGTAATATATTGGGCATGTTCAAAAGTCCACGTCAGCTAAGTAAGTTACTGTAAATAAATTAATATTGTATATGAAGCAGATTCAGGTGCCTATTGATCATCGGGGGCCGTATTCTACTCAAACACAGCCGGACTGGCCATCTGGCTCTTCTGGGAAGGGCTGATGGGCCGTTCCTGCCGACTGAAGGTTTGACCGACCAGCTCCGCCTCCCGGTGCTCTGCTCGGCCAGTATGCTAAAATGGAGCGTGCCGCGACGCCTCTGTGACTCCCAGTATGCCCTGTGGTGCATGGCCACGCCCCCTCCACACCCTCTTTTCCATTCATATAAAGAATGGCTGGGCTGAAGTTTGGCCCCAGCCTGTCCCAGTACTCAAAAATACCTCAAAGCAACCGATACGTAAAATGTTGGTTAATCTTATGCTCTTATTGAGCCTTATAAGTAATATTAATTTATGACGGGGGCGTGTCACATTCTGAGTATGCGATTCCGTATGCGGGAAATATGTCTTCGGTATCTCGGCCATTTTGAGTGACCATAGACTCACTCAGGAAGTTGATGTTTGCATTATCTGCAGCCGATGCTATGTACATGTACGCAGTTGTGAACAGCTGCGATGGCTCAGGTGGGCGTCTCAGTACGAGTCCCGGACGCTGTTGCATTAGCATATTTTTGTACATCCACAGCTGCGAAAATCACATCTGCGGCAGCATTAGAGTACAGCTGTGAATCAGGCTCATTGCACGTGCAAATTATTTTGACTCTTAACAAGTTCAGATTCTGGTCATATGTCCTTGTATCTCTATATACTCATATATGTGGCTCGAATAGTCTGACATACGGAGTCGCTGCACAAATTTCCACCCTTCAACTATCCTGGATTGAAGACTTAGGTCCAGATTCAGAAGCGCTCGCTATTTGCGAGCGCTCGCTCTGAATCAGGGCGGATTTAAACAAAAAAAAATCAGCCTCCAGGCCGCTCGCATAGCTGTATGTGACCACCTACAGCTTGTGGTCACATACAGCTATGCGAGCGGCCTGGAGGCTGATTTTTTTTTTTAAATCCGCCCTGATTCAGAGCGAGCGCTCTGGCGATGGTCGCGATTATCGCGACCATCGGGCTTGCAACGAGACCCTTGTGGTAGGGTCTCGTCCACTGCAAGCCCCAGTGAACTTCCTGCTCTAATAGAGCAGGAAGTTCACTACTGACATCACGTCTGATGTCAGCAGGGCCGCCCACAAATGGCAGGCGTTCCTACAGGAACGCCTCCGTTTGAGCAGCCACCCCCCCCGACCCGCCTACAAAACGTGGTGAGCTGTCGATCAACATCGACAGCCGCCCCTTTTTGCTGCGAACACCCGAGCAAGTGATTTCTCACTCGCTCCGGGGTTCGCGTACGCGCAATGCGCATGCCACACGTGGGCACTGCCCGACCATCAATCCACTTACGAGCGCTATGCGCTCGTGAGTGGGTCTGAATCAGGCCCTTGTTGTATATTTATGATTCATTACCCTGCAGACCCCACATTCTCCTCGTGAGTGGGTCTGAATCAGGCCCTTGTTGTATATTTATGATTCATTACCCTGCAGACCCCACATTCTCCTCACTGCTTCCTCCGATATTACCGACAGGCGGTTACATCCTCACATATGTGCCTCTCCTGTTCCCATCCTATAATACAGCCTATAAACCAGGGCCGCAACAGGACGGACTGGTTATTTAGCCTCAAATTCCTTATGCAACACGTGGGATTGAATTTTAGCATTTTTTGCCTGGTGCTTTTTGTTTTTTATTGTTTTTCAGGTTTATTCAACTGTAACAGCACAGACTAGTGATGTGAGGCTCCTGTCATTCTGCTGCAATACGTTGTGGCCTCCAGTGAATTGAGGCTCTTGCTTTCAGCTTGCTTTTTGGTAGATCTTTGACTAAGAACTGCTCTCAGCTACCTACTGCTGCTGTGCCGATTTATCAATGGACAAGGCCGCGTCAGCTGTGAAGTGTACACATCGCCCGCGGAAGGTGGAGGCAGCCATTTTGTGGGCTGAACCAAGAGAGAAGGCAGCTTATCAACTCGCTGAGAACTAGTGACATCACTGGGGCGTGTGGCTTTGCATGGGGTTTAGCACGACTCAGTAAAATTACTAGATTAGAGTCAATTAGGCTGAATTTTAATCTGGTCCAGAAACTTTCTACCCTCCATAGTGATTAGGCGACGTGTACTTTTAAATATTACCATACTTACCTACATTGCCGAGATGTGCAGGAGACTCACACATTTCGGGGTATAAATGTGTCCCTATGTCTGTCCTGTGACACATCTGCATTTACCTCACCTTTACTGTAAGGGGTTTATTTACTAAAATGAGGGTTTTTAGAAGTGGAGATGTCACCACCCATTGCAACCAATTAGATTCAACTTAACATGTATCTAGCATCTTCTAGACGATAATAGCTAGAATCTGATTGGCTGCTATGTACAACATATCCACTTTAGTAAATATACCCCCAGGACTACAAGGAGAGCAGTGCCCCTTTAAATTGGGTGGAATAGGGGCTTGATGAGATGATCTATGGTGAATTAGGTCATTACAGGCCTGTTCTGAATTGTAGCATTGCGCAGTGCAGTGGGGGGCGGGGCCATAATGAAGCTATTAGCATCACCACACCCCCTGCAATAGCCACTTGAACCATCCCTACAATAGGAACATAGAAGACAGACAAATGACCTGTTAGCATTTGGGCCATTTCCCAGCATTGAAGCCTTAGGGCCTGATTCAGAGCCGCTCGCTATTTGCGGTCGTTCGTTCCAAAACAAGGGGTGGCTATTCAAATGAACCGTTCGCTCATTGCGGTCTGTTCACGCCTCTGTCTGAACGAGCGAGCAAAACTTGCGGTTGTAATTTTGAAAAATACGCCCCCTGGCCGCTCGCATCATACGTCATGTCCGCTATTTATTAGATTAATCGAGTACATCGACCAGCGTATGAACTGCTCGCTATTCTTGTGGTTGGTTTTTCCTACCACTATATTGCGAGCAGTTCTGACTATAAAACAACCAGGTGACGTGGGCAATGACGCTGCTTTGTTAATTATGCACACCCTTAAAACGCCCGTTTTGACCTTTAAGCACGCCTGTGTTCTGATCTCCACTCCCCATTTTCAAGCCCCTTCCCCTGTTACCACCCACATACGCCTCATCCTGTCACTCAAAGTAGCAGGCATTCGCTATATAGCGAACAAACGATTTTCGGCCGCACTGACTGGGTCGCGCATGCGTATTACAATCCGTACGCATGCGCAGATGAGCGAACATCGGTCAGAACGAACGAGCGGCCACTTACGAGCGGCTCTGAATCAGGCCCTTAGACCGGTGCTCTGCAATGTGGAACGGTTCGTTCATGGTCTGAAAATAGTTAACAAAAGCATAAAATTCACACCGGTTCCATTACCGTGTCTGCATCCATATGCTGCTCATCTCATAAATATAATCGTCGTAAATATCCCAGCGCTGTCACGTTACTTATCTGCTGACATAAATTCCTCTGGCACGCAGAGCGGGCGTCCCGGTGTCACCACGTGGCCCAGGCGGCAGATGGTGGATGCAGTGCAAACAACTCTCTTAACTGCTCTGTGCCTGCGCTGCTCTGCTCTGTAACGATAGATTTATTGAGAAGTACAAGCGTACCGCAGCTCCAAGCCCAACCAGGTATAAATTATACCGATAAATACATCCGAGAGAGGGAGAAAACACAAAACAGGGTGAGCATGACATCTGAAAATGAATGTAATATGGAGAAGTAATATTGTCTTTCTTAATTCATGCAGCAGCCAGGATAATAAACAAAAATCAAATCTACAGAGAAATCCTGCGGTAACTGCGCTGGAAGGCTGCGTGGCGAGATACAATGAATGCATAACATAAGTGGATTTGTGGGTTAGGGATATTAACCCGGAGGACTGGTATGACAAGTAGGCAAAGCGTGGTTTAATCCACAACCTGTCAAGCTGCAGGTGCCAACGTTTCTGCCAGCTAGTGGCATTCTCTATATCCCCCTCTGAAGAAGGTCACTAGCTGGGAGAAACATCGGCACATGCTGCTTGACATATTGTGGATTAAACCTCACTTGTGATTGAAGGTCTGTGCGTGTTTTGTGTAGACAAAAAATAAAATAAAAAAAATGATACACATGCATTTATATATGTGTATGTGTGCATGTGTATTTTACATTATACACTGACTCTGATTTCTCCATATCTCAAATACAGCTTCACCGCTCTATTTTCATTCTCCCCTCTTCCAGTGCTCTTTATTCCTCCTGCTCTCCTCTTCTCTTACTACCCCTTCATCCTCCCTACATTTACCCTCCTCCACCCTCCAGTATTCTTCCTCTCCCTCCAGTTCACTGTACACCCCTCCTCCTCCTCCAGCAGTTCCTCCATCTCCTCCTCCCTACAGTTCTTATCCCATCTACAGTGTTCTTGCTCCTCCATTATTTTGCTAGCTCCTCCTCCTCCTTACAGTTCTCTTTTCCCATCCTCCCTCTCCAGTGTTCTTCCTCTCCCTGCAGTTCATTCTACACCCATCCTCCACCCACAGTTCCTCATCTCCTCCTCCCTACAGTTCTTTTCCCATCTACAGTGCTCTTTGCTCCTCCTGCTCCCCCATTATCTTGCTAAATAGTCATCCTCCCTCCAGTTCTCTTTTCCCCTCCTCCCCCTCCAGTATTCTTCCTCTCCCCCAGTTTATTCTACGCCCATCCTCCTCCTTCAGTTTATCCATCTCCTCCTCCCTACAGTTCTTTTCCCATCTGCAGTGCTCTTTGCTCCTCCTGCTCCCCTATTATCTAGCTAAATAGTCATCCTCCCTCCAGTTCTCTTTTCCCCTCCTCTCCCTCCAGTATTCTTCCTCTCCCCCAGTTCATTCTACACCCATCCTCCTCCTTCAGTTTATCCATCTCCACCTGCGTACAGTTCTTTTCCCATCTACAGTGCTCTTTGCTCTTCCTGTTCCCCCATTATAATGCTATCTGCTCATCCTCCCTACAGTTCTCTTTTCCCCTCCTCCCCCTAAAGTATTCTTGCTCTTCCTCCAGTTAATTCTACACCCATCCTCCTCCTGCAGTTCCTCCATCTCCTCCTCCCTACAGTTCTTTTCCCATCTGCAGTGCTCTTTGCTCCTCCTACTCCCCCATTATCTTGCTAAATAGTCATCCTCCCTCAAGTTCTCTTTTCCCCTCCTCTCCCTCCAGTATTCTTCCTCTTCCTCCAGTTAATTCTACACCCATCCTCCTCCTGCAGTTCCTCCATCTCCTCCTCCCTACAGTTATTTTCCTATCAGCAGTGCTCATTGCTCCTCCTGCTCCCCCATTATATTGCTAGCCCCTCGTCCTCCCTACAGTTCTTTTCTCTCCTCCTTCCCTCACCTATATTCATTCTATTCCTCCAGGTCTCTCTACACCTTCCTCCTCCTGCGGTTTCTCCACCTCCTCCCGAGTCCCTACAATTATTTTACCATCTCTTCCCACCTCCGGTTTTCTTCACCCAGTCCTTCCCCTTTAGTTCTGTCTAATCTCCTTTCTTCTGCATCCCCCCATACACATCCCACTCCAGTTATCACTAATGGCTTCTGTACCCTACTGTTCCCCCATCTCCCTTCCCACCTCCAGGTTTCTTCCCCAATCATTCCCTGCCCTCTTCATTGTCCACCCCCTACATCCCACTACAGTTCTCTCTAATGCCCTTATCCCCACTGTTCCCCATCTCCTTCTACCACTTCTCATTCCCCCTCCAGTACTCACCTCCCTGCATCCTATTCCGCTCCCCACCTTTCCAGTCCTCCTTTTTCCTCCTCCCTACAGTTCTCTATCCCCCTCCTCACTGCAGTGCCCCTCAGTTCTTTCTCCCTCCCCCTTTTACATTTCCGAGAACTGCGATTCTTCTCTACAGCAGCGTTGTTGCGATATTATTACATCATGTGACGACTGTGGCGCTAAAGTAACAAAACCAAATCTGTGACTCTGTCTGGCCCAGTAATGCAGCAGTAATAGACAGAAGGAAAAGGCTAGAGAACGTAGGTGCCCCTACACCCCTGGGCCCCAGGCAGATTCCTTAACCCCTCCACCCTCCCAGGTGTTATAAGCCATCCCTGCATCTTCTGCAGAGTGTTTTGCCTAATGAGTGCAAAGTGTTAATCTGCCAGATAACGTACAGCGCATACTGAAGGGTGGTTGTGAAAGGGCTGAGTGCTTTCTGTATTAGAATTAGGCTGGTTCGCTGCATTTTATTCAAGCCAGTTGTACGAGGATATAAAGGTTGATGAGGTCTCCCAAGGACAGACATTAATTACAAGACAATGGTGCATTGTTAATAGGGGGATTGTTATCAGACAGGTAGATTGCGCGGCACATTTCCACACACTGCATAAACAGGGAGAGAATGACATCTGCTTTTTCTTGGAGCCGTTTCTCAGGGGGGGAAAGGGATAATTTTATTCTCCTTTGTCTCGGAGAATGAGACACAGTAAACTACACCTTGCAGTAGGAAGAGTCCTTTGGAAGGAGGAATAATGCTGCGGAGATGTGTTTCATGCCATGCGTACCGATAACACAATGGTACACAATACTAGAGGCTTCTGGTGGCACACCTGAGCCATACAGGGGTGTGAGCTGGCAGAGCTATGTTACAAATAGCCGCTATTAATCCAGGTTAATGGTCCTGTATATCACCCTTATGGGGGAGGGGGTCCCGCAGTACAGTCGGACTGGCTTCAGTTGCCTATGTCCATTGTGAGCCGCTGCGAGTTGGGACTAACCTGCAGGCTGTACCGTCCACCTATGACAACCAACCAACTCACAGATGTATTATGAATTTTAGCCCCTTTACCATGGGCCTAGATACCATAGGTGCAAGGGGTGCAGCTGCGATGGGGCGCAGAGCTGAGGGGGGCCCATCTTCCTTGTTAAAGTTACATGTGTTATATATATTTTTTCGATTTTCACCATTGGGTGGTACATAGGAGCCCTAACAAACTTTTGCTATGGGATCTTTAAATACCTAGTTACACCCCTGCCCTTTACCTTCCAGGCACCGCCATCAACCCTAGTGCCCGTACCCAGGTCTAGGTCACTGTATGGGCCTGAATGTGAGGTGGAAGCTGCTGCGTCTCTGCGCGCTGTTACATTGCCGGTGATTCTTGACCCACCACCATTGATGCACCATCGGTTGTAACTTTGACACTATGGCCCTACGGCCGGTGCAGTTTCTCCTGAAACATGGCCTCTGTGCTTCTGAGAACTTTTATTCATACTTACCTACTTTACAGGACGGCTCAGAGGTGGCGTGGCGGCTGGGAAATTGGGCGGAGCAGGCGGCATGATTGCTTCATCGCGTGCTGGTTATAACATGGGTAACCTGGTCACCCTAGGATCCGTAGAGGTCACCTGTAGGAGAATGGATATAAAATACATTACTTCATTTCAAACCACAGGAGATGTACCGTGCCAGGACCTTTAAACTGTGACTGTCCCCTATCCCCCCCTACCGAAATATATATGTGTGTGTGGTGTGTCCTTCAGGTTAACTTGGGCGCTGATGTAGTCTGTGAAACTCATTTTGTGGTCAATCTTACGCAAACAGATGTATTTTCACCATAGAAGTCATCCTGGCTGATGGGTAAATCACAGCCATCAATTATAGGTTTGTCAAAGTCATTGATCATTCCCGGAGCTGGCAAATGATCCAACGGTGGAGTTCTGGGGCGAGAGGCATGACACATGGCAATTTGCATACAATGCATCCCGCGCACTCATTGCATGCATGCTGGCGGTAATTACGCGGGTATGCATGGTGAAAATCTCAAGGGACAGCTCTCTCGGTAAGAAGGAAGGTCCAGGGTTGGTTATCCCGCTACATGTAGAAGTGAGAGAACCAAGTGATCAGCCTGACTGGCCAGGAGTGCGGCTGTCCGTTCTGAGGGGCATCTCTAGAGGAAACATCTATTTTATTATGTTATTACTTTTGCTCATGTGTTAAACTACAACTAATAATCACTTGCAATGTTCATACTTGAGTCTGTTGCAGACGGTCACTGACGTTCCTACAGGAGGGGAACATTAGTAAAACAAGACTCAGCTCTTCCAATGCCCTGTTAGCCTATGACTGTATTCTGACCATTCCTCCTTATAAGCCGCTCCTGATATTGTACTGTAGAATGAATTCATCTCATTGCCAGGTAACACAGATAACACCCTGTTGAACAATTAGTTTCCTACTCCGTATTACATGCTCTATTAGTTATGGTGGAAAGTCCCACCGGCCGGCTCCCCCTCCACAAACCATTGACCGCTCTGCATGTTTGCAGCCTTCTATAGTGAGGGGATATATCAGCCAGGTGTCACCCTCACTATTTCAGTGCAGTTCTCTCCAGCAATCATTAGGTCTGAAGATATTCTACACGCTGGGTGCAGGGAACATGGATTATCAGAAACTAAGGCCCTGATTCAGAGCCGGACGCTCTGACCAGAGCGCTCGCTCTGAATCAGGGCCCACCTCCATAATTATGGAGCGTCCTCCTGGACGCTCGTATAGCTGTGGGTCACCACCCACAGCCTATACGAGCGTGCAGGTTGATGGTCGCGATGGTCTTGACCATCGCGACCATCGCCACTGCGAGCCGGAGCCTGCGGTTGAGTTTCTCAACCGCAAGGCCCGGAGTGATTTTGGCTCTATCAGAGCCAAAATCACTCCCACTGACATCACTAGTGATGTCAGTGGGCCGGCTTCTGACGGTAGGCGTTCCCTTGGGAACGCCCCCGTCTGGGAGGCATGCCCCCGGCACGCCCACCAAAGGGGGCGTGCTGTCAATCAACATCGACAGCACACCCCCTTTGATCAGACACAACGAGCAAAGGAAAGTCCTTCGCTCGTCGCGTCTCGCGCATGCGCACGACGGAGCTCCCTCCGTCGTGCACATGCGCAGTGCACACCATCGACCCACTTGCGAGCGGACAGCCGCTCGCGAGCGGGTCTGAATCAGGCCCTAAGTTCTTCTCACTGAAAAGTATACAGGGGCAGATGTATAAACTTATGTTACATGTATAACTGCGCACGTTATGTGCTACGGTTACTTCTCCCCGGCAATTATTAGTACAGGGAACTAGGCAGAATGACGGAGGCGCTATGCTCCCCTGTCATTTATACCTAGATAGGGCGCCAATCTGGTTTTGAAAGTTATGAACGGCCAGTGGGACTATCGATATTGCCAGAATTCTTGCGGGACTGCTGTGTCGGCAGTCCAGGGAACATCTCCGATATCTTTGGGTATGGACTCGTCACTCTCCAGGAGAGGTCAAAATGATGCCAATTGACATGTTTAACCGTGTTGACATTCTGGTGTTACTGTCGACCATCTGACCAGATACCACATGTGTGTTTCCGTCTCTTCCAGTCCGGTATGATTCCCCTCCCTGGCTTATTACCAGTGATCTCAGTTACCAGTTTATTCCCAAAGATCTTGTGAACTTCTTTGGGGGAAATAACTTTTAGTTTCCGTATCTCAGCCCTAGCGGTAGACGTGGAGAGTAGCCGCCAGTGAGTTCTTAGCTGGACCTAGTGTTTTACCTTTATAATGTAGTGGAGCACTCCGATCAATAAAGTAACTCTTTATAAATTGGGATGCAATCTCCATCGTCATAGAATTACCGAAACACCAAATCACAGAGGAATTTCATAGTAATGCAATTTTTAACCTTTCCAATAAGCAGCGCCCTAGTAGGAACAGTAACTCCTGCAATGTAATGTGCATATCTCCTCCTACAACAGACAGCGTCTTTTAAGCATATTAACCATTTAGTCCGGCGATAATTTGGATTTTTTTTCAGGATGCTTATCTGGGTTTTTCTTTTTTTTTTCAATTCTTACTATTATTATTATTATTATTATTATTATTTGTATTATTATTATTATTATTATTATTATTTGTATTATTATTATTATTATTTGTATTATTATTGTTATTATTATTATTATTATTATTTGTATTATTATTATTATTATTTGTATTATTATTGTTATTATTATTATTATTTGTATTATTATTATTATTATTATTAATAATAATAATAATAATAATAATTACTTTTTTTTAAATAAATTGCCTACATATTATGCAGCGCTCTCCTTTGAAGGGATCATAACACAAATTACATAGAGACACATGATCCAAAAGACTAAGATGATCCTACCCAAATGAGCTTACAGCGTAAGAGGTGGGGGAACACATGATTCTTGAAATAGCAGACTATTGGAGCATACACACGGTCAGATTTGTCAGATCTGTCAGATGAATGATTTGAACGATTGAACGATTTGAATGATTTTTGACTGCAATAAAATGAATGGAATCGTCCAAGTCTGACTGCAAACACATCAGATGTCAGATATCGTTATCTGACCATCGGGAACGCGCATTGTTCAAATTGTTCATCTGACAGATATGTCAGATTTTCCTTCAGATATGAACAATTGAACGATTTTTTAAATCGTTATCGGTCAGATCTGAAGAAAAATCTGACCGTGTGTATGCGCCATAACCATCATAGCTGCTGGTGAGGAATAATGTGAGAGGCAGCAGCATTATCAGCCTCCAATTAAAAAAAACAATAATTTACCACTGATAATTAAGGCAGAAATATATAGCTGGGGCAGCTGAGCGATACTAAACTGATCCCCTTCAATTCCGCCCTGAAGCAGTAAGGGTTAACTTGCCGTCTAGTCAGACCAGTCTTTGCAAATGTGCATATGCGTCGAGGCAGCTTGCGCAGTGGAACTAAAAGCCAGATTTGCGTTTACGGTCCCAGTAATTTTGAAAGAAAATTAAAAAAGATTTAAAAAGTTTAGAAAATAGAGTAGTCATTTAAAAAAATAAAATAAAATAAAATGACTTTATTGAAATGATAAAGAGTCGATGCATTTAAAGCGCAAAGACTGTACATAGCCGGAATTGCATGCGTTAGTTTGTTGAGCAAGCGCAGTGCGTATTCACGGAAGCTACCGTGAATAGAATGGGTGTAGGTTCAACGCTGCAGCAGAGCCTGGGTGAACCTTCCCCAGGAAAGGGTCTGAGATTGCCATCCACTCTTCCTGCGGAGCCGGAGCAATCTAACCATCGTTATCTGACAGAGATCACGAGCGTGCTGTGCGTAGCATGCTGTAACTGTAGATACTGTGTTTAAGGCTTAGAACAGAACATTACCCACATATTGTCAATCTATCGAGTGGATAACACTCGCTGCAGGGCCCCATAACACATCCGCTGTCCACACATAATTATCTGAAGCATAAGCTCAGAGAGCACTCTGCAGATCCCTCACTGTTACATCTCTCTCTCTCTGTCTGGTTTTATTCCTCATATATACAGGGGGTGCGGTGACTGGATGGAAAAGAAAATCTGTTGAAAACAGTGATGAGAATATACCGATGTTTCCTCTTGCTTCTTTGCTGCATTCGCGGCAAATCGCGCCACGCATGGTGCGAGTCATGTACCCGCGAGCAGATATATGCACTGCCTTTGCACCCACGACTCTGTAGGATTGCATGGTGCGAACGCAGTGCGCGCCGTGGCGTAGTGTAGTGCACGTGGCCATGGCTATTCACATGGCGCGATGCGTTCACACGATCGACAAAGATGCACGAGGACACATCTGTTATTTGTAAATGATCTGCAATGTAGGGCCGTATTCAATTAGAGGCGAAAAAGTCCGAATCCGCGGAAAAGTATCGCGGATGACATCATTTCGCCAGGTGGAAAGTTTTTGCCATATTCAGTTCCAAAGACTTTTCGCATACGCGAAAAGTCAATGCAATGTAGTTGGCGGAAAAGTTTCACCTATGAATAGCAAGTGGAAAAAAGTGCAGAATTGCGGTTTTGGGGTGCAAACTTTGGTAAACCCCCCTGCACCCTTAGCACAGTCCCCCAAAGATAATCTGTGTCGAAAATTTTTAAAAAAATACATTAGAACACCCCCAAAAAAGTATTTTCATTTTGGGGGCAAAAAAGTTCAAAATTGGGGGAGAAACTTAAAAACTAGCGAAATAGACATCTGGGGGTCCCCAAGTATGGGACAGGTGTTTTTTTGATTGCACATGCTTGCGGCAGGTGGATTTTTTACGTAATTTAAACTTCACTTTAGCAACTTCAAAATATGCTAGCACCCATTTTCAAGTACCCCACATTTGCTGGGAGAACTTATTTTCACCAAAAAATACTGCTTAATGTTATTCTTCACCACTTGTGTTAATGCGCTAATTGGCACCAATTGACATAACTTAAGTACCCCAAATACCTTCATTAGGGCTAATCGGGGGCATCTATAATGATCCCCAATGTTAGTGCATCTTTTGGGTGGTGTCAGGCTGAGTTCCCTATTTTTGACAGCACTTTTCGCCTGTTGAGTTTCGCCGGGAGCCGTTTTCGCGTCCTTTCTAATTGAATACGGCAAATAGCGGGAGCGCGCCCGATACTTTTCCGCATGCAAAACACGCGATGTAGGCGAAAAGTCCGGCCCATAGGCTGCAATCAAAATCACTTGATGTACATTCTGTGTTTCCAAATCTTGTTCATTTATATGCTGAGAGGATAAAGATTGTGATGGAGAACTGGACTTGTCCTAGAAATGTGGCAATATTTAACACCTTGGCCCTCATTCAGAGCCGCACGTTAACAACAGTACGCTCGTTCCGAGCGATGTTTGCACATCTGCGCATGCGTACGCTTTTTAGTACGCATGCGCGAACCAGTCAGTGCGGCCGAAAATCCTTTGTACGCTATATAGCGAGTGCCGGCTATTTTGAGTGACAGAATGAGGCGTATGTGGGTGGTAACAGGGGAAGGTGCTTGAAAATGGGGAGTGGAGATCCGAACGCAGGCGTGCTTAAAGGTCAAAACGGGCGTTTTATGGGTGTGCATAATTAATACAGCAGCGTCATTGACCACGTCACTGGGTTATTTTATAGCCCGAACTGCACGCAAATTTGTGGTAGCAAACACCAACCACAAGAATAGCGAGCAGTTCATACGCTGGTCGATGTACTCGATTAATCTAATAAATAGCGGACATGACGTAGGATGCGTGCGGCCAGGGGGCGTTTTTAACAAATAAACGAGCGTATGTTTTGCTCGCTCGTTCAGACTTAGAGGCGTGAACAGACTGCAATGTGCGTACGGATCATTTGAATAGCCACCCCTTGTTTTTAAACGAACGACCGCAAATAGCGTACGGCTCTGAATGAGGGCCCTTGCTCTTGATCAGTTACCTGTTGCTCATGAGGATGAATATAGAACAGATTGCTATAACCCGGGTGCTATGGATTGGCATATTGCAGACTGGGTCCATACAGAGGAGTGCTCATATACAGCTTCTATTTCTATTCTTTTGGCACAAGGCGAGTGGCGCGTCTCTTCCGCGGGTAGCGATGCCCAGACTTTTGTACTTTTTCCTAAATTTAGTGTCTTATTCACATCATAGCCGCATATACAGTCACTGCCAGTGTGCTGGATATGTAAGGGATTAGAGGGGAGATGTATCAAACCTTGCAGAGAGAGAAAGTGGAGAGAGATAATGGGCTTGATTCAGAGCCGGACGCTATTTGCGGACGACGTTCAGGATAAGGGGGTGGCTATTCAAATGAACCATTCGCTCTTTGCGGTCTGTTGACGCCTCCATGTCTGAACGAGCGAACAAAACTTGCGGTCGTTTTTTGGATAACTACGCCCCCTGGCCGCTCGCATCCTACGTCATGTCCGCTATTTATTAGATTAATCGAGTACATCGACCAGTGTATGAACTGCTCGCTATTCTTGTGGTTGGTTTTTCCTACCACAATCTTGCGAGCAGTTCTGCCTATAAAATAACCCAGTGACGTGGTCAGTAACGCTGCTGTATTAATTATGCACACCCATAAAACGCCCGTTTTGACCTTTAAGCACGCCTGCGTTCTGATCTCCACTCCCCGTTTTCAAGCACCTTCCCCTGTTACCACCCACATACGCCTCCTCTTGTCACTCAAAATAGCAGGCATTCGCTATTTAGCGAACAAACGATTTTTGGCCGCACTGACTGGTTCGCGCATACGTATTAAAATCCGTACGCATGCGCAGTTGGGCAAACATTGCTCGGACCGAACGAGCGGCCGCTTACGAGCGGCTCTGAATCAGGCCCAAAGTACCAACCAATCAGTTCGTAACTGTCATTTTACAGGCTGTGTTTGAAAAATGCCAGTTAGGAGCTGATTGGTACTTTATCTCTCTCCACTTTATCACTCTCCAAGCTTTGATGCATGTTCCCCTGGTTCTTTGTGGCAAAGGAATTAGAATAAAGTCGCAGATTAAGCACAACAATACGTGGCATGGCGCAGCTCTCTTGTATAGGTCCCCAATCTTTTGCCTTATTACCCAGGTTAGCGCCTGAATCGCACACAGCAGCTGCATGCACTACCAGCGCCAGCGTCCGGGATACCCGTACATTGTAATTTTGTGGCAGTGATGATGCGAATGGCGCATATTTTGTGAAAAGTTGTGAGGCGGGACTCTTGGTGCGGCTTAGTTGCAAAGTCTGTGGCGCCCCAAATGGGGGTATTTGGCGTTAGGTGTATGTGGACACATCTGTAGATTGTTGAGAATGGTGC
The DNA here is from genome assembly GCA_031769625.1 of Taudactylus pleione. Lineage (NCBI taxonomy): Eukaryota > Metazoa > Chordata > Amphibia > Anura > Myobatrachidae > Taudactylus > Taudactylus pleione. Next base: position 3,126,387 of record JAUIMM010000376.1, on the reverse strand, counting down.
ATATTGGTACCAATCGGTGGCTCCAGGGGCGGGGCTGCAGCGCAGTCCAAAATTCAAATAGGGGAGTCACACCAAGTGTCATTTTCAAACACTGCCAAACATCACTGGCTGGGACTGACTGGCAGTTGGTGCGGCTCCCCTATTTAAATTTTTAACTGCGCTGCAGCCCCAGTCCTGGAGCCGCCACTGGTACCAATGATAAAGTTTGAGGTGGATAGATAGTCCGCACAAACAGGTAGTGAGCCTGTGCATATAAAGCATTGACCTCCAAGGTCGTATTTCTCACATACCAAAGCAGATCAGGGGCGGGATGCACCAAACGGAAAATGTGGTAAAACCCCTGTTTACCGCATTTTCCGTATGCAGCAATCTCCTTGCCGCCGGGCTGCGATGTGGAGGGTAACGCCAGCTTTTGCTGGCATTACCCTATAGAAGCCTATGGGTTTCTGCCGCATCGCGCTGCAATGAGGGATCCTATCGGATCCCTCCCAGGATGCCCCGCGGCCGCCGCGTCAGTCTGCACATGCGCAGATGGACTTCCGGGTCATAAACCCGGAAGTCCACTGTGCAGGAGAGATCGCAAAGGACAGCTCTTATCGGAAGAGCTGTCCTTTGCTGTACAGATCGCATATGTTAGTGCATATGCGATCTGTACAATTGCGATGTCCAGCGGTGTTAGGCGGTAAGTATTAGTGCATCCCGCTCCAGATCAGTAAGTGTCTGGGATGTCCGTGTATGAAGGAGGGCTTAGGGTTTTTTTTTTGGAGAAATGGGAGAATCCTCTTTCTGTTACAGCACAGGTTCTCAAACTCGGTACTCAGGACCCCAAACAGTGCATGTTTTCCAGGTCTCCTCACAGAATCACAAGTGAAATAATTAGCTCCATCTGTGGATCCTTTAAAATATGTCAGCCAGTAATGAATACACCTGTGCTCCTGCAAGGAGACCTGGAAAACGTGACCTGTGTGGGGTCCCGAGGACCGAGTTTGAGAACCACTGTGCTATTACAGTTGGAACGAGCTGCCTCATAGTGAGGAGGGGGTAGCAGTAGTTATTATATCAGAAGTGGGATTGAAAAGATAATAACAGTGGACAACACAGTGTGATCATGAAGCTAAGCATGGCAATTGATGGTGAAGAACTTTACGCTTCATTGGGAAATAAATGCCAATCCCTGTCTGTATAGAGAGTTGGCCTCTTCTCCGGAAACGCTCCACCCTCCTTCATTTAATAAATAATTTCTGCAAGCCAATCACAGTACATGAAACATAAAGTCATCAAGGCTTGATGCCTTTATGTTTCATGTACTGTGATTGGCTTGCAGACATTATCAAGCAGTAATGGTGGCGCCACAATGAAGTGACTTCCAGGAGTCCCAGTGGACTCCCCTAAACACACTAGATCATGGCCTTGTGGCCAGCAGATGCTACTCCCTGGTAATTATGATTCTGTTTATAATAATTAACTAATTGTAAAAGAAATTCTCTCAGAAATTTTTTCTTAAGACATAAATAGCAAATTAAAAAAAAATTATGGTTAAAGATAAACAGAGGAGATTGATTGGGGTAAAAGTGTTGTGTAATATTAACCCCTGTGCATTATTACACAGTGTTGTGGTGGAAGTGGAGATGTATATAACACAAACAAATCACTGGGCCCAGATGAAATTCTCTTACGAATTGTAAAGGGTTAAGGGCCTCATTCAGCTCGGTTCTCAAGTCTGCGTTCGCACGCACCCGGTTGATGTTTGCGTCCTGCCCGTGCGCGAAATGAGATTCGTTGAAGCGAACACAGCGGACACGCAGAGCCACTGGGAAATTATTGACAAGTGCCATTTGGGGGTGGTCGAAAGAACGCAGACGTGCCTGTGCGTTTCAATGCCGTCACAGGGGCGTGCATAATTAAGCCCCACCCATGGCATACATAGCCAGAGGTCTAGATGGTGATACGAAGCTTCAAAGTTTGTGAGTCAGGTCAAACTCAACCACAACTGTACGTATGGGTCTGATGTTACACGATGATGTATTAACTGACTTGCGAATGTATGTAATGGGAAGTGGGCGGCTTTATAAGCTGGTGGGTGTCTTGGTATAGTGCTGCGATCGACCTGTGTTTGCATTCATTTGCGGAGTCTTGTGAGTGCCGCAGTTTTTTGTTTTTGCATATGTCTGGCTATTGGAAATACCCCTCTGAGGGCACCTGGGCATTTAGTCTATTTATGTGTGGAGTGCTGGCTTTACATCTGTGTATTTATTTATTATTTATTAACAGTTTCTTATATAGCGCAACAAATTCCGCTTTACAATTTGAATATATACTGTATATATATCTATATATCTTTTTATATATATGTATATATATATACACACAGTATATATATGTAGTGATGATGTAGGATGACATAGATAGGAGGAAAAATAGATCAGAATAGATTGTTTAATTTTAGTTATTTTAATGAATAACCATTTATTTGGATATCAGTGTAAGTGAATAAAACAGTTGAAATTTTGCTGTCAGAAGTTTGTCTTTCTGTCAGTGAGGCAGTGATGTGCTGCTGTCAGTGAGTCGGTGATGTGCTGCCGTCAGTGAGGCGGTGATGTGCTGCTGTCAGTGAGGCAGTGATGTGCTGCTGTCAGTGAGGCAGTGATGTGCTGTTGTCAGTGAGGCAGTGATGTGCTGCTGTCAGTGATGTGCTGCTGTCAGTGAGGCAGTGATGTGCTGTTGTAAGTGAGGCAGTGATGTGCTGCTGTCAGTGAGGCAGTGATGTGCTGTTGTAAGTGAGGCAGTGCTGTGCTGTTGTCAGTGAGGCAGTGATGTGCTGCTGTCAGTAAGTCAGTGATGTGCTGCTGTCAGTGAGGCAGTGCTGTGTTGCTGTCAGTGAGGCAGTGATGTGCTGCCGTCAGTAAGTCAGTGATGTGCTGCTGTCAGTGAGGCAGTGATGTGCTGTTGTAAGTGAGGCAGTGCTGTGCTGTTGTCAGTGAGGCAGTGATGTGCTGTTGTCAGTGAGGCGGTGATGTGCTGCTGTCAGAAGTTTGTCTTTCTGTCAGTGAGTCAGTGATGTGCTGCTGTCAGAGAGGCAGTGATGTGCTGCTGTCAGTAAGTCAGTGATGTGCTGCTGTCAGTGAGTCAGTGATGTGCTGCTGTCAGTGAGTCAGTGATGTGCTGCTGTCAGTGAGGCAGTGCTGTGCTGCTGTCAGAAGTTTGTCTTTCTGTCAGTGAGTCAGTGATGTGCTGCTGTCAGTGAGGCAGTGATGTGCTGCTGTCAGTAAGTCAGTGATGTGCTGCTGTCAGTGAGTCAGTGATGTGCTGCTGTCAGTGAGTCAGTGATGTACTGCTGTCAGTGAGGCAGTGATGTGCTGCTGTCAGTGAGTCAGTGATGTGCTGCTGTCAGTGAGGCAGTGCTGTGTTGCTGTCAGTGAGGCAGTGATGTGCTGCTGTCAGTAAGTCAGTGATGTGCTGCTGTCAGTGAGGCAGTGATGTGCTGTTGTAAGTGAGGCAGTGCTGTGCTGTTGTCAGTGAGGCAGTGATGTGCTGTTGTCAGTGAGGCGGTGATGTGCTGCTGTCAGAAGTTTGTCTTTCTGTCAGTGAGTCAGTGATGTGCTGCTGTCAGTGAGGCAGTGATGTGCTGCTGTCAGTAAGTCAGTGATGTGCTGCTGTCAGTGAGTCAGTGATGTGCTGCTGTCAGTGAGTCAGTGATGTGCTGCTGTCAGTAAGTCAGTGATGTGCTGCTATCAGAAGTTTGTCTTTCTGTCAGTGAGTCAGTGATGTGCTGCTGTCAGTGAGGCAGTGATGTGCTGCTGTCAGTAAGTCAGTGAGGCAGTGCTGTCAGTGAGGCAGTCAAGTGCTGCTGTCAGTAAGTCAGTGATGTGCTGCTGTCAGTGAGGCGGTGATGTGCTGCTGTCAGTAAGTCAGTGATGTGCTGCTGTCAGTGAGTCAGTGATGTGCTGCTGTCAGTGAGGCAGTGATGTGCTGTTGTCAGTGAGGCAGTGCTGTGCTGCTGTCAGTGAGGCAGTGATGTGCTGCTGTCAGTAAGTCAGTGATGTGCTGCTGTCAGTGAGGCAGTGATGTGCTGCTGTCAGTGAGGAAGTGATGTGCTGCTGTCAGTGAGGCGGTGATGTGCTGCTGTCAGTGAGGCGGTGATGTGCTGCTGTCAGTGAGGCGGTGATGTGCTGTTGTCAGTGAGTCGGTGATGTGCTGCTGTCAGTGAGGCAGTGATTGCTGCTGTCAGTGAGTCAGTGATGTGCTGCTGTCAGTGAGTCAGTGATGTGCTGCTGTCAGTGAGGCAGTGATGTGCTGCTGTCAGTGAGTCAGTGATGTGCTGCTGTCAGTGAGGTAGTGATGTGCTGCTGTCAGTGAGGTAGTTATGTGCTGCTGTCAGTGAGGCAGTGATGTGCTGTTGTCAGTGAGGCAGTGATGTGCTGTTGTCAGTGAGTCAGTGATGTGCTGCTGTCAGTGAGGCAGTGATTGCTGCTGTCAGTGAGTCAGTGATGTGCTGCTGTCAGTGATGTGCTGCTGTCAGTGAGTCAGTGATGTGCTGCTGTCAGTGAGGCAGTGATGTGCTGCTGTCAGTGAGTCAGTGATGTGCTGCTGTCAGTGAGGTAGTGATGTGCTGCTGTCAGTGAGGTAGTTATGTGCTGCTGTCAGTAAGTCAGTGATGTGCTGCTGTCAGTGAGTCAGTGATGTGCTGCTGTAAGTGAGTCAGTGATGTGCTGCTGTCAGTGAGGTAGTGATGTGCTGCTGTCAGTGAGGTAGTGATGTGCTGCTGTCAGTAAGTCAGTGATGTGCTGCTGTCAGTGAGTCAGTGATGTGCTGCTATCAGTGAGGCAGTGATGTGCTGCTGTCAGTGATGTGCTGCTGTCAGTGAGTCAGTGATGTGCTGTTGTCAGTGAGTAAGTGATGTGCTGCTGTCAGTGAGGCAGTGCTGTGTTGCTGTCAGTGATGTGCTGCTGTCAGTGAGGCAGTGATGTGCTGCTGTCAGTAAGTCAGTGATGTGCTGCTGTCAGTGAGGCAGTGCTGTGTTGCTGTCAGTGATGTGCTGCTGTCAGTGAGGCAGTGCTGTGCTGCTGTCAGTGAGGCAGTGCTGTGCTACTGTCAGTGAGGCAGTGATGTGCTGCTGTCAGTGAGTCAGTGATGTACTGCTGTCAGTGAGGCGGTGATGTGCTGTTGTCAGTGAGTCGGTGATGTGCTGCTGTCAGTGAGGCAGTGATTGCTGCTGTCAGTGAGTCAGTGATGTGCTGCTGTCAGTGAGTCAGTGATGTGCTGCTGTCAGTGAGGCAGTGATGTGCTGCTGTCAGTGAGTCAGTGATGTGCTGCTGTCAGTGAGGTAGTGATGTGCTGCTGTCAGTGAGGTAGTTATGTGCTGCTGTCAGTGAGGCAGTGATGTGCTGTTGTCAGTGAGGCAGTGATGTGCTGTTGTCAGTGAGTCAGTGATGTGCTGCTGTCAGTGAGGCAGTGATTGCTGCTGTCAGTGAGTCAGTGATGTGCTGCTGTCAGTGATGTGCTGCTGTCAGTGAGTCAGTGATGTGCTGCTGTCAGTGAGGCAGTGATGTGCTGCTGTCAGTGAGTCAGTGATGTGCTGCTGTCAGTGAGGTAGTGATGTGCTGCTGTCAGTGAGGTAGTTATGTGCTGCTGTCAGTAAGTCAGTGATGTGCTGCTGTCAGTGAGTCAGTGATGTGCTGCTGTAAGTGAGTCAGTGATGTGCTGCTGTCAGTGAGGTAGTGATGTGCTGCTGTCAGTGAGGTAGTGATGTGCTGCTGTCAGTAAGTCAGTGATGTGCTGCTGTCAGTGAGTCAGTGATGTGCTGCTATCAGTGAGGCAGTGATGTGCTGCTGTCAGTGATGTGCTGCTGTCAGTGAGTCAGTGATGTGCTGTTGTCAGTGAGTAAGTGATGTGCTGCTGTCAGTGAGGCAGTGCTGTGTTGCTGTCAGTGATGTGCTGCTGTCAGTGAGGCAGTGATGTGCTGCTGTCAGTAAGTCAGTGATGTGCTGCTGTCAGTGAGGCAGTGCTGTGTTGCTGTCAGTGATGTGCTGCTGTCAGTGAGGCAGTGCTGTGCTGCTGTCAGTGAGGCAGTGCTGTGCTACTGTCAGTGAGGCAGTGATGTGCTGCTGTCAGTGAGTCAGTGATGTACTGCTGTCAGTGAGGCAGTGATGTGCTGCTGTCAGTGAGTCAGTGATGTGCTGCTGTCAGTGAGGCAGTGCTGTGTTGCTGTCAGTGAGGCAGTGATGTGCTGCTGTCAGTAAGTCAGTGATGTGCTGCTGTCAGTGAGGCAGTGATGTGCTGTTGTAAGTGAGGCAGTGCTGTGCTGTTGTCAGTGAGGCAGTGATGTGCTGTTGTCAGTGAGGCGGTGATGTGCTGCTGTCAGAAGTTTGTCTTTCTGTCAGTGAGTCAGTGATGTGCTGCTGTCAGTGAGGCAGTGATGTGCTGCTGTCAGTAAGTCAGTGATGTGCTGCTGTCAGTGAGTCAGTGATGTGCTGATGTCAGTGAGTCAGTGATGTGCTGCTGTCAGTAAGTCAGTGATGTGCTGCTATCAGAAGTTTGTCTTTCTGTCAGTGAGTCAGTGATGTGCTGCTGTCAGTGAGGCAGTGATGTGCTGCTGTCAGTAAGTCAGTGAGGCAGTGCTGTCAGTGAGGCAGTCAAGTGCTGCTGTCAGTAAGTCAGTGATGTGCTGCTGTCAGTGAGGCGGTGATGTGCTGCTGTCAGTAAGTCAGTGATGTGCTGCTGTCAGTGAGTCAGTGATGTGCTGCTGTCAGTGAGGCAGTGATGTGCTGTTGTAAGTGAGGCAGTGCTGTGCTGCTGTCAGTGAGGCAGTGATGTGCTGCTGTCAGTAAGTCAGTGATGTGCTGCTGTCAGTGAGGCAGTGATGTGCTGCTGTCAGTGAGGAAGTGATGTGCTGCTGTCAGTGAGGCGGTGATGTGCTGCTGTCAGTGAGGCGGTGATTTGCTGCTGTCAGTGAGGCGGTGATGTGCTGTTGTCAGTGAGTCGGTGATGTGCTGCTGTCAGTGAGGCGGTGATTGCTGCTGTCAGTGAGTCAGTGATGTGCTGCTGTCAGTGAGTCAGTGATGTGCTGCTGTCAGTGAGGCAGTGATGTGCTGCTGTCAGTGAGTCAGTGATGTGCTGCTGTCAGTGAGGTAGTGATGTGCTGCTGTCAGTGAGGTAGTTATGTGCTGCTGTCAGTGAGGCAGTGATGTGCTGTTGTCAGTGAGGCAGTGATGTGCTGTTGTCAGTGAGTCAGTGATGTGCTGCTGTCAGTGAGGCAGTGATTGCTGCTGTCAGTGAGTCAGTGATGTGCTGCTGTCAGTGATGTGCTGCTGTCAGTGAGTCAGTGATGTGCTGCTGTCAGTGAGGCAGTGATGTGCTGCTGTCAGTGAGTCAGTGATGTGCTGCTGTCAGTGAGGTAGTGATGTGCTGCTGTCAGTGAGGTAGTTATGTGCTGCTGTCAGTAAGTCAGTGATGTGCTGCTGTCAGTGAGTCAGTGATGTGCTGCTGTAAGTGAGTCAGTGATGTGCTGCTGTCAGTGAGGTAGTGATGTGCTGCTGTCAGTGAGGTAGTGATGTGCTGCTGTCAGTAAGTCAGTGATGTGCTGCTGTCAGTGAGTCAGTGATGTGCTGCTATCAGTGAGGCAGTGATGTGCTGCTGTCAGTGATGTGCTGCTGTCAGTGAGTCAGTGATGTGCTGTTGTCAGTGAGTAAGTGATGTGCTGCTGTCAGTGAGGCAGTGCTGTGTTGCTGTCAGTGATGTGCTGCTGTCAGTGAGGCAGTGATGTGCTGCTGTCAGTAAGTCAGTGATGTGCTGCTGTCAGTGAGGCAGTGCTGTGTTGCTGTCAGTGATGTGCTGCTGTCAGTGAGGCAGTGCTGTGCTGCTGTCAGTGAGGCAGTGCTGTGCTGCTGTCACTGAGGCAGTGCTGTGTTGCTGTCAGTAAGGCAGTGCTGTGCTGCTGTCAGTGAGGTGGTGATGTGCTGCTGTCAGTGAGGCGGTGATGTGCTGCTGTCAGTGAGGTATTGATGTGCTGCTATCAGTGAGGCGGGGATGTGCTGTTGTCAGTGAGGCAGTGATGTGCTGCTGTCAGTGAGGCGGTGATGTGCTGCTGTCAGTGAGGCGGTGATGTGCTGCTGTCAGTGAGGTGGTGATGTGCTGCTATCCGTGAGGCGGGGATGTGCTGTTGTCAGTGAGGCGGTGATGTGCTGTTGTCAGTGAGCCAGTGATGTGCTGTTGTCAGTGAGGCAGTGCTGTGCTGCCGTCAGTGAGCCAGTGATGTGCTGCCGTCAGTGAGGTGGTAATATGCTGCCTTCAGTGAATTGGTGATGTGCTGCCGTCAGTGAGGCGGTGTTGTGCTGCCGTCAGTGAATTGGTGATGTGCTGCTGTCAGTAAGTCAGTGATGTGCTGCTGTCAGTGAGGCAGTGCTGTGTTGCTGTCAGTGATGTGCTGCTGTCAGTGAGGCAGTGCTGTGCTGCTGTCAGTGAGGCGGTGATGTGCTGCTGTCAGTGAGGTAGTGATGTGCTGCTATCAGTGAGGCGGGGATGTGCTGTTGTCAGTGAGGCAGTGATGTGCTGTTGTCAGTGAGGCAGTGATGTGCTGTTGTCAGTGAGGCAGTGATGTGCTTTTGTCATTGAGGCAGTGCTGTGCTGCTGTCAGTAAGGCAGTGCTGTGTTGCTGTCAGTGAGGCAGTGCTGTGCTGCTGTCAGTGAGGCGGTGCTGTGCTGCTGTCAGTGAGGCGGTGCTGTGCTGCTGTCAGTGAGGCAGTGCTGTGTTGCTGTCAGTGAGGCAGTGCTGTGCTGCTGTCAGTGAGGTAGTGATGTGCTGCTGTCAGTGAGGCGGTGATGTGCTGCTGTCAGTGAGGTAGTGATGTGCTGCTATCAGTGAGGCAGGGATGTGCTGTTGTCAGTGAGGCAGTGATGTGCTGTTGTCAGTGAGGCAGTGATGTGCTGTTGTCAGTGAGGCAGTGATGTGCTGTTGTCAGTGAGGTAGTGATGTGCTGCTGTCAGTAAGTCAGTGATGTGCTGTTGTCAGTGAGTCAGTGATGTGCTGCTATCAGTGAGGCAGTGATGTGCTGCTGTCAGTGATGTGCTCCTGTCAGTGAGGCAGTGATGTGCTGTTGTCAGTGAGTAAGTGATGTGCTGCTGTCAGTGAGGCAGTGATGTGCTGTTGTCAGTGAGGCAGTGATGTGTTGCTGTCAGTAAGTCAGTGATGTGCTGCTGTCAGTGAGGCAGTGATGTGCTGCTGTCAGTGAGGCAGTGATGTGCTGCTGTCAGTAAGTCAGTGATGTGCTGCTGTCAGTGAGTCAGTGATGTGCTGCTGTCCGTGAGTCAGTGATGTGCTGCTGTCAGTGAGGTAGTGATGTGCTGCTGTCAGTGAGGTAGTGATGTGCTGCTGTCAGTAAGTCAGTGATGTGCTGCTATCAGTGAGGCAGTGATGTGCTGCTGTCAGTGATGTGCTGCTGTCAGTGAGGCAGTGATGTGCTGTTGTCAGTGAGTAAGTGATGTGCTGCTGTCAGTGAGCAGTGCTGTGTTGCTGTCAGTGATGTGCTGCTGTCAGTGAGGCAGTGATGTGCTGCTGTCAGTAAGTCAGTGATGTGCTGCTGTCAGTGAGGCAGTGCTGTGTTGCTGTCAGTGATGTGCTGCTGTCAGTGAGGCAGTGCTGTGCTGCTGTCAGTGAGGCAGTGCTGTGCTGCTGTCAGTAAGGCAGTGCTGTGTTGCTGTCAGTGAGGCAGTGCTGTGCTGCTGTCAGTGAGGCAGTGCTGTGCTGCTGTCAGTGAGGCAGTGCTGTGCTGCTGTCAGTGAGGCAGTGCTGTGTTGCTGTCAGTGAGGCAGTGCTGTGCTGCTGTCAGTGAGGTGGTGATGTGCTGCTGTCAGTGAGGCGGTGATGTGCTGCTGTCAGTGAGGTAGTGATGTGCTGCTATCAGTGAGGCGGGGATGTGCTGTTGTCAGTGAGGCAGTGATGTGCTGTTGTCAGTGAGGCAGTGATGTGCTGTTGCCAGTGAGGCGGTGATGTGCTGCTGTCAGAAGTTTGTCTTTCTGTCAGTGAGTCAGTGATGTGCTGCTGTCAGTGAGGCAGTGATGTGCTGCTGTCAGTAAGTCAGTGATGTGCTGCTGTCAGTGAGTCAGTGATGTGCTGCTGTCAGTGAGTCAGTGATGTGCTGCTGTCAGTAAGTCAGTGATGTGCTGCTATCAGAAGTTTGTCTTTCTGTCAGTGAGTCAGTGATGTGCTGCTGTCAGTGAGGCAGTGATGTGCTGCTGTCAGTAAGTCAGTGAGGCAGTGCTGTCAGTGAGGCAGTCAAGTGCTGCTGTCAGTAAGTCAGTGATGTGCTGCTGTCAGTGAGGCGGTGATGTGCTGCTGTCAGTAAGTCAGTGCTGTGCTGCTGTCAGTGAGGTGGTGATGTGCTGCTGTCAGTGAGGCGGTGATGTGCTGCTGTCAGTGAGGTATTGATGTGCTGCTATCAGTGAGGCGGGGATGTGCTGTTGTCAGTGAGGCAGTGATGTGCTGCTGTCAGTGAGGCGGTGATGTGCTGCTGTCAGTGAGGCGGTGATGTGCTGCTGTCAGTGAGGTGGTGATGTGCTGCTATCCGTGAGGCGGGGATGTGCTGTTGTCAGTGAGGCGGTGATGTGCTGTTGTCAGTGAGCCAGTGATGTGCTGTTGTCAGTGAGGCAGTGCTGTGCCGCCGTCAGTGAGCCAGTGATGTGCTGCCGTCAGTGAGGTGGTAATATGCTGCCTTCAGTGAATTGGTGATGTGCTGCCGTCAGTGAGGCGGTGTTGTGCTGCCGTCAGTGAATTGGTGATGTGCTGCTGTCAGTAAGTCAGTGATGTGCTGCTGTCAGTGAGGCAGTGCTGTGTTGCTGTCAGTGATGTGCTGCTGTCAGTGAGGCAGTGCTGTGCTGCTGTCAGTGAGGCGGTGATGTGCTGCTGTCAGTGAGGTAGTGATGTGCTGCTATCAGTGAGGCGGGGATGTGCTGCTGTCAGTAAGTCAGTGATGTGCTGCTGTCAGTGAGGCAGTGCTGTGTTGCTGTCAGTGATGTGCTGCTGTCAGTGAGGCAGTGCTGTGCTGTTGTCAGTGAGGCGGTGATGTGCTGTTGTCAGTGAGCCAGTGATGTGCTGTTGTCAGTGAGGCAGTGCTGTGCTGCCGTCAGTGAGCCAGTGATGTGCTGCCGTCAGTGAGGTGGTAATATGCTGCCTTCAGTGAATTGGTGATGTGCTGCCGTCAGTGAGGCGGTGTTGTGCTGCCGTCAGTGAATTGGTGATGTGCTGCTGTCAGTAAGTCAGTGATGTGCTGCTGTCAGTGAGGCAGTGCTGTGTTGCTGTCAGTGATGTGCTGCTGTCAGTGAGGCAGTGCTGTGCTGCTGTCAGTGAGGCGGTGATGTGCTGCTGTCAGTGAGGTAGTGATGTGCTGCTATCAGTGAGGCGGGGATGTGCTGTTGTCAGTGAGGCAGTGATGTGCTGTTGTCAGTGAGGCAGTGATGTGCTGTTGTCAGTGAGGCAGTGATGTGCTTTTGTCAGTGAGGCAGTGCTGTGCTGCTGTCAGTAAGGCAGTGCTGTGTTGCTGTCAGTGAGGCAGTGCTGTGCTGCTGTCAGTGAGGCGGTGCTGTGCTGCTGTCAGTGAGGCAGTGCTGTGCTGTTGTCAGTGAGGCGGTGATGTGCTGTTGTCAGTGAGCCAGTGATGTGCTGTTGTCAGTGAGGCAGTGCTGTGCTGCCGTCAGTGAGCCAGTGATGTGCTGCCGTCAGTGAGGTGGTAATATGCTGCCTTCAGTGAATTGGTGATGTGCTGCCGTCAGTGAGGCGGTGTTGTGCTGCCGTCAGTGAATTGGTGATGTGCTGCTGTCAGTAAGTCAGTGATGTGCTGCTGTCAGTGAGGCAGTGCTGTGTTGCTGTCAGTGATGTGCTGCTGTCAGTGAGGCAGTGCTGTGCTGCTGTCAGTGAGGCGGTGATGTGCTGCTGTCAGTGAGGTGGTGATGTGCTGCTATCAGTGAGGCGGGGATGTGCTGTTGTCAGTGAGGCAGTGATGTGCTGTTGTCAGTGAGGCAGTGATGTGCTGTTGTCAGTGAGGCAGTGATGTGCTTTTGTCAGTGAGGCAGTGCTGTGCTGCTGTCAGTAAGGCAGTGCTGTGTTGCTGTCAGTGAGGCAGTGCTGTGCTGCTGTCAGTGAGGCGGTGCTGTGCTGCTGTCAGTGAGGCAGTGCTGTGCTGCTGTCAGTGAGGTAGTGATGTGCTGCTGTCAGTGAGGCAGTGCTGTGCTGCTGTCAGTGAGGTAGTGATGTGCTGCTGTCAGTGAGGCGGTGATGTGCTGCTGTCAGTGAGGCGGTGATGTGCTGCTGTCAGTGAGGTAGTGATGTGCTGCTATCAGTGAGGCAGGGATGTGCTGTTGTCAGTGAGGCAGTGATGTGCTGTTGTCAGTGAGGCAGTGATGTGCTGTTGTCAGTGAGGCAGTGATGTGCTGTTGTCAGTGAGGTAGTGATGTGCTGCTGTCAGTAAGTCAGTGATGTGCTGTTGTCAGTGAGTCAGTGATGTGCTGCTATCAGTGAGGCAGTGATGTGCTGCTGTCAGTGATGTGCTCCTGTCAGTGAGGCAGTGATGTGCTGTTGTCAGTGAGTAAGTGATGTGCTGCTGTCAGTGAGGCAGTGATGTGCTGTTGTCAGTGAGGCAGTGATGTGTTGCTGTCAGTAAGTCAGTGATGTGCTGCTGTCAGTGAGGCAGTGATGTGCTGCTGTCAGTGAGGCAGTGATGTGCTGCTGTAAGTAAGTCAGTGATGTGCTGCTGTCAGTGAGTCAGTGATGTGCTGCTGTCCGTGAGTCAGTGATGTGCTGCTGTCAGTGAGGTAGTGATGTGCTGCTGTCAGTGAGGTAGTGATGTGCTGCTGTCAGTAAGTCAGTGATGTGCTGCTATCAGTGAGGCAGTGATGTGCTGCAGTCAGTGATGTGCTGCTGTCAGTGAGGCAGTGATGTGCTGTTGTCAGTGAGTAAGTGATGTGCTGCTGTCAGTGAGCAGTGCTGTGTTGCTGTCAGTGATGTGCTGCTGTCAGTGAGGCAGTGATGTGCTGCTGTCAGTAAGTCAGTGATGTGCTGCTGTCAGTGAGGCAGTGCTGTGTTGCTGTCAGTGATGTGCTGCTGTCAGTGAGGCAGTGCTGTGCTGCTGTCAGTGAGGCAGTGCTGTGCTGCTGTCAGTAAGGCAGTGCTGTGTTGCTGTCAGTGAGGCAGTGCTGTGCTGCTGTCAGTGAGGCAGTGCTGTGCTGCTGTCAGTGAGGCAGTGCTGTGCTGCTGTCAGTGAGGCAGTGCTGTGTTGCTGTCAGTGAGGCAGTGCTGTGCTGCTGTCAGTGAGGTGGTGATGTGCTGCTGTCAGTGAGGCGGTGATGTGCTGCTGTCAGTGAGGTAGTGATGTGCTGCTATCAGTGAGGCGGGGATGTGCTGTTGTCAGTGAGGCAGTGATGTGCTGTTGTCAGTGAGGCAGTGATGTGCTGTTGCCAGTGAGGCGGTGATGTGCTGCTGTCAGAAGTTTGTCTTTCTGTCAGTGAGTCAGTGATGTGCTGCTGTCAGTGAGGCAGTGATGTGCTGCTGTCAGTAAGTCAGTGATGTGCTGCTGTCAGTGAGTCAGTGATGTGCTGCTGTCAGTGAGTCAGTGATGTGCTGCTGTCAGTAAGTCAGTGATGTGCTGCTATCAGAAGTTTGTCTTTCTGTCAGTGAGTCAGTGATGTGCTGCTGTCAGTGAGGCAGTGATGTGCTGCTGTCAGTAAGTCAGTGAGGCAGTGCTGTCAGTGAGGCAGTCAAGTGCTGCTGTCAGTAAGTCAGTGATGTGCTGCTGTCAGTGAGGCGGTGATGTGCTGCTGTCAGTAAGTCAGTGATGTGCTGCTGTCAGTGAGTCAGTGATGTGCTGCTGTCAGTGAGGCAGTGATGTGCTGTTGTAAGTGAGGCAGTGCTGTGCTGCTGTCAGTGAGGCAGTGATGTGCTGCTGTCAGTAAGTCAGTGATGTGCTGCTGTCAGTGAGGCAGTGATGTGCTGCTGTCAGTGAGGAAGTGATGTGCTGCTGTCAGTGAGGCGGTGATGTGCTGCTGTCAGTGAGGCGGTGATGTGCTGCTGTCAGTGAGGCGGTGATGTGCTGTTGTCAGTGAGTCGGTGATGTGCTGCTGTCAGTGAGGCAGTGATTGCTGCTGTCAGTGAGTCAGTGATGTGCTGCTGTCAGTGAGTCAGTGATGTGCTGCTGTCAGTGAGGCAGTGATGTGCTGCTGTCAGTGAGTCAGTGATGTGCTGCTGTCAGTGAGGTAGTGATGTGCTGCTGTCAGTGAGGTAGTTATGTGCTGCTGTCAGTGAGGCAGTGATGTGCTGTTGTCAGTGAGGCAGTGATGTGCTGTTGTCAGTGAGTCAGTGATGTGCTGCTGTCAGTGAGGCAGTGATTGCTGCTGTCAGTGAGTCAGTGATGTGCTGCTGTCAGTGATGTGCTGCTGTCAGTGAGTCAGTGATGTGCTGCTGTCAGTGAGGCAGTGATGTGCTGCTGTCAGTGAGTCAGTGATGTGCTGCTGTCAGTGAGGTAGTGATGTGCTGCTGTCAGTGAGTTAGTTATGTGCTGCTGTCAGCAAGTCAGTGATGTGCTGCTGTCAGTGAGTCAGTGATGTGCTGCTGTAAGTGAGTCAGTGATGTGCTGCTGTCAGTGAGGTAGTGATGTGCTGCTGTCAGTGAGGTAGTGATGTGCTGCTGTCAGTAAGTCAGTGATGTGCTGCTGTCAGTGAGTCAGTGATGTGCTGCTATCAGTGAGGCAGTGATGTGCTGCTGTCAGTGATGTGCTGCTGTCAGTGAGTCAGTGATGTGCTGTTGTCAGTGAGTAAGTGATGTGCTGCTGTCAGTGAGGCAGTGCTGTGTTGCTGTCAGTGATGTGCTGCTGTCAGTGAGGCAGTGATGTGCTGCTGTCAGTAAGTCAGTGATGTGCTGCTGTCAGTGAGGCAGTGCTGTGTTGCTGTCAGTGATGTGCTGCTGTCAGTGAGGCAGTGCTGTGCTGCTGTCAGTGAGGCAGTGCTGTGTTGCTGTCAGTGAGGCAGTGCTGTGCTACTGTCAGTGAGGCAGTGATGTGCTGCTGTCAGTGAGTCAGTGATGTACTGCTGTCAGTGAGGCAGTGATGTGCTGCTGTCAGTGAGTCAGTGATGTGCTGCTGTCAGTGAGGCAGTGCTGTGTTGCTGTCAGTGAGGCAGTGATGTGCTGCTGTCAGTAAGTCAGTGATGTGCTGCTGTCAGTGAGGCAGTGATGTGCTGTTGTCAGTGAGGCAGTGCTGTGCTGTTGTCAGTGAGGCAGTGATGTGCTGTTGTCAGTGAGGCGGTGATGTGCTGCTGTCAGAAGTTTGTCTTTCTGTCAGTGAGTCAGTGATGTGCTGCTGTCAGTGAGGCAGTGATGTGCTGCTGTCAGTAAGTCAGTGATGTGCTGCTGTCAGTGAGTCAGTGATGTGCTGCTGTCAGTGAGTCAGTGATGTGCTGCTGTCAGTAAGTCAGTGATGTGCTGCTATCAGAAGTTTGTCTTTCTGTCAGTGAGTCAGTGATGTGCTGCTGTCAGTGAGGCAGTGATGTGCTGCTGTCAGTAAGTCAGTGAGGCAGTGCTGTCAGTGAGGCAGTCAAGTGCTGCTGTCAGTAAGTCAGTGATGTGCTGCTGTCAGTGAGGCGGTGATGTGCTGCTGTCAGTAAGTCAGTGATGTGCTGCTGTCAGTGAGTCAGTGATGTGCTGCTGTCAGTGAGGCAGTGATGTGCTGTTGTAAGTGAGGCAGTGCTGTGCTGCTGTCAGTGAGGCAGTGATGTGCTGCTGTCAGTAAGTCAGTGATGTGCTGCTGTCAGTGAGGCAGTGATGTGCTGCTGTCAGTGAGGAAGTGATGTGCTGCTGTCAGTGAGGCGGTGATGTGCTGCTGTCAGTGAGGCGGTGATGTGCTGCTGTCAGTGAGGCGGTGATGTGCTGTTGTCAGTGAGTGGGTGATGTGCTGCTGTCAGTGAGGCGGTGATTGCTGCTGTCAGTGAGTCAGTGATGTGCTGCTGTCAGTGAGTCAGTGATGTGCTGCTGTCAGTGAGGCAGTGATGTGCTGCTGTCAGTGAGTCAGTGATGTGCTGCTGTCAGTGAGGTAGTGATGTGCTGCTGTCAGTGAGGTAGTGATGTGCTGCTGTCAGTGAGGCAGTGATGTGCTGTTGTCAGTGAGGCAGTGATGTGCTGTTGTCAGTGAGTCAGTGATGTGCTGCTGTCAGTGAGGCAGTGATTGCTGCTGTCAGTGAGTCAGTGATGTGCTGCTGTCAGTGATGTGCTGCTGTCAGTGAGGTAGTGATGTGCTGCTATCAGTGAGGCGGGGATGTGCTGTTGTCAGTGAGGCAGTGATGTGCTGTTGTCAGTGAGGCAGTGATGTGCTGTTGCCAGTGAGGTAGTGATGTGCTACTGTCAGTAAGTCAGTGATGTGCTGCTGTCAGTGAGTCAGTGATGTGCTGCTATCAGTGAGGCAGTGATGTGCTGCTGTCAGTGATGTGCTGCTGTCAGTGAGGCAATGATGTGCTGTTGTCAGTGAGTAAGTGATGTGCTGCTGTCAGTGAGGCAGTGCTGTGTTGCTGTCAGTGATGTGCTGCTGTCAGTGAGGCAGTGATGTGCTGCTGTCAGTAAGTCAGTGATGTGCTGCTGTCAGTGAGGCAGTGCTGTGTTGCTGTCAGTGAGGCAGTGCTGTGCTGCTGTCAGTAAGGCAGTGCTGTGTTGCTGTCAGTTAGGCAGTGCTGTGCTGCTGTCAGTGAGGCGGTGATGTGCTGCTGTCAGTAAGGCAGTGCTGTGTTGCTGTCAGTGAGGCAGTGCTGTGCTGCTGTCAGTGAGGTGGTGATGTGCTGCTGTCAGTGAGGCAGTGCTGTGCTGCTGTCAGTGAAGCAGTGCTGTGCTGCTGTCAGTGAGGCAGTGCTGTGTTGCTGTCAGTGAGGCAGTGCTGTGCTGCTGTCAGTGAGGTAGTGATGTGCTGCTATCAGTGAGGCGGGGATGTGCTGTTGTCAGTGAGGCAGTGATGTGCTGTTGTCAGTGAGGCAGTGATGTGCTGTTGTCAGTGAGGCTGTGCTGTGCTGCTGTCAGTGAGCCAGTGATGTGCTGCCGTCAGTGAGCCAGTGATGTGCTGCCGTCAGTGAGGCGATGATGTGCTGCCGTCAGTGAGGCGGTGTTGTGCTGCCGTCAGTGAGGCGGTGTTGTGCTGCCGTCAGTGAATTGGTGATGTGCTGCTGTCAGTGAGGTGGTGATGTGCTGCTGTCAGTGAGGCGGTGATGTGCTGCTGTCAGTGAGGTAGTGATGTGCTGCTATCAGTGAGGCAGTGATGTGCTGTTGTCAGTGAGGCAGTGATGTGCTGTTGCCAGTGAGGTAGTGATGTGCTGCTGTCAGTAAGTCAGTGATGTGCTGCTGTCAGTGAGTCAGTGATGTGCTGCTATCAGTGAGGCAGTGATGTGCTGCTGTCAGTGATGTGCTGCTGTCAGTGAGGCAATGATGTGCTGTTGTCAGTGAGTAAGTGATGTGCTGCTGTCAGTGAGGCAGTGCTGTGTTGCTGTCAGTGATGTGCTGCTGTCAGTGAGGCAGTGATGTGCTGCTGTCAGTAAGTCAGTGATGTGCTGCTGTCAGTGAGGCAGTGCTGTGTTGCTGTCAGTGAGGCAGTGCTGTGCTGCTGTCAGTAAGGCAGTGCTGTGTTGCTGTCAGTGAGGCAGTGCTGTGCTGCTGTCAGTGAGGCGGTGATGTGCTGCTGTCAGTAAGGCAGTGCTGTGTTGCTGTCAGTGAGGCAGTGCTGTGCTGCTGTCAGTGAGGCGGTGCTGTGCTGCTGTCAGTGAAGCAGTGCTGTGCTGCTGTCAGTGAGGCAGTGCTGTGTTGCTGTCAGTGAGGCAGTGCTGTGTTGCTGTCAGTGAGGTAGTGATGTGCTGCTATCAGTGAGGCGGGGATGTGCTGTTGTCAGTGAGGCAGTGATGTGCTGTTGTCAGTGAGGCAGTGATGTGCTGTTGTCAGTGAGGCTGTGCTGTGCTGCTGTCAGTGAGCCAGTGATGTGCTGCCGTCAGTGAGCCAGTGATGTGCTGCCGTCAGTGAGGCGATGATGTGCTGCCGTCAGTGAATTGGTGATGTGCTGCCGTCAGTGAATTGGTGATGTGCTGCCGTCAGTGAATTGGTGATGTGCTGCTTTTCTCATAGTAGTCTCTCTGTAAGTGATGCTATTGTTTACACTTGTGGAGTGACAGTTAGAAGTAGATCAGGCATGCGGTTACTTTGGGAGGTGTGCGGCCATTGGGTAATAATGCATGGTCATGTGATTTAGTGTGCCCAATCATGGTGGTGGAATTTCTGTCATTATAACACCATTATATATATACAGGGGGTAAAATAAGTATTGAACACATCAACATCTCTCAATAAATATATTTGTAATGGGGCTATTGTAATGAAATTTTCACCAAATGTCAGCAACAACCCATGCAATCCACACATGCAAAGAAATCAAACTATAGGGAGTAAATTTACTAAAGTGAGAGTTTTTAGAAGTGAGTTTTAAAAGTGATGTTGCCCATAGCAACCAATCAGATTCTACTTAACATTTAACTAGCACCTTCTAGAAGATAATAGCTAGAATCTGATTGGTTGCTATGGGCAACATCACTTTTAAAACTCACTTCTAAAATCTCTAACTTTAGTAAATTTACCCCTAAATGTCTATAAATTAAGTTATGTGTAATAATGTGAAATGACATTAGAAAAAGTATTGAACACAAATGAAATGTCGTACATTAGTACGTCGTACAAAAGCCTTTGGGGGTCATTCAGACCCACTCGCAAGCGCAGGACGCTCGCAAGCGGGTCGGTGTTCCCCCACTGCGCATGCGCACGACGGAGGGAGCTCCGTCGTGCGCATGCGCGAGACCCGGCGAGCGACGGGCTCTCCATCGCTCCGGGTCTCGCACCAAAGGGGGCGTGCTGTCGATGTTGATTGACAGCACGCCCCCTTTGGTGGGCGTGCCGGGGGCGTGCCTGCCACACGGAGCCATTCCCATGGGAACGCCTACCGTCTGAAGCCAGCCCCACTGACATCACTAGTGATGTCAGTGAGAGTGATTTTGGCTCTGATAGAGCCAAAATCACTCCTGGGCTTGCGGCAGCGAGACCCTACCGCAGGGTCTCCGTCGCAAGCCCGATGGTCGCGATGGTCTTGACCATCGCGACCATCATCATGGATGCTCACATATGCTGTGGGTGATCACCCACAGCTATGTGAGCGGCCAGGAGGCCGCTCCATTTTCATGGAGGAGGGCCCTGATTCAGAGCGAGCGCTCTGGTCAGAGCGTTCGGCTCTGAATCAGGCCCTTTGTTGGTAATGACAGCCTCCTGTATGGAGAAGCTAGTCGCATACTTTGCTCGGGTGTGATTTTGGCCCATTCTTCCACACAAACAGTCTTCAAATCTTGAAGGTTCCGTGGGCCTCTTCTATGAATTCTGGGGTCAATTCAGACCCAGACGCTAATCTACGCTCTCTCGCTGCCATAAGAGGCCGGGTTTGCAAATTCCGCAATCGCACTGTCTGGTGTAAGGACGCCCTCTATGTCTTAGAGAGCGATGGCAGAGTGAGTGTACGCCAGAATAAAGACGCCCACTTTTCTTACTTAGCACACGTCATCTCCAGGAAGTGTATGATTAATCAGTAACATTGAGAGCCATTGGAGCAGCACACAGCGCTTGAGGTAGATCCTACCCCGCCGCAAGCACTGCGATCACTGCAGGCTGAAATACAACCAAGTGACGTGTACAGTGATGCCTCCATGCTAATTATGCACACCCATAAAACTCAGTTTTGACGCCCAGACACGCCTGCGTTCGCAGCACCACTCCCCCGCTCACAAGCATCTTCCCCTGTTACCACCCACAAACGGCGCAATTTGTCACTCAAAGTAACGTCCAGTCTGTGTACTACGAGCGCACAATTCCCGAGCGCAGTGAGTGACTCGCGCATGCGCATATTGACATATACGCATGAGCAGACGGGCGACTATCGGCCATAGGGTGCGTTCACGGCTTAGCGTCCGGGTCTGAATCAGGCCCTCTGATCTTTAGTTCTTTCCATAGATTTTCAATTGGATTGAAGTCAGGTGATTGGCTGGGCCATTCTAGCAGCTTTATTTTCTTTCTCTGAAACCATTGAGAGTGTCCTTGGCTGTGTGTTTGGGATCATTGTCTTGCTGAAATGTCTGCCCTCGTTTTATCTTCAGCATCCTGGTAGATGGCAGCAGATTTTTATCAAGAATATCTCGGTACAATTTTTCATTCATCCTTCCTTCAATTATATGAAGTATATTCTCAGCATATGCCAGTACTGTATGCTAAAAAACAGACCCACACCAAAGCCTTTTCCAGCCTGATGGAGCACCTTGCCATAAGGCAAAAGTGATGACTAATACAGCTTTTATACCTAAATTCCGGGTCTAACCCAGAGATTGGAACAGGGGGCCTAATTCAGATCCGCTCGCGATTGCTGAGCGCTCGCAAGCGTGTTGATTTTGCCCAAGTGCGCACGCGCACGATGGAGGCGGCTCCGTCGTGCGCATGCGCGAGACCCGAATAACGACGGCCAAGCCGTCGTTATGGGTCCCGCACCAAAGAGGGCGTGCTGTCGATGGTGATTGACAGCACGCCCCCTTTAGTGGGCGTGCCAAGGGGTGTGGCTGCCCAGACGGAGGCGTTTCCATGGGAACGCCTTCCGTCTGGAGCCGGCCCCACTGACATCACTAGTGGGCTTGCGGCAGCGAGACCCTACCGCACGGTCTCGTCGCAAGCCCAATGGTCGCGATGGTCTTGACCATCGCGACCATCATTTTGGCCGCTCGCTATAGCTGTGGGTGGTGACCCACAGCTATGCGAGCGGCCAGGAGGACGGCCCTGATTCAGAGCGAGCGCTCTGTAAGAGCGTCCGGCTCTTAATCAGGGCCAGGGTTCCAAACCGGATCAGATCTGGAATTTAGCCGGCGCCGACCCAGGATATTGCCGGGTCGGCGCCATTCACACCGGAGCCGGGTCTGCAGTGACCCAGCTCTTCCGGCATGGAAGTGGATGCTTGGAGATGACATCATCTCCAAGTGCCACTGAAGCCGGCCAATTGGCTGGCATGCGGCGTGCTCCAGGTCATCGTGACCCGGATCGCGGAGTTTACACTGCAGGGTTTCACGGGTCATTCCTGTGTTAAACCCTGCTATTTACCTGGGTTGGATTGCCAGGTCACTCGACCCAGGAATCCAACCCTGTCCCCTTTTACACCAAGGAGCTACCCGGGTTAACCCTTCAATAACCCGAGTTTTAGCTCTGGTGTAAAAGGGGTATAAGTGGCTCGGGGAACAAAACATTGAAAATTTGAGTCCATGGCCAGGAAACTCCCCAGACCTTAGGGCCTGATTCAGAGTCGGACGCTATTTGCGGTCATTCGTTCAGAAAATAGGGGTGGCTATTCAAATGAACCGTTCGCTCTTTGCGGTCTGTTCACGCCTCTATGTCTGAACGAGCGAACAAAACTTGCGGTCGTTTTTTGAAGAAATACGCCCCCTGGCCGCTCGCATCCTACATCATGTCCGCTATTTATTAGATTAATCGAGTACATCGACCAGCGTATGAACTGCTCACTATTCTTGTGGTTGGTTTTTGCTACCACAATCTTGCGAGCAGTTCTGGCTATAAAATAACCCAGTGACGTGGTCAATGACGCTGCTGTATTAATTATGCACACCCATAAAACGCCCGTTTTGACCTTTAAGCACGCCTGCGTTCTGATCTCCACTCCCCGTTTTCAAGCACCTTCCCCTGTTACCACCCACATACGCCTCCTCCTGTCACTCAAAATAGCAGGCATTCGCTATTTAGCGAACAAACGATTTTCGGCCGCACTGACTGGTTCGCGCATGCGTATTACGATCCATACGCATGCGCAGTTGGGCAAACATCGCTCAGAACGAACGAGCGGCCGCTTACGAGCGGCTCTGAATCAGGCCCTTAATCCCATTGAGAAGTTGTGGTCAATCCTCAACAGGCAGGTGGACAAACAAAAACTTCAGTAGTAACATCTGACAAAAAAGGTCTAAAAACACTGAAGCAGCAAACTTTGTGAAAACCAATACTTGTGTCATTCTCAAAACTTTTGGCAATGGCTGCATTCCATCGTTATATTAACGATCTAGATAGAAGATGGCCTAGAAATGGTGGTGTCTGTATTTTCAGATGGCACTAAACAATGTACAGTTGCTGCAAAGGATCTGTACAAATAAGAGAGTGGAGCAGTGACAAGGAGGATGGAATACGGAATCGGCATGAAATACCGCCGGGCCGCATGGCCGGCGGTTCGATTCCCGGCAGCGCCTTGCCGACAGCGCTGGAAATCCTGATCGTCGCTAAGGTAAGTATAAACTAACCTAACCCCCTAACCCTCCTTAGGGGTGCCTAACCCTAACCTCCCCCCAAGTGCCTAACTCTAATCCCCCCTCTAAGTACCTAACCCCCCCTTCCCCGCTACCTAAACCTAAGTCCCCCACTGGTGCCTAACCGTAACCCTCCCTCCCCCTAGCCTAACCCTAACTCTCCTGGGGGAGTGCTTAACCCTAAGTCCCCCCCGGGTGCCCTAAACCTAACCCTCCCCCTCCCGCGGCTGTCCACTCGCGGCGCCCGGCATCCCTTTGATCAGGATGCTGGGCGCCGGTCTCCCGGCATCGGGGAAATGTCAGGCATCTACATCTAGACGCCCGGCATTTCACCCTCGCCGGGATATGACAGTCGGGAAGCCTTTTTCCCGATTGTATACCTGGAATACAGGATAATGCCGAATAATGTAGACTTATGCACCTAGACTGTGGTAATAGTTATTGTACTCACTGTACACTAAAGGGGCCTATCTATTAGCAGATGTATTTCTGAGCGATGAAAGAGAAAAGATAACCCTTAAAATTCCGGTGGCTGTGCTGAACGATATCTGTCATGTGCGCTGAACGATATCTGTCATGTGCGCTGAACGATATCTGTCATGTGCGCTGAACGATATCTGTCATGTGGATGACAGATTTTGGCGAACGATGAACGATATCTGTCATGTGTGCTGAACGATATCTGTCATGTGGATGACAGATTTTGGCGAACGATGAACGATATCGCATGACATCATTCAGTGAGTGGATTTTTTCAATGCACTGCTCTGTAGCTGCTGCTAATATCTTTGGTCGTTTGTCGTTTACCGCATATAAACTGCACGATATTGCTAATATCGTACAGCTATATGCGATAATTGACCAACATGTTGGAGAGATGATAGATGCGAGTTATCGGCGGCGGGAGTGCGCATCTGTCATCGTTCAATCGTTCGTTTTATCTGCTAATGGATAGGCCCCTTTACAGTACATGGGATACAGTGAGGGGAATCTGAGCTGGACAAGGGTGTAGGGATAGTAGTAGGACCATTAAATGCATAACATTCCTCAGTGCCAGGAGGTGGCTCCTAAGCCAGTAAGAATGATGCACAGGATACAAATATAGTATTACTATTGTATATTGCAGTATGTGGAATATAGGTAACAGTTTGGGGCACCTGGCTACAAGAGGGACATAGGAAAACTGAGAGGGTTCAGGAGGTGACAACTATATTAATTAAAATGAATGGAACTGCATTGTACGGAAGAAGTAGACAAATTGAACTTGTTTAGAAGGGAAAAGATGCCGTAAATGTGACCTAATTACTATGTAAAAATATGTCCAAGGTCAGTGCAGAGGTGTGACTAATGAGCTTTCTGTACCTAGTGTTGGGGCATCAACGTCCACTGGAAGAAAGATGTATTCATCATTAGTGCAGAAAGGGTTCTTCACTGTAAGAGTAGTCGGGCTATGGACTGCTTTACCAAGGGAGGTGGTCGATGACCAATTTATTACGTGGATTTAAAAGTGCATTGGATACACTGGTACATGAATGGAATATCCAGCTGCAATCAGAATGCATTATTGGGGTGATTATCCCTGGGAATTAAAGCAAGTGCCATTTCAGGCGTCAGGAACAGTTATCCTTCCCACAGTAAGGATGTATAGGCAATTGTATCACTGGGATTTATAGGTCTATGTACTAAGCCTCGGGGAGAGATAAATTTGAGGGAGATAAGGTACCAACCAATCAGCTCCTAACTCATTTTTCAAACACAGCTTGTAAAGTGACAGTTAGGAGCTGATTGGTTGGTACTTTATCTCCGTCCACTTTATCTATCTCCAAGGCTTAGTACATAGGCCCTGATTCAGACCCGCTCGTTAGATGCGATCGCTCGCATCCAGCGTATGCAAATTTGTCAAAGTAACGACATGGGAAGCGATCGCTCACCAAGGCATAAGCACACCCACTTTGGCTGTGCGAGCGATCGCTCTGTGTATGCAGACACCCATTAGCGTATGTAGAGACGCACACTAGCGCACGTCATCTCCAAGAAATGTATTAAAACATTGGTACATCGAGCACCATCGGATGCGATCGCAGCGCTTGTGGTTGCCTTACCCTGCCGCAAGCACTGCGAGGACTTCAGTGTACTAAACACGTCTGTGACGTGTACTATGACGCTGCCTGTTAATTATGCACGCCTTAGAAACGGCGTTGAAACACTTGCGTTCTCACCTCCACACCCCCGTTATTAGTGTCCTGCCCCTGTTACCACCCACAAACGGCCTCTCCTGTCACTCATTTCACTGGGCTGTCTTTGCTGGGCGAGCGAGCGGGCTGTGATCGCACAGAGTAGTTAGCGCATGTGCAGAATGAAGCGTACGCACGCGTGTTCGCAAACCATCCCCGTGTATCCCCGTATTCAATTTGAAAGTACGCGAAAACGGCACCCGGCAAAACTGAAACAGGTGGAAAGTGCTGTCATATTTGGGGAAATCAGCCTTACACCCCCCAAAAGATACCCAGACATGGGGGATCACTATGGGTATGGGAATAGCCCTGCTGAAGGTATTTGGGGGTTTTAAATAGGTGCCGTTTTGGGTAAGTGGTGAAGATTAGTATTTACCAATTTTGGGGGGGCAAAATAAGTAGCTCCATCAAATTTGGGGTACTTGAAAATGGGTGGAACCATATTTAAAAGTTGCTAAAGTGTAGTTAAAAATATAGTAAAAAATCCACCTGTCGCAAGCACCTGAAATCGAAAAAACACCTGGGGCATACTTGGGGACCCCCTGGAGTATATTTCGCTAGTTTTTAACTTTTTTTTCTCGCCCCAAAATGAAAGGCATTTTTTGGGGTGTTCTTAAGTCTTTTTTAGAATTTTTTTAAACAGTTTACCTTTGAGGGACTGTCTTAAGGCTGCATGGGGGTTCCCGCAATGTTGCACCCCAAAACCGCAATTCTGCACTCTTTTCCTTCTGCTATTCATAGGCGAAACTTTTTCGCCTATTACATTGCATTGACTTTCCACCTAGGCGAAAAGTCTTCCAAATTGAATACGGCGAAAAGCCAAAACAGGCGAAAATGACGTCATCGGCGAAAAAGTATTGCCGAAACTGACTTTTCGCCTCAAATTGAATACGGCCCTTAGAGTAGTATGGAGCATTTTTTTGTTGTATAGCTATTTTTGTGTAGCTTTAGATTGTCTGCAGATTTGCGGCTACATACTAAATGCTGAAATAGCAAATTTGATACCACAATTGCATTTTAATGTATTGTCATTGATGTTTTATGGTGTTGTATTTGAATGTGTTTTACTTATGGCCATATTTATGTGCAATATTAAATCGTATTGAAAACGAATGAGGTATATGGTCTTCCTAGTAGCAGCGCTTCCTATATACACATATATATTTTGTACTCTTATGTTCTTTAGAGGTGTGGCAGTTTACTTCTAGTAGGAAGCTGCAGCACTCATTGACCAGAGTGAGATATCTATACAGGGGCGTATCTACCCATTGGCCAGGATGGCAAACGCCAGGGGCGCCGACCAAAGGGGGGGCGCCGTCCGGCAGTGCTCCCAGCAGCCAAGGGGTGGACTACCCCCGCTAGTCCCCTGGCCTCACAAGTGTATGGCAGAGAGCAATCCTACACAGTTTACAAACACACAGCCGCCAGCTACTACTACTACCGGGGGCACTGTATAGGGGGTCTGCTACTCGGGGCAATGCAGCATATGTGGGACTACTACTGGGGGTACTGTATAGGGAGACTACTACTGGGGCACTGTATAGAGGGGACTACTACTGGGGGAAATGCAGCATAAGGGGGACTACTACTGGGGGCACTGTATAGGGGGGATTACTACTGTTGGCACTGTATAGGGAGGACTACTACTGGGGGCAATGCAGCATAGAGGGGACTACTACTGGGGGCACACTGTATAGGGGGACTACTGCTGGGGGCACTGTATAGGGGGGACTACTGCTGGGGCAATGCAGCATAGGAGGGACTACTACTGTGTGTACTGTATAGGGGGACCACTACTGGGGGCAATGCAGCATAGAAGGGACTACTACTGTGTGTACTGTATAGGGGGGACTACTACTGGGGGCAATGCAGCATAGGGTGGACTACTACTGGGGGCACTATATAGGGTGGACTACTGCTGGGGGCACTGTATAGGTGGGACAACTACTGGGGGCAATGCAGCATAGGAGAGACTACTACTGGGGGCAATGCAATATAGGGGGGATTACTACTGGGGGCACTGCATAGAGGGTGCCAGTCCATTACATTGCCAGGGGTGCTTGGATCCCTAGATACACCCCTGTATCTATATATTTTTAATTTCTTTTCAATTGCTTTTTATTATTTGGTTTCATTAGGTGCCAAGGTGTATATGTTTTTGTTTTTTTCCCATTAGTTATGGGATCCTCATTGTCTAAATCCCCCCTTCCGCCTCCCGCACACAGATTCCCACAGGTTATTATCTGCCATGGAGCCCGGTGGAAGGAGGGTATGATGGAGCATATAGGAACCAGAGAAACACAACATAGTAGCAAGGACTATATCAGATGCAGTAGCAATCTCAGCAAACCTGGGTACATCAAGTCCACGCAGTCACTTGGTCCACGCAGACAGCTGCCCTACGTCCCCCCTCCTGCCCCTGGGGCTTATCCCCAGCTTCTTCATCCAACTGGATATTTTAGAATTTTAAACTTGTGAACTGTTTTCAACTTTTCCAGTTTTAAGTGTTTAGGTTTCCAGGCGGCACTTGTTTGTCCTAATGCTCCATTTGTTAGGTGAAAGTTCTTCCCTCTCCTATTGATTTCCCTCAGCAGACTTTGATAAATAAAATCTGCTTCACAACCCCATATTATTTAACGTGAGACATAAAGGATTGTCTTTGCTTCTAAGCCCCTGAGGTTTGATCTAGAGAACAAGCGCATTCTGTTGATACAGTGTTTCGAAGACAGAAAGAAGAGGAATCCAGGGTATATATACATATATATATATATATAACACAAACACACATATATATATATATATATACTGTATATTGTGACAAGGTCACTGGCATCATAGTGGAAGGCAGGTATATTTGACCTAGATTCCTGACCTATGTCTTTTGAAACCTCAGGAAGGTATTTGTGTTAGGAGCTTTTTGGGTTATTAGCTTCACAGGAGGCTAATTAGGGTTTTCAGCTGTGTGGCTGTTTTTAGTGCTGTGAGACTAATCATTACATGGAGACACTGCCTGGGGAAAGGACAGACTTTTGTGTCTCTGTGAGAGAATCAGGTTGACGAAAGCAGGTAAACTAAACCTGAAAAACCCTTCTAATATTTTGTTTATTAGTGAGCTAACATCACTTCTGTATAGTTAGTCCCAGAGGGCAAGGTGTTTATTTCTGTTTATTTTGCTTGTATGGCCTAATAAAACTGGCGGAGGCCAGATGCACCAGACCAGTGGACTTGCAGTGCCATCTACCCCAGGAGGGTACCAGTTCCCCGACCTTGCTACTATATATACAGTCAGGTGCATAAATATTGGGACATTGACAGAATTTTCATATATTGGCCTCTATTCACCACCACAATGGCTTTGAAATGAAACAAACAAGATGTGCTTTAACTGCAGACTTTCTGATTTAATTTTAGGGTAATTACATCCAAATCAGGTGAACGGTGTAGGAATTACAACGGTTTCTATATGTGCCTCCCACTTTTTAAGGGGCCAAAAGTAAAGGGACAAACTAAACAATCCTAAATCTAACTTTCACTTTTTAATACTTTGTTGCAAATCCTTTGCAGGCAATTACAGCCTGAAGTCTGGAACGCATAGACATCACCAGACGCTGGGTTTCATCCCTGGTGATGCTCTGCCAGGCCTCTACTGCAAATGTCTTCAGTTCCTGCTTGTTCTTGGGGCATTTTCCCTTCAGTTTTGTCTTCATCAAGTGAAATGCATGCTCAATCGGATTCAGGTCAGGGGATTGACTTGGCCATTGCATAACATTCCACTTTTTAGCCTTAAAAACTGTTGCTTTTGCAGTATGCTTCTGGTCATTGTCCATCTGCACTGTGAAGCACCGTCCAATGAGTTCTGAAGCATTTGACTGAATATGAGCATATAATATTGCCCGAAACACTTCAGAATTCATTCTGCTGCTTTTGTCAGCAGTCACATCATCAATAAATACAAGGGAACCAGTTCCATTGGCAGCCATACATGCCCACGCCATGACACTACCACCACCATGCTTCACTGATGAGGTGGTATGTTTTGGATCATGAGCAGTTCCTTTCCTTCTCCATACTCTTCTCTTCCCATCACTCTGGTACAAGTTGATCTTTGTCATCTATCCATAGGATGTTGTTCCAGAACTGTAATGGCTTTTTTAGATGTTGTTTGGCAAACTCTAATCTGGTCTTCCTGTTTTTGTGGCTCACCAATGGTTTACATCTTGTGGTGAACCCTCTATATTCACTCTTGTGAAGTCTTCTCTTGATTGTTGACTTTGACACATATACACATACCTCCTGGAGAGTGTTCTTGATTTGGCCAACTGTTGTGAAGGGGTTTTTACTTCACCAGGGAAATAATTCTTCTGTCATCCACCACAGTTGTTTTCCGTGGTCTTCCGGGTCTTTTGGTGTTGCTGAGCTCTCCGGTGCGTTCTTTCTTTTTAAGAATGTTCCAAACAGTTGATTTGGCCACACCTAATGTTTTTGCTATCTCTCTGATGGGTTTGTTTTGATTTTTCAGCCTAATGATGGCTTGTTTCACTGATAGTGACAGCTCTTTGGATCTCATATTGAGAGTCGACAGCAACTGATTCCAAATGCAAATGTCACATCTAGAATCAACTCCAGACCTTTTACCTGCTTAATTGATAATGAAATAACGAGGGAATAGCACACACCTGTCCATGAAATAGCTTTTGAGTTGATAGTCCCATTACTTTTGGCCCCTTAAAAAGTGGGAGGCACATATAGAAACCGTTGTAATTCCTACACCGTTCACCTGATTTGGATGTAATTACCCTCAAATTAAATCTGAAAGTCTGCAGTTAAAGCACATCTTGTTTGTTTCATTTCAAAGCCATTGTGGTGGTGAATAGAGGCCAAAATATGAAAATTCTGTCAATGTCCCAATATTTATGCACCTGACTGTATATATATATATATATATATATATATATATACACACACACACACACATATATATATTTCCTTATATCTGATGCCAGAACCTAATCAGAAAAGTAATCAGTATTTAAGGAGAATAATGAAAATCATGATGCCCAGTGATTAGCGACCATAGAAATCTATTGACATACTATTTCAGCATCTCCATTCAGAGTCCCATTCTTTCATTTTTCATTGAGCAGCATGAGAATGCAATAGAGGGCAATCAATACAAACATATATGTTGAAATCACCTTTGCTAGAAGTGTTGTATTTTCAAGGCAACGACTTTAAAATACTTTTTATACATACGTATAAATGTAGTATTTCTAGATTACTTGATTTCTATTCTTGATTTTGGAACAAAGGGAAAAAAATAAATAAGAAAACACTTTATGCAGTAATAAAAAAATTAGAAAAGTACACCCTATATAAACATAATAATATACAGTACAGTAATAATAAAGCATATAGTTTATCAGTGATAAAGTGAACGGAGATAAAGAACCAGCCAATCAGCTCCTAACTGCCATTTCACAGGCTTTGTTTGAAAAATGACAGTTAGGAGCTGGTTGGCTGGTACTTTATCTCCATCTAAGGCTTAGTAAATAGACCCCGTAATACTAACCCTTCAAATACAATTAATAAAGTGTGTTACTGTTTACAGTTAATCATCCAATGCTTCACATCACTCTCATTGGCCGAAAACATATAGCCTACATTTTCTTTTTCCCTAAAAGCACGGATAAGCTAGAGCCAAAACATAAGCAAGAACCATACACTAGAGTCCCAATAATTCTATCAATTTTGTTGAAACCAAAATGTATTAATACATAAGCAAAGTCCTAGAAGAAAAATCTTGATTGCCTGAAATTTTTTGGTTGACGATCTGCGGATCGGTGTCGGCGGAACAGGGCATCGCGGCTCCGGTGTATGGGGCCCTTAAGTCAGTCAATTCATTCTGTTGTGTGGTATGGATGGGGGAGGACAGGGACCAATTAGGACCAAACTTTGCTGGTGAGAAGTCAAATTTGTAATCGGGCAAATATTTTGTGGGACATTTTAGAGAATCTCGCTCATCGTGTTCTAACAAGTCTGGGACAGCACAGACGGTGTAATGGTTAGAATTACTGCCTGACAGCATTGAGGTCATGGGTTTGCCCTAACTGTGTGGAGTTTGTATATTCTCCCTGTGCTTGCGTGGGTTTCCTCCGGGGGCTCCGGTTTCCTCCCACACTCTAAAAATATACTAGTAGGTTAATTGCCTCCCAACAAAAATAACCCTAGTGTGGTATGTGTGTGCATATGGTAGGGAATATGGATTGTAAGCACCATTGGGGCAGAGACTGATGTGAATGGCCAAATATTCACTGTAAAGTGCTGCTGAATATGTGTGCGCTATAGAAATAACTGGTAATAATAATAATAATATAATAATAACAATTCCCAAAAACGCTGCTTCAGGGTTAGTCAGCAAAGGATAGGGTTAAGAAACTCTTCACATTTCATAGGCTGCTAATTGACACTGTAACAGAAATATAGCTGTTATCATTGTGTATTTATAAGATGCCACAAAACGTGCTGCACAGAAGTTATATAATAAACCCTAGAAAAGCCAGTCATACATAAGTGCATACTTATTATATACAGCCCATGGCCGCCGAGTTTTGCCGGCTCTGTTTAACAAACACAGCAGCCGCTGTCTTCTTCACTCGCCATGATGAAAGCAGGAGACCTGTACAGGAAAAAAATGTGTTATTATTTATATACATTATGTAGTCTAAGTAAACTATAAGTCTTCAACATTGCCGCTGTATAGAAAATAAACACAATAAACCTGGAACAAGGACATGCGAGGTTGATGGAAAGGTGCAGATGTAAGACGGAGGATCATGCTCATGAGAGCTTACCACTTACAGCTATTAACACTTCTTCTATTGCATTAGTCATAATGCTGCATAATATAACATATCACCACTATTTTCTTAGGTAAACCGCAATGAAGGACAATTCAGTCGATCAATTCACAAGAAATCTGTGAAATTACTGAGCTATGAAGTTATTGGTGAATCAGTAGTCTGCATTGTCAGTGATGTCACTAGTGACTGGATAGGCTGCATTGCCAGTGATGTCACTAGTGACTGGATAGGCTGCATTGTCAGTGATGTCACTAGTGACTGGATAGGCTGCATTCTCAGTGATGTCACTAGTGACTGGATAGGCTGCATTGTCAGTGATGTCACTAGTGACTGGATAGGCTGCATTCTCAGTGATGTCACTAGTGACTGGATAGGCTGCATTGTCAGTGATGTCACTAGTGACTGGATAGGCTGCATTCTCAGTGATGTCACTAGTGACTGGATAGGCTGCATTCTCAGTGATGTCACTAGTGACTGGATAGACTGCATTCTCAGTGATGTCACTAGAGACTGGATAGTCTGCATTCTCAGTGATGTCACTAGTGACTGGATAGGCTGCATTGTCAGTGATGTCACTAGTGACTGGATAGGCTGCATTCTCAGTGATGTCACTAGTGACTGGATAGGCTGCATTGTCAGTGATGTCACTAGTGACTGGTTAGGCTGCATTCTCAGTGATGTCACAAGTGACTGGATAGGCTGCATTCTCAGTGATGTCACTAGTGACTGGATAGACTGCATTCTCAGTGATGTCACTAGTGACTGGATAGGCTGCATTCTCAGTGATGTCACTAGTGACTGGATAGGCTGCATTCTCAGTGATGTCACTAGTGAGTGGATAGGCTGCATTCTCAGTGATGTCACTAGTGACTGGATAGACTGCCTTCTCAGTGATGTCACTAGTGAGTGGATAGACTGCATTCTCAGTGATGTCACTAGTGAGTGGATAGGCTGCATTCTCAGTGATGTCACTAGTGACTGGATAGGCTGCATTCTCAGTGACGTCTCTAGTGACTGGATAGGCTGCATTCTCAGCGACGTCACTAGAGACTAGATAGGCTGCATTCTCAGTGACGTCACTAGTGACTGGATAGGCTGCATTCTCAGTGACGTCACTAGAGACTGGATAGGTTACATTCTCAGTGACGACTCTAGTGACTGGATAGGCTGCATTCTCAGTGACATCACTAGTGACTGGATAGGCTGCATTCTCAGTAATGTCACTAGTGACTGGATAGGCTGCATTGTCAGTGACGACTCTAGTGACTGGATAGGCTGCATTCTCAGTAATGTCACTAGTGACTGGATAGGTTGCATTGTCAGTGATGTCACTAGTGACTGGATAGGCTGCATTCTCAGTGATGTCACTAGTGACTGGATAGGCTGCATTGTCAGTGATGTCACTAGAGACTGGATAGTCTTCATTGTCAGTGATGTCACTAGTGACTGGATAGGCTGCATTGTCAGTGATATCACTAGTGACTGGATAGGCTGCATTCTCAGTGATGTCACTAGTGACTGGATAGGCTGCATTGTCAGTGATGTCACCAGTGACTGGATAGGCTGCATTCTCAGTGATGTCACAAGTGACTGGATAGGCTGCATTCTCAGTGATGTCACCAGTGACTGGATAGACTGCATTCTCAGTGATGTCACTAATGACTGGATAGGCTGCATTGTCAGTGATATCACTAGTGACTGGATAGGCTGCATTCTCAGTGATGTCACTAGTGAGTGGATAGGCTGCATTGTCAGTGATGTCACTAGTGACTGGATAGACTGCATTCTCAGTGATGTCACTAGTGACTGGATAGACTGCCTTCTCAGTGATGTCACTAGTGAGTGGATAGACTGCATTCTCAGTGATGTCACTAGTGAGTGGATAGGCTGCATTCTCAGTGATGTCACTAGTGACTGGATAGGCTGCATTCTCAGTGACGTCTCTAGTGACTGGATAGGCTGCATTCTCAACGACGTCACTAGAGACTGGATATGCTGCATTCTCAGTGACGTCACTAGTGACTGGATAGGTTGCATTCTCAGTGACGACTCTAGTGACTGGATAGGCTGCATTCTCAGTGACGTCACTAGTGACTGGATAGGCTGCATTGTCAGTGACGACTCTAGTGACTTGATAGGCTGCATTCTCAGTGATGTCACTAGTGACTGGATAGGCTGCATTCTCAGTAATGTCACTAGTGACTGGATAGGCTGCATTCTCAGTGACGACTATAGTGACTGGATAGGCTGCATTCTCAGTGACGTCACTAGTGACTGGATAGGCTGCATTCTCAGTGACATCACTATTGACTGGATAGACTGTATTCTCAGGGACGTCACTAGTGACTGAATAGGCTGCATTCTCAGGGACGTCACTAGTGACTGGATAGGCTGCATTCTCAGTAATGTCACTAGTGACTGGATAGGTTGCATTCTCAGTGATGTCACTAGTGACTGGATAGGCTGCATTCTCAGTGATGTCACTAGTGAGTGGATAGGCTGCATTCTCAGTGACGTCTCTAGTGACTGGATAGGTTGCATTCTCAGTGATGTCACTAGTTAGTGGATAGGCTGCATTCTCAGTGACGTCACTAGAGACTGTATAGGCTGCATTCTCAGTGACGTCTCTAGTGACTGGATAGGCTTCATTCTCAGTGATGTCACTAGTGACTGGATAGGCTGCCTTCTCAGTAACGTCAATAGTGACTGGATAGGCTGCATTCTCAGTGACGTCACTACAGACTGGATAGGCTGCATTCGCAGTGACATCACTACAGACTGGATAGTCTTCATTCACAGTAATGTCACTATTTACTGGATAGGCTGCATTCTCAGTGACGTCACTAGTCACTGGATAGACTGTATTCTCAGTAAGGTCACTAGTGACTGGATGGGCTGCTTTCTCAGGGACGTCACTAGTGACTGGATAGGCTGCTTTCTCAGTGACGTCACTAGTGACTGGATAGGTTGCATTCTCAGGGATGTCACTAGTGACTGGATAGGCTGCATTCTCAGTGACGTCACTAGTGACTGGATAGGCTGCATTCTCAGTGACGTCACTAGAGACTGTATAGGCTGCATTCTCAGTGACGTCTCTAGTGACTGGATAGGCTTCATTCTTAGTGATGTCACTAGTGACTGGATAGGCTGCATTCTCAGTGACGTCACTAGTGACTGGATAGGCTGCATTCTCAGTGACGTCTCTAGTGACTGGATAGGCTTCATTCTCAGTGATGTCACTAGAGACTGGATAGTCTGCATTCTCAGTGACGTCACTAGTGACTGGATAGGCTGCATTCTCAGTGACGTCACTAGAGACTGTATAGGCTGCATTCACAGTAATGTCACTAGTTAGTGGATAGGCTCCATTCTCTGTGAAAAAAAAAACTACTTTTTTTTTACTAAACTTTACTGTGTTCTGCCAGGAACACAGTTCACCTCCCTGTCCCCCGCTTACCTGCAGCGGCCAGGTAAGTGGGGGATAGGAGTTGAGTGGAGGGGGGAGTTGGGGGGAGGACACAATTACCGCAGTTATAGGCAGTGCGCATGCACAGCACAGAATAAAGCTGCGGTAAGGTAGAGAGGGAAATGTATCTATTTCTTGAAAAGCTGTCATTCGCAAAAATTACAGCTTTTCTGAATAAATACTTATGGAGAGGAGGAATGAAGAATTCCTCCGGTAATTAGGTAGAACTACATGCCAGTTCTAAACCTAATTACCTCCATCAAATGTTTAGTATTGATGAATAGGCCCCTTAGTGCTTATCTGTAAACAGTAACACCATTTTTTGGGATGCAATCGGGAAACCGGCTGACGTGATCCCGACAGCCGGCTTCCCGTCTGCTTTATCCCGGCGTGGTTTACATGACAGGCGTCTATATCTAGATGCCTGTCATTTTCCGACGCCGGGAGACAGGTGCCCGGCATCTCGATCGAAGGGATGCCAGGCGCCGCGAGCGGACAGCCTCGGGGGAGGAGGGTTAGGTTTAGCACACCCGGGGGGGGACTTAGGGTCAGGCACCCCCCCGGGGGACTTAGGTTTTGGCAGCGGGGAAGGGGGGGGTTAGGGTTAGGCTCTTACAGGGGGGATTAGGGTTAGGCACTTGGGGGAGAGGTTAGGGTTAGGCACCCCTAAGGAGGGTTAGGGTCGTTAGGTTAGGTTAGTTTTTACTTACCTGAGGACGATCGGGATTTCCAGCGCTGTCGGGCTGCCGCTGCCGGGAATCGATTTCATACCGATTCCCTATTTTTTTACATTGTATATGAAGGGATTGGTATTACCTTTGTACAGTGTATTCATTTACAACATATTAAATGAATTTGATATGATGGCCAGGTTGGATTCTTTTAAGGGGTTTAATATTAGTGTACTTACTGTATTAATGTACTTTTCTAATTGTATTATTATTGCACAGTGTTTATTTTTTCCCTTTGTTCCAAAATCAGGCATTTGTAACCCCCCCCCCTCTAGAAATACTGCAATTATACATTTGCATAAAAAAAATGTTAATGTCGTTGCCATGAAAATACAGCTCATCTAGAAAAGATGATTTTCAGCAAATCTATTTGTATTGATTGCCTTCTAAAGCTGCTCAATGAAAAATGAAAGAATCTGACTCTTAATGAAGATGCTGAAATAGTACGTCAATAGATTCCTATGGTCGCTAATACTAATTATTTAGTTAGAGGATCCACAGTTAGGTTCTGACATCAGAAATAAGGTAACCATCGATGGTTAAACCATGGATGTGTAAAGGATATGCTCTCCGGAAACAGCATCTGGGTGTCTGCAGCTGCACTGAAGATAAAGGATGGGCATCGGAAACCATTGCAATCCCGGCATTGAATTGAAAAACTATTTCCATTGAGCCAGGATCATCAATAGTTGCTAACCCTAGCTTATGATGTCCAAAGAGGGGTTGCAGGTGTCAGCAAATTGGGAATTCTAGATCCACAACAGCCAGGTACTTCCAGGTAGCTTAATCCAGGTTTGATGTCCAGCTCTGATGTCTCACAAATTACTAGTTATCATCTCATCTGCATCAACCTGGGCCGATTAGAGACCATTACCACACAAAATTTATGGGAAGATTACAAGCTGAACACACACTAATTTTTTTTAACTAAAATAGACACTTCAGTGAAAGACTAACGAGGCCCATACAACTGCGACAGATTACCGTAATTCACCATTCTGCTGAAGTATATTCAACATGTTAAATACTCGATTCCCAGCTCCCAACTCTAAATGGTCGGAATCGGCGGATCTGTGATTCTGAACATGTTGAATTTCCCCAATTCGGCAAGGGATCTCCGATCATTGACATCCACGGATATAATAGGCAGGAATGTGAGTCACGGCACAGGTATATGGAGCCCTTCAGCTGGTGTATTTGCACTACAGCTGAAGAAATGTAGTTCAGTAGTTGTCTGAGGATCACGAGAGTAGTATATACTTTAACATAGATTTACTTTAGCCTCACTGGTAATGTCATAGAGCAGAAAAGGACAGCACTGCCCCTAACCAAAAGTAAAATAAAATGTTGTTGGGTGCAGTCCAATGGGATAAAATTAAAATTATTGTTATTTCCTCCTGATGTGTTCCCTTTAACTCTACAGGCCCTGTAATGGATCATCACTACTCTAATCTGCACTATTACCACTCGTCAGGTGCAGTGGGTGTCAGTGACCCTCTCCTGTCATTCTCCCAATATATAGTAATGTTTCAGTTTTATGTGGAGTTTTGTTTTAAATCATGTTCTTCGTATTCTGGGCCTGATTCAGAGCCGGACGCTATTTGCGGACGGTCGTTCCAAAATAGGGGCCGGCTATTTAAATTGAGCGCTCGCTCTTTGCGGTTTGTTGATGCCTCTATGTCTGAGCGAGCGAACGAAAAATGCGCTCGCTATTTTGTAAAGACGCCCCTTTGCCGTTCGCATCACACGTCATCTCCGGTATTTATGAGGTTAATCGGGCACATCGAAAGGCATCTGAACTGCTCGCAGTTCTTGTGGTAGGTTTTTCTTACCGCTATCACTGCGAGCAGTTCAGGCTAAAAGACAACCAAGTGACGTGGTCGATGACGCTCCTTTACTAATTATGCACTCCCATTAAATGCCCTTTTTAGACACGCCTGCATTCTGATCTCCACTCCCCCATTTTCAAGCACCTTCCCCTATTACCACCCACAAACAGTACATTCTGTCAATAACATTAGCAGCCCCTCGCTGTTTTGCGAGCGCACGATTTCCGATTGCAATGACTGGTTTGCGCATGCGCATTACAACCCATACGCATGCGCAGTTGTGCGAACATCGCTCATAGTGAATGAGCGCACGCATATAGCGAACGGGTCTGAATCAGGCCCCCTGTACATACTGAGCAGATATATTCCTTTCTCACATCATCTGTCGGGCAATGCGTTTGGGCACTTGTGCTGTCCAAAGGATCTGATAGACTGAAATACCTTTAGCAATCCAGTCTTCATGCATCTCAACTGTATGCATTGTTGGTTTATACATATATCTGTTCTCTTTATTTTTATTTTATCTATCTACAGTTAATACAGTTGCGAGAACCCCATTTATCACTGTTAGTTTAAATTTTGTATATTTAGCTGTGAATGTAACGTTGGGTTTTCTGTTAGCGACTAGATGTTTTTCATTATATTTGTGCATGTTCACAGGAACTGTAAAAACATATCTGCTTGTTAGTTGGCTGAGTATCATTAATTAAGTTCAGGAGCTAGCAGGAGACCATTAGGTATGTAGTTTTTCTGCTGTCTGATGACCATGAGAGATGCAGTTCCAGAACTGGCTAGAGAGCCATGAGAGGTTTAGTTCAGAACTGTTTAATGACCATGAAATATGTAGTTCCAGAACTGACTGAGGGCCACGAAAGATATAGTTACAGAATTGGCTGAGATCCATGAGATATATAGTTTCAGAAGTGGTTGAGGTCCATAATATATGTTGTTCCAGAACTGGCAGGGGTCCATGAGATATGTAGTTCCAAAACTGGCAGAGGTCCATGAAATATGTATTTCTAGAACTGACTGAGGGCCACAAAATATATAGTTTCAGAATTGTCTGAGATTCATGAGAGAAGTTGTTCTAGAACTGGTTTGGGACAATGAGAAATGTTGTTCCAGAACTTGCCGGGGACTATAAGATATGTAGTTACAGAAATGGCTGAGGACCATGAAATATGTAGTTCCAGAACTGATTGAGGGCCCTGAAAGATGTTAACAGAATTGGCTGAGATCCATGAGAAAAGCAGTTCCAGAGGTGGCTGAGGTCCATAAAATTTGTAGTTCCCGCACTGGCAGAGGGCCATGAAATATGTAGTTCCAGAACTGACTAAAGACCATGAGGGATGTAGTTCTATGACTGAACAATGACCATGAGATCCATGAAATATGCAGTTCTAGATCTGGATGAGGACCATGTAAGATGTAGTGCATATGCTTACTGATAATCATGAGAGATGTAAGTTAGGAGCTGGTTGAGGACTATGAAATATGTAGTTTCAGAACTGACTGTGGACCATAAAATATGAAGTTCCAGAATAAGCAGAGGAGCATGAAATATAAAGTTCCAGAACTGACTGAAGACCATTTATATATAGTTCCAGAACTGACTGAGGTCCATTTATATATAGTTCCAGAACTGACTGAGGTCCATTTATATATAGTTCCAGAACTGACTGAGGTCCATGAGCTAAGTAGTTACCGAACTGGCTGAGACTTTGCTAGATGTAGGGCCAAATGTAATAGGGTGAGAGTTTAGAAAATGTGAGTTTACTCACACTTTTTAAACTTGGCCAATGTAATAGAGTCTGAGAACAGGCAAACTCATATGTTTCTCAGACTCAATAAACTCTCACGATTATTTAAACTCTCATCCATATGTTTTCCCATTTTAAGGATACAACTCAACCAATGTAATAGTGTGAAGGTTTACTGCTAAACTCTCACATTTTCTTAACTCTCACCCTACATTTGGCACCTAGTTCCAGAACTGGCTGAGGACCACGATAGATCTAGTTCAGGAAATTGCTGATACTCATGATATAGGTAAGAAGCTACTGTATCTGAGGACTATTAAAGACTTGCTTCAGGAGGTGATTGATGT
Organism: Taudactylus pleione; assembly: GCA_031769625.1. Taxonomy (NCBI): domain Eukaryota; kingdom Metazoa; phylum Chordata; class Amphibia; order Anura; family Myobatrachidae; genus Taudactylus; species Taudactylus pleione. The sequence goes on along the minus strand of JAUIMM010000376.1, from coordinate 3,086,780 downwards.
ATATGAGAAGTGTAGGTCAGGAACTGCTAATATTGATGAGATATGTACTTTAGAAGACTGTTAGGGTCATGAAAGATGTACGAGTACTTCATGAGATGTAGTTTTGTAACTGGCTTAGACAGTAAGTGAAATACTTCATGAGACAGTTGAAATTCATGAGAGATGTACTTTAGTAGATGACCATTGGATATGTAGTTCAAGGGATGGCTGAGGACCATAAGATATAAGCTTCGGGAGATAATGGTGGAACATGAGAGATGTAGCTCAGCCACATCTGTTGATTTATGTTGTAGACAGTCACTCAAATAAATAACACAATAAAATAATGGTTCCATTTTCAAGAAATCAAACCAGATGGGATAAAAATCTGCCCCTATAAAACAAGACAAATATACATAAAGGATTTTGTGGAAATATTTAACTTGTCGGCTTCTGTTGTTGTTTATAATAAAATGGAGGAGACCGAGAGGATAACGCTGTAACATCTAATCATGTTTTATGATGGAAATACAAGTTTAGGGGATTATTGCATAATTCAGCCTGAGCTCCCTGAAGAATTATTATTGCAGCTTGCTTTAAAGGGATTTTCTTTCAGGGATTATTCTATATGCTTAGAACCTGTAGAGAATTTCTGTGTTATTGGATTTCAGGTTTTTGAGAAAATATATAGGGGATTGTTCTGTACACAAAAAAATAGATCAGTTTTTAATCTTTGAATGATTACCAATAATAGTTTTGAAGAGTAAGATCTCATTAACCCCTCCTGCAAAAAAGGACGATGGATCTCATCCTGTTCTTGGGAATGACCCATCTTGATTCTAAGGGGTAAAATTACTAAAGTGAGAGTTTTTAGAAGTGAGTTTTAGAAGAGATGTTGCCCATAGCAACCAATCAGATTCTAGCTATTATCTTCTAGAAGGTGCTAGTTAAATGTTAAGTAGAATCTGATTGGTTGCTATGGGCAACATCTCTTCTAAAACTCACTACTAAAAACTCTCACTTTAGTAAATTTACCCCTAAGCATCTTGATTGGTTGGTACCTCTGCACCCCCTGATGATTGCGCAGGCCGATGGCCACACATTCAAAACAGGAATCAAACAGGTTCATTTGTACATACGGCCGGGTCATGTCGCCTTAGTAGGTGTTTACTAAACCTGTGCTACTATACAGAGATCCATGCAACATGGCCTATTGATGAGGCCAGAGGTTCTGCTCTATAAGGAGGGTGCCATAAACTGTAAGCATTTCATTCCAAGAATCCACAGTATAGTATCCGTAAGTACCCACAACCAGAGGTGCCCGGAGCAAGGGCATGTTTTGGCACCCCCCTCCCCTATACTGAATTGGGGGCGTGGCTAGCATGCGGCAGCATATTGCATTTGAAAGAAAATAAACTGGTAGGTTAATTGGCTCCTGACAGTAATTAACCCTATTGTGTGTGCATGAGGCTTAGAATATAGATTGTAAACTCCACTGGGACTGATGTGAATGGCCAAATGTTCACTGTAAAGCGCAACAGTATATGTGTGTGCTATATATAACGGCTTCTGTGCCTGGAGTTCGCGCTCCACCAGAACCACCCTCCCTACGCCCCTGCCCGCAACAAGTTTTCTCCCAAACAGTTGCTGAAAACTACTTTGATAAACAGTTTCGGCATCACAGAATGGTCACTGTAACTCGGCTCTGTCCTTCATATACCCTCAGAAAGTACGCCGTATTTACCGACCGGTTGAAATAGATTTAGGGGTCTATTCATTAACTATCGGGTTTAAGAATTTGTCATCACTGCTATTTGCAGCAATAAGTACTTATGTACTACTCAGATGTACTAAAAATCACATCCAGTGACAGGGGCTTTTACTTTTCTTTGTGCTGTGGAACATCAGACTGCCTACTGCGCATGTGCGGTCATCCATTAGATGACACATGCGCAAGTGGCTATTACCGGCGAGGGATCCTGAAGATCCCTCTCCCGGTAAATTATGTGACATGTAGCCTATAAGCTAAAATAGCTAACGCCGGATCTCTGATATCTTCTGCGGATCCCCTGTAACACATTCAGAGGAATCTTACATATTCCAGGGGATTTGCTGCAAAATGTGTTTAATAAATCTGTACTGTATGTGTACATATAGTTAGCTCAAGCACCTGGCGTGTTGCAGAAAACAGACCTTTAAGTGATAAATACAGCAACAGTGAGATAAAAGTGTATAAGTGCAAATAGATAAAAGATACATTACACTTCCACAAGTGATATTTATAAACAATTTATTTATATATATAACAAACATAAAACAAATAACTCAGTAGACTTGCACACAGTTTTAGCAGCGATAAGTCAATCTCTAAATTGGGCAAAATAGTGCTAAAGAGTGCCGTGTGCTGTGCAAAATATATACAGTATCTGGTTATTTAATACAGTTCTCGGAAATTTAATATCTTAATAAAGATATAAAATATATAAATATTATTTCTTAAAAAACCCAAAATTCAGACATACTGTATAAAAATACAGAGAAAATATATATATTTTTTTTTAAAAACGATAAAGGAATCTTTAAAAGCAAAATAATTAAGAGTTCATCAGGCAAAAGGAGGCAGCTTCCCTCCTATATGTACTGTATAATATTAAGAAAATTCTGAAAACGTAAATGCAATGAATTTTTGCAGAGCGGCTGCAGAGACGGGAAGGGTCCTGTTGGGGGTCAGCATGTCAGGACGGGGCTGTCTGAGACTCAGGATTATGGATGAAGTGTTTCAGTGTCCTTTTGATAAATGAAAACAAGATGCCTTTCTAAGGCTAATGTGGTACATGTGTCTGAAGAACCTCTCTCAGCACGGAAGCCAGGGCTGTATCTACGTCTCTCTGCCTCTCTTATATTGATCCATCACTAATGAAATGGCTGCAGCCCTTTTTTCCTCTCCATGTACATATACACAGATAGAAAGAGCCTTTGTGATGCTCAATCCCCCAGAAAGACATCTCCCCCAGCATTTACCACCAGAAACAGCCTTTAATCTACTCTTCATATTGATTGGAATAGCTGGTATCCGCTTGTACTGCAACTACAAAACCCTGTCAGCCTCTTTAACGCAATGAAACGTCCTATTTACGCAATGCAGAAAGTTTCAGATAAACATGGATAATAGTAATGATAGGATAGAACGTGGCTTCATTCAGACAAGTCCCAGTTAATCTAACTGCAGTACTTTAAGTCAAGAGGAATGCATTAAATGAGCTTACGTAAGACAGACATAGCTCCATTTAGCCTCCCAAAATGACATCTTTGTTAATTAATGTTTGTTATACATTGTATCTCTGTGGTCAGTGATGGATTTAAGATGGTAACCCACAGGCGTTAATAAACAGGCTTTCACTACAGAATGTAGCGCTCAAATTATCCCCAGGTTACAGGTCAGTCTAAAGAGCTTCTTCCAGCAAGAAAGTTGGTAGCAGTTAATCTCACTGCAACCCAGGCAACAGAAGTGTATTTACAGTTATACAAGGAGCCATCTCTTTATCCTGGAGACTATGTAGAGATAAAACCCTGGTGAGTGGCTGAGAGAGCCCATCAGCGGGAGTACACTGAATAAAACTTCCTCACAGCGTAGCAAATCCAAGCTGAAATCCTTGTCTTGAAAGGCACAAAACAAAGCTCCAAAACTCCGTAAGGGCTTAATTTGTGCTGGAACACACCAGGACCTAGTTCCGGGTCTTCTTTCGGCCTCGGTGTTTTATGATTTACTGTAAGAGCTTTTTATTTTTTCGTTATATGTTTTTGAGTTCTTTTCCTTTTGGTACAAATCAGCAACTGCCCAATCGGCTAGTTCAAAGTTTTATTGGAAGGATTCATTAAATAGAATAAAAAATACAGCGCCCCTTAAACCCAGTATTTTACAGACATTATTGACCAACACCCTGATTTCTGCAGATCGTGACATATGGGTTATTTCTTCTTTGTCCGGGCATTTAATATATTAAATGCCTGCTGCATAGCAGCTAACAGGATTGTAGCCTGATAAACACTGTATGTACCTGTCATTTAGACATGAGCAAAGTTTCAGAACTTTTCTCACAATTCTGCAAGTTTTTCAGGTTATCTTTGGTTCGCGGTTCGATTTGGTTTTGCCACCTCTTTGAACTGAATGAATGAATCTGTGAATTTCATTTTGCGGAATGACAAAGCAAATGTGTGAACATTGTATCGCCGTCACTTTGTGCCTCTGGAAAACAAAACATAACATTAGCACAAACATTTTTATATACGTAGTATGGATCTCACAATATTTTATTAAAGTTCTTTCTGCTTAAAAAATAAATAAATAAGTATATATTTAAATGGCTTCAGAACTATCATTGTCTAAGCTGGAGATTTCAGATGACATTTACCAAGTGAATTTGAAAACTTTAAAAGTCTCCCCTGACTTTCATCCTCTCCCCTGACTTCCTTCCTCCCCCCTGACTTCACTCCTCTCCCGACTTCCCTCCTCTCCCCTGACTTCCCTCCTCTCCTCTGACTTTCCTCTTCTCCCCTGACTTTCCTCTTCTCCCCTGACTTTCCTCCTCTCCCCTGACTTCCCTCCTCTCCCCTGACTTTCCTCTTCTCCCCTGACTTTCCTCCTCTCCCCTGAATTTCCTCCTCTCCCCTGACTTTCCTCCTCTCCCCTGACTTCCCTCCTCCCCCTTGACTTCCCTCCTCTCCCGACTTCCCTCCTCTCCACTGACTTCCCTCTTCTCCCCTGACTTCCTTCCTCTCCCCTGACTTTCCTCCTCCCCCCTGACTTTCCTCCTCCCGCCTGACTTCCCTCCTCTCCCCTGACTTCCCTCCTCTCCCCTGACTTCCCTCCTTCCCCTGACTTCCCTCCTCTCCCCAGACTTCCCTCCTCTCCCCTGACTTCCCTCCTCCCCCCTGACTGCCCTCATCCCCCCTGACTTTCCTCCTCCCCCCCTGACTTCCCTCTTCTCTCCACTGACTTGCCTCTTCTCCCCTGACTTTCCTCCTCTCCACTGACTTCCCTCTTCTCCCCCTGACTTCCCTCTTCTCCCCCCTGACTTCCCTCCTCTCCACTGACTTCCTTCCTCTCCCCTGACTTCTCTCCTTTCACCTGACTTCCCTCCTTTCCCCTGACTGCCCTCCTTTCCCCTGACTTCCCTCCTCCCCCCTGACTTCCCTCCTCTCCCCTGACTTCCCTCTTCACCCCTGACTTCTCTCCTCTCCCCTGACTTCTCTCCTATCCCCTGACTTCCCTCCTCCACCCTGACTTCCCTCCTCCACCCTGACTTCCCTCCTCTCCCGACTTCCCTCCTCTCCACTGACTTCCCTCTTCTCCCCTGACTTCCCTCCTCTCCCCTGACTTCTCTCCTCTCCCCTGACTTCTCTCCTCTCTCCTGACTTCTCTCCTCTCCTCTGACTTCCCTCCTCTCCCCTGACTTCCCTCCTCTCCCGACTTCCTTCCTCTCCCCTGACTTCCTTCCTCTCCCCTGACTTTCCTCCTCTCCCCTGACTTTCCTCTTCTCCCCTGGCTTTCCTCCTCTCCCCTGACTTTCCTCCTCTCCCCTGACTTCCCGCTTCTCCCCTGACTTCCCTCCTCTTCCCTGACTTCCCTCCTTTCCCATGACTTCCCTCCTCTCCATGCCTTGCAGTCAGGGATACCTTGTTGCCACAATATTGCTACACTTTGCAGAACAATTAACCCTTTTCAGTGCAGAGAATATCCTTAAAAGGACACAGGTTTCTATATACAATGCCTTGGAGGTGGAGAGAGTTACCAATGGATCAGCTCCTGTGACATGACAGGGGTCTATGTACTAAGTCTTGGAGAGAGATAAAGTAGATGAAGATAAAGTACCAACCAATCAGCTTCTGCCATTTTTCAAACACACCTATAAAGTGACAGTTAGGAGCTGATCGGTTGGTACTTCTGTTGGACACTACAGGCGGGCTCCCTGCCCTGTTTGTTGCCCGGAGAGTCTTGAAGACTCTCCATGCACTGCTGCTGGAGTTCCGGGTGCTGTCGGGGCTCCACCCCCTATGCACGACGTCATGCACAATGCACAAAGGGGCAGCGCCGGTATCGGGCGGCCGTAACGCTAGTTATAGCGCTGCAATGTACTGTATATCTACTCTGCAATCCTACAACCACCACTCTGCAAAGCTTTTGGCCACTCCATAAAGGGACTAACTTCACCGTTCCCATGGGGGTCAAATAGGTAAATAGGTTAAGGGCGGATTAGTCTCTGATATCTCTGGAAATGATCCATTAATTCATTTGAGAAAGTGCTCTGATAGCCTTTCTCCCGCGTTTTGGCAGTGTACAGTAATAACACAAATACAAAGTTTCTACCAGTCACTCTTAAAAAAATGTTGATAACACATGTTTTTGTGAATCCTGCACTGGGGTGAATTTGGTCATCCTCTAATCAGGTAGCACACTTTCCGGTCACATTTCCGTCTGCAGCCCTGGACACATGTTCAGACAGTAAATGGCAATATGGTGCAGAGAACAAGTTTGGATCATATTGACCACTGAGTAAGCTTCCTCTGTGATATTTTCCAGCTAAATCACAATCAAGAGAAAGGGGTCTATGGGCCTGATTCAGAGACGGACGCTATTTGCGCTCGCTCGTTCAGAAAAAAGGGGCGGCTATTCAAATGAACCGTTCGCTTTTTGCGGTCTGTTCACACCTCTAGGTCTGAATGAGTGTACAAAACATGCGGTCGTTTTTTGGTAAAATACGCCCCCTGGCCGCTCGCATCCTACGTCATGTCCGCTATTTATTAGATTAATCGAGTACATCGAACAGCGTATGAACTGCTCGCTATTCTTGTGGTCGATTTTTCCTACCGCAATCTTGCGAGCAGTTCTGACTATAAAATAACCAAGTGACGTGGTCAATGACGCTGCTGTATTAATTATGCAAACCCTTAAAACGCCCGTTTTGACCTTTAAGCACGCCTGCGTTCGGATCTCCACTCCCCGTTTTCAAGCACCTTCCCCTGTTACCACCCACATACGCCTCCTCCTGTCACTCAAAATAGCAGGCATTCGCTATTTAGCGACCAAACGATTTTCGGCCGCACTGACTGGTTTGCGCATGCGTATTACGATCCATACGCATGCGCAGTTGTGCAAACATCGCTCGGAACGAATGAGCGCCCGCTTACGAGCTGCTCTGAATCAGGCCCTATGTACTAAGCTTTGAAGAGATATAAAGTGTACGGAGATAAAGTACTAATCAATCAGCTCCTAATTCATTTTTCAAACACTGTAAAAGCCTGTAAAGTGACAGAGCAGCTGATTGGTTGGTACTTTGGGGTATTTGTACTAAGCCTTGGAAAGACAAAAAGTGGATGGAGGTAAAGTACCAACCAATCAGCTTCTGTCTCTTTACAGGCTGTATAGAATAAACCCCACAACAACATTGTTTCACTACTACTAAGACTGAGTGCATTTTTATAAATATATATTTGCTTATATATATTTCTATCTATCTGTTGTATCCTATTGTTTGTGTAAGTACAGTAATGTCATCACTGAGCGGCATGCAGCAATCAGAACTGCGCATGTCTGAAATTTCTCGGCACTTGCACAGTGAACTCAACAGGTTTCCTGCTATGGACCGCAGTGACAAGCTGTGGCCGCAATTACAAGCTAAGGCCCTCATTCAGAGCCGTACGCTCTGAGCAGAGCGCACGCTCTGAATGAGGGCCGCCCTCCATAATTATGGAGCGTCCTCCTGGATGCTCGTATGGCTGTGGGTCACCACCCACAGCCTATACGAGTGTGCAGTTTGATGGTTGCGATGGTCTTGACCATCGCGACCATCGCCACTGCGAGCCGGAGCCTGCGGTTGAGGTTTTCAACCGCAAGGCCCGGAGTGATTTTGGCTCTATCAGAGCCAAAATCACTCCCACTGACATCACTAGTGATGTCAGTGGGCCGACATCTGACGGTCAGGGAGGCACGCCCGCGGCACGCCCACCAAAGGGGGCATGCTGTCAATCAACATCGACAGCACACCCCCTTTGATCAGACACAATGAGCGAAGGAAAGTCCTTCGCTCGCCGCGTCTGGCGCATGCGCACGACGGAGCTCCCGCCGTCGTGCGCATGCGCAGTGCACAACATCGACCCACTTGCGAGCGGACAGCCGCTTGCGAGTGGGTCTGAATCAGGCCCTAAGTATTGTGCTATTCATACATACTGGCGATCTTATTGCTGTTACATTTTCTAAAAAGCGCAATAATACGCGGAACACGTTGCATTATAAATACAAATAATAATACATCCCGCCCAGAGCCCCACAAGGAATAAGCCGCAGTGCACAGAGACTTTGCTGCCTGTATTTTATTTTAGTATCCGCTGTGTAATCTTACATCCTAATTACACACTACTAGAAACAAAGTAACTATTCAACAATTTATTTGTTCTCATATTAGAAAGCTTTAGAAATAGATTTCATATTTCATATAAAGGTCCTAACCCTGAGTTATTCACAGGTCATCAGGAAGGTGAATTGCTAGGCGTCATTCCACTTTCACAAGTAGAGGACAATGCCTACCTAAAATTTTAGGGCCATGCGCTTTGATTTATTAATAATTAGCCGGCTGATGTATGTACTGCGTGTTTACTTTGCTTGTCCTCATTCTTACAGTACTGCTGTCACTGTGCTGAGGACAATATACTGCTGTAAATGTCAAATCTGTGCTGGTCATAAGATTAGGGACAGAATGGCGCACTCAAGAGGGGTAAAACAGGATACAGGATGGGACAGACATGAGGGGAAGACAGGATACAGGATGGGACAGACATGAGGGGAAGACAGGATACAGGATGGGACAGACATGAGGGGAAGACAGGATACAAGATGGAACAGACATGAGGGGCAAAACAGGATACAGGTTGGAACAGATATGAGGGGAAGACAGGATACAGGTTGGAACAGACATGAGGGGGAAGATGGTACAAGATGGGACAGACATGAGGGGCAAAACAGGATACATGATGGAATAGACATGAGGGGCAGACAGGGTTGGACTGGCCCACAGGGGTACAGGGGAAATCCCCGGTGGGCCTCACTGTCTGTGGGCCACCCTCCTCTTCTAGGTGTCAGGTTCCAGACCTCAAATTATAGATTGTTATCTAGAGGGTTAATTACCTGGAGGAGCAGAACCACTGATCAACATGGGGGCTTGGTTTCCTTCTATAGAAACTACTGTACATCAAGATTTGATTAATGGATAGTCAAGTGTCTGTGGCGGCTGGCCACACCCCTTAAGCATGGGCCCCTATCCCTGAATTTTCCCAGTGGGCTCTTCATGCCCCAGTCCGGCACTGGGGGCAAAACAGGATACAGGATGGAACAGACATGAGGGGTAGACATGATACAGGATGGGACAGACATGAGGGGAAGACAGGATACAAGATGGGACAGACATGAGGGGAAGACAGGATACAAGATGGGACAGACATGAGGGGAAGCCAGGATACAGGATGGAACAGACATGAGGGGACGACAGGGTACAAGATGGGACAGACATGAGGGGAAGACAGGATACAAGATGGGACAGACATGAGGGGAAGACAGGATACAGGATTGGACAGACATGAGGGGAAGACAGGATACAAGATAGGACAGACATGAGGGAAGACAGGATACAGGATGGGACAGACATGAGGGGAAGACAGGATACAGGATGGGACAGATATGAGGGGAAGACAGGATATGAGATGGGACAGACATGAGGGGAAGACAGGATACAGGATGGAACAGACATGAGGGGAAGACAGGGTACAAGATGGGACAGACATGAGGGAAGACAGGATATAAGATAGGACAGATATGAGGGGGAAGACAGGATACAAGATAGGACAGACATGAGGGAAGACAGGATACAGGATTGGACAGACATGAGGGGAAGACAGGATACAGGATTGGACAGACATGAGGGGAAGACAGGATACAAGATAGGACAGACATGAGGGAAGACAGGATACAGGATGGGACAGACATGAGGGGAAGACAGGATACAGGATTGGACAGACATGAGGGGAAGACAGGATACAAGATGGGACAGATATGAGGGGAAGACAGGATACAAGATAGGACAGACATGAGGGAAGACAGGATACAAGATGGGACAGATATGAGGGGAAGACAGGATACAAGATAGGACAGACATGAGGGCAGACAGGATACAAGATGGGACAGATATGAGGGGAAGACAGGATACAAGATAGGACAGACATGAGGGAAGACAGGATACAAGATGGGACAGACATGAGGGGAAGACAGGATACAGGATGGAACAGACATGAGGGGAAGACAGGATACAGGATGGAACAGACATGAGGGGAAGACAGGATACAAGATGGGATAGAAATGAGGGGAAGACAGGATACAGGATGGAACAGACATGAGGGGACGACAGGGTACAAGATGGGACAGACATGAGGGGAAGACAGGATACAAGATGGGACAGACATGAGGGGAAGCCAGGATACAAGAGGGGACAGACATGAGGGGAAGCCAGGATACAAGAGGGGACAGACATGAGGGGACGACAGGGTACAAGACGGGACAGACATGAGGGGAAGACAGGATACAGGATGGGACAGACATGAGGGGAAGACAGGATACAAGATGGGACAGATATGAGGGGAAGACAGGATACAGGATGGGACAGATATGAGGGGAAGACAGGATACAGGATGGGATAGACATGAGGGGAAGACAGGATACAAGATGGGACAGACTTGAGGGGAAGACAGGATACAGGATGGAACAGACATGAGGGGAAGACAGGATACAAGATTGGACAGATATGAGGGGAAGACAGGATACAGGATGGAACAGACATGAGGGGAAGACAGGGTCCAAGATGGGACAGACATGAGGGGGAAGACAGGATACAGGATGGAACAAACATGAGGGGAAGACATGATTCAAGATGGGATAGACATGAGGGGAAGACAGGATACAGGATGGAACAGACATGAGGGGAAGACAGGATACAAGATGGGTCAGACATGAGGGGAAGACAGGGTCCAAGATGGGACAAGTATGAAGCGGAAGATAGGATACAAGATGGGACAGACGTGAGGGGAATACAGGATACAAGATGGGACAGACATGAGGGGAAGACAGGGTCCAAGATGGGACAGCCATGAGGGGAAGACAGGCTCCAAGATGGGACAGACATGAGGGGAAGACAGGATACAAGATGGGACAGATATGACTGGAAGACAGGATACAAGATGGGATAGACATGAGGGGAAGACAGGATACAGGATGGAACAGACATGAGGGGAAGACAGGATATAGGATGGGACAGGTATGAGGGGAAGACAGGATACAAAATGGGACAGCCATGAGGGGAAGACAGGGTCCAAGATAGGACAGACATGAGGGGAAGACAGGATAGAAGATGGATCAGACATTAGGGGAAGACAGGATACAAGATGGAACAATCATGGACAATATATTTTAATAATCCTGTTTTTCCCAATACTCCACGCGGTTGAGGGGCCTCCTCGATAAGGCAGGAATGATCATTTGGCTCCAGCATTATTCCACCAGATTGCTTTGCTTTCTCCCTGCTCTGGACCTATAAACTGAGTTATTGTGACAATTTCAGTCCAGCGAGAGCAACAGTAGACTCTTAGCCAGAATAGAGAAACTGATTTTTGGAGGTTTTTAGGAAGTCTAACAAAGATCCCTCTAGGAGCTGGTGGGGAACAGATTGCTTTGTAAGGAATACTATTCTTATTTACAGCTGGTATTTTACAATGTTGGGTCAGGGCGTAAAACATATGCAGCACCTTGGCCCGGTTGATGGATATCATATAGTAAATTATATGTCATCAGTCAGCAACCTGTAAAAGTCTCAGTCCATATGGTGTAGCTATAGGCACCTGGGCCCCAGTGTAAAGTGTGAGATAGGGTCCCCATGACATGCTGAAGCACCAACATCCAGTAGATATCAGAGATTTTTAGCTATGGATTCTAGAGAGCGCCATACAGTGGGGCAGATGTATTAAGCTCTGGGGAGTGATAAAGGACCAACCAATCAGCTCCTAACTGCCATTTTTCAAACACAGCCTGTAACATGACAGGAGCTGATTGGTTGGTACTTTATCACTCTCCACTTTATCACTTTTCAAGGCTTAGTACATCTCCCCTAGTGACATCATCACACTGGGCTCCAGATTTAGAAAGCCATCTACTGTATATCAGGCCATGATGGTTCTTCTGGGTTTGAAAACAGCATATTGGTATTGCTACGGAACTCACAGATCCACCACCCAACTCCCAACTGTATATCAGCACCTTGCCTGTCTCGTAGTTCTTTGTGGTTGTACTTACAACTCCTCAGTGAAGCCTTTTATACAATCAGTCTGAAATTTCTATTTATCTGTGTCCATTTTTGTCTATTTCTCCCTGCAGGTGGGTCAGGTCAGAGGGGTTTAGGTTAGGGAAACATTAGGTTAGTGTTAGAAGAGAGTTTGGCTGTAGGCAGGGGTAACTGCACGTTGCTTAGAAGTGTGGATATAAATGAATGCATTTAATCTATTACATGCACATTTTCGCATTTGTGTGTCGTTTTACCTGTTGGCAAACCATAAGCTCCCATATCCTCCCATCATACTTGGCAAACATTTTCTCATCCAGGAATCGATACCACTGTGCCATGCTAATGTGTGTACCCTTGTACAAGCAGACACAATGGTGTCACAGAGCTTTGGTGGAGTAGGTACTTGTACTGGGGATGCACACACTCTGGATGCTAGATAGGGATCCGAAGATCCCTCTCCAGCAAAAAAAAAAAAAAACATGTGAAAATATATCCTATAGGCTTCATTGTCTAATGCCATGGCGTTACCTAATAGGGCCAAGCTCCAATACACTTAGAGGTCTATGTACTAAGCTTTGGAGAGAAATAAAGTGGATAGAGAATGTACCAACCAATCAGCTCCTAACTGTCACTTTACAGGCTGAGAAAAATGACAGTCAAGAGCTGATTGGTTGGCACTTTGGAGTTTATTTACTAAGCAGTGTTAGGGGACAGAGTGAATAGTGATAAGGTGCCAGCCAATCAGCTCCCAACTGCCATCTCACAGGCTGTGTTTGAAAAATTACAGTTAGGAGCTGATTGGCTGGCTCCTTATCACTTTTCACTCTGGGCCTGATTCAGAGCTGCTCGCAAATAGCGAGCACTCGCTCTGAATCAGGGCGGACACTTTAAAAAAAAAAAAAAACCGGCCTCCTGGCCGCTCACTAAGCTTTGGGTGACCACCCACAGCTTTTGCGAGCGGCCAGATGATGTTCGCGACCATCGGGCTTGCGACGAGACCCTTGTGGTAGGGTCTCGTCTTCCGCAAGCCCCAGTGAGCTTCCGGCTCTAATAGAGTCCGAAGCTCACTACTGACATCACTGGTGATGTCAGTAGGTCCGCCCACATATGGCAGGCGTTCCTTTAGGAACGCCTCCGTTTGTCCAGCCACCCCCCCACCCCGCCTAAAAAACGGGGCGAGCTATCGATCAACATCGACAGCCACCCCGTTTGTATCGAGCCCCGGAGCGAGAGAATCTCTGTCTCGCTACGGGGCTTGCGCACGCCCATTGCGCTCACCACGCGTGTGCAATGCACAACCATAGCTCTTGCGAGCGGGTCTGAATCAGGCCCTCTGTCTCCTAACACTACTTAGTAAATAGACTCCTTTATCTCCATCCACTTTATCTTTCTCCAAGGCTTAGTACATAGTAAGTAGCTCCAAGAACGTGGTTCGCGGTCTCCATCGAGAATAATGAGGATTGCGGTATCCTGTGTTACTTAGCTGAATAAGATATTTCCTCTGTTTGTAAATTACACAGATACTTGAATCATGTGGAAACAGCTTTTTCCACGTGATAGGCGGTTGATTAATAGAGCCCTAGACGTCTGCAGAGCTTTGCAATATTCCATTTGCCATTTGACAGATACATATTGATGCACTATAACATAGAATCATATATAATATCCCAAGGGAAGGGAAAATCCTCTTTGATGCCTGCAAAGTGCCACTGATATAACCAATAAAATATCTCTCAGCAGTACGCGGTGTGAGAAACAATTATTGGCACGCTGCTTTTACTCGATATATCACTTATTGGAAAACCATTCCGTCATATAATGCTCAGAACAACCTCTTCATTTTCTCCGTTACTTCCCTGCAATTCGTCCACCCCAAATTCTGTCTCCAGGGGTGACGGGCTTCCATTTTCTGTCTCTTATTATTATATGTCTGTCTTCAGATCAGCTTTTTGTAGAAAAGAATTAGGGATTTATTTACTAAGCATCGGGATCTAAGGGCCTGATTCAGAGCCGCTCGCTAGATGTGTATGTAAATTGCGTAGGCAGTGCAATCGCACAGCAATGCATTAGCACGCCCAGTATTTCTTAGAGAGCGATCACATAGTGTATGCAGACACCCATCAGCCTGTTTTACTTGTGCACGTCATGTCCATGATGTGTATGCAACCATCGGTACATCGGATGCTATCGCAGCGCTTGAGGTTGACCATACCCTGCCGCAAGCACTGCGAGCACTTCAGTGTAAAAACCAGCCAGGTGACGTGTACTATGACGCTGTCTTATAATTATGCGCACCTCTAACACGCCGCTGAGATGCTCAGGCACGCCTGCGTTTGCACCTCCACTCCCCTGTTTTTAATGGCCAGCCCCTGTTACCACCTACAAACGTCTTCTCATGTCACTCACACTGCTGGGCTGTCTATGCGCAGCGAGCGAATGCATTGTGAACTTTCGCTAAGGTATGCGCACGCGCACAATGCATACACACTGCATACCATCGCCAGCAGCGAGAGTTACCATCGGCAGCAGCGAGAGTGTGCATCTTAGCGAGCGGGTCTGAATGAGCTCCTAAGACTCGGCACTTCCGATCCGATCGTGTTTAAAATTTAAAAGGGCAATGATGTTACTGGCTAGACACGGCTAGTAAAAGCATTGTCCTCTTAAGTTTCGAGCATAAACATGGGAGCTCATTCAGACCCGCTCTCAAGTTGCGGTTGCTCGCTTGCCAAAAGGGGCCGGATATTTAATGAAGTGCTCGCACTGTGTCGCATAAGGACGCCCACTGTTTTAGCGAGCTACGGCAAAGGGCGCTCGTAAGTGCCTAAAGACGCCCCCTTGCCACTCGCAACACACGTCATCTCCGGGAAATGTAGGATTAATCGGGGCCATCGTGAGCCATCGGAGCTGCTCATAGCCCTTGGGGTTGCCTTAACCTGCCGCAAGCACAGCGATCAGTGCGGGCTGAAATATATGCAGGTGATGTGTACAATGACGCTACTTTGCTTATTATGCACACCCATTAAACTGCGTTTTGGCGGCCTGACACGCCTGAGTTCGCACATCCGCCCCCCCCGTTCGCAAGCACCTTCCCCTGTTACCACCCACAAACGGCGCTATCTGTCACTGAGAGCAGCAACCTGATAGTGGCTTACGAGCTACCAAAGTCAGAATGCAATGAATGGCTTGCGCACTCACACTGCGAGTTATACGCATGCAGTGCGCCTTAGCGAGCAGGTCTGAATCAGGTCCATGATATGAAGCGCTGGGTTTTAGAACCCAATGCTTAGTAAATGAATCCCTCAAAGTCAGGTTTTCCAAACTTTGTAATTGTGTAATTGTGGCCCTGTCCCCCCGTTGCAGAATGCCACAATTACCAGTGTTGTGAACCGGGAGTCGTGGTCACAATGACGCAATTCTGCGTGAATTGCGTCATCGTGAAGTGATCAGCTGCAGCTGGGACCGCCGAACGGCTTTCCGGAGCCTCACGACGTTCAGGGACAGTAGGCAAGTGTGAAATACCGGATGCACCGCTTGTGATTGGCTGTTTGCAAAGGCTTAACTGACTCTGGTTGGTGCTTTCTTCGTCACTCGTCAGCTTTTGTGAATTTGCTTTTGCAATGTTTTTTTTTCGGCCCTAGATGAGATGGGAAGTTGTTCCTGCTCCATTAGAGGGAGTTTTGTTTTGTAGTTTAGTTGATGCATAATAGCAAATGTGTTTGTTGCACAGAAAATAAACGGTTCACAAAATGGGCACAACTGGCGCGTGTGCCTGGCGTAAATCGTGTGCGTATGGTACTGTTGCAGACCGTAACTCATCACAAGCTCTGCACATAGGTGGAAATACACAGAAATACACAATTCTTGATGCACTTTTTTTTTTTTTACTGTATTTTTTGCTCATCTTGCTATCACTTCTGCAAAAGCCCCTTTGCAGTTAGACAACATGGTCTTAGCTGTCCGAAATTGCTGTGACCATATCACTGACATCTTATCGACATATCGATTTTTCTTATTCCTTAGTCTGCAACAGTAATATTGTAATGGATTATGAAGTCGTTTCGGGGAAAATTGTTTTGCAGATGTCAATATGGTCATTGGGAGATCACAGGTCATTATTTTAAAAAAATATTTATTTAAGAACCTGTTTAGCAAAAATAAACAAAAACTACACATTGT
The DNA here is from genome assembly GCA_031769625.1 of Taudactylus pleione. Lineage (NCBI taxonomy): Eukaryota > Metazoa > Chordata > Amphibia > Anura > Myobatrachidae > Taudactylus > Taudactylus pleione. The sequence continues at coordinate 3,070,248 of JAUIMM010000376.1, read as the reverse complement.
AGGATCACTAGTTTCAGTCTCTCATATCAGTAAATAGGTAACATCGAATGCAAGTATAGAAGGGTAATGTCTGTATAAATGCAGCTTGTTTTCTTATTTAACTATCTGCATCAGCTTCCTGTACAGCTATTGAGTATTTCTAATAACCTGTGTTATTTATAGAGAGCAGTGGGTGTTAATACACTGCGATATCTTATTCCAGAGGTAACGTGTATAAATACAGGGGTCTGCGTTTCCCCGGCCGGTGTAGTGTTAGTACACAGAGAAATCCCCTGGTGCTTACACCTGACACTATGCGGCCATCACTGATGGCAGGTAATAAAATTATGCTGTTTGCAGGTTGCATGTCCACTGAATAATGTAATCTGCAAGACATAAAAACAATGCATCACAGATCTCCCCAGGGTGGCGGATATTGACTTACTGTTAGTCGGAGGAGAAATGGACATTGAACGGAACGCAATAATATTCAACCGCCGTCCTCAGAAGAATGAGCATAAATCCTGAATACAAAGAGAAAACACAATCCCCAGCGCTGAGTGCTCTAATGCCACTAATAACAGCGGGTATTCTTCTTCAGACCTGGGAATACGGCAGGAAGGGGCAAATGTGATGACATCTCTGGGGTGGGCCAAGAAATGTTTGACTCGGTTATTGTATTCAACGGGATCCGTGACTCCGTATTAACATTCTGTTTACAAAACCACCAGTGTACTATGTAATTATATGTGACAGAAATGCCTGTTTTATCTGTCTGTAAAGCAAGTCCAGCTGTGATGTCTCCGGCATGTTGTGTAAATGAGTGGGAGGAGACAGGATAATCAGACTAAACAGGAAGCTGTCCCCTTTGCTCTGCTGAACAAGCTATGAGTCGTATTCAGTTTGAGCCGAGCCGCGATACTTTTTCGCGGCCTGGACTTTTCGCCAACTTCGCCTGTTTTGTAGGCGGAAAAGTATCGCGCACTCTTTACCCCGTATTCAATTTGAAAGTAGGCGAAAACGGGACCCGGTGAAACTTGAACTGGCAGAAATTACTGTCAGTTTTGGGGAAATCAGCCTGCCACCCCCCAAAAGATGCTCTGACATGGGGGTTCCCTATGGTACCCCCCGATTTGCCTTGCTGAAGGTATTTGGGGATTTTAAACGGGCTGAATAGCTGCTAAATAGCGTTTTTCTATACGTGGTGAAGAATAGTATTCAGGAGGTTTTTTTGCAGAAAATAACTTATCCCAGCAAATTTGGGGTACTTGAAAATGGGGGCCAGCATATTTAAAAGTTGCTAAAGTGAAGTTGAAAAAATCGTGAAAAATCCACCTGCTGCAAGAACCTGCAATGAAAAAAACACTTGGGGCATACTTGGGGACCCCCCCAGAGACTAGTATGCTAGTTTTTAACTTTGTCCCCCAACATTTTTTTTTTTTTTCCCCCAAAATGAAAGTGATTGTTTTGGGGTGTTCTTAAGTGTTTTTAAAAAAAATGTTTACCTTTGGGGGACTGTCTGAAGGCTGCACGGGGGTTCCCGCAACGTTGCACCACAAAACCCCAATTCTGCACTTTTTTCCGCCTGCTATTCATAGGCGAAACTTTTTCGCCTAGTACATTGCATTCAGTTTCCGCCTAGTACATTGCATTGACTTTCTGCCTAGGTGGAAAGTCTTCCAAATTCAATACGGAGTAAAATCAAAACAGGTGAAAATGACGTCATCTGCGAAAAATCGCTGATCCGGACTTTTCGCCTCAAATTGAATACGGGCCTTATTCGGTTACACAGACACACACAGTGTAGCAGGGAAGGACTAAAGGTGCCTACACACTTAGCGATATTTTACACGATTTGCCCGATTCCGACGTATCGTGGCAACAAATCGTATAAAACATGCTCAAATCGTGAGTCCCCACTCACGATTACGAAGCCGATGCGCGTCCCCGCAGGTCGTACATTGCATCTTATCGATACCGTTTGAACAGCATCGATATTAGAGAGATTTGATTGCACAGACCAGATTGCCCATACCTCCCATTTCAATATAAAATAACTTTGTCACACAGAAACAGTTTGCGGTTCCAACACACACAAAGGTACTATATTGTAAAAAGGGTATAATCAGCCTTAATCTATACAATGCAGCTATATACAGGATAAAGACAAAGATACAATTACCAACACTTCGCCATGCGGTCTGGATCCTAGACTAACAGCTGTCCATCAGGATTGCTGTGTGTTTCTTTAGGGTCAGGCAGGGAGAAAGGTAGCAAAGGAAAGGGGCTGGGATCCAGACTGCATGGCAATTTATAGGTGTACAATTACCTTTGAACATAAGCTTAATACTCAGAGGGGTTCCCTATTGGCCCTTTATTACTGAGTCACAATGGTTGTTGCTATTCATTTGTTAGTAAATGGTTGACGTCACTGGAGGTTGAACTGTTAAAGAATCCCTTTGTACTAACATTTGGCATGCAAATCTACAGGGGAGGTGTACAGTGATTTATACAGTATAGAGTATAATTCTTGGCAGGTCTTCATAACTCGATAGTGATCCCTTCCATATTCATTCTGTTGGTTTCATATTCCTGTTGAGACAGAGGGAAATCGGTAGATACTATTCATGACCCATTTATCTTATTCCTAATCCCAGATATCATATAACTGCTATTTAACATGTAACATTCACTGTATACCTTTAAAACACATAGCATTGTGCGTATCTCAGTCAGTTTAGGGTTAAATGGGATATAAGTTTATTGTAAGGAAAGGCTGCTGTCTGTTGGGGTAAGGTTTCCGACAATAATGCTTAAAAGCTGGCTATGCGATTGAAATGCAAAACAGTATTTAAACAGTATTGCTGTACTAACTTTATGTGTTTATGTAATGTAAAAATGGCGCTTAACTGTTGTGAGCACAGAAGCATGGCTCGCCATTCACAATATGGCGAGTTGCGGGGGCATGGGATGCATGTGCATGTATAGCGAGCATGTGCAATTGCGCGTGCGCAAGTGCGTGCGCGAATGCGGTGGGAGCGTGTGTTCGCATAAAATGGCCGTGGACGATCAAATCGTCCAATGGATGTCGTGTTGCGATTCGTGCGCAATTAAGCGATCGCAACCAATTTATACGGTTTCGACAGTCCACCCTTTGATAGCAATTATACGCTATCACCATACGCAAGCAACAATTAATAATTGGTTATCTGATTAGCCATACTATAAGACATTAGTTAATGTTATTGTTATGGGATGGCATGAGTTGTTAATTTACCCATCAATGAAGCGCTCTTGGGGGAAGGGATATAAAACTAGCCTTATGTGCACACCACAGGCCAGACTGAAGAGGTTGTGACCATATGTTAGATGTGGGAATGCACCTAACCCATAAGGATAATTTTGAATTGTGTAGAGACTTAATTTTAAGATGTTTTGAAATAGCATTAATAACACTTTTATGCACTGCTAAACAAATTCAAATCACATCATTACAAGGTACCTGTTCTTATGAGACTTCTACTATCATTCGGATCTTATTTCATGTGGACACTGTATTATAAAGTATTGTTCAATGTTCTTAACGATATGACTCCGTGTGGTCATTTGAATCGTTGAATAATGCGCCCCTGGGGACATAAAGTAGCCCCTCATATGCATACCACATGGACTCTAAGTCGAGGACCAATGGGGAGCTAGTGTGGGAAAGCACCACTCCATGGAGAGGACAACCTTGGAAGAAAGGGGAGATGAAGACTACATTTAAACTAGGGTGTTCTAAAGAAACATTGACAATACTTTATTATACATGGCAATATGCAAGCAAACATTAGATCATACTCTCTAATTCAGGGTTATAATGTAGGGTATTAGTTACATTAGTATTCACAGCATCATGTGTAACTACCATCATTATTTCATTTCCCTGGTTTCCATTGGAACAACCTTTTGCACACTTCATAGCCGCTGGAACACATCTGATACATATGCCAATTATTAGGATGACCACCAACACTAGGATCAGGAGTTTCCCTATACTCGCAATCAGTCCTTGGACCCACTCTCCTAGACCCGAGAACCATTTCATAGGGTTCAACCAGGAGAACCACTCTTCGACCTGTTCCTCCACTTCAGCGATTGAAGCATTATGGTTCTTCCGAAATTCCCATTTCAACTGCAGAATTTCATCCATTTTCCGGTCTATCACCTCCTTGGGGTCACTAGTGCTATTGGTGATATAAGTACAACATTTAACACCAAACTGGGTGGCTAGGGTTACGCAATATCCTCCAGTGACAGCAGTTAAATAATTCAGCACTAAACGATGTTGGACCAGCTCTTTCTTGTACACTTGCAACTCCTTACCAGTGTACCTAAAGGTGTCATCATATAGCTCGGTGATATTATCTATTAATTTTGTGAGATCTTGAATATACCTAAAATTTAGAGATCCCCGAGCAATCCTGGTGGGATCAAGTGCAACTAAAATCTGGAAGCCAGTCGTCTCACTTATCATTTGAGTGGCTTTATGCACATCACCAGGAATCATGTTTCTCTTATTTCTGTGTTCATAATGCGTATGAAGGTATGGAGAAGGTATGTTCCTATGGACATCAATCATTTCATTATGTGCAAGAGTCATGACTTCAGGGACCATTACAGTGCTAATATTGGTCAGGTACTGGCCTTGTTTTTGCAGCTCTTTCTCTCCCAGCTCCTCTCCACCGACACCACTACCGATCTCTCTCTCCATCCTCCGACCACCAGCACAGAACCAGGACATCCTGAAACACAACAGTATGATATGAACTCTGGGAGGATACACAAAAGCAGTTACAACCTGAAACCCCATCACCATACCAGGTCTTACCAGCCTTGTTCAAGTGCTACTGATACAATTAGTAGCTTTCACGGAACAGGCTTGCAATCGACAGGTCCAGGTTCTCTGTCTCTCCCCTGGTCTGGTTCTCCTCAGGATTTTTGACCTTCCGACAATGGCTGGAATGGACCCAGGTGTCTCTCTAAGCTACTTTCACGGATGTTGTACTTGTCAGTAGCACTTGGTATAGTCCTTCCCAACGGTCAGTCAAACAACCTGAACGTAAAAAGTTTCGGATCATAACATACTCTCCAGGTTCAACATCATGACAGTTCATTTGAGGCATATCAGGTGATAACAGTTTTAGTTTCTGCTGCTGCTGTTGGAGCTGCTTACTCATCCCTATAAGGTACCTCACAGTAACCTCGTTGTTACTTTTCAAATCTTCCTGAGGACTTATAATTAAATGAGGTTGCCTCCCGAACAGTATTTTGAATGGGGAAAGATTAAGAGGGGATCTAGGGGTGGTCCTGATACTATGGAGCACAAGAGGCAGAGCTTCTGGCCATCCCAAACCAGTTTCAGCCATGATTTTACTCAGCTTGTTTTTAAGCTTACTATTAATACCCATCAACTTACACATACATTGAAAAACATCTCCGGTAAAATGGGTACCCCTATCACTTTCAATTACTCTAGGGATACCATACCTACATACAAACTCCTGAACTATTTTCTTTGCCGTGAATGCAGCAGTGTTGGTAGCAGCTGGGTATGCCTCTACCCAATTAGAGAATACGTCTATGCAAACCAAAACATACTTCAAGTTCCTGCAGGGTGGTAACTGGATGAAGTCAATTTGTATGACCTGGAAAGGGCCGTTTGCTGGAGGGATGTGAGATGGTTCGGTGGGTACAGTTTTTCCTATATTCTTCCTTAAGCAGGTCAAACAGGACATTGCCCTCTTCTCTGCTTGGGAAGAAAAGCCAGGTGCATACCAGTATGCCTTCACTAACTTACACATACCCTGCTTACCCAGATGGGTCAGACCATGTGCTGCTTCTGCTAAGCTTGGGTAGTATGCCTTAGGAGCTACTGGCTTCCCTTGTCCATTTCTCCAGAGCCCAGAGGACTCTTGCTCACATCCCTTGGATCTCCAGCTTGCCTTTTCCTGATGGGTACACACACCTTGCATTTCAACCAGTTTCTGCATGTCAACCGTTTCAAATACCAACACTTTATCCATTTGATTAAGTTTTAAACCTGCTGCCCATTTGGCAGCTTCATCAGCCCTGTTGTTACCCAATGATACTGGATCATCTTCGCAGGTGTGGGCTTTACACTTAATGACAGCTACTGTCTTGGGTAGCTGTATTGCCGTCAACAGTCGTTTTATGTGATGTGCATGTGCGATTGGTGTGCCTGCTGCCGTTAGAAAATTTCTTAGACGCCATAGGGCCCCAAAATCGTGCACCACCCCAAAAGCGTACCTGGAGTCTGTGTAAATATTGGCCGTTTTTCCTTCGGCCAACTCACACGCTCTCCTTAGTGCCACGAGTTCCGCCACCTGCGCTGAATGGGGTGGACCGAGTGGTTCGGCCACTATAACGTCCTTGTCATCAACCACAGCATAACCTGTACATAACTCACCTGTATCAGTCTGTCTATGGCAACTCCCATCCGTGTAAAACGTTAAGTCTGCATTTTCTAACGGTGTGTCATGAATGTCAGGCCTAGCTGTAAAATTTTGATTTAAATACTCCATACAGTCATGCCTATTAATTCCTGTACCAAACTCACCTTCTACCACTGGTAACGATTCACCTTTACCTTCCACCCTTTGTGCATCATGAGGCACACTTGGTAAATATGTAGCAGGGTTTAAAGTATTACACCTCTTTATAGTAATGTTGGTCGGTGCAATTAACGCTAGTTCCCATTTAGTGAACCTAGCGGAGGAAACGTGTCTGGGCTGGGCTGAATTTAACAGGACAGAAACAGCATGTGGTGTATGTACAGTCATGTCATGGCCTAACACTACATCCTCACTCTTTTCCACTAAGAGTGCGGTTGCAGCTACACTCCTTAAACACGTTGGGAGTGCTCTTGCCACAGCGTCCAACTGGGCACTGTAGTATGCTACTGGTCTATTGGCATCACCATATTTTTGTGTGAGAACTCCTGCCACACAACCAGCAGCCTCCGTACAAAATAAATCAAAGGGTTTCCCATAGTCTGGAATCCCCAATGCAGGTGCTCTTATCAGACTGTCCTTAAGATTAAGGAAGGCTTGCTCTGACTCTTCAGAGTGCAAGACATGGTCTGGTTTTGTGGAAGATACTCACTCCTGCAGTGGTAAAGCCAGAATGGAAAAACCGGGTATCCATGACCTGCAATACCCACACATGCCCATGAAGGTACGGATCTGGTGCAAGTTCTGCGGTAGTGTCATGGTCTGTATGGCGTGGATTCTGTCCACTGTCAGATGTCGGAGGTCTTGGGTAAGACAGTGTCCCAAGTATTTAACCCTGGTCTGGCACGGCTGTAACTTGTCCTTAGCAACCTTATGCCCTGTGTGCGAGAGGTGAAGCAACAAAAGTTTAGTATCATTTAAACATGACATAAACGAATCAGAGCATAACAACAAATCGTCTACATATTGGATTAGTACCGATCCATTGGCAGGTTGAAAAGACTGTAAACAATCATGTAAGGCCTGGGAGAAGATACTGGGGCTGTCAATGAAGCCCTGGGGTAGTCGTGTCCATGTGTACTGTACGCCTTTGTATGTGAAGGCAAATAGGTATTGGCAATCAGGATGAAGGGGGACGGAGAAGAAAGCGGAGCATAAATCTATTACCGTGAAATGGGTTGCGGTTGATGGGATTTGCATAAGGATGACAGCTGGGTTAGGCACTACGGGAAATTGGCTTTCTACCACCTTATTAACCCCTCTAAGGTCCTGTACCAGCCTGTACCCCCTCCCAGCACTCTTTTTCACAGGGAAGATGGGACTGTTGGCTACACTGGCTGTACGGACTAAAATTCCCTGCTGTAGTAAACGCTCAATTATGGGGTGAACCCCTAACTCCACTTCTGGCTTTAATGGGTATTGGGGAATTTTAGGAGCGTGTCTACCGTTTTTCAGGTTTACCATGATGGGAGCTACATTTGCCATTAACCCAGTGTCCTGTCCATCCTTAGTCCAAAGGAAACTAGGTATTTGTTCTAACATTTCATCTACCTGAGATGAACCCTTGTCTGATGTTATGGTGTGCAGCATTAACCTTTGGGGAGTGTCTAGCACATCCCTTACCTCGTGTGCAAACCTTCCTGGGACATCCATAAATATCCCGTCAGGGGTACAATAGATAATACATCCCATTTTGCACAATAAATCTCTTCCCAGGAGATTAGTAGGGGCTGTTGCTGCCAGGAGGAAAGAATGCCTGGCATGCAAAGGCCCAATGGTAACCTCCGTGGGTTTGGTTAAAGGGTAATGCTGTACGCTACCTGTTACACCCATTGCTGGTACTGTCTGGTTTGTTATCTGTAGATTTTCAAGAGATTTTAAAACAGACCTGGTCGCCCCTGTGTCTACTAGGAAGGAACGTTCAGTACCAGCTACATTAACCTTTATTACCGGCTCTTCCCTAGTACCTCCCGTTATCCTGACTGCCTGCAGACTACAGGTATGACCTAACCCCTATAGTTGGCTATCTTCCCCCAGCAAGGCATTTGCAGCAACTGTGTGGGCAAGATTTATCTGGTAGTTCTTATGGTTACGAGATGCATCAATATGTTGCTGCATGTGGGGTTCCTGAATTATGACTCTACAGTCCTTCCTAAAGTGTCCTACTTGGTTACAGTTAAAACATTTCTTAGCTGATCTGTTGGGGAAATTTTGTTGAAGTCTGGGAGGAGGGGATTCTGAGTGTGGGTATGATGGTTTTGGGTGTGTGTGAAGAGTGTGTTGTGGTCTGGTGTGGTATGTGTGAGGGAATTGTATGGTCTGCGCAGGATGGTAGGTGTTTAAGACTTGTAACTGTGCAGGTGGATATGTGTCTGTTGGCTGTAAGTGCATATCTTCTAGAGCTCGAATGCTAACAGCCATCAATTTCTCGCTCTGAGCTTCACGTTTCCTGGTGATATTTTTGTCATGGTCTATTGCAGTTTCCCTGAGCGCGTCAACTGTTATCCCTCTCCAACCAGGGTGTGAGGTCTGAACTCTGTCTTTCAAACTGTCTTTTAGACCGTCCATTAGAACAGTGATGACCATTCCCCGGTAGTGCGTGCTATCCTTAAAGTTTTCGATCCCAGTGTACTGAGTGATCGTCTGCAGCCCACGATTAAAGTAATCTTCTGCAGGTTCACTTTCCTTTTGTTTAATGGAGAAGATTTTACTCCAATTAACAACTAACGGGAAAAATATGGCTAGTTGGGCAACTATACGGGCAATGCAATCCTGATTACCTTGATCAGTTAAGGGGATGTCTGCATCCAGAGTACATGCTGTGATAAACTTTTTCACATCTGTACCTTCTGGGAGACATGCTCTTAACACCACTCGCCAATCCTTGTTGGTTGGCTCATGGGCATTGCCTAGATCCTTTATGAAACGCTGACATTTTGCCAGATGTTTCTTGGGGTCAGGAAATTCAGACATAATGGAATGTAGTTCCGCCCGTGTTCAAGGACAGTGCATCGCTACTTCCCTTGTGGGTACGACACCATTCGCATCTGCGTTCCCATTAGGGACAATAATTGACCTTACAGGGTGGATGCCTCCCACCTCTATACCTTTAAGCCTATTACTGCAGCGAACGGTATTAGTAACCTCCGCTATTGAAGCAGTTGGTTCTAATACTTCCTGCACCCTTATTAAAGGAGCCTCCCCCACCATGGGTTCTGCTAGGGCCTCCCCCCCATGAGCTAAGGATCCCTGCCCCCCTCTTGATGCCATAGGGGCAGCTACTTGTACTTGCTGGGAAGGGACATTTAATAACTGCACAGCATGGGATACAGCAGACATTGCTACAGGATCACTTTCTGCATCATAGACATTTTCCAAATATTCACTCAGGACCGGGTACAACTTACTTGGTTCAGTTACAACATTTTTATAGTTTTTATTATGTGGTAATGTATCATCACCGCCCACCACATAAGGTGGCGGGGGTGCGCAAGCGCGATTCGCAATACCTTTGGCAACGCTACCGTGCCGCAAGTTTGCATTTCCCTGTGATGCGTACGCTACGCTGTGTAGCGTTGCGTGCGCATCACCCCTAGGCATGCACGTGGCTCCACGCGGTGCCCCATGCACGCCATTAACCCATGTGCGACTCTCATTCAGCCAGAGTTTCAAAGAATCATCATACTCCACTCTTTTCTTTAGGGATTTCACTCTACATATGTGATCCGAAAGGTTATTTAAAATCTCCATATTAAAGCTTCCAATCTTTGGGAAAGGTTTCTCACTCTTACTCGTCATCTTAACCCACACAGTACAGTGCGTCGTTGCGTACGCACCATATTTAGTGTACATTATATGAAGAGCCGACCCAGTCGGACCTTGCATACACAGCGCATCGTCTACCATCCCTGTTGACTGTTTTGCGCCCATTTTGCGAAAAAAACAACAACAATGATGAGACCGGTGGAAGAATTAACCGATAGGCTGCCTCCACGCACCTATTCTATAGTTAGCTAATATCTAAAAATAGGGAACACAGCAATACCTACTAAGGCAAGCACAGTACCACCTATAATAGGGAACACAGGAGTTATCTAGCTATAGATAAAACCTCAGTAACCACCTATTGTCCTTTTGTCCCCGCAACCAGCCTCAGTCAGAGATGCCACACTGGTATGGTCCGGTCGCAACACTCAAAGGCCCTAACTGACCGATGAATATTACAACTACACTGGAAGCTATATGTTATCGTTAACTCTCTTTAACGATAGGAAACCAGGAGGATCCCCTCTGCCAGTATACCTGTTATGTATACCCTATATTTATTACCTAAAATAGGGACCACGAAGGCACAACCTATTTCACAATCTCAATCATACACCTTACACACTTCTATATTGTGGCCAAATAACAAAAATAAAAAAAATACCTTTCTTTTGATTAATAGCCTTTTGGAGATTACAGCCCAATCAATATGACGTATTTCAGTCTTGATGATTTATTTGAATTCTAACAGAAATGCTAGTCACATGCTTCACTTGCTATTGTGCGTTCGGTTACAAACAATTAGATGTAATCACTACACATGGCAGGAAGTGGCCGTACATCCGGTCGCACGCACTATGCTGCGACTGTTTGCACGTGGTGTACACTAAAACCTTTGTGGCGTTATTGTGCGATCGGTTGCGCATGCAATGCGCGGCCGTTCTACAACAACGTGGGCAAGCACAAATCTCTCTCCACTATCCCAGATTCTAATCAGCCCTCTCTGAATTCGCAAACTGCGAGTCTCCGTCTCTGAACAAAAATAGGAACGCAGGAAAAAAATCTGCGGGCGCCTTTCCAGTATTTTGTTCCAAGACGAGGGGAGCAGTTCAAAAACACAGTGATGGGTGATATCCAACTCGGTGAGCCCCCATTTATCGATACCGTTTGAACAGCATCGATATTAGAGAGATTTGATTGCACAGACCAGATTGCCCATACCTCCCATTTCAATATAAAATAACTTTGTCACACAGAAACAGTTTGCGGTTCCAACACACACAAAGGTACTATATTGTAAAAAGGGTATAATCAGCCTTAATCTATACAATGCAGCTATATACAGGATAAAGACAAAGATACAATTACCAACACTTCGCCATGCGGTCTGGATCCTAGACTAACAGCTGTCCATCAGGATTGCTGTGTGTTTCTTTAGGGTCAGGCAGGGAGAAAGGTAGCAAAGGAAAGGGGCTGGGATCCAGACTGCATGGCAATTTATAGGTGTACAATTACCTTTGAACATAAGCTGAATACTCAGAGGGGTTCCCTATTGGCCCTTTATTACTGAGTCACAATGGTTGTTGCTATTCATTTGTTAGTAAATGGTTGACGTCACTGGAGGTTGAACTGTTAAAAAATCCCTTTGTACTAACATTTGGCATGCAAATCTACAGGGGAGGTGTACAGTGATTCAGAGGCGTCACTAGGGTTGGTGTCACCCGGTGCTAGAACTCATGGTGACACCCCCCCCCCTCCACCAAAAAAAAATAAAAACCTATATATCAGAAAAAAAAACCGCACACAAGCCTGGTTCAAATTTTCATTGGGTGCTGAAGTCACATAAGGATTCAATAGACATAGATATCATACAAAACATTTAAGATACAGACCAGCACACCACCATAAGTTGCAATAAATATATATTTAACTGTCCATAATAAAGTACATTAGCATATTTAGCAGCAAATGTATACAGAACGTATTTGTAAATAGGCATGTTACTTATCGAGTATAACAAAGCAGCCATATCAGTCAAAGCAGCCATTTGCTGGGGGAGGGGCGATAGCCTGCCCAAAAGTGACTATTATCTGGCTACCAGTCACCATCATATCATGCCGACAAATATCGACCAAGACGGTTGACATGGCTGCTTTGTTATACTCGATAAGTAACATGCCTATTTACAAATACGTTCTGTATACACTTGCTGCTAAATATGCTAATGCACCTTATTATGGACATTTAAATACAGTATATATTCTTTGCAACTTATGGCGGTGTGCTGGTCTGTATCTTACATTTTTTGTATGATAGATATATATATATATATATATATATATATATATACACACACACACAGCAGCGGAGGGTGCAGCATTCCATGCTCTTACAGATAACACAACTCTGGCATTAAATTTGCAATGTTTCAGTGCTTGTTTAATCAGGCTCTGTCATCAGGCTAATTAACACAAAACAGCTCTCACCTTAAATAGAAAACTACAATTCACCACATGTATGCCGAAAGCTGGACCGGGACCACTCACCCGGCGCAGTCGCGCATAGTCTGTAACATCATCGCGTCCTTATACTTTACCACCAGTAGCGCACCTTTTGCAGGGCCCCAGTAGTGCCCCTCATTCAGTGCACCCAGTAATGCACCTTATGAGTGCCCCCTTATGTTGTGCACCCAGTAGTGCCCCTTATACAGTACCCCCAGTAGTGTCTTATACAGTGCCCCTTATAGCGCCTCTTATGCAGTGCCTCAGCAATGCCCCTTAAGTTGTGCCCCCAGTAGCGCCCCTTATACAGTGCCCCCAGTAGTACGCCTTATACACTCACAGTGCCCCCAGTAGCGCCTCTTATGCAGTGCCCCCAGTAGTGCCCTTATACAGAGCCCCCAGTATTGTCTCTCTTATGCAGTGCCCCCAGCAATTTCCCTTAAGCTGTGCCCCCAGTAGTGCCCTTATACAGTGCCCCCAGTATTGTCTCTCTTATGCAGTGCCCCCAGCAATTTCCCTTATGCTGTGCCCCCAGTAGCGCCTCTTATGCAGTGGTCCCAGTAATCCCCCTTATGCTGTGCCCCCTCCCCTGTGCAGTCAGTTAGTACTTACCTCTCTCTTCACAACCTGTTGGCCTGTCCAGGTGGGGTGCGCACTTGGCTTGAGTCTCTCTTGGCAGCGCGCTCACAGGCCCGTAGTCCCTCCTCCTCCTTCTCCATCAGGCTGGGCGCCGGGCGGCTCCCCCAGAACTACAAGCGGAGCCGGCGTGCGCGATGACGTCATCGCGGCCGGCGTCCAGAACCACACACAGGCACAGAGATTCTCTGTGCCTGTGTGTGGCTCTGGACGCCGGCCGCAGTGACAGAATGTGCAGCTGACACCCGGCAGCGGCGGTAGCGGCGGGGGGCAGAGCAGAGGACCAGCGGCAGGACGGACCAGCGTCTCCGGCTCCTTTACAGTGTCTCTGGCTCCAGCAGTTCATGGTCAGCGGTGGTGCCGTGGGTGTGCGGCCCGCAGGTGTGACATACTGCTCTTCTTGGTGTCACCCCCTTGAAGGGTGACACCCGATGCAGGCCGCACCCCCCGCACCCCCCTAGTGACGCCACTGCAGTGATTTATACAGTATAGAGTATAATTCTTGGCAGGTCTTCATAACTCGATAGTGATCCCTTCCATATTCATTCTGTTGGTTTCATATTCCTGTTGAGACAGAGGGAAATCGGTAGATACTACTCATGACCCATTTATCTTATTCCTAATCCCAGATATCATATAACTGCTATTTAACATGTAACATTCACTGTATACCTTTAAAACACATAGCATTGTGCGTATCTCAGTCAGTTTAGGGTTAAATGGGATATAAGTTTATTGTAAGGAAAGGCTGCTGTCCGTCGGGGTAAGGTTTCCGACAATAATACTTAAAAGCTGGCTATGCGATTGAAACGCAAAACAGTATTTAAACAGTATTGCTGTACTAACTTTATGTGTTTATGTAATGTAAAAATGGCGCTTAACTGTTGTGAGCACAGAAGCATGGCTCGCCATTCACAATATGGCGAGTTGCGGGGGCATGGGATGCATGTGCATGTATAGCGAGCATGTGCAATTGCGCGTGTGCAAGTGCGTGCGCGAATGCGGTGGGAGCGTGTGTTCGCATAAAATGGCCGTGGACGATCAAATCGTCCAATGGATGTCGTGTTGCGATTCGTGCGCAATTAAGCGATCGCAACCAATTTATACGGTTTCGACAATCTTCAGATCTGCCGTGCTGTAGGGCAGGTTTGCCAATCTAGGACATGATGCACTGGAAAAAGTTAAGGATGCACGATAGATCGTTTGTCACATTGGACACTTTTTACACCAAATTGTGTGCAGGACTTCCGGGGAGCTGCCGGGGAGAGTTCAAGGGAAATCGTACAAGATGTCGGATCGTGAGCACATCGCTATGTGTGTAGGCAGCTTAAGATCTGTGAGGGCCCCAGGGTATGTGACTGGGGGCGATCCCCTGCCACAGTGTCTCCGGCCCTGGAGACCATTAGAAAACTGCAAGCTATCTGGGTGAGGATTCCTGTTGTTCTATGCCATGACCTGCACACCACTTTGTGGGGAACCATTGTTGTTTTGTGGCAGGGAGGCAATTAGTGTGTAGAGCCAATCGCATATGCAACCCAGGGACTCTGCAGTGTCCACATATGCGCGTGCCATAATAGTGTGTGTATATATATATATATATATATATATATTAGGGATGAGTGGTTCGGATTCTGGGTGTTCCCGCCTGACTACATAAGGTGACGTGATAGGGACTTGGCGCCACTCACTCCTACGATGCGCACAGCTCTGCTGAAAGTGGCTGTGTCCAGAGACTCACAAGTGGCTGTGCTGGAAAACTGACTGTATAGGGGGCACACTGCACACTGATGTATGCTGTGCTATACTCTGCTGGTTAAGTGGCTGTGTGTACAAAAAAAAAAGTTAAAAAAAGGAAAAAAAAAATATATAAAACTTATTTTTTTGTGCTGTACCCCACTATGTATACAGGCACTGTGACTCCTTGGGCTGTACCCCACTGTGTATACAAGTACTGTGACTCCTTGGGCCGTACCCCACTGTGTATACAAGTACTGTGACTCCTTGGGCCGTACCCCACTGTGTATACAAGCACTTTGACTCCTTGGGCTTTAGTCCACTGTGTATGCAAGTACTGTGACTCATTGGGCTGTAGCCCACTGTGTATACAAGTACTGTGACTCCTTGGGCTGTAGACCACTGCGTATGCAAGTACTGTGACTCTGCAGGCCGTAGCCCTATGTGTATGCAAGAACTGTGACTCGTTGGGCCATAGCCCTCTGTGTATAATAGCACCGTGGCTCCTTGGGCTTTAGCCCTCTGTGTATACAAGCACTGTGACTCCTTGGGCCTTAGCCCTCTGTGTATACAAGCACCGTAACTCCTTGGGCCTTAGCCCTCTGTGTATACAATCACCGTGACTTCTTGGGCTGTAGCCCACAGCGTATACAAGTACTGTGACTCCTTGGGCCTTAGACAGCTGTGTATACAAGCACCGTAACTACTTGGGCCTTAGCCCACTGTGTATACAAGCACCGTGACTCCTTGGGCCTTAGCCCTCTGTATACAAGCACCGTGACACCTTGGGCCTTAGCCCTCTGTGTATACAAGCACCGTAACTCCTTGGGCCTTAGCCCTCTGTGTATTCAAGCACCATGAGTCCTTGGGCCGTAGCCCACTCCGTATACAAGTACTGTGACTCTGCAGTCCGTAGCCCACTGTGTATGCAAACAACGTGACTCCTTGGGCTGTAGCCCTTTGTGTATACAAGCACCATAACTCCTTGGCTCTTAGCCCTCTGTGTATACAAGCACCGTGACTCCTTGGGCCATAGCCCTCTTTGTAACTGTATACAAGCACTGTGACTCCCTCGGCCTTAGCCCTATGTGTATACGAGCACCGTGACCCCTTGGCCCGTAGCCCTCTGTGTATACAAGCACCGTGACTCCTTAGGCCTTAGCCCTCTGTGTATACAAGCACCGTGACTCCTTGGGCCTTAGCCCTCTGTGTGCCCATAACACACAAGTACTGTGACTCAGTAGTGAGTGGCAATGTTTCATAGATGTGCTTTAAACTACGGTGCCTGTTCCACTGCTCTGTCGCTTAGTAACCAGCCAGCTCACTGCAGCCTTTGGCCAATAATGGTGAAACAATATTGTGAGCTGTGAGGTGGTCTAAATTGACTGTAAATCACTGTAAATTAATGTTACTGAGTTTAATAATACTCTAGGAACAAAAAAAAGCCCATGTTATGTGATTTTAGCTTTTTGTCAATTTTTGTAAAAAAAAGTCCAAATCCAAAAACAGTCACGGCGGTTTGGCGAATCCAAATCGCACAGCCCTAATATGTACACTATAAATATATATATATATATATATATTTAGCTTATGTTTATATAGCACAGTGCTACAGTTGATTTTCAACATGCAGCAGATGTCACTTTTGATTCTCTTATACCTGGAATTCTTTTCCCCGTGGAAAATGAAGATAACTCTCCCGCCCCCCTTCATACTGTTTACAGGCTGAAATATATTTCCCTGCCACTCTGCTCTCCTGGCTGATAGGATCCTTGTGTCGTGCTGGGATTTATAGTCCACTCATTGTTATTTTATTACATGTGATGAGACAGTTTTGTAGCCGCCATAAAATCCTTTCCATCCCAGATTAATTGCTGCGGTGTCCATCCCGCCCCCTTCAGTCACACAGAACGTAGCACAGAACGGCAATTATCTGTACATAGTGGGTACAGAGCACCCAGAGGACCCACTTCATGGGTCACCCCCCCCCCCAATTTGCTCCTCCAGGCGGCTGGCACCCATCCCCTCTCTGCTTCCTTGCTCTCCATTTATTTATTCCTGAGAAGCAGCGCGGCTGCCAGGGAGGAGAGGCGAGAACTGTGATTGTATTTCGTCCTTATAAACAATCCCATTTGTCTCACTCTGAATTTTCGGTTTGCTTTCAATGTAATTCTCTCAGGAGGGGCGACCTGGAGTGGAGCACAGAACGTTTTCTGCTCAATTATTAAAAGCGCTCAGCTCATTAACCAATGAAGGGCCACTGGCTTTCCCGTGGGGGCACGACGGGTTTCGACGCTGCGTAGATTGGTCACTCTTAACTCATTCATTGCTGCATGCACTAAATCAAAGGCTCTTGCTGACCGTAAATTCTCAGCGCAACGGGGGATTCTGTGGCTCTTGTTGCAGAACAGACATTCACATTTGATGAGCTTTATTATTTATTAGTGTGATATTGTGTGTTGGAATCTAGTGAGAGAGACTGCAGTATGACATTTTTGAACGCATGATTTATTGAGACCATGTTATACTGGGGATGTAGTCAAAAAGTCCACATACATAATGGTTAAATATCATCATTGTAATAGTAGGCTTTGTAGGGTTTGGCCTTTGAGCGTGAGGGTTAGGGTCCGGCTGCGTTTTAGGATTAGGCTGCAGAGCTGGCCAACCAGTTACAGTATACTGTATAAAGGCCACATATACTGAATCTGTCTACATAATAACTAATGAGATCCAGTTGTGTAACCAGAACATCAGGGGTGCCAGGAACCCTTCAGCACCCACTATGGCCTATTTAGCAGTTAGCTTTTTACTTACAATACACCACAGCTTAAGAATTGAAGACTACACAGTCCCTGACCCCTACTGAACAGGCAGGGCTGGATCTTTGGAATGTTCCTGGACTTTAGGCTCACACTTTCCACCGAGGGCTAACAGCCTCTAGTTACGCATCTGATTGGACCAGTGTTTGTGGCACCGGTTTGGAGTGGCTGTGGCTCCTGTCCAATCAGCTTCCATCTACAAGGTGGAGGATTGTCCAGACCTGGAAAATCCTTCTGAGTTTAGTATGGTACCAATTGGTAGGTGAACATTTTCAGCAGGGAAACAAAATCTCCTGCCTCCCTGACTGATCGGTGATGTGATAACATAGCCATATGGAATAGAGAAAGCTAATTCTGTTTTATAAAATGGCGAAAGATGGAATAACAGGAAGTTTTTGATTATTCGCTGGTAGAATGCGACAAAACTGATAAATGAATTAGACCCAGTGTAATAACGCATTTTCCACTCTGTTTTGATGCATTTAAGTTTTGACAAATACAATATTTTGGAGTCGTAGTGCTCGTGAAGGAATGATAAATAGGGTGAGCCCTGATATATTTTTTTATGTGCCTTATAGGCATTAGCGCACGGCTGTAACCCACGTTAACAGCGGACGGAATGAATAAGCCCTCCGGGAACAATCTCATTTTCTTTTCTTTTTTCCAAAAGTTTGATTCAAACTGAAATACAGTGGAAACATGTGGGCATTGGCCTCTGTACATGTAATGTATAAATACAAATACTGTAGATCTTAACTGCCTACTGTGAAGGAAACACTGTTCAATATAATCAATATACCTTTGAAAACATTGCTCAGTTGTGCAGATGCCGGCTTCAAAGCCGGTTCCCATAAAACTCTGTGGTGGATTCCGGGAATCAGATACTCTCCCATTAATCTAATTGCCACTTTTATTGTGTGGCAGAGAGAAAGGGCCTTTATACCAGAGGAGAACTTGGAATCTGGAGGGTAGGTTTTCTTGGAAAAATAGTTTTAGGGAATAATGCAGAGTTGGTTGCAAAATGGTCGTATATGACTCAAGAAAATAACAATACACAGATATTGCATATTTCCGGGAATATTTGGAGACGTACACATCTCGAGCTATGCTCTGGTTTATGCCAAGTTATCATAACCAGCGTGTAGTTGTACCTGCCCTGCATCAGGGGCATGAAATACGCCTCCGATCAGAGGCGTGCGCAGAAGCCAGCACAGGGGTTTTAGCAATTTCCCCTCTGCCAGGTCATTGACAATTACCTCTGCAATTCGCCCTAGCATGCAGTCAATCAACTTCTGTGCCACATACTGACTGATGGCCGCCCATTCTTGTCTAATCAATGCTTGGAGTTTGTCAGAATTTGTGGGTTTTTGTTTGTCCACCCGCCTCTTGAGGATTAACCCCAAGTTCTCAATGGGATTAAGGTCTGGGGAGTTTCCTGGCCATGGAATCAAAATGTTGATGTTTTGTACCCCCGAGCCACTTAGTTATCACTTCTGCCTTATGGCAAGATGCTCCATCATGCTGGAAAAGGCTTTGTTCATCACCAAACTGTTCTTGGATGCTTGGGATAAGTTGCTCTTGGAGGATGTTTTGGTACCATTCTTTATTCATGCCTTGGGGAACAAAACATCAAAATTTTGGGTCTATGGCCAGGAAACTTATGTGCCGCCGACTGCGGCCGCGGGTGATAACGTCACACGGGTTGTAGCGGGCAGGGTGAACACCCGTGGAGCCGGGTTGTCCAGTGTTCAATTGGGTTACAGCCTCCAACGCGTTTCGTGCCTCCAGGCAAAACGACCCAACTTACACTTGATGCAGCAGCAGCTGCTGCTGGCCTGTTACAGGACCACAGGTTGCAACCCAATTGAACACTGGACATCCCGGCTCCACGGCCGTTCACCCTACCCGCTACTACCCGTGTGACGTCATCACCAGCGGGCGCAGTCGGCGGCATGCGAACACACGTGGAAGCATAGCTGAGGACAGCTCTTGCATTCAGTTCAGGCCACCTCCCAGTCACCACCCAGGAATGCCCATGGTTCTACCTCACAATCTCTGGTACCATCAGTCCCGTACGCTACAGCGCAATTGTGCATACACCCGCAAGGTAACGCATGTGCCGTGGGGGTGTTCACAATATTGCAGTAGCAGCAAATAATCGCTCGACCGCGAGAACATCGGCATTGCGAGCACTTAGCGTGCACTTGTGAATTAGACCCAAAGTCGACAAGTACGTTGTAAACATGCGCCGTAAAGATTTGTGCCATTTATGCTGTACAAGTCTGTGTAAATTCAAGCAGCGTCAGACCCTTACTTCGCCCGTTCACGTACATTTGTGGTTACATATGTTTTTATTCCTGGGGTGCCTTTTTCCCTGCAGCCTCGGAGATTTTCTTCTTTGCATGATGCCAATATTTTTTAGCTCTGCGATAATCTGCCGTATACTGGTGGTTTACGTACATTTTAAGAATCAGGTCCTTGTGTGTGCTACTCATCGGGTTACATGTGCAGGGTGAAACCATCATCCGCTAGCGTCCGACATCGCCACTGCGTCCATCTCTGCATCAAGCCCCTGAGCTCTGCTGTTGGAACTTTTTCGACCCATCTCAGCAGTTGTTAAGTCATTTGCTCCAGTAGATTGCAAGCGGTGGGAACAGGGTTTTTGCTGTTTGTAATGAAGGTGGGAGACATTTTCTTTCTGACCCTAATTATAAGAAGATCTAGAGCAGAACTTTTGAGCACTGCAACATTTTTCATCTAAACAGAATGCGTTATATACAGAAATATGAGATTTTGGCGTTGCCTCCCCATTCTAATTGGCGTTATTGTTTCTCTGTTAGAGCTCCCATCTTCCAAATACTAATATCGTCTCCAGCAGCACAGGAGGCAATGCAGAGGCTGCCGTCAGGGAATTTATAGAGGAGTCTCAGGAAACGTTTGTGAGGTCTTGTGCAGTGATGGAGAGACTATAATTAATGGAGAACTGGATGTAGTCAATAGAGGGGGAGGCCGCCATGTACCTTAGTAAGAGCCCATACACTGTCAATGTTTATCTAATTAACTCACTGAGTGAGATATAACAATACTGTTGCTATGGGGCCGATCAATAGCATTTTGAAAACGGATTTCCACTAACACAAAGAACATGGGGGCGGATTACCGACTACTGAAAGTTGTGGTTTGCACTCGTTAACCAGTTCTCTGCCAGTGACACTCACCCTCATTGGTCATTATATGGTTGGATATACAGTATATACATTGATCAAAGATTCTTAGACAAAACCACAGGTAAATATTTTATTATGAATCACAGGTATTTTAGAATAAAGATATCTGATTCAGTGACAGATTCTGCTTTTGGAGTGATGTACAGAGTGGATTCCCAGGTAGATCCATTGATAAGCTTCGTAAGCACACACGAGCAGGGCCCTCTTCCATTATGTGGTTTTCCTTCCTTCACTTCTACCATCTGATCCTCCACACTGCCTGCCACTGCACCCAGCTCTTGGGGTCTGTCGGCCTGCACGCTGTCTAGGTATTACGACTGCTGATGCAGCAATGTTTATAAACCTTGTCCATGTCCTGCAATGTTCTGTACTGTCTGTATGTCACTTTCTTCATATTGTTTCTGTCTGTTGTAACTGCACACCCCTTGTTGCACCATATAAATAAAGGACAGTAATAATAAGTTACACAATAGCTGCATCCACTATTAATAGGTAAAGAGTGCAGTGTTAGATACAGTGTTAGATACAGAAAACTGAAGGCCCCTTCAGTCTACATAAGGATAGAGATAGAGAGGCCAATCCCGGGCCGTTTTATCAATCCTAGGGTTCCCGGGATTAAGTTGGTCAATGAAAATATTATTTATTCTGTATTTTCTCTAAGATAAAATAACTTCAGTGACTCATCCTTTTCCAGTCTGACTCCAGTGACAGTCCTCTCTTCTCTTCGTCCTTCTCTCCAACAGAGCAACAACAGAGGGGTGCCCAGTGCCCAGGCAGCAGGCACGGTCTTACTGGGTGTGGGGCTGGCAAGGGTGGTGTGGCAGCACTTGACTGACTGGCACATGCAGGGCAGCAGCAGGGCTCCCTCCATCTCCCGTCCCACAGAGACCCCCGACCTAAATCTATAGAGTCCAAGGCCGGCCATAACTTTTGTGACAGGCTCAGCTCAGCCATGCCACGCCACGCCGCCACTCACTGCCTGTGCTGCTGTGTGAGCAGTCCACCTCTGTCCTCCGCTTAAGATGGCTGGCGGGCTCGGCTGAAGGGGACAGGCATCGTCTGAGCAGAGTGCTCAGCACTGCCCAGCGTAAGGGAAGGCATAAGAAGCAGCTCAATCCCGAAATCCCAGGATTGGCCACCCTAGATACAGTATTCATGGAGTGCTTATATTCAATAATCACTACAGGTGTGTGTGTCTCACAGAGTTGGCCACTCCCCCGAACCACACAATCCACTCCCAATTCAAATATGCCACACTCATTTCATGCAAGCCCAAACCCTATTCCCAAGAGAGCATTCCCTCTATGATCTCTGGATACACAGTTGGAACAGCGCATTTGCTAGACCCCAGAGTCAAATTTAGGATTGGGACCCTGTGATGCTACTACAGCCTTTTGAGACCTCCCCTCCTCTCAAAGGAGCAGAGCGGGGGTTCTCTTGTGAGCGTGGACGGTGTAGCTTGCACAAGTGTACTGAAAACAGGGCTGTTTCCAGGGTCTGGTGCTCCCAGTGAAAATGACGAGAAGCAGTAGTTACTAATTTTGTGCGTGCCTCCGGAAAGGGGGAGTGGCCTCATTGTAAGGGGCTTGATCTCATATTAAGGGGGTGTGGTCTTAAATAAAAAGAATGTCAGCTGCTGTGACTGCTGAGCCCAGGGGTGGGTAACCAGTCAGAGGCAAAGAGTCAAAAAATATCTGAAGTCAAGTTAAGGAGCTGTCACAAGGCCACAAGCCTTTGGTATGACATTTGCAGGACTCACCATGTGCCCCCTGTATTTGTGCCCTTTATGGAGTGCCCCCCTGTAGTTTTGCCCCATATACAATGTCCCCTAAAGTAGTGCCCCTTATGCAGTGCCCCATATGCAGGGCCCCCTAAAGTAGGACCCCATATGCAGAGCCCCCTAAAGTAGAGCCCCTTATGCAGTGGCCTCCCTAGCCCAGTACTTACCTCACCACGCTGACACTGGCTCCCGCTCCTGCTGCCGCAGCACCGCTGCCTCTAAGTCGCTCTGACTGGATCTGAGTCATCTGACTAGAGCCAGCAGTTCGCGCAGGGCAGGCTCGCTCCTCACATCGCGGGTGATGCCATGATGTCACCAGCACAATGCATCACTGGGAACGCTGGTCTCTGAAGCGATCGGAGGATTCTTTAGCCTCCGATCACTTCAGAGGCCAGCGTTCACAGTTCCAGGGAGCCGACTGAAAAGGTAGGGGTCGGAGGCCCCAAGAAACGGCCCTGACTGAAAAGTTCTCTTTATCGGAGGTTTCAGGTGCAAGTCCAAGTGGTAAGTGCAGGGGGCGTGGCGGCGTGTTTCACGGTCTCATGACACAAGGGGCGGGACTATGATAATGCAATTTACAGCGAATTGCGTCATCAAGCCATCAGTGAGGTGGGTGGGATCCAAGAGGGAGCTCCCTACACCAGGAGTCAGGGAGAAGTCCCCAAAATGTAGGTGTCTCCCAGATATTCCAGGGGAGTACTCAAGTATACTCAAAGGGAAGTACGGGACTCTGAGAGAACCAAACCGGCGCTCCTACAAAAAGTTGGAACTGTTAGCAAGTATGTTAGTAGTGTATGTGTTACTGTATATTGCAGCAACAGGGCTCTTAAGGGTAGAATAAGGCACATTTTAAAACAGCGGTATGTTTGGCAGTTTCAACCACTGGATTTAAAGGGGAAAAAAGATTTAATACAAAACCAGGCATTTGTTATATTTAATATTATTGCCACTTTAAATCCAGCGACCGAAACCACCGAAGACGCAGCCGCTTTGAGCATGTACTTTGAGTTGTACTGTACATAAAATGTACCCAGATTTGTGAGTATATATGGCCTTGCAGTAGTGTGGTCATTACTATACATCATGTGATCCATGTCTGCTCCTGTACACGCCAGCAAGAATGTCAGATGGAAATAATTCTAATAAGAGTATATTAAATGAGGCTATTTATTATTTTTATTTTGTGATAACGTCATGAAATATATTTATTATATTATATATTTATATATATTTTATCTTTTTGGTTGATTATTAAAGTGCTCTGTATAATTGCAGTAATAGATATAACCGTAGGACATTACTCAATGCCTTTCCCCTGGAAGAGTGTTTAATGCCCAGCTGCATTTCGCTAATGGTCGGCTGACTGGATATCAAGCTGACCTGTGGGCGTAAACAGTCGCACAATCCTGACTTCCTCTCCTTATGAGGAATCCGTATAAGAGACTGAGGCCAGATTCCCCAATTCTAATACCCTTTACAGGATACTGTGGCACCTGTACACAGTAAAGCTAGGTACACACTATGCAGTAACCGGGACAATCAGGCAATTTTCGAATGCTCGGTCTGATAATCCCGGAGTGCGTTGGCAGCGCCAGGGGCCGTTTATCGCTCCAAAAGCCGCCGGAACAGATGGCTGGATCTGAGCTGCTGCAGAACATTTCTCTAAAACGATGACCCAATACTGTGCGCATTTTGCAGTATGTGGACGTTTCATGCAATATATTTCTGGCAATAGTTCATCAAAAAATTTCGCTTTGGTGACGATCTTTAGGACATATAGGGCCTAATTCATAGTTGTACGCCAATGTCGGCGCAGCCACCAGGAGATGTATCGAGACGCCCACCTGCGGCTTTGCAAATCCGAGCATCTGTGTAAAACGTTGCAGCATCTGCGTAGAAAGATGCAGCATTGGTCGCAGATCATTCGGTTAGCGCAGTCCTGAGTAAGTCTTTGGTCCTGCAGAATGGCCGTTGGAACTGAGGCGCCGGAACCATGTTTCTTGGATACAGGATCGCAGTCGCAGGGTGTGAAATGCCCTCGAAATGGTCGCAACATGTCTGCGTTCCCTGCCGCCACTCCCCTTTACCTCCCCAAACACTGATCATACTATGCCAATGCGCCCATTGTTCTGTAGGCCGGCTAAACAAAACCACTACTTAGGGCTGTATTTAATTAGAAGTGAAAAGTCCATTTCGGCGATACTTTTTGCTGGTTAAACTTATCCCCGAATTCAATTGCAGTGTCTTTTCGCCGGAGCAATAACGCAATGCAATGTAATAGGCGAAAAAGTTATGCGAAAAAATTGGAAAAAAAAAGTGCAGAATTGGGGTTTTGGGGTGCAATGTTGCAGGAACCACCCTGCACCCTTTGGACACCCCTCCCCCGACGCTAACTGCATCAAGAAGACCCCCACAAAGCACACCCCAAAAAAGCACTTTGAAAAAATGGGGGTACAAATTCAAGAACTAGCGAAATAGCCTTTTGGGGGGGGTCTGGAAGTGTGGGGGAGGTGTATTTTTGATTGCAGGTGTTTGCTGAAGGTGCGTTTTTGGCGCTATTTAATGCTTTACTTTAGCAACTTTAAAATATCCTTGCACCCATTTTCATGCACCCCAAATTTGATGGGACTACTTGGGAGTCAGGGAGAACACAAAATTTGTGAGTCTCCCTTACATTCCTTGTAGAGCATGCAAGTGTGGTATAAGGAGAGTGTCACGACTGGCTCAGGAGGATTTCCTACCGAGGAGCTGAAAGCTGAGGTCCCAGGTTGTGGCAGGAATCCGAGGCGAGGGGCCTGGATGTATGTCCTCCTCATCCACACAAGTATCGGATGTTGGCGAGACCTGACCAAAGAGTCTAAGGGGAAGCCAAACACCCTAACCGTGTCGCAGTCCACAGCATCACCCATACGACGTCGGCACCTCCCGCCTACGCAAGGACGAGACTTTTTGTTCACCCCCCACGATCTACACCCCACCTGCAATGCCGCATCTACAGGCAACCTACCGGTAGGTAGGTGCGGGACGCCGCCACAGCGAATCACACGCCTCAGCAATCACACCACCCGTCCAATGGCTACCAAGACTGTAGACCAAAGGTCCAGCAGGGAAGACGTGCTGGTCCTGAACCGCACGGTAAGGTGCCCCCTGAAAGTGCCCACCAACCTTCCCCCCGAGCCAGCCACTTACTGCCACCACCCCACACCCCCCCAGGACTAATCTGGAGCGGCATTGTGCCTCTGAAATAAACGCTTTGGCCCCATACCAACTTGTTTTTCTCTTATTTCCACACAAACACCACATCACACTCACACATCCCTACCCTGCACACCCCTACCCTGCACACCCCTACCCTGCACACCTCTACCCTGCACATCCCTACCCTGCACATCCCTACCCTGCACATCCCTAGCCTGCACATCCCTAGCCTGCACATCCCTAGCCTGCGCATCCCTACCCTGCACACCCCTACCCTGCACATCCCTACCCTGCACATCCCTAGCCTGCACATCCTTACCCTGCACATCCCTAGCCTGCACACCCCTACCCTGCACATCCCTAGCCTGCACATCCCTACCCTGCACATCCCTACCCTGCACATCCCTAGCCTGCACATCCCTACCCTGCACATCCCTACCCTGCACATCCCTAGCCTGCACACCCCTACCCTGCACATCCCTAGCCTGCACATCCCTACCCTGCACATCCCTAGCCTGCACATCCCTACCCTGCACATCCCTAGCCTGCACATCCCTAGCCTGCACATCCCTACCCTGCACATCCCTTGCCTGCACACCCCTACCCTGCACATCCCTAGCCTGCACATCCAGGGAGCGCACCTGACCCACCCTTTTTCATGTCTATGAACAAGCTCTTAAAAAGAAATTATTACGAATGATAAAGATTTTTTGCAGCGGCTACGGTACAGTATATGATTTTTCTACACTCTGACCCTGACTAATGGTCACATTTCCATCACATTTCCGGCTTCCTTGCCTGACGAGCAGCAGTTAAAATTAGTTATCAGAGGTAGCAGAGAGATGAAAATGAATACATTAACCATCAGCGGCGATATTATTATTAGCATGGGTGGAGTGATGCATTGTGGGAGAGAGCTGAACAGGACTCATTAAACCTTTAGATACATAACTAATCCCATCTCCCTTGTGGCCCGCTGACAGCACAAACGAGGATAAATGATGGTTGTATACTTTACATAGGCGAATAAGTGACTGCTCCCTTCCTTCGTTGATGGTATTAGATTTGGCAACCGGCAGACCACTCGCGGTGTATAAATTAGTTGGACTCAGCGACTGACGTTGACCCACAGATAGAGATGAGCCTGTTTGGATAAAGAAATTAGGCCCTAAATGTTTACAGTCCTCTACAAACCACTCGCAGTGTATATTCCATATTATGCAAATGATCATATAGAGGGCCTGAATCAGAGATGGGGGCTAATGCGATCGCCACTGCAATTTTGCACGGAATTGCAGCTGCGAATATATGCTAATAGTGCCAAAGCTTACCCGAGCATAAGGACGCCCACTGCTGCTTTCTCATCTGTGTCCAATGCCGTGTGCCAGCGGAATATAACGGCATACATCGACGCACATCGACCAGCCATGCTGACCTGCTTCACATAAAGTGACTCTCCTGACGCGCAGAGAACGCTTGTGCTGCGTATGACATCGCAATGGCTCATTTATGCACGCCCATGTATAGACAGTCCAACACACCTGCGATTGCCTAGCCACCCCCGTTACCTCCCCCAAATGCTGACTACCTGTCACTCACCTTGCGAAAGGGTTCTCGGCGCGCGTGGAATCGCAAGACAATCGCAGCGCATGCGCAGTGCAACTTTGAGGCATGCGCGATAGCAAAATATTTCTCGTTTTGTCTAAAAATCGCTATTGCATACATCTCTGACGGGAAGCAGTCGGGAAGCCGATGGACGAAATCCCGACCGCTGGCTTCCCTACTGTCTAATCCCGGCAAGGGCTAAATGACATGACGCCTCTCATTTTACTTACGCCGGGAGCCCGACACCCGGCTTACCGACCGAAGGTAAGCCGGGTGCCGGGCGCGGACAGCTGCGGGGGGGGGGAGGGTTAGGTTGGGGGGCTCCCGGGGGGGACTTAGGGTTAGGCACCCCCCGGGAGGTTAGGGTTAGGCTAGGAGAAAGGGGGAGTTAGGATTAGGCACCCCCAGGGGGAGGTTAGGGTTAGGCACCCCCCCGGGAGACTTAGGTTTAGGCAGCGTGGAAGGGGGGGTTGGGTTTAGGCATTTAGAGGGGGATTA
The DNA here is from genome assembly GCA_031769625.1 of Taudactylus pleione. Taxonomy (NCBI): domain Eukaryota; kingdom Metazoa; phylum Chordata; class Amphibia; order Anura; family Myobatrachidae; genus Taudactylus; species Taudactylus pleione. Next base: position 3,041,994 of record JAUIMM010000376.1, on the reverse strand, counting down.
GGGTTAGGCACTGGGGGGGAGGTTAAGTTTAGGCACCCCTAAGGGAGGGTTAGGGTTAGGGGGGTGGTTAGGTTAGTTTATACTTACCTTAGTGCAGTCGGGATTTTCACCCATGTCGGGCAGCCGCTGTCAGGATTTGAACCATGCGGCCGGCCAGGGGCGTCTTAACAGAGGAGGGGGCCTGTGTGCACTCCCTGTGCGGGGCCCCCTACTCTCTCCGCGGTGGCCGGCAGCCGACTGATGCGACTGGCCAGCCACCGGAGCGTTGGTAGACTCCGGGCACTAGAGTGTGCCCGGAGTCTACTGCGTATGCGCAGAACACCGGAAAAATGGCCACGGCGGCCATTTTACGGTGTTCTAAGCAACGCTGAGACCCGCCATGGGACCACGGACAGGTAAGTTTAAAATAATCTGGGTGCGGGTGCCCCGCGCACACTGCACCCATTGTAGATACGCCATTGCGGCCGGCAGTAAATCATACCGAACACATCTCTGACTCAAACATGACAAAGTTGAAGCTGCTCAAATCAATTTGCCAATCCTCTTCAGGTGCATTAAAGGGAGGGGTCATACTAAACAAAAAAAAAACAGAACGGGGGTGTCCCCCAGATGTCCCCCAGCACACTAAATTGTACCTGCAACAATACTTGAAAACTATATGGTAATAGAAATTCAGCGATAATTGTTGCATGCATCTATAAGTACATGGTAAGTCACCAGGCCAACGTCACAGCTTGTGGAATTGTATTAATGGGGCCTAATGTCTCTGTGACACAACATGCTCCCCCAAAATCTTCATTCACGCTAAATTTTGCTACAGCTTTACTCATCTCTACCCACAGGTTTCCAGTCTGAATTATGGGAGGCAGGTGTGTTTGTTTGTTTTTTAGCTAAATAATAAAGTGGAGGTTTTTGGTGTAGTTTTTTCTTTAAGGCCCCCATACACTGTGCGATATAGCAGCCGATCCCACGGATTGGAACGATATCGCTGCTATATTGTTCCGTGTGTGGGTAGGATATTGGCCAGCGCGCGCTCCCGTGGGATGGTACATCGCTCCTCCAGATCTTTCTGCATGTTCAGTTGATCTGGGGGAGTGATGTGCGATCCCATGCAGCGCTATGTGGGTGGGGGAGGGGGTGCCGGCATATCGGGTGGTCGGCCACCCGATCGTTCCGTGTGTGGGGACTGCCCGATATGTCGAGCCATCGGACTGGCCGTCGCATCGCAAGGTGCATATCGCAGCGTGTATGGGGACCTTTAGACTCATGCACACTAGACGATGTGCTGTATGAATGATATTGGTGAAAGATTTCCCTTGTACTTTCTGTAGTGCAGGACAGACGATATTGGGTGTACACACTGACAGACATCTTTCAGTCAAGTCATCCTGCCACATCGTTGAACAGCCACTTCTTGACGATATCGTCAGATTGGTCTGCATGTACACACAACAAAAGACATCGTTAACGACCCACGGCAGCGGGCATCGTTGGTTGTTCACTGCATACACACTGAACGATATGAATGATATATCGTTAAACAATATCGTCCATATCGTTCATTAAAACCGTCTGGTGTGTATGGTGCTTTAGTTAAATGTAATAAGATGAAACGTGTATATGTGTCTGATTATTTTACCTGTGGACTCAGCACTACAGCCTGGATTATTGAATTCAGCTTTGTGCATGTTACATGGAAAGCAATACTCTATATGCTACTTTGGGCCTCGTTTGTGTCTACCAGGGTAAACCAACGCACGGTCTCACACCTCAGTCACAGTGCTGGGATTGCAAATGCAACGGGGGTGTCATACACTTCCTGCTGTATGTGCATGTTTGCAAGGATGGAATTGCAAAGCTGCTTTCGTGCTGAATCAAGCCATTAGTCAGATACAGTATGTATGTCTCTGTTATTCAATACAGGTTGAGTCTCCCATATCCAAAATGCTTGGGACCAGGGGTAATTTGGATAATGCAATATTCCGTATATTGGAGTAATTTCATGCCATAATGAAATATCTTGTGAATAGGACCTAAATATACACACATAGGCCCTCATTCAGAGCTGTTCGCTATTTGCGTTCGTTCGTTCAAAAACAAGGGGTGGCTATGGAAATGATCCGTTCGCACATTGCAGTCTGTTCACACCTCTAAGTCTGAACGAGCGAGCAAAACATACGCTCTTTTATTTCTTAAAAACGCCCCCTGGCCGCTCGCACCATACGTCATGTCCGCTATTTATTAGATTAATCGAGTACATCGAACAGGATATGAACTGCTCGCTATTCTTGTGGTTGGTTTTTTCAACCGCTATTTTGCGAGCAGTTCTGAGTTAAAAAAAACCAAGTGACGTGGTCATTGACGCTGATATATTAATTATGCACACCCATAAAACGCCCGTTTTGACCTTTAAGCACGCCTGCGAACGGATCTCCACTCCCCGTTTTCAAGCACCTTCCCCTGTTACCACCCACATACGCCTCATTCTGTCACTCAAAATAGCAGGCACTCGCTATATTGCGTACAAATGTTTTTCGGCCGCACTGACTGGTTCGCGCATGCGTACTAAAAACCGTACGCATGCGCAGATGTGCGAACATCGCTCGGAACGAGCGTACTGCCGCTAGCGAGTGGCTCTGAATGAGGGCCATAATACATTTATGTGTTATATACACCTTATACACACAGCCTGCAGGTCATTTTATACAATATTTTCAATAAACAAAGTTTGTGTACAGAATTGAAATTCATTTATGTTTCATATACACCTTATACACACTGGGCCTGATTCAGAGCCGGACGCTATTTGCGAATGGTCATTCAGAAAAAGGGGCCGGCTATTTAAATTGAGCGCTCGCTTTTTGCGGTCTGTTGACGCCTCTGAGCGAGCGAACGAAACATGCGCTCGCTATTTTGTAAAAATGCCCCCTGGCCGTTCACATCATACGTCATCTCCGCTATTTATTAGATTAATCAAGTACATCGAAAGGCGTCTGAACTGCTCGCAGTGCTTGTGGTAGGTTTTACTTCCCGGAATCACTGCGAGCAGTTCAGGCTAAAAGACAACCAAGTGACGTGGTCGATGACGCTCCTTTACTAATTATGCACTCCCATTAAATGCCCGTTTTGACAGTTAGGCACGCCTGCGTTCGGATCTCCACTCCCCGTTTTCAAGCACCTTCCCCTGTTACCACCCACAAACGCCTCATTCTGTCACTCAAATTAGCAGGTCCTCGCTTTGCGAGCGCACGATTTCCGACCGCAATGACTGGTTGGCGCAGATGTGCGAACATCGCTCGGAGCGAGCGAGCGGCCGCTTACGAGCGGCTCTGAATCAGGCCCACAGCCTGAAGGTAATTTTATACAATATATTTAATAATTTGTGCCTTAGACATAGTTTGTGTACATTGAACCATCCAAAATCAAAGGTTTCATTATCTCAGTCATGCCAAAAAAATTCTGTATTTCAGAATATTTGGATATGGGAAACTCAACCTGTATTCCATATTGAAGTAGTTTCAATGAGTTACTTGTGTTTCAATCACGTGTTACAGTGAATTGGGATCAGAATTCTGGCCTACTGTACTAAGAAAGCACAAGGTTGAAAAAAAATAAGCAAAATATTTAACTATAGAATAAAACAGATTATCATAGAGGTTTAATTGTCAAGTATTTAACAAATAGTCATCCGGTGGAGCTTATTATCCTTCTAATTAAGGTATTTGGGCGCTATATAGAACACAAGTGATCACTTGTATCAGTATTCTGAGAAATCCTTATAGACATATGTAGAAATATGTATATTCAAATATTATTATTTCAAAATAAATAAAGGGAAAAAACACACTTCCTTCCTTATCCTAACTCATATAAAATTGCCAGACATCACAATACACATGTTGCAGTTAGTTGACACATTGTATCACATGAGTAATTTCACATTCAGGGCTGTATCAATCAGATGTAGGGCCAAATTCAATAAGCCCCGTTAATTTAACGTGTGTGAAAAAGGGTGGTAGCTTCTCACTTTATGTCCTAGGGTTATTCAATCACAGCCCCTTCTTCACCCGAGCCCCTTTTTAATGCCCGTTAAATTAACTTGTTAATGGACGTTAACACATGTTTACGGCGAATCTCTGCTATAACAGGCTATTTATCATGGATTTCCTTCCGGATCTGACCAGACACGAAAAAAAAATCCCCATTAAGTGCAGCCTGCGGACTGCCTTCGGGGCTAATTGAATAGCCTTGAGAGGTCAATTAGCATGTGGTTGCTACGGTGTGCATTTCAGCCGGGCCTCTGTGTTGCTAGGTGTAATATTCAGGCATATAATATTTGCACACAATAAAATATAATGCATATAATATTACTTGTTTCACTGTAACAGCTACCCACCGACATACAGGAAAAGAAACAATTTCTTGTTCTCAATGACTAAGAACTAGACAGGACAGAAATACAAATCAGAAGTGAGATATGTGCCGGCAATGGCAGGAGCCCATTCTGTGGATTGGTTACCGAGCTGTCATTTCCAGCTCTGCTCTGATTGAGACAGAGAAATGCCTTTGTTTTAGCTTTTGTTCTCCAGTGAGAGCTCCACTTCTCTGCGACCTTGGGGACGAGGAAATAACTTTCCAGGGGAGTATTATAGTGATAATTTAAGTTCTCGTCACTTCAGATTTCCCTTACGAAGCACCAACAACATTTCCGCATACCAAGCAGGAGATTTGGGCTGGGAGTTAGGAGTTCCTGCCATCTTTGTATATAATGTAATAAGGTGTAACTACAATTCATGCCGACATCCACAATTTTGATGCTGACAATGTTGTCATTTTCAGAATGTCGATATTTTGTATGTCAACAGTACTAATTTATCTTAAAACTAACCATAACCCTATTTGCAGCCTAACCTTAACCCGAACCATAACTGCAGCCTAATCCTATCGCTAACCATAACTGCAGCCTAATCCTATCGCTAACCATAACTGCAGCCTAATCCTATCGCTAACCATAACTGCAGCCTAATCCTCACATTAATTACACCCTAACTGTAATTGTTATCTTACCCCTATTGTTGCTTAACTCTAACCCTGATTGCATATGTCAACATTACTTTTGAACATGTCAACATAATGGTGCCGTCGACATAGTGGATGTCGACATGTTATCTGCCAACATTTTAAACGCGTTGACATCCTGAATGTTGATATTCATATAACATTTTGACATTCTGGTGTCGACATTCTGTATGTCAACGTGTCCACTGGAACACTGACTTATGGGGTCCATCTGCGGAATCCGCCAGCTGCATTTGCATGGGAGGTGATGTACAAAGCACAAAACACTCAGGGTCTCATTCAGACCCGCTCACAAACGCCTATGCGGGTCTGTAGGTGGCACTGCTGCATAGATTCTGGCTGCAGGGTGCCATAGCCAGATGAGGCTAGCAGCAATTTTTAGGGGTGCTTAACGTACATGGGGGCAATTTTCTGACCATGCACAGTATGATTTTGGACCACTTGCCCCAATACAGCTGCAATATTGCAGAGTGTAATGGCCTGTCTTCCTAATTGTTTGCTCAGAGGGTCATTTTAAGTTCATCTTCTCGTTTGACCATAGAGGTACATGTTCTTCCATTAGGACCTGTTCATCATGGAACAGTTAAGCCTCAAGGGGAGATGTACCAAGCCTTGGAGAGAGATAAAGTTTAGCTGTTGCCCAAAGAAACGAATCAGCTTCTGTCATTTCAAATACTGAGCTAGATAAATGACAGAAGCTGATTGGTTTCTTTGTGTAATTCCTCCACTTTATCTCTCTCCAAGGTTTGACACATCTCCCCCTCAGTCACTTGTGGATGTGGTGGAGTAGATACATACTGTATAAGACCTTCTGTGCGCTGGCAATTGTTAAGGTCACTGAAGGATGGATTTGTCCATAGAACTATCAACGCTGAACAGACATCCCCAGTCCTGTCTCTGAACACAAGCGCTGCAGTGATTCAATCTGGTCGCTTTTTATTTCGGAATAGTTTTTGGTTTATCAGTTCCTGAAAAATTGAGGGGTAAATTTACTAAGCAGTGTTAGGAGACAGAGTGAAAAGTGATAAGGTGCCAGCCAATCAGCTCCCAACTGTCATTTTTCAAACACAGCCTGTGACATATCAGTTAGGAGCTGATTGGCTGGCACCTTATCACTTTTTCTGTCTCTGTCTCTGTCTCCTAACACTGCTTAGTAAATAGACCCCTTAGTTTTTTAAACATTGCAATGGCTTTTCCAGGTGGCTGCGCTGTTACTATGTTTGTGGTTATTTATGTGCCTAATGTTATGGCTCCTAAAAGTGAACGTATTATACAGTACTGTGAGAACCATACGCCGTCCACTCCCCATCCCATGAAAATGCAGCCGCTACCTTTCCCGGCGGTGGTTCCACCACACTGACAACAGCACAAAGGAGTTTATTTATCAATCGGCAGTTTTACAAATGGCCAATTTTCGGCAACTTTCCTGCGAGATTTAAAGTGGCAGGTTGTTTTTTAAAGGCAATGGGCCAGATGTACTAAGCTCTGAAAAGTGATAAAGTGCAGAGGGATAAGCCACCAGCCAATCAGCTCCCAACTGTCATTTTTCAAACACAAGCCCATATTCAATTTGGAGCGAAAAGCCATTTTCGCGAGTTTTTGGCGAAAACTTTTCGCCGATGACGTCATTTTCGCCTGTTTTGACTTTCCTCCGTATTCAATTTGGAAGACTTTTCTCCTAGGCGGAAAGTCAATGCAGTGTAATAGGCGGAAAAGTTTCACCTATGAATACCAAGCGGAAAAAAGTGCAGAATTGGGGTTTTTGGGGTGCAACATTGCGGGAACCCCCGTGCAGCCTTCAGACAGTCACCCAAAGGTAATCTGTGTAAATTGTTTTTAAAAAAAGACTTAAGAACACCCCAAAAAAAATCTTTGAATTTGGGGGCGAAAAAAAAAAAATGTTGGGGAACAAAGTTAAAAACTAGCGAACTTGACTCTTGGGGGGGTCCCCAAGTATGCCCCAGGTATTTTTTTCATTGTAGGTGCTTGCGGCAGGTGGATTTTTCATGGTTTTTTCAAGTTAGCTTTAGCAACTTTTAAATATGCTGGTCCCCATTTTGAAGTACCCCAAATTTGCTGGGATAAGTTATTTTCTGCAAAAAAATATCCTGAATACTATTCTGCACAACTTATACAAAACCGCTATTTAGCAGCTATTGAGCCCGTTTAAAAACACCAAATACAAATACCTTCAGCAAGCCAAATCGGGGAGTACCATAGGGAACCCCCATGTCAGAGCATGTTTTGGGGGGTGTCAGGCTGATTTCCCCAAAACTGACAGTACTTTCCGCTTGTTTAAGTTTCGCCGGGTCCCGTTTTCGCCTACTTTCAAATTGAATATGGCGATACGTGGGCACACGCGCGATATTTTTCCGCCTGCAAAACACGCAATGTAGGCGAAAAGTCCGGGTGGTGTAAAAGTATCACGTCTCGCCTCAAATTGAATACGGGCCACAGCCTGTAACATGACAGTTGGGAGCTGAGTGGCTGCTGGTTTCTCACTCTGCACTTTATCACTTTCCAGTGCTTAGTACATCTCCACTAATATATGCTAAAAATCGTTGGTTTGTAGAATGCTAATTGATATATAAACCCCAAAATATAATTTTGTTTTAAATGTCAGATTTGTAAACTGTCAGTTTAGCTTGGCGGCTCCTGCACCTCCATCACTGTACTGAGGGCCTGATTCAGACCCGCTCGCGAGCGCTGTGCGCTCGCAAGCGGGTCGATGGTGGCCCAGTGAGCATGAGCGAGACCCGTATAGCGACAGGCAATTCGTCACTCCGGGTCTCGTACCAAAGGGGGTGTGCTGTCGATGTTGAGTGACAGCACGCCCCCTTTGGTGAGCGGACCGGGGGCATGGCTGGCCTGACGGAGACGTTCCCATGGGAACGCCTACCGTTTGCAGTTGCAAACGCAGGATTTCTAGAGAGGGGGGTTCCAAATGCTTGATTTTAGAGCGAGTGTGGCCTGTCCATGAAGAGGACATAATTACCACTTATCCAGCTTTAATATGCGTCATACAAAGTGTATTGTGTGTCATAATTCCAGCATATACAGGACCAGTGATCACAGTAAGCCATTAAATGTGGCAGTAGGGCCTGAGCTGAATGTTTTTATTTTAGATGTGTGCACCATTTCAGGGCATGGGACCAAGTCCGGGAGTCTGGGAGAGCAGCAGAAGAACCAAGCACTGCCCTGGACATATATGTAAATATTGGGCTCTATAGTAGTGCATCCCTAACAGTGCATGTTTTCCAAATCCCCTAATTGGTGCACAGGTTATTTATTACTGGCTGATATATGTTAAAAGATCCATGGGTGGTGCTATTTATTAAATTTATGATACTGAGAAGAACATGCAGCGCTAGTAAAATTCCATGATATTACTATGTCTATTGTGGTCATGGTGTGGGCTGGGGAGGGGGGTTTCCAGGCAGATAGAAACCCCCCCTGCGTTTGCCTATGGTCTGGGGCCGGCCCCACTGACATCACAAGTGATATCAGTGGGAGTGCTTTCGGCTCTGTCAGAGCCGAAAGCACTCTGGGGCTTGCGGCAACGAGACCCTACCACAAGCGTCTCGTCGAAAGCCCAATGGTCGCGATGGTCTTGACCATCGCGACCATCTTCCTGGCCGCACGCTATAGCCAGGAGGCCGCTCTGAAAAACAAGAAGGATGGCCCTGATTCAGAGCGAGCGCTCTGTCAGAGCGTCCGGCTCTGAATCAGGACCTGAGTGTGGCCTGAGGGACATTTGCTATAAATATTTGGTAAATTGGAATATATTAAAATGATGCAAGCTAGAAACACACAATTTTCTATATTTTATCTTTAATTGAAGAATAAAGGACTATTTCTGTGTGACTGTTGCCCTGGAGTAAATCATGACACTGCCCTTCTGAACTATTGTAACCTCTCATTCTTGGTCGTCATGTTGCATTGCTCGTAGTCTCAGATACTGAACACAGATTATTAGGAATACTAAGCAGGAGCGCAGAACACAGCTTGAATAGCTGCAATGCTAAATCCCTGCTCAAGCCTAGCATTAATCAGAAAATCGCTTTCATTTTTACATTTATATTTTAACAATTTTGCATTGTAGATTCTTCACATAATCCTCTATTTATGGGTGTACAGTCCCGGCCTTTGAAGTGAGGAAAACGTATTCTATAACCATTTCTTCTGTGTTCTTTGCCCTGGCTGAGTTCTGCGGTTTCCCAGTCACCGCCAGTTGAATCAGTCATATTTTTTATTTGATTTAGGGAACGTTTTCAGCTGCAGCCTGCAGAGCCGCTTGCTCAGGGATCCTGCTGATATGAAGCAATGTTGCTGTCAGTGTACATATTGATACTATTGATTTATAGCAATTATAGGTGGGGATAATTCTCAGAGATAAGGCATCATGGATCCCTGCTGATTTATGGATTTCAAACTACAGAGATCGCCCGTTATGAATGGTGCTGCTAATAATTGCTGAAAGAGATAATTATGCAGCAGGCGATCGATACAACTAACAAGTAAATGCAATAATTAAATACATTTACTGCCTAGGTTATATGGAACAAAGGGTTTTCCAGTTATTTTAAATGAACAAACCTCTAATGGCGTACGCAGCCCACATTCAGTGTATTTCTGTGTACACCATAAATTTAAGTGAGTATTATCCTTGGGACCCATTCGCAGGCGCACGTAATTACGTTTTGCAAACAGATCTTGCGATTGTTCACACTGTGCGTGCGTCTGAGCCGAGTGTATGCAACGATCAATGTCTCCGGGCGTTTTGGAGGACTCTATTTACTAAGCCTTGGACGGAGATAAAAGGAACGCAGATAAAGTACCAACCAACCAGCTCCTAACTGTATTTTTCAAACACAGCCTGTGACATGGCAGTTAGGAGCTGATTGGCTGGCGCTTTATCTACGTTCCCTTTATCTCCATTCAAGGCTTAGACCTTAAATAGACCCCTTATTTATTTGTGAGGCGGCAATTTTTAAGCCGGCTTGCATGCAACTCTGAATCAGCCCCCCCCCATGTTTCTTAATATAACTAATGGATATAATAGTAATTATACAAATATAGGGCCTGATTCAGAACCGCTCGTAAGTGGCCGCTCGTTCGCTCCGAGCGATGTTCGCACATCTGCCCATGCGTATGGGTTGTTGTAATGCGCATGCGCCAACCAGTCAGTGTGGTCGGAAATCGTGTGCTCGCAAAATAGCGAGTGCCTGCTAATTTGAGTGACAAGATGAGGCGTTTGTGGGTGGTAACAGGGGAAGGTGCTTGAAAACGGGGAGTGGAGATTTGAACGCAGGCGTGCCAAACGGTCAAAACGGGCATTTAATGGGTGTGCATAATTAACAAAGCAGCGTCATCGACCACGTCACTTGGTTGTCTTTTAGCCTGAACTGCTCGCATGATTGCGGTAGGAAAATCCAACCACAAGCACTGCGAGCAGTTCATACGCCTTTCGATGTACTCGATTAATCAAATAAATAGCGGAGATGACGTATGAAGCGAGCGGCCAAGGGGCGTCTTTACAAAATAGCGAGCGCATCTTTCGGACGCTCGCTCAAACATAGAGGCGTCAACAGACCGCAAAGAGTGAGCGCTCAATTTAAATAGCCAGCCCCTTCTTCTGAACGAGCGTGCGCAAATAGCGTCCGGCTCTGAATCAGGCCCATAATTAGTTAACCTACGTGTGATCATAAATCTCCGCCTCAGTAATGCTGTGTAATAATTCTTTAAGCTCCCGCATGTCTCTGTTGTAACTCCGCCTATAGAAACAGTTAGCTGGGGCCCATTCGTGCAGCAGTGGAAACAGTGACACCTACAGGCTGTAAAACAATGTGCTTTGCAATAGTGATTTGCAGAAAGCTGCCATCAAAATGTAATTTATTAAACAGTTCTTTCCTCCATAGCGTGTGGAGAGAGTGCACGCAGGCCGTCATATTTCATAGATCTGACTGATTAACATTATTTGCATGGGATTAAGAACCGGGGGGCATGACTAGGAGTTTGAGGAGACATACTGACTTGAAATGGAAGAGTTTGAATAATTCTCATTTCTTTGACCCACCTCAGTATCTTAGGGGTCTATTTACTAAGATGTGGTAGGAGATAAAGTGAAATGTGATAAGGTACCAGCCAATCAGCTCCCAACTGCCATTTTTCAAACACAGCCTGTGACATGGCAGTTAGGAGCTGATTGGCTGGTACCTAATCACCGTTCACTTTATCTCCTAACACAGTTTAGTAAATAGACCTCCTTAGTCATTGGATGCAAGCTGGAGGGGGAAGGAATGCACCTTTAGGGGTGGCTCTGTCGTGCGCATTGGCACTGGGCCACCATCGACCCGCTTGCGAGCGCATAGCGCTCGCGAGCGGGTCTGAATCAGGCCCTGAGTTTTAAAAGTGAGAATAGTCAGATTCTACTTAACATTTAACATACACCTTCTAGAAGATAATAGCTAGAATCTGATTGGTTGCTATGGGCAACATCACTTTTAAAATTCTCTTCTAAAAACTCACTTTAGTAAATTTACCCCTTACACTTTTAACAAAAAAAATACTTTTCAGGTTATTGGAAGTGCAGGATACTGTAGGTTATTTCTTTTACTTTGATTTCCCCATTCCTTTTCTTACTCACATTGGCCCTCATTCAGAGGCTCTCGCAAGAAGCGAGCGCTTGTTCTGAATGAGGGCGGCCGCTTGTATTTTTAAGTGCGGCCTCCTGGTCGCTAGCTAAGCTGTGGGTTACCACCCACAGCTTTAGCGACCGACTAGGTTGATGGTCGCGATGGTCAATACCATCGCGACCATCGTGGCTTGCGACGAGACCCTAAGGTTGGGTCTCGGCAACCGCAAGCCCCAGGGAGCTTCCTGCTCGATCAGATGTCAGTGCGGCCGCCCACAAAACGGTTTGTGAAACCCCCCCACACCAACAAAACGAGCCGAGCTGTCCATCAACATCGACAGCCGGCCCTTTAGTAGTGGGCTCCGGAGCCAGAGAATTTCTCTCCCGCTCCGGGGCTTGCGCACGTGCAGTGTGGCCGCTGCGCGTGCGCGGGGCCTAAACATCACCCCGTTGCGAGCGCTCAGCGCTTGCGACCGGGTCTGAATGAGGGCCATAATCCTTTGTATTAAGATTATGTTAAAATGTTCAAAATCTAAGTGTAACATTCTAAACTAAAATGATTAATTCTTAACAGGAAAGCAGAAAATACAATACATAACAGTAATAGTAATAAGATATTGTGCAGACACAGTACAGTACATACAAATTGAGATGTCAGTGAATGTTGCTCTTGAGCTCCCAGTACAGGAATATCAGACATGCCGGAATGTTCAGTATTGTCCCTGTTCTTTATAATTCAGAGCCTGGAAAACACAGAGAACTATGAAACCGTCAAACCGCAGCGGTCACTGAGCTACAGCAAGGACAGGTCTATGCCAACACAGTGCCCAAGCTCCATCTGTACTGCCCCCTCCCGTTCTGTGACCGCTAGAGAGGGGGTGCCCCATAATTCTGCAGGGGACCAGATGTCTTTTACCTTCACTGGGGGGAGATTTATCAAATCTTCGAGGTCGATAAAGTTGTTTATAACCAATCAGCTTCCATTTGTCATTTTTCTAGCCCAGCCTGTAGAATGACAGTTAGAAGCTGATTGGTTAATGTGGGCAGCTTCTCCACTTTGGGGCGGTATCCAATTAGCCTTGGACATTGTTCGGGCGCTAAAGGATATCCCCATTTTTCGCCAATGTTTTTTTCACCCTATACTATTATTTCGGACTAAATAATAGAATATTTCTCCCGGAAATGCATACGATCCGCGATAAGCTCGCGGACCTATGTGTTTTCGCCATGTAGGTGTTGAAAAAAACTGCACTTATCGTGGATTATTTTTCAGGACACACCAGGTCCCGAAAAATATCCACGATAAGTGCTGGCATCGGGCGGCACCTTGGGGCTAATTGGATAGCCCCGCCGCGATCAATTAGCAGTGCTGCATTAGCGCTGCTAAGTGAATACCCCCCTTTATCTCTCTCCAAGATATGATCAATCTACAGTACTCCTTGCAAGTGTAACAGAAGTTGCAGCAAAGCATCAGGGACCATTATAGAGTCTCATTATGTACAGGACATGCTTGTTTTAGTGTATGCTATATATAATATTTTCTGGGTTTATTAGTAATATATTTGAAAGATCATTTAAGATGGTGAAAAATGACGTTAGAGCCATTTGAGTGAATGGAACATGCATTGATCCAATAATCTATAATGTGGCCCTGCAAGTGACAGGCTTAGCGCTAATGCGTTCCTGGTAATTCTAACGGTGTGTCACCTTTAGCGGCCTTATTTAGAGTCAGACGTAATTCTATATGCAAGGTGTAAAAATACGTATTTCCATACTGCGCATTCATATTCAGGTGCGTCCATTTTTACAATTCAGTGCATATTAGACCTGTGGCCCCCGACACCAGTAGAGACAGGAAGGGGTAGTCAGGCATCAGATTAGTGCAATGAAGGAGTGTGGCGGGGAGGGGGGTTGACAGGACAAACGGAGGCGTTCCTGAACGAACGCCTGCCATTTGTGGGCGGCCCTACTGACATCACACATGATGTCAGTAGTGAGTTTCCTGCTCTATTAGAGCCGGAAGCTCACTGGGGCTTGCGGCAGATGAGACCCTACCACAAGGGTCTTGTTGCAAGCCCGATGGTCGCGACCATCGCGACCATCACCTGGCCGCTCGCAAAAGCTGTGGGTGGTCACCCACAGCTTAGCGAGCGGCCAGGAGGCCGGCTAAAAAAAAAAAACGGCCGCCCTCATTCAGAGCGAGCGGCTCTGAATGAGGTCCTGTATATTTAAGTGTACCACCACCCCTGGAAATTCAGCATAATTACTCTGTGCCACTTCTTAGGAGGCATGGTGTAAAAATAAGTGATGGGGATGATGATGATGATGATATTGGACTATCTATCCGCTTCTGATTGGCTGTTTGCGCATTGACCCACTTGCTTAGTTATAATACTTCATTCATTAGTATTGCTGCTATATTATACAGATGTCCTCATACATATCCTTTTTGCATCATATGGCACAAGATACGTGGCACGACTTGCCCTATTACGTGTATCGTGATTCCTGGTCTTTCACACTTTTTCCTAAATTTAGAGCTCTTTTGCAACTTCCCACCCAGCAGCTACATGCAAAGCCAGAACCAGTGCCCAGGGTACACATGCATTGTAATTTTGTCGTGTGCAAATAAGGGGCATATTATGAGAAAAAGTCGGTGGCGAGGTGCATGGCACCACCCAGTCTTCACATCAGTGGCACCCCCAAGGTGGCTGCTTTGGCACGATATGAGAATAGGTGTAGGTGGACATACCTCTATGAAGTTGCAGCTGTCTATTCCAATTTGTTATCTATTATTTGTACTTGGACTAATGCTGGAAATGAGATCCCCATTGGATCTATTTAGCGATAGACAATGGATAAGGAGTGTTAGTATTTACTTACATTTTATATGGAAATTTTAAATTTATTAACACTGGGCCTGATTGGACGCAGCAGCCATGCTAAAATATGCTAATACTAGTGTATATAGCTGCCTCCTCCCGCCAACTGTGATCCGCTGCTGCACCCAAGGACGCAGCGGACTTGCAGTAATATGCTAATGACCAGTGGCGGCTCTAGAGGTTGGGCTGCAGAGGAGTCAAAAATTCATATAGGGGAGCCACACCAACTGCCACCCAAAACGCTTCTCTATTTGAATTTTGGACTGCGCTGCAGCCCGATCGTTCAAGCCGCCACTGCTAATGACTCAGCCGCTGTCTTGTTTAAAGGCATGCTCACCGCCGGCATCTCAGAACAGCCGCTTATGGCTACATTGGGAACTGAGGTCGCACATCGGTCGCACCATCGAACTTCTGAGCAACTCTACGGTGCCTCAGAATGTTCATCTCAACTAAGACTGGCTGACCAGTACATGCCCAGATCACTGTGGCAACACACCTGCATATTTGTAGATATCCTCACTGCGTCCACTAATCTGTCGGCTTGCCTGCGCAGTGTCACTGATGCATGTGCAGTGGCAAAAAAATCGCTCCACTGTGTCCACCTCTGAATCAGGCTTTTGCAATTGCGGAGCCGGTGAAACAAAAAATGGTGACGGGTGAAGACGCACCAGGTGGTATTACAGCGTCTACAGATAGTCAGTGTCTCAGCACTTGCACAGTCATGCGTGGTTGTTTTTGGAGGAGGGGGGGGGTGCACTTCCCTATGGATTCCCTCCCTGGGTTGACCAGTTTGGTGCTGGTTGGCGTTATGGCATGGGGGCTCAACACTAGGTTCAGCCTAGTGCTAGATACTGAAATATAGGGGGGTTGTTTTTTTCACCCTTTAGTGAAGGGACGGATAGCAAAACCAACAGAAAAACACCCCCTAAAAAACTCGACCTTTAGTAAATTTGCTCCCTGGAGTAGAAACACTGCTATGTTTTGAGTTGGATTTATCAAAATAGACCCATAAGGACGCAATTTCTATGCAGGCGCTTGGATTTGCGAAGCCGCCGGTGGGTGTCTCAATACAGATCTAGGCTTCTGCGACATTTGCATATTTTCGCACATCCACTGTGTTCATATACGCATTGGCAGTGACATTAGCGTCCATCTCTGAACGAGGCCCCAAGTCATTTTGTTATAAAAACGATAAGTAAATGTAATGCAGGTTGAGTCTCCCATATCCGTTTTTCCAAAAACTAAAATATTCCAAAAAATGTACAGTAGGTTTTCGGGAGCCATGACACGTCACCTGATATCATCTGATACCTGCAGCTCTGGCACCGATATCTACCCTTCCGCTGTTTTGGAGACTTTTTCGGGCCCCTCTTTTTCTGGTACCCTGTCTGGTCTGTGCGGTGCCATTCCTGCCCTCTTTCCTACCCTCCGGGAAGCCTACTCACCGCTAGCTCTGTGGTTCCCAGGTCCTTCTCCTGCTTTTGCCGCCTTCACTTCCCTGGCCCAGCTGTCACCTACAAATAGCCGATCACGGCGGCCTCCGGATACAGGACACAGCGCTGACCCCACAGCCATCGGGACTCCTGGGCTGTCTGTCTCCCGGCTCCTCTGAACATCGGTGCTGCCGCTGATTTGGGGAAGCTGCCTTCTTGCACCGCAGATTACCTGCATGTGTATGTGTATATATATATATATATATCTAGTGTTCTCTCTAGATCCGGCGGCGGGCAGAGTGCAGAGCCTAGAGCAAGGGCACTTCTGCGCGCTCATCCAAAAAGCGGGCATGACCAATTAAAATGGAGCATGTCTTTATGACACCTTCCCTTTTCGTCACTCTTGGGGGCGTGCACTTCCGGAAATGCCGGGCAGCCCCCAAGCGCCGCGGTCACTGTGAATGGATCCACTCACCGGCGGTGACTGCTGCTCTGCCGTTTTCCCCACCCGCGGGACACTGCGGGTGGAGGACAGAACCCGCAGGCTGTTTCAGCGGGGGGCTGCACTGCAGGGCAGGTTGCTTTCTGCCCTTCAGAAATAGGGCAGGGCGCGGCGCCCCGCTGAAACAGCCTAGCGGGAACGCGATATATGATGTATGTATGTATGTATAAATAGATGATAGATAGAATCCGAAATACGTAAAAATCCCATATCCTCAAATACTCCTGGTCTCCAGCATTTCAGATATGGGCGACTCAACCTGTAATTACATTCAGTTCTAATAACCAAGTAATAAAACAGTATCTACTGTGACAATCTAGCCTGTCAGTGTCCTGGGAAATCACTGATGAAAAGGGTAAATATGCTGTTTAACTATTTAATTACTGCAGAACTGTCAACCCTTCACGAACAGCCCCATTGATTGTTTTGGAGATGTATCTGCAAATGTAAAGACAGATTAGAAACCTCCGTCAGGGAAGACAGTCAGCCGGCTAATAGATATGGTGCGAGAGGTTTTCATTTACATATTTATCTAGACAGTTCTTCCTTATATATTTGTTATATTGCAGTCAGATCCTCGGTTTCTGTCCAACACTACGTAGGAGCCAGGAGAGGAGAGAGGCTCTTGGATTTTCTATTTGCATTTGGTCTGAAAGTGCAATAAATTAGAAGCAATGTTTCCCTAAACTCAATTCACAGATACAGCCTTCGTGTTCTGTTCCCACATCGCTGGGGACCTGCAATCACAAATGTGTCTGGCACAATGTTTGCTAGGAATTAAACTTGAAATGCTTGAATTGTGTATGCAAACACTGTACAATCTGCATCCCCCACGTTCCTCAATCCCACGGATTCCAGAAACAGCTCTTCCAGGCCCCACCGTCTGCTGTGTGTTTATTTAGAATAATGTTCTCTCTCCTACGATTTGTCTGATGTCTAGAATCAGCCGCCACTTTCACGTTCATAAATATTACTATTTATTTATTGAATAAAGATTAGATGCCGGCAGTAGCTGCTGAGTATTGGCTTCTAGCTGAATAATCTCTAACACATTATGGGGTCTATTTACTAAGCAGTGTTAGGAGACAGAGTGAAAGGTTATAAGGTGCCAGCCATTCAGCTCCCAACTGTCATCTCACAGGCTGTTTGAAAAATGACAGTTGGGAGCTGATTGGCTGGCACCTTATCACTTTCTTATCACTTTTCTCTGTGTCTCCTAACACTGCTTAGTAAATAGACCCCATTATGTTATTAGCCTTCTCCCTCCATTAGCCAGAGCCCAGGGGATGCTCCGTTTTCCTTAGGGGTAAATGTCTTTTGTTCATCACTTTAAAATGGACATACCTCCCTACATTCTGAAATATTGAGCCAGGGCGATATGCACTCTCCTTCGGTGTGTGCACAAAAAGGGGCGGGGGCAGCCTCGTGGGCCACCAGGCCATGCTCCCTGGTGTAACGTTTTGGGGCTGTGCTGTGTGTCATGCCCCTGGCTTTCTTCACACTAGGGGCAAACCCAGCACTTAGACATCTGCTAGACTGCCTCCAGCCTCCTCCTGTCACTAAATGGGCGGCACGTGTATTTGCTCAGCATCCGTTCACCGCTGCTCTGCAGAACAGTGGTGCAGAGTGTCCCCAAATCTCCCGTCCACCCACGGGACTCTGCGGCCTGTGGGTGGGACAGTGCCCGAAATACGGGACTGCCCCGCTAAAATCGGGAGATATGAAACGGGGGGGAACAGGAGGTCCGGTATGTCCGATGAATAGATAAACAATAGCTGGAATATGGTTGGTTGCTAGGGGTAACTTCTCCATTTGTACTCTTTAAAAGGGTTGATACATCTCCCCAGGGGAAGTAGCCAGTTTGTCCAATGTCTATGGGTGAGATTTATCAAATCTTGGAGAAAGATAAAGTACGAAGCACCGGCTGTGGTCGGTTGGTCCTTTATCTCTCTCCACTTTATCTCACTCCAAGATTTTGTCGATGTTTTCGCAGTTGAGCGATTATCGGCTATCTGCGCAGCATGCGTCTGAGTCGCACTGCGCATAGTGTCAAAGTCCATTACCGTAGTCACAAGCAACGATTTTTCACTGGCAGAGTGATTGACGGTTAAGATCCGTTTGGGGGAGGTAACGAGCTGTGCCGCCAAAAACACAGGCGCGTCACAACCATTTTTTTTGGTGTGTCGCTGCCTGCATCTGCGATCCCATATGTACAAAACATGGCTCCGCCATATCAGCTCAGGCAGCCATTCTGCATGACCGTAGGGTCACTCAAGAGGCTGATTATTAAAGGATCTGCGTATGCGGCTATGTGTTTGTCCGCAGGTGCTTGGATTTGCGATGGCCGTCTCAGTACAAATCCCTGCGACTGCGACATTAGCACATATCCTCTGCGTACAAAACTGCAGCAGCGCAGGCTATAGCGTACTTCCGTGAATCAGCCCCTATATTCAGACAGGAGTTTGCCGACGAAGGAATCGGTATGATATCCCGACAGTCGGGATGACGGCTGTCATTAGATTGACAGCAGCATCCCGACGTTTACATCCCGACAGGGGAACGGTAAGTAGTGTTCCCCTGCCCTATTCACCCCTTAACCCTCCTTTACTGTACCCCAATGTAATACCCTTAAACTGGGTACATGTATCATAAGAGTGGTGTCCCTGGGTTCATTCCTTACTTGCAGAGAGGTAAAGAGGTCAGCAGACTGGACTTCGGATGATTGTACTTGGTATTTTATTACAATAAAGGAAGCATCTCAGGTCAATTTGCACTTTTACAATGAGAATTACAAGTTCAATTACTATTACCATTCACAATAACAAAACAACAAATTAAATTTTATTATACAGAAACACAGGGCCTGATTCAGCATTTTAACAAAAATACTTATAATCAATACCCTCAGTGTATTGATCAAACAGTAACAAAAATAGCAGTTTCTATTTAACTAGCCTGTATGCGAACTATGGGCCTGATTCAGAGCCGCTCGTAAGCGGCCGCTCGTTCGCTCCGAGCGATGTTCGCACAACTGCGCATGCGTATGGGTTGTAATACGCATGCGCGAACCAGTCATTGCGGTCGGAAATTGTGTGCTCACAAAATAGCGAATGCCTGCTAATTTGAGTGACAGAATGAGGCGTTTGTGGGTGGTAACAGGGGAAGGTGCTTGAAAACGGGGAGTGGAGATCCGAACGCAGGCGTGCCAAACGGTCAAAACGGGCGTTTTAAGGGTGTGCATAATTAATAAAGCAGCGTCATCGACCACGTCACGTGGTTGTCTTTTAGCCTGAACTGCTCGCATGATTGCGGTAGGAAAATGCTACCACAAGCACTGCGAGCAGTTCATACGCCTTTCGATGTACGCGATTAATCTAATAAATAGCGGAGATGACGTAGGATGCGAGCGGCCAGGGGGAGTTTTTTAAAAAATAGCGAGCGCATGTTTCGTTTGCTCGCTCAGCCATAGAGGCGTCAACAGACCGCAAAGAGTGAGCGCTCTATTTAAATATCCGGCCCCTTTTTCTGAACGAGCGAGCGCAAATAGCGTCCGGCTCTGAATGAGGTCCTATTTTCCTAAAACTTTCTGGCCAGAACACCTAATAGTTCATGAGCTCATATATCCCTAGAGTCGTGTTGGTGTACACTGCGTTGCCTGGGTTATTAGATAACTGCTCTGATTTTAGCCTGTTTTTAGCATTAATAGTTCCACTGCATGTAGCTGTATAAATTGAGTTGGTCCTTAGTGCATTTGTCTCTCCTTACAAATCCTGGATGACTGTTTTTGCTATTTTGTAATAATCAAAACCAAGTGAAGGTAATCAGGACTGTTTCCTTTTGCTACTATTGTTGCAAGTTCACTGCTATGAAACAAGCTAATATGAGTAGCTCGTTTGCAATGTCCTTTTGCTACAACTGTGACTACAGCTGAGGATTTCTCTGGAGGCTGACAACCTATGCTGAATTTACTTAACTGCTACTACCAGTTTCTGTATTTCCTATACAGTCCGTCTTCTTCAAGTAATTTCACAGAGTGAGGACCTCATTCAGAGGTGGTCGTTAGTTGCAAGCGGTCGCTCTGAATCAGGATGGCCGCTTGTATCCTGAACGACAGCCTCCTTGTCGATCGCTAAGCTGTGGGTTAACACCCACAACTCTAGCGACCGACATGGGTGATGGTCGCGATGGTCAACCATCGCGACCGTCGGGGCTTACGACCAGACCCTAAGGTTGGGTCTGGGCACTCGTAAGCCCCAGGGAGCTTCCTACTCTGATCGAGCAGGAAACTCCCCACTGACATCAGCAATGATGTCAGTGGGGCCGCCCCCAAACGGCAAGCGTTCCGGCGGAAATGCCTCCGTTTGGGCATGCACGCCCCCTGTCCGCCTCCCAAACGGGGTGAGCTGTCACTCACCATCGACAGCTCGCCCCATCTGCTGCGAGACCCCTAGCGACAGGAGCATCCGTCGCTAGCCGGGTCTCGCGACGGAGCCAGTGGGGCAACATGGAGTCGGTTGCGAGCGCTTAGCGCTTGCGACCGTCTCTGAATGACCCCCTGAGTCTGTGATGCTGTGTGTAGATAAGAGAAGCTCCCTGCACTATTGACTGTGTACTGTGCGGAGGGGCTGCTATGCTCAATTACTGTCCATGGCTGTCAGCGGGTAACTGTAGTGGGAGTGATGACGTAGGAGGTTTTTATGACTATCTACTGTGCGGAGGGGCTGCTATGCTCAATTAACTGTTGAGGGCTGTCTGCACTGTAGTGGGAGATGTGTGGCAAAGTCTCTTACCACCGGGAATCTCCCTGAAGCTCCTCGTCCCGTCTTTCCCCTTTGCAGAGTCAGACGCAGCTTCCACTTGCCTGGACCAGCCACGCCTCCACTTTAGTGTCAGTCTCGAAGACCCCGCCTCAGCCGCGCCTCCTCCCGACAGGCTTCCTCCTGCGATGTCTCTCTACTGCACCCGAAGTCTCTCCTCTGCTCCGGGATCGTCCGTGAAGTACCGACCAGCTGCCTCAGGTACTTGCTGTACTTGCTGCACACCCCATACTCCGCTCACCACCGTTGCCTCAGGGAACTGCCATCCGTCTCTCTCTCTCAGGTCCCCACAACGCAACAGGGGGGAACCATTTGCGGCCGTTGCTCCTGGGGCCAACTGCCAGTCACCTCAAGTGTTACAGGGCCATTTTGCCTCGGGCTGAACCATAGTGTTCCCATTGCAGGGACAGTTTATACAAGACCTTTCCTCTGATACAATTATGTGATTTAAACACTTTTCCCCTTACGTAAACACATATATATATATATATATATATATATAAACTGGAAACACTCATAACTATATGCTGGCACAGCTTTATACAGAAGTGGGATCCCCTAATTCCGGGGTACCACACTAACACTAACCCTTCCCACCTCGCACTTTAACCCTCCCGGTAAGTGCCTAAACCTAACCTCTCATCTGTGGTGCCTAACCCTAACCCCCCATGTCTGGAGTCTAACCCTAACCTTACCCCTCCCGCAACCTAACCCTAACTCCCCCCCCCTCCCCCACAGCTAACCCGGCCCCGCTATAGCTTCAAGCGCTGATCGGGATTCTGGCGCTGGGATTTCAGCAGAAGGCGTCCTGGCCGTAGGTATATTAACCGCATCCCGCCGACGGCATTATGTTGACAATGTTAGCTGAAGAATTTTATCCGTTGCGGCCCCTTACACTGCTGCTCCCCACTCAGAAAAGCAGAGCGCAGGCCTCTTCTGAGCAGGTACAATTTCAGCTCCCTGCACATGTGTTGGTCCCTCTCAGAAGAGGCGTCTGTTCTTGAGAGCAGAGTAGGAACCTGGGAACTGGCGTAACTACCGTAGGTGCGGGGGGTGTGGGTGCTATGGGGAGTAGGAACTGGCGTAACTACCGTAGGTGCAGGGGGTGTGGCTGCTATGGGGAGTAGGAACTGGCGTAACTACCGTAGGTGCAGGGGGTGCGGCTGCTATGGGGAGTAGGAACTGGCGTAACTACCGTAGGTGCGGGGGGTGCGGCTGCTATGGGGAGTAGGAACTGGCGTAACTACCGTAGGTGTAGGGGGTGCGGCTGCTATGGGGAGTAGGAACTGGCATAACTACCGTAGGTGCAGGGGGTGCGGCTGCTATGGGGAGTAGGAACTGGCGTAACTACCGTAGGTGCAGGGGGTGCGGCTGCTATGGGGAGTAGGAACTGGCGTAACTACCGTAGGTGCAGGGGGTGCGGCTGCTATGGGGAGTAGGAACTGGCGTAACTACCGTAGGTGCAGGGGGTGCGGCAGCTATGGGGACTAGGAACTGGCGTAACTACCGTAGGTGTAGGGGGTGCGGCTGCTATGGGGAGTAGGAACTGGCGTAACTACCGTAGGTGCAGGGGGTGCGGCTGCTATGGGGAGTAGGAACTGGCGTAACTACCGTAGGTGCAGGGGGTGCGGCTGCTATGGGGAGTAGGAACTGGCGTAACTACCGTAGGTGCAGGGGGTGCGGCTGCTATGGGGAGTAGGAACTGGCGTAACTACCGTAGGTGCAGGGGGTGCGGCTGCTATGGGGAGTAGGAACTGGCGTAACTACCGTAGGTGCGGGGGGTGCGGCTGCTATGGGGAGTAGGAACTGGCGTAACTACCGTAGGTGTAGGGGGTGCGGCTGCTATGGGGAGTAGGAACTGGCATAACTACCGTAGGTGCAGGGGGTGCGGCTGCTATGGGGAGTAGGAACTGGCGTAACTACCGTAGGTGCAGGGGGTGCGGCTGCTATGGGGAGTAGGAACTGGCGTAACTACCGTAGGTGCAGGGGGTGCGGCTGCTATGGGGAGTAGGAACTGGCGTAACTACCGTAGGTCAGGGGGTGCGGCTGCTATGGGGAGTAGGAACTGGCGTAACTACCGTAGGTGCAGGGGGTGCGGCTGCTATGGGGAGTAGGAACTGGTTTAACTACCGTAGGTGCAGGGGGTGCGGCTGCTATGGGGAGTAGGAACTGGCGTAACTACCGTAGGTGCAGGGGGTGCGTCAGCTATGGGGACTAGGAACTGGCGTAACTACCGTAGGTGCAGGGGGTGCGGCTGCTATGGGGAGTAGGAACTGGCGTAACTACCGTAGGTGTAGGGGGTGCGGCTGCTATGGGGAGTAGGAACTGGCGTAACTACCGTAGGTGCAGGGGGTGCGGCTGCTATGGGGAGTAGGAACTGGCGTAACTACCGTAGGTGCAGGGGGTGCGGCTGCTATGGGGAGTAGGAACTGGCGTAACTACCGTAGGTGCAGGGGGTGCGGCTGCTATGGGGAGTAGGAACTGGTGTAACTACCGTAGGTGTAGGGGGTGCGGCTGCTATGGGGAGTAGGAACTAGTGTAACTACCGTAGGTGTAGGGGGTGCGGCTGCTATGGGGAGTAGGAACTGGTGTAACTACTGTAGGTGCAGGGGGTGCGGCTGCTATGGGGAGTAGGAACTGGTGTAACTACCGTAGGTGCAGGGGGTGCGGCTGCTATGGGGAGTAGGAACTGGTGTAACTACCGTAGGTGCAGGGGGTGCGGCTGCTATGGGGCCCAGCCCTCCCCCTGCACCTACGCTTCCAGGTAAGCAGTGGTTGCGTCCTCCTTCAGCGGTGTGCTGCGCAGGGCGGTGATACTGGGAGGAGGCGTGGCCGTGATCCGGAAATGTCCCCGCAGGCTCAGAACGGCCACACCCCCTCCCAGCATTAGTCAGTGAGGAGAGACGGAGCTGACCGGGAGGAGATGTTCCTTGTATCCCTTCCATTAGCAACTGAGACGAGGGGGTATATTTACTAAAGTGCAGGTTTTTAGAAGTGGAGATGTTGCCCATAGCAACCAATCAGATTCTAGCTATTATCTTCTAGAAGGTGCTAGATAAACGTTAAGTAGAATCTGATTGGTTGCTATGGGCTACTTCTAGTACTTATGTTGCTACTTCTAATAACCTGTGAACATGTGAGAGACAACTGACACTTTTACAGTGAAAGAGAGAAAAAAAAAATCTAATTTCAGCTACTTGTGTTAATTATTTTCTAATCAGAGATTTAACATAATTACAATACTCCACTTTGACACATAATTGTACCCACATATGGATCTGTGTAATTGATTTTCTAGCTGATATCTGTTTACTGTTTTGATTTCTTCAGCTTTGCGAGATGCTGTTTTGTAGGTTAATTTTCCAGAAATAATATTTAAAGGGGAAGTACTGCAGCCTATGGCGGATTTCGGATGCAATGTTAGCAGAGCGCCGCTAATACAGTGCAGCGTTGTAAAAGCAGTTCAGGTTTCTCTGTGTCTGAACTCCTGCATGATGGACAGACCGACTAGATAAAGATGGACAGACTGACTGGCTAATGATGGACAGACTGAACGGGTCATGATGGCCTCCATATGGCGCGACCACATATTTACTGGGGAAGGGCACCCTGCTGTCCTTAGAACGCACAATGGCATCCAGCTTCTTAATTCCGTGACATCATGTCATCACATGTGTCGGAGGACAGGGGACAGAGGTGCCATAGATCTGTACAGGCATCAGTGGGGCCTGACGGAGGATCCCTCTCCGAAAGGATCTGCGCTCTAGTAGCCCATAGGTTACTATAGGCTAACGTCATCTTCAGATGGCGTTAGCAGCCGGGTCCAAGCTACAGAAGGCTTCACATTCCAGATCGCGGTAAGTCGGGCAGCGCAGCAGCCCAGAAAGACACCAATGCAGGCTGCTTTGCGTTCGGATATGGAGGGACTTCGTTGATAAAGGAGATATCTGATGCAGGACACCCTTCTTATATCCCGGGGATCATTAATATTTGCGGGTACCCCCTGAAAACTTTTTTTTTTTGGGGGGGGGGGATATCTCGCAAATACACTTTAAAAAAATACGCCCCTGGGTCTGTAATAAGGGAAATAGCTCTAGGGAGCTTTTACTACGTGTTACATTGGTATCATCAGGGGGTTAAACAACAGAAAATAAGCAACATGAGTTACAGATTTTGATTGGACGTAGCGGGGACCGGTCCTGTTGTATTATTAATCACCTGAGTAATTTAAGCCATAAATGATATTAGACCGAGCAGAATGTTAGGAGAAACGTTTTATTCAATAAAAGGGGGATTCAAAATGATTATAAGGTCATGTGATGTTTACATTTTGCACTGACCCCCTCCCCCCGCCGGAACCCTAGGTGCACTTGTAAATTGAGGGTGCCTGTCTAATGTCCCTAGTGGTGGTTTAGGGAAATGTCTATGTGTAGCACGGGAAAGTGAATTTTAAGTGGTTCTGCGAGTGCTTTGACTTTGGTCGTTTCATCAAAGGGCGGCAAAGATTGTCCCATTCTATAAACTAAGATCCCCAATATGGGTCTGTATTATTACTAAGGGCCATGAGAATACTGCACTGCATGAGCCGGGTTCAGAGATGAATAGACACAGATGCACTGGGCATGCGTAGAGATGGATTAGCTACGGAAGGCACTGAGTGGTTTTTCTCCCAAAGTGAGTGACAGGCAGTCAGCGTTTGGGGGAGGTAACGGGGGTAAACTGAGACACCCACCTGCGGCATCTGACATTAGTTGCTCACAAAACAATAGCGGGAACATCGGAGCCACTAGTCTGCTGCATACGGGATTGCAGTCGCGACGGAATAGAACAGGTTGAGTCTCCCATATCCAAGTATTCCGAAATACAGACTTTTTCTAGCATGGCTGAGATAGTGACATATTTGCTTTCTGATGGTTCCATGCACACAAACTGTGTTTAATGCACAAAATTATTACAAGTATTGTATAAAATTACCTTCAGGCTGTACATGTACATAACATACATGTACATAAACTTTGATGCGAAAAACAATTACAAATATTGCATATAATGACCTGCAGGCTGTGTGTATAAGGTGTATATGAAACATAAATACATTCTGTGTGTAGATTTGGGTCCCATTCCCAAGATACCTTATCACATTATGGTGTGCAAATATTCCAAAATACGGAAAAATCCAATACCTAAAATACTTCTGGTCCCAAGCATTTTGGATAGGGGAGACTCAACCTGTATTACAATTCTGTATATACACAATATGTACAGAGCTTCCATAAGCCTGCTTCTACTCCTAAATAATGTGCTGCATCCATACATACAGTAAGTCCTCCCAGGAGATGAAACAAACTACCTGCACCACAGCAGGCATTGAGCGATAGTGCATGAATCCCAGACACATCTCTTCATAAAAGCTGAGGAGACAGATATCAGCCTATGTGACATCTCAGTCTAATTTACGCCAGCTGGCCCAGTCTATGTCTGACTTCCCGCTGGTTAATAGGACACAGAAATTGTCCCTGACACATTGAAAGAGAACTGACAATTCCTTCCCTGCAAGAAGAGAATCTGGTTATTAGATGGAATCCATGTACAGCACTGACCAGGAAGGGTTAAACCAACATAGAGTAAGAGCGCAGTAGATTCATCTTTAATGATGGCTAACACATGGAGAATAGTTACAGGCTTAGGGCTCAGGCAGCTACTGTGGAACAACAAGTCCCAGCATGCCAGCCTCAGCTGGAGAACTGCAGGTTGACTTATGCTGCATACTATGGTGCGAGCAGAAATCCGACTAAACTAGTGCCGCACTGCTGTTTTCAGGCCTAGCGCGTGCGCTAACAGCATGGCGGACGGCACTTAAGTCGGAGAATGCAGGTTACCGCCACTAAACACCCAGCTTAAGGCGCGGCAACTTGCATCTCCTGGCTTAGGTGCAGGGCGCTATGGGGTCATTTGAATAGCTCGAGGAACTCATTCCCGGCGCTATTCAACATCGCGTTGATTAGAATCACTCCTATGGTTGAAGTTTGACTACAAAAGCGCTCTTCTGTATGAGTGTAAGTAGTGTCCCGTTGAACGTACAATGGTCTTATTCCGACGAAACAAGATCGTTTGCGAAGTGCAAAGGTGCGTAACAACTGTGGACCTCCCATGCCCTTTGCTCTATAATGACAAGCAGAGGCTGTTGTTAGACAAAACAGCTGCCGTCAAACGCTGCCGATCCAAGTGCTCTGCATTATGTTCTGTTAAATGAATGTTTAGCTCGCAAGAGCTGGCAGGCTCAGCACGCATTTCGTTGTGCGTCCTCAAGAACCCAGTGTGTCCAGCTCCTCTGCAGTCTCATCACATCGCTCTAGAATTTTAATTTAACGCGGTATCTGCTTTATGCTCACAACCTGTCTGATTCACAGCTGAAAAATTAACTTGTGTCAGTGTAAGCAGGGAGGCAACGCCGAGCATCTGCAATCCTATTAGTACTGTCACAGATATGGCACGACTCCTTAATCAGCACTAAGCAGGAGGGTCAAATGTCCTGGCAGAGATTGTAATGACTGCAAAGGGTTAAAAAAGGCAGCGCTTCTCTACATGCATCAAGTGTAAGAAATCTATCCAAAGCAATTGTATTAAAATGTAAAAGCAATGTTACATTTATATTACCAGACCAGCCAACGCCTCAATCTGACGGACTGTCGTATTCTTATTATTATACTGTGAACTTAGCATAAGATAATACACCCCATACTTGCCTTCCCTTCCGGAAGGTGTGGGTGACTCACAATTTTTCGGGTAGTCTCCCGCACACCCTAGAAGAGTGGCCGGATCTCCTGCACCCTAGTGAGGTTGTCACAATGGGGAGATAATACTGGGAATCGCCGGCCCGTAGAGAGGGAGCAGGGTTAAAATAATGCAAATCATATTATTTTAGCTCCACCCCCTCCCCAAAGACTCATGATTAGCGGCATTTTGCAGTTGTCGGGGGCGGGTTCTAATGTTAATTAGGCATCTTATTTACATCGCAGACGCAGTGAAAAGCCCCTCACGGTTGCGGCTTTCACCACACAGGAATTGGTTTTATGTACGTACAAAGTTGCGGGTGAAGCGCAACTGAACTTGGCCTGAGGAAAAGCAGCAGTCTCTGCGTCATTTTTATTTTTAATGTAATCTAATTGTTTATATAAATATATATGAAAGATTAATATTAGCTTTAGCCTTCAATTATTATTTTGGTTGAAACTGAGGAAAAAAGTACTTTTATGGCGGGATGTACTAAAGAGGTAAATACCCCCGAAAATGCAGTTTTCAGGTGTTTTACCGCATACCCCATATGTACAAAGCACTGGAATGCGATGCATTATGGTGCTTCGTCCCGGTGGGCAGGGTTGGATTATAGGCGGGGAGGACGGCGCGGTCGTCCAGGGGCCCCTATACATTGTGGGGCCCCACATTTAGCAAACATTGTAATGAACAGGGCCACTCTCCGGCTCCTGGCCAGCATCACAGTCTGTCACTCACCAGATGGACTTTTGATTGAGGTCTTTCAAGATGGAGACAGCTTTTCTCCGCCACTACACTATGGTGGATGGCCGGGCAATGACTGACAATCTCTAAGCCCCACCCCCCACGCTGGGTAACGCCACTGGGTGTTGCCAGAGGGACTTGTGGGGGTTAAACCTGAAAGTCCCTCTGTTTGGGGTCATCGCAAAGGTCAGCTCTTATCAGAAGAGCGATATTCTAGGTAAATACTGTGGTAATAAACCTCGGTATGTACCTGATGAGAGGCGGGTGTAATGCATCGCGGATGTGATGCTTCGTGCATCCTGCCCTTAATTTGTGCCGAGCAGTTAACTATATAGCTGCTGCAATGCCTGATGGTCTATAAAGGAGGCGGAGCAAGCATTGATGACTGACAGAAAGACCCCGCAGTAGGCTCCATATTAAGAACCACAGCAATACAGATCATTGCACTTTGCCAGCAGTTTGACCACATTGATATAATTTTTTAGCTTTTTTTTTTCTGATGGGACTTCTTGGGCTGGAATTCAATTTCTTTTTCATGCCCAATTTCCCATCTAAAGTGACGGTAGATCGGGGGACGATATTCAATTGTTTTGGGCACCCATACTGTACCTTTTCACACATGTCGCCCCCAAGAGCACTGGGTTTAGACGTGTAAAGCGGCTAAACCCGTGCAAAGTCCTCGTTAGCGCACCCAAAACAGCAGTTTGGGCACCCGAAAACCGATCTTTTCGCAGATCTCTGCTCGCCACCTCAGGAGAGTTCGAGAAATCTGTGCGCCTGCATCATTCGCACCCGATCGGCGCAACAATTAAATTGGCCAGGCGCCCATTACTAACAGCGGCGGTAAAACACAACTGAATTTCCCCTTATGCTGGGTACATACTGACAGATACATTGGCTGATCGGCCAATGTATCTGCTGCACGTCGGCCAGTGTGTACCGCCGATATGTCGGTGAACGTCGTCGTTCACCGACATATCGCATTGGCTGTGCTGCACAGCCGATGGACTGATACGTCTGCACACATATCTGTCCATCAGCAGGTGTGCACGGGCAGTCGGTAGACCGCCCGCATACATACAGGTGCAGCCGCGAGGAGGGAGGGCGGGACACGCCCTCCACCTGCCCACCGGCCGTTTAGTGTGTATGAATGACTATCATCTGCAGATATATCTGTCAGGTGTGTATCCACCTTTACAGTAGGTCATTTAAAAAATACAATTTTAGAACTTATTGTTGATCCCCTGTGGGTGATTTTTCCTTGATTTGGTTGATTCTGAGCAAACATTACCCACATCTGAGAAATTTCAAACCATGATAAATTGTTTTGTTTCTCCTTAGCTGAATGCGGTCAGTAAATAGTATTTCTACATTTTTTTGGATTATCTCTCAGTCGTTTGAGAGGTGTATTGGTTTCAGAAACACCGACTCTTGCAGGCAACATTCCAGTTAAGTTCTGCAGAAAAATAAATTGTGATGGAAAAAGTGTTAATATTAGTTTCTTCAACCACTTGAGAAATAAACCCAACATCTATTCTGTTCTTGTTATTCTTAATTTGCAGCTACTGTGGCGGTTGTCTGAGAAGGAAGACGCTGCCATGGGAACCACGTGTTCCAGCATGTCTTTATATATTATGCCGCTCTTGCTGTTATTGATGAATCCAGTGGTACTAGAGCATTATAGGCATCTATGAGTATTATAGTATCTTAATCAGAAACTACAAACGGCGCAGCCTGCACTATTTCAGGGGGGGGGGGATCCAGTAGTGGATGGAATTGCAAAGCTGCATGCAAGCAGATTTGCAATATCGTCCTTGCATTACTTATCCAAGCTGCGTCCGAGGACCTGCGATCACATCGGCCTGCTGAGTGACCTATGGGATCACGCAAGCCGGCAACCGCAGAGACACCAAAGAGGCCAGGAAATCCTCGTCAGCCGACTGAGATCCTGGCCTCTTCCCTTCCCCCCAACAGCGCGACACGCCTCCATCTTGCAGTACCGGTCCGGACGCTTGCGCAGATTACCGACTATATACGCCACTCAGACCTTAGAAGCTATAAAGAGCAATCAGCCATGCAACAATGTTATACTGTACACACGTTTCACGTTCTGCCGATTAACTCTGAATTGTTTATATCCCCTCACAATGCGTTAACGTTTTGCAATAGAAGCACAACTAACACCGTTATTATCAATATTGCAGTATGTGAGTACGAAGAACCAGAAGTGTTTATTTTCTGTACTTTGTAAGCTGCATGTTATGGGGCAGCCATTTTGTTGGATAAACCAATATTCAGTGTGAGAAAGAAAAACTGGTGCGCTAATCACTCAGGTGTTGTCTAATATAGAGACTTGCTGCTGACACCAGAGGGATACCTGCAAATCACCATCAAAAAGGAACAAACAAAATATACAAATAAGGTGTCTGCGCTAATCACTATATAAAAAACATAGGCTGTGAAATTATAAAGATATTATTATGTTATTGAACAAATGAAAAAACAAACTGCAGTTCAACTCTAAAAACATATATAAACATTACACATTGAATGAAAAAAAGAAATTCAATGTTACATTAATAGTCTAAACACATACTGCTTCCAATATATCAGATAAAAAGATAGATGTTTTAAACTCTATGTAGAGCCTTGATGGTAATCAGCATATGTTGCTAACGGCAACCAGAATGATATCAATCTGTAAAGTAGGTATAGACACTCTGTTGAAACCTGATATAGGGTATAGTGACTCCCTAAATTACAGAGCCGTGGAGCTAACAAAATCTTGGTTTGGTGATTGATGAATATAATAGCGGGGGGTCTCCAGACCACAACCCGCAGTCCAGTATCTCACCTGTCCCAGTGGTCTCAAAGCTCCAGATACTCCCTAGGAACCAAATGCTCCTGCGACTCCCAGACAACTAGAAACAAGTAGGTGTGATGTTGTTCCCTGTGATTAGCGCCGCTCCGGTGGCCAACTGTGGGACTGTGCGTAGCACCAATAACTCACAAGCAGGGAAGTCGTGCAGGATGGTGAGCCGTTCGCGCCTCAGTGACTCCCGATCAGGCCGCAAGGGGTTAATTCTGGACAGTCTGCCTCATGCTCATAAATGTCGGAAGAGTTTAAAATATGGCTGACTCCACACTATGATGGCGAGGTGGCGCGGCAAATATATTTGTTGAGGCTGAAGGATGCATGTATGGTAACGCTGTCATTTCCGTGGTGCCCGCTGCATCTCATTAGCTGTTGATCTTCCGTTTACGCCATTGACAGAGATTGTTCTGGCATCTTGGAGTAATCGATGATTTGCTGTGTACGGATAGCTGCAGAAATGGGTTTATCAATTCCCACCAGTATTTCTTCCTGCTCTATCCAGACATCTCATTTACAGGGAGATGCTTCAATGCTACTGAACTGTACAATGATAAATTTGCAGAGTTAATGCCTGAAAAACAGAGGGATGCAGAGTGCAGGAGGGGGTGGAGGGTGGGACATACCTACCACTGCTTTCATGAACATCTATTCGCACCAAAAACATATATTTTGTCCAAGGTGTAACATCGGAAAATAAGGTAACATAAGATTTTTTAAAAAATCTGCAGCACCAACCGTTAGAAAATAAACAGAAACATGTTGTAAACCCTAGCGTCCAATTCAATATTAACTGTTACCTGTGTAATACAAGCTAAAGTAATGCAAGAGTAAGGGGGTCTATTTACTAAGCCTTGATAAAGTGAACAGAGATAAAGCATACCTTCCAACTGTCCCGAATCCAGCGGGACAGTCCCGTTTTTCTGGGGCTGTCCCACCCGCGGGCCTCAGCGTCCCGCGGTGGGGGGGAAGTTGGGGAGAGCACATAGCGCTGCTCTGCATAGCAGAACAGCGCGTGTGCAGGAGGAGAACAGATGCCGTGCGCATGCGCACAGCATCTGTTCTCATGTGTTAGGACTGCCTGGGGGCTGCCCAGCATCTCGGAGAGTGCTGGGCACGCCCCCATAGTGACGAAAATGGGGGAAGCTGCGAGGCTCCGCCCTGTTTTCAACAGACTCCACCCCTTTTGTGTAAGCCACACCCTCTTTTTGGACGTTTTCCCTCCTTGGGAGGATGAAAAGTTGGGAGGTATGGATACCTCGACTTTATCTCCATCCAAGGCTTAGTAAATAGACCCCTATGTCTGTTTGGTCAATGTAAGCAGAGCCATTCCTCCCATTAGACAAGATGGTAACCTCTGGTGACATAGGGGCAGATACAGTATATCAAATAGTGAAAGTTAAATGCATTCTATAAGATGATAGATAAAACCTGATTGGTTGCTAAGGGCAACTTCTCTACTTATCCACTTATCAACTCTGTTCAGTGCTTAATACAGCACCCAGCAAGCATATACCCCGAATGGAAGGTCCTGCTAGTTATTATCCATACTGAGTGTCATATGCACAGACTGTAATGCAGATAATACAAGTACAAGTATGTTTAAAGAGGAGTGCAATGTGCAGACTCCAGTCTTCCTGTCCCTCCAAGGAGGCTTCATGCCCATGTCCAGGATGGCTGCCGAGGTCACTACTGAGCATGTGCAGGGGACACCTCTGTTTTTACTGTGTAGTAGGGATGGATACCGAAAGCCGAATATCATATGATGGCAGTGCTTCCACCATTGAATCTTTCGATGCAATGGTAACTAATCATCGCATCAAAAGAATTCAATGGTAAAAACTATTCTTATGAATAGTAAAGGGGCGGGGTTGGGGGTGGGGCTTGGACATGAAGCAACAAAAAAAAAAACCCAGCTGAGCCAGGAGAGCTGACTGAGGAGGAGACTGAGCAACACTGTCACTGCTGCTGCTGCTGTGGGCACTTACAGCAACAAAAAACTGAAGTCTAAAAACATGAATTAAATATACTTAAAACACAAAGAAAACAAACTCTCGCTCTGAATCATGGCCGGGCTTTTTTTTTTTTGGAGCGGCTGTGGGTCAAGACCATCGCGACCATTGGGCTTGCGACGAGACCCTTGTGGTAGGGTCTCGCCCATCGCAAGCCCCAGAGAGCTTTCGGCTCTAACAGAGCCGGAAGCTCTCCACTGACATCACTTGTGATGTCAGTGGTGCCGCCCCCAAACGGTAGGTGTTCTCATGGGAACGCCTCCGTTTGGGCAGCCACCCCCCCGGCCCGCCCACCAAAGGGGGCGAGCTGTCATTCAACATCGACAGCTCGCCCCCTTTGGTGCGAGACCCGGAGCGACAGAGTGCCTGTCGCTGGCCAGGTCTCGCGCATGCTGACGACGGAGCCGGCTCCTTCGTGCGCATGCGCTGTGGGCCACCATCGACCCGGTTGCGAGCGCTCAGCGCTTGCGACTGGGTCTGAATCAGGCCCAGTGTGTGTCTGTGAGTTACTGCTGCTGCAGAGCCAGGGCTGCACACTGATTGGCTCTCACTGTCTCAGAGAGCCAATCAGAGCTATATACCTCCCAACTTTTTCCCCCGGGGAGTCGGGACTTGCACGCGAGCCCAAAAAGGGGGCGTGGTATGATCATAAAGGGGCGTGTCCTTGTGACACAAGTTAGTTGCCCTGGGGCCCTCACAAACCTAAAGGGGCCTATCCACTAGGCGACCAGAAACACTGAACGACTAGCGTTCAGACCTTCAGGTCGCCGAGGTGTGGTGCCCGCACTGAACGGCATTCACTGAACGTCATTCAGTGCAAGAGCCCGACCTACTATCTCTGAACATGGAGAACCCGACGATCGTCGTCAGGTTGACGGGCATGTTCACTAGATAGTCGGGGTCGGCAAGGACCCAGCGTGCACGCTCATCGCTGGTCCTTGCCGGCTATCCATTACACTACTTTCTGTACGAAAAACCTCCTGGTTTTGGTCGAATCGTGCAAAAAGTCGTGTAATGGATAGGCCCCTTTAATCGCTGTTTTCTTTGTTATTCATTCACCATCGAAAATTTCACAATTTAATTAAAAAAATTTAAGATTACTGTACACAGAGCAGACTAGGCAAACCTATGAGGTGTTTGCTATAAGAGTTTAGGGCAATGATTGACAGAGTGTCGATCATTCATTGGGCGGGATGTACTAAACGGAAAATGCGGTAAAAACCCTGTTTTATGTATCATCACCTGGCCGCCGGAGTCTCTGATGTGGAGGGTAACACCAGCTTTTACTGGCGTTATCCTATAGAAGCCTATGAGCTTCTACCGCATTGCACAGCTATGGGGGATCCAATCTGATCCCTCCCAGCATGCCCCGCGGCCGCCGCGTCACCCTGCGCATGCGCAGATGGACTCCCGGGTCATAAACCCGGAAGTACACGGCACAGCGCACTTCGCAAAGGGCAGCTCTTATCGGAAGAGCTGTCCTTTGTGCTACTGATCGCATACTTTAGTGCATATGTGATCTGGAGGAATGCGAAGCAAGGCGGGATGTGCTCCGTAAGATTAGTACATATCGCCCATTTCCTTTATTTTCACCCCAATGCCATCTCACACTCCCAAGAGGAGAAAATGCCACCCCACCCCACAAGATACTGTAAGAAGCAGCAATAGGGGGAAGCCTGGGGTTTCTGCCCTGGTTCTGACTGTACAGCCCTAAAAAGCAAAATAGCTAAGAAGGGTTCAGTCTGCCATTCTGTATCTCCTCTCCCTGCTGCCAGACATAGCATACTACTACAGGTAACTGTGGGTGCTCCGACCAAATCACTGCATGTGGAAAACCCTTTTACTGTAAGTACAATTTAAAGAGGATCACTCTTTAGAGCCAAAATCACTCCAGGGCTTGCGGCAGCGAGACCCTACCGCAGGGTCTCCGTCGCAAGCCCGATGGTCGCGATGGTCTTGACCATCGCGACCATCATCATGGATGCTCGCATAAGCTGTGGGTGGTCACCCACAGCTATGCGAGCGTCCAGGAGGACGCTCCATTTTCATGGAGGAGAGCCCTGATTCAGAGCGAGCGCTCTGGTAAGAGCGTTCACCTCTGAATCAGGCCCACTGTCTGTAAGATGGTTACTTTGGTGGGTTTTCTGGAATAACTGGTAATGATCTTTGATCATAGCATATTTTACATTATGCTAAAGTAAAAGGTCCAGAAAGCGGCTGATGCCTAAAGTAATTCTTTGCTGGCTTTGCACTTCATAGTCATCAGAGACCAAAAGCATACTTGCTCATTCTCCTGGAATGGGAAAACCTTTCCCAGATACCACCCAGTAATAGAGTGCCACGGGATATGGGACCTCGATTATGTAATGCTCAGTGTCAGGACCAGAACTGAGACTACGGCTGAGGTCCCGGGCGACTGAGCTCAACGTGTCCAGGTTCAGGTGTCCTCTCTGGCATGCCCACTCTCCCCGTAGCCAGGCGGGGCGAGGCCGCGTGAAGTCATCTAAACACTGCCTGAGTATCTAAACGTCCACTCCCGCTACTCGGTGGTTCTCACTCACCTGCATGGCGATGTTCCACGGTGTACACGAGCGCCTCTCCGGTCCCTGGGCGTGGCCATCTTGGTTTGATCATGTGGTCCTACAGTTACCAATCCTAAGTCTCTCCTAGGATCAGCTGTTCGTATGTGGCCAACCAGCAGCAGGCACTGGGTATATAAGTCCATCCTGGACACTCAGTCAGTGTCTGTGCAATGTCTTAATGGTTTCTTTTTGGCTCCTGCCAGATCTTCGTTTGTTCCTGACTCAGTACACTTACTGGCTCCAAGAACGTCTGCTTTTTACTGATTATAGCTCAGCACCTTGCTCTAAGAACTTTTGCTTATTACTGAACACAGTTCAGCGCCTGGCTCCAAGAACTTCTGCTAATTACTTGAGCACAGCTCAGCACCTGGCTCCAAGAACTCTTGCTAATTACTGAGCACTGCTCAGAACCTGGCTCCAAGAACTCTTGCTAACCACTGAGCACAGCTCAGCACCTTTCTCCAAGTACTCTTGCTATTACTGAGCATAGCTCAGCTCCTTGCGCCTAGAACTCTGTATTTTACCTGGGCTCAACCCAGTGCTTCAGCATACAGTTTTCAGTCATTCTCGGATCGTTTCAAGCATCTGTCTAGTGGTATATTACTATATATTACCGGGACTGGCTCTGTGCTTATACCACTATTCCCTCCAAGCATTCTTGTCATCATTAAAGTTCTCTTCTTCTGATCTACTCGTGTCTTGTGCGGTCATATTGAGGAGAACATATCTAAGATCTCCTCAGATTGTGCTGCCGGTATCACTGCCTGCAAAGCCTGTTCCATCATTGGAGGCCAATTTCCCCAGAGTCGTGACACACAGCAGCAGAACCCCCCACTTCTCCTCCGTGGACCTTCACCTAATGCAGCACCAGGAGAAAAAGTATGAGTCAAAGAGTAGGAAAGAGGTCAAGGTAGGAGAGGTAGATTTCTATTACCACTAGCCTTGAGGTGGTAGTGGAGGCCGAAGAAACATATTAGTTCACCAGACTGAAGGCCTAGAACAGAGCCATAAGGACTACATCAGACAGTGTGAGTGTAGGGGAGGATGTTCTAGAAGAAGAGAAACTAAAGGTAGGAGGTCAATGAGGAGAGCTTACTGCTGTGCAGGCCAAGGATGATTAGTATGGAGAAGTGATCTTACAACTTAGCTGTGAGCAGATGAGAGGTCACTTTAGCGAGGGCAAAAGAGAAAGAAAGGTTAGGCGCTTCAATGAAAAAGGATAAATGAATCTAGAAGCAGCTCACCAGGGAGGAGTGGCTAACACCTATGGAACCTATGGAAATGAGCAAAAACTGGGAGCGCTACTAACTCACTTAGATGTATTTAATAATTCATAAAAACATAATCCAGAAAAATAAATAAAAGCAATGCATGATATATAAACAGTGTATCAGATTGTAGAAAATGATCAAGAAGGGATAAATCAATTAAAATAAAAAATTAAAAATAACAAAACAAGCACTGTGGCCACAGAAAAAAACATTAAAAGATGTTAGCATGCATAAAAAATTGTTTTCAAATATATGTTAGTGTATATATATATATATATATATATATATATATATATATATGAGTATATTATCCTTTGTCCAAGGTCTTGGTAAAAATAAATTTGGGCACTGTATGGAATCAATGTGCACAGCGAATAAATGATAAACTATTAGCAGACAAGTATGTTCAATTAATGATGAATGATCTCTTTTGTAAGTCACGTCTGGGGATATAAAACTAATTCCACCAGTCTGTGATAAGACACAGTCACCGTGTTAGGACAGGAATTGTACCGTACTGCTGTTAACATAGCTTGGATCTTGGGAGAGGCCTCTCCTAGTTCGTCCGGCAAAGGGATCTTCAATGTCTAACATGTATTCGTGCCTGTGTCCTCACTCATGGAGATGCAGACCGTAGTGTAGCGTGGATGTCCACGAACTGCCGTATTACGCTTGTTGGAATTTAAGTGGTCCCGTCATATGGTAGTGCCAGAATCGGCTGAAATTCAATGGGGATGCAGTAATGGTCCCGGATGCACCAGCATGCGGGGGTGATAGAAGCTAACGCGTTTCTCAGCCTGTAATCACCGGCTGTTTCCTCAGAGGATAATATACTCTTATATATACTAACATATATTTGAAAAAAAAAATTTATGCATGCTAACATCTTTTAATGTTTTTTCTGTGGCCACAGTGCTTGTTTTGTTATTTTTCATTTTACAGGTTGAGTCTCCCATATCCAAATATTCCGAAATACGGAATATTCCGAAATACGGAATATTTTTAGCATGACTGAGAAAGTGAAAGCTTTGCTTTCTGATGGTTCAATGTACACAAACTTTGTTTTAAAGCACACAATTATTAAAATACAGTATAAAATAACCTTCAGGCTGTGGGTATAAGGTTTATATGAAACATAAATGAATTTCATGTATGTACACAAATTCGTTTTGATGCTCAAAATTATTAAAAATATTGTGTAAAATGACCTGCAGGCTCTGTGTATAAGGTGTATATAATACATAAATGCATTCTGTGCTTAGATTTGGGTCCCATTCCCAAGATATTTCATTATGGTATGCAAATATTCCAAAATACGGAATATTCCGATATCCAAAATACCCCTAGTCCCAAGCATTTTCGATATGGGAGACTCAACCTGTAATTGATTTATCCCTTCTTGATAATTTTCTACAACCTGATAAACTGTTTATATATCATGCATTGCTTTTATGTATTCTTCTGGATTATGTTTTATGAATTATTAAATACATCTTAGTGAGTCAGTAGCACTCCCAGTTTTTGCTCACTTTAGTGAGGGCACTCTTTGTGCAATGCAGAGGGTTAAAGCATAGGACCACAAAGGAGGTTAAGCTGGCCACACAGATGGCGATATGCACACGATCAGCCGACGTGTACGATTTGTGTACGATTTCCCTTGAAACTCTCCCCGGCAGCTCAGCACACGATCTGCACACAATTTGGTGTCCAATCTACAAACGATCTCTCCTGCATCCAGACTTTCACAGTGCATCGGGTCCTAGATTGTCAGGTCTGCCCTACTGCACGGCAGATCTGACGATGCGATGTGCGACCAGCGGGGACGAGCATCGCATCGCGATCGTGAGTGGGGACTCACAATTTACTCAGGATTTGGCCATATTTTACATGATCTGTCGTTCCAATGTGTGGGAATTGGCCAGATCGGGTAAAATATCGATATATGTGCGGCCAGCATTAGAGTTCTAGAAGTGTAGGGGAGAAGAGAAACAGAGTGGTAGTTGGGCAGAGAATGGGGTCAAGAGAGGATTCTCGAGTGTAGGAGAGATTAGTGCATGTTAAAAGACAGAAGGGTAAGTGTCATGGGATGAGGTTGGTTGAAGAGGTGACCTAAATGTGGGAAAACATTAGGGTGGTTGGCTTTGAGTTAATAGGGAACAGTACCAAGTGGGTAAGATTGAAGGGGAAGCAGTAACAGAAAAAAAAGACGTGAGGGTGGGAAGGGGTTGAAGCTGAGGGTGGGAGTTTGGTGATGGCTCCAGAAAGAGGATATTTCTCGACGAATGGCATCGTATTTACCTCTGAAGTAGAGAGCGAAGCTAAGAGCAGTGAGAAAAGAAGGAGAGGTTGGGAGTGACAGGCGGATTAATGAATTGACGATGGCAAAGACCCCTAAAAAGTTTGTAAATTGGCATCCAATACTAGACTTTTTGATTTGACTAGAGTTTTATAGTAAAAAACGCACAAGATTCCCTTCTGAAGTGATTTGGTGCACAAGTCCCTGTCAACACTCCGAGGCCCTTCTAGACACAACGCAACGCCTTAGAGCCAGGTGGGTTTGATAGTGATTATGGACTTCTCAGAAGTAGCATATTGCATACCTCATTGATCTACTACCCTGGCCTTGAATCTTTATCTAATACAGCCGTTGCGTGCATTGTGTTGTTGGGAAAAGATTACAAGAATAACGTGAGGATGACGCCACGCTGGCTTACGTAGAACGTTTGGCATTAAGATGTGTCATGGAGATTGAGGACCTGTGATTTCTGCTGTAGCATTTTTATAGGAAAGTGACAATCAGATGCAGAGTTTGGCTCGATAATTGGAGCTGTCTAACAGGCGAGCTGACAAGTGTGTCAGCCCCCTTTGGTGGTGAGAAGGTGCTAATGAGCAGGTAGCTGTTATTGAACTTTTTAACCCCAGATGTGCAGATCACTCTTCTACAAGAACGTGTGTCTCCCATGATAACTTAGCACTGGAGTTGGGCAACACGGATGCAAAATGTGACGCTGATAGAGTTTTGCGGCGAATTTGCCACTCCGCATAGACACAAGATCCTGTGACACAGTTTTGGTGCTTTGCCAATCTACACTGGTACATTCCCATACTGGGGTGGTGATGGGCAATCCATTCTTCTGTGTAGTGCGTCTAGAGTTGAACGGGGAGCGTTTATTGCCAAATCCAGCTGGCGAAACCTGAAACTTCATCAAGGTGAACGCTTGCTGGAACATTTTTGGAAATATTGCTTATCTTTGGTATTTTCCAAATATTATCTACTAGACCAAGTCGTATAGACGTCCGTGCAATAAACTACTGCTTTACATAAGCCTCCCAGAAAAAAAAAAATCACTCTCTCACCCCTTTTGCTCATATATTTTTAGGACAGAGATTACAATAAGCACCTCAATGAACTACACCAAGGATAAGTGTTAGTGCCAGCCGTTGCTGTTTTTCTGCATTAAACTTGGCATGCAATCATGTACAAATACAAAACAAATTGCAATCTAAATCGTTATCAAAATAAATGAAAGGGGTTTTCGAAAGTTAATTCTGATAATGCTGAAGAGATTAGATAGAAGTAATGAATGCAGAACTGTATTGAATAATTGCATATTTAAGCTTTATACTGATACAATCCAGGGGGAGATTACAGTAAGTGCACCTACCTTACTACAGTCACTGATACTAACCTTATTATATAATTAAGTGTCTGGCGCACCTTGTCTAATTAGGAATCCAGCCTTGCAGAGATATTGGCAGACTTTATATAACCCTAATCCTTTAGTATATATAACAAAATAGAATACTGAGTTTAATATAATCCTGTAATATGAGATGGACAGACGGGATGGGTACGGGATGCCAGAGCTCAGGATCCTAGCAGTCAAAATATCGACGCCGGCTTCCCGACAGGGTTAGGATATTGACACCAGTGTCTGACTGGGGAATGAAGGGCCTACCGGGGAAAGGCAGTGATAGGGGCCCATATTTAGGGGTGTGGCCAGCCTCTAGAGGGGGTGTGGCCAGCCTCCACAGAGGCTTGGCTAACCATGAGAGAGTGCATGGGCTGGGCCCCTTAAAAATGTCTATATAGTAAATACTGCCAGTGCATGCATGATATTGTACCAGATTAATAACCAATGCGTTGTAGAAAATACACCATAGTCCTGTGCAGTATAATGTTACATATGTATAATGTATAGATAATGTGCACAGTCTTGAACCTGATCCCTAGAGGAGGGTGTGGGCCCTCAGGCAGTGGGGCCCACCGGGCGATTCCCCTGTACCCCTGTGGGCCAGTCCTACCCTGATTGACACCTGTCGGTAGGTATTCTAACTCTCCCCCTCTCCCTACCCCTCCCTCCCTGGTGCCTAGTCCTAACCTGCCCCCCCTAGTGCTTAAATCTAATCTCCCCCTTCCTCGCACCCTAAGCCTAATCCTTCTCCTAGTGCCCAACCACACTACTTACCTTTGGGATACCGGCAGTTGGGAGGCCGGCGCTGGGATTCTGATCGGTTTCGGGATTCCGGCTCCTATATTCTAATTGCCGGCATCCCCTTTGCCGGGATATTGACCGTATCCCGGACAGACAAATAGGGGTTGATGAAGAACTGCGCCGCATCTATGGACACAGTGCGTGCTTGAAATAGATGCAGATGTCTACTGGAATTGGGAGTTGTACACATCTTTGTGGCCGCACCGCCCGCAATACATCAGCTTGTGAAAGAAGCCATCATAATTCTCAGCACGCATTTGTACCAGCCCTGTCCTCGGTGTAAGACACATTGCCTATCGCTCCCTCTCTAAATTCCTAAATGCCGTGGTATGACTCCGTAGCGCAGGGCGTTTTTTCATACTACTGCTGATTACAATGGTATGTGACATGCCTATGTTCTGCGCGCGACTGCGCTGTATCTGCAAGCAAAACGCTACGTTACAGTCTCACAGTATTTTGCATGCAGATACAGTCACAGTCGCGCACAGAATGTAGGCATGCTGCATAGATAGCATTTTTATCTGCTTGTGCATCCTATTGGCATCGCTTTGCGAATAATACGCACCTGAAGGCAAAAAGTCACATTACGCTACCAAGTCACGCGGTGCTCATACATTATTTTTTTTACACGACTTGTAGCGCACAGAGGTAAGATGTACAGTATGTGGACACATCTGTACATTTAATCCGTCCCATCATTCATTCAAACACTTTTCTTGGAATATGCTGCTCGATTCACAAAAGAAGACAATGGCAAAGTTCAGATGTGACTATTATTTGTAGATTCTCTTAAATTCCACCTGCATGTTTTATGTTACTTGAAGCATATTTGTGTTTCCTTGGAACAAGAGCTTACTGTTGTCAGTGTGTGGAAACGTATAGCTTTCTGCTGTCTCTGGGGTGGGGGAACTGGTCACTTCCATGTAAAACCAGTGAACGTCTCATATATTCCCAGTCTCTGCTCCACGCCAGGTCAATGAAATCTTCATGCAATAGAAATATTATTGTTGCAGATGTTATGCTATGCCCGTATCTATCACCGGTGATAGCTTTTGGTGACTTAGGGCTTGGTAGGAAGAAGTCGGATTTAGGGGTTGTCGTCCTATCATAAATAGACCCTTTAAATGCTGACTTGTAATAGAGCTTTTTTTTTTTCATTTCCATTTCG
The DNA here is from genome assembly GCA_031769625.1 of Taudactylus pleione. Classification (NCBI taxonomy): domain Eukaryota; kingdom Metazoa; phylum Chordata; class Amphibia; order Anura; family Myobatrachidae; genus Taudactylus; species Taudactylus pleione. The sequence continues at coordinate 2,998,728 of JAUIMM010000376.1, read as the reverse complement.
CCTTGTATAACAAAAAGCTACTTCTGATGATAACACTGTCCTCATTGTCAGTTGCCCCCTTTATGGTGAAGACTGTTTACCAAGTATCATTATAGGTATCAACTCGTATTTTCCTTCACAGGTTACTTTTCTGCAGATATTTTTTTCCTTTCTTTTTCTCTCCCCCTGGTCATCCTATCTGCTCCTGGTCCTTTTCCCTGTCTACCCCATGTTCTCCCTCATCTTACCAGATTTCTTTCTCTGTTCCCCCCTATCTTCTCATGTCCTTCCCTGATTTTTCCCGTCTCACTCATGTTGTCCCCATTTCCTCCCATCTCACTCATGTTGTCCCCCATTTCCTCATGTTCTTTCTGCCCAAATCCCCATGTTCATTCCAGCCCTGCCTTATGCCTACAGCTCCACTCACACTGTTGGGCTCAGCGGTGGCTGGTTCCATACATTCTGGGAGGGAGGTGATGATTAGTGGGACCTGCAGTGAGGTGTAAGGTGGACACGGGTGGTACTAATTCACACTGACCTCCGGTGGCGGATGGGGGTTGGTGCGGGAGATGCTGATTCGCAGGATCCATAGGCAGAGGGGGTTAGCCTGGGGAAAGAAGAGGCTAAGGTGTCCGGGCAGCCAGTGAGAGCTGTGAGATGAGTGTGGGGCTTCCCTACAGCTCTCTGCTGTGCAGCTGTTAGATACACGTCTTGCACAATTTTATAATAGATACCAGTTCTGTTATCTCAGGATGGTGATAGCAGCTACAAATCATTTTTTGAATGCCTTATTCTTTGAATAAAGCTTTTTTTATGAAGACAGGGCCTGATTCAGACCCGCTCGCGTGCACACAGAACATCGACTGCGCATGCGCCACCTCTGGTGTGCGCATGTGCGAGATCCGTACTGCGACGGCATCTCCGTCGCAGCGGGCCTCGCTACAAGACGGGGCGGCTGTCGATGTTGATTGACAGCTCAACCCGTTTTGTAGGCGGGGGGGTGGCTGCACAAACGCAGGCGTTCTCTTAGGAAAATCGGTAATCGCGACCATCGCCAGGCCGCCCGTAAAAGCTGTGGGTGGTCACCCACAGCATAGCGAGCGGCCTGGGGCCGAAAAAAATAAATAAATCCCTGCCCTGAATCAGGCCCATAGCTTTTCAACTTTTTTTTTTTTTTGTCCATTTAGTTTTACTTCATTTATTTCTAATTCTTTTAATCTGGGCTTTCAGTTTCATTGTACATGTGCGAGCTCCCTCATTCTACACACATAGACATGCACCAGCCTGGGGAAATACTAATTAATAGGCCCCATAGATTGTAAGCTCCTATGGGGCATGGACAGATGTGAATGATGAAGTATTCTAGGTAAAGCTCTGTATAAAATGGTATTGCTGTATAAATGCAGGCTGATGATAATGATAATTATAATAATAATAAACGACCATTAGGGTAACAATTCATCAAACACATACAGTATGTTGGCAGAAAAGTGTTAATAGGGTGATACATTTGCATGCAGTGCGCAGCTGAGTTTAGATTCGGTTTCCGCAGCTGCTCCCAGTTTTGTGATGTGGGACAGTCACCGGATATCTAATCTTAATCGCAACAAGCACCCTAATCTTGCGCCCAACCCACCCCTGCTCTCCTACTCCCTGCGCCCGAGTGTTGCTCTAGGGCTGCAGGAAGTGACAGTTCCCTGTCTGGCAGTGATTGACAGCTGCGGTGCGGCAGTGACCTGGCCGTATCATTAGTGGCAGCGATACAAGTGTAACAGGTGGACACTTTGGAGAAAGCAGAAATCAGTCTGCAAATTCACACGTCGGAAATGGACGACTTCCCAGAGATGCGAAATTGACATTTTACCCAACCTGTCTATTGGATATACCGGCGAGGTGATGACGATGGCGCAGCTACAGACGTTGGTGGGGGGGTGGGTGGAAGGTCACACAGTGCGGCAGAGTGACAGCGGGACGGGGAGATATGACAGTACTGTTAGTTGTTTAATGTATTGGGTCTATTTCTGCTAATCAGAGTCTTATCAGTGAAGCGGAGAGAGGCAGCTGTTCTGTGCTTATGAAATATTCAGAGCTTTCTGGGACTCTGCTATGAATAATTCTCACTCTCCAGTCCTCGCCTTCTTCTTCGCCTTAAGTTGCTTCTGCAAACTTCACTGGGCACCAACTCTAATATGACCAGCCGGGGGCAAAGTGTCCTTCTTCTACTTGTCTATTAGTTATTCTAACCTCGCTATTTATTATAAGCCAGGAGCCCTCATTTGCTGTATTCATTTAAAAAAAAAAAAAATTGAAACTTGAAAACATTGTTGTCAGTGGCGACATGTATTAAACGCACAGCGAGGCTCAGTGATGGAACGGGCTTCTGAGTATATCCGATAGCTACATTTTAAATGCAGATTATGTTTACTGCGTTTAATGAAGTGTGGGTCAATATTTAGATTTATGTCATTAGCAGCATTATTTTATGTTCTACTTATTGTTGCTGTGATACGCCTCTGGCTTACTTGCTATTACTATCATTAGTCATTTTTAAGGCGCCACAAAGCATAACCGGCCCTGACGAGCTGCCTCCATTGTTACTGGTGGAGGTACCTAGGGCCTCATTCAGAGGCGGTCGGAGGATGCAAGCGGTCGCTCAGAAACTGGGCGGCTGCTTGCATCCTGACCGCCCGCCTCTGTTGTGGTCGTTAGGCTGTGGGTTAACACCCACAGCTCTAACGACTGCTCCGGTGATGGTCGCGATGGTCAGAGACCATCGCGACCATCGGGGCTTACGACGAGACCCTAGGGTAGGGTCTCCCTTGTCGTAAGCCCCGGAGAGCTTCTGGCTCTGTCTGAGCCAGAAGCTCTCCACTGACATCACTAGTGATGTCAGTGGGGCCTCCCCCAAACGGTAGGCGTTCCCATGGGAACGCCTCCGTTTGGGCTGCCACCCCCCCCGGCCCGCCTTCCAAACGGGGCGAGCTGTCAATCAACATCGACAGCTCGCCCCCTTTGGATCGAGACCCGCTACGACCGGCGCTGTCGGTCGTAGCGGGTCTCACGCATGCGCACGACGGCGCCGTCGCCGTCGTGCGCATGCTCTGTGGGGGGCCATCGACCCGGTCCGAGTGCCTCGGCGCTAACGACCGGGTCTGAATGACCCCCCTAGTGACTGACTGGACTCACTCGGCATGCACTGCCACCTTTTTGATATAACAGCATGCTAAAACTATGGCAGTGCATGCTGGGATGTGTAGTTCCACTGCAGCTGGGCGGCCAAGGTTGAAGACCTCTAGACTCACTAGAGGATCTACAGATGTGTCCCGTTTTACCGTTGATTCAGTCGCACCAAATAGCTCCTCTAGGCGCCCGCCGGCTCCTGTGCGACTCGGCCATGCAGAACGGCTTTATCGCTCAAATTGTGCGTCTTGTTCGCATAACGAAAACACATAGCAGCGACAAATTACATTGCTAAGTTGGACTGATTAATGGGGTGTGTGGCATTTCGACATCTGTGTGCCACTGAGTCTGCGGCTTTGCCTCACGCCAAGTTTCGTTGGTCTCCATCTGCGACTTTGTACGTGTGTAAAATCAATACATGTGCGGTTAAAGTCGCGGCCCTGCGTCTCTAGTATGCTGTGAGGGGCTTTTCGTTGTGTCTGCAATGCGACTAAGACGCACTATTTAAAGATTAATAAGATACGGTACTTGTCTCAGTCATGCCATCCAGCAAGTGAGGGCACATCGTAGCTCTAATAAAACTATAATATAACCTGATGAGGTGTGGTAAGTAATGGGACTAGAATACAGCCGCACAAGAGAAGTCTTAAGCTGGGTACACACTGACCGATATACTGGCTGATCAATTGACCAATATATCTGCTGGCCGTCGGCCAGTATGTACAGGCGGTCTGCAGACCACCCATACACATACAGCGGTAGCCACTGGGAGGGGCGCCAGACACGCCCCCGACACGCCCCCCGGCCACTGGGACCCGCGGGCAGAAGCAGATGATGGCCTTTCAGTGTGTATGAACGACCATCATCTGCAGATATATCACTCTAGTGTGTACCCAGCATTAGAGGTGGGAGTGAGCGGTGGTTACCAGTGATGAGGCACAGGTGAGGGATAGATGTAAGATGGGAGGTGTTGTTGATCCTCATATCTAGATATATGTTTATCTCACAGTGACATCACTGCTCTCTCTATTGATGACATAATTACTTAGCAAATATAATTAAGAATGTATTTTATTACACACATATACTCAAAGCAGAGATGTGCTCTGACCCACGTATTTTGGTTTTGGATCTGGATTCATCCTCGGGTAAATTTCCTAAGATGGGAGTTCTACTTAAGAAGTGATGGTGCCCATAGCAACCAATCATTTTCTACTTCTCCTTCTAGAAGATGATACCTGGAATCTGATTGGTTGCTATGGGCAACATCATTTCTTAATAGAACTCCCATCTTAGTAAATGTACCCCTCAGTGTTTTGGTTTTGGATCTGGGTTTTTTAAAAAAAAAAATTGATAAAAAAGTTTTTAAAAACAGCTAAAATCATGTAATTTATGCAAATTAAAACTCGAAATTCAGATTTAAAATCCGAATTCCGAACCGCGAGTCAGATTTTTCCGGACCTCCTCAGGAGATCTGAACCGCGACTCGGGATTTGTCCGGATTCATGAAATTCGGTTGAGTTCGGATTTCTGCAGAACCGAACTGCACATCTCTAATGCACAGAGTCATGGTGGCAGGCAGATGGACAGTTTGGTGCAGAGTATCTGACAGAAGGAATGAGCTTTGTTATTAGCTGTATCTGATGCAACACGACAACTGTCTGTCTTCCTCTGTGGAGATAAATGCTCTTGTTTTGGGCAAAATGTTAATGTGTTCCCTTCCAATGCACACACACAGCTTCCTCGCAGACACAGAGCCAGTAATGGGCCGTTCATTGTCTTGGTGTCAGATCAAAATGATCTTGTTAACCCAGAAAGCCGGGGAGGTAAATCCATCCAGGATACCGGAACATTAATCCAGCGGGAGCCTGTGTTTGGGTTCTGGAGCTGGGGGTCTTAGCTCAGGTCTGTGGTAGCGCCTCCTCTGTACAGCTCATTTCGGGAAATTCAATTAAATGCAGAGTGAAGTTATGCGTAATAGTGAGATACAGAGAGGAGACAAATATAGTGGTACGAGGCTCAAATCACTGAAGGATTTATACACGCAAGCATCACAATGAATCGTCCTCAGTACGAAGATCAAACAAGGATGGGGCAAACGTAATACACCCACAATATGTTATAATATTACACTTTTCTGCTTTATTATCGAGATTAGAAAAACTATCCAGAAGTCCAGGGAGGTGGAGGTGACTGATAGAATTTGGGGTGCAGGGGAGCACACACCCCTCTCCCCACGCTCCTGGCATTCAGCTCTCAGTAGTACTGTACTGATATGAATCTGAGTGATCCTGGCAGCGAAGCCATCAGACAAAAAGATCACATGTGACATTTTATTGAGTTGACATTTATAAAAGATAATAAAACAGAGAATGTGATAAAATATATTCACTTATAGGCTGTATACTGTATTATGGCAGTTTTTATAGCCATGTTCCTATTGATAAAACTGTGTCAGTCCAAACACAATGTGACCGTCCTTCGCCTGTTATCTGTCTGCTAATCTTTACGATGAGCGCTGCAGAAAGCCGCCAAGTGCAGGGAGCTTGGACGCAAAATTGACAGTTGTTTCCGGATTATCCCAAATTGTCCGGAGCATTGACTGATATAAACACGTGGATCAATGGCCCAGATGCTCTAAGCAGTGTTATTGAATCCAGGGAGACCTCAGCAGGTCATGAATATCATTATGGCCTCCTTAGCACAAATGCTGGCCATACACCTGCACGACCAGCATACGATACGATTCACCTCCCGATTCCCCGGAGCTCCCTGGCAGTCCCGGCGGTAAGATTTGGTGTTTTTCTTTACACACGATCTGTCCTACGATCGATCGTGTGCCTCACGCGCTCATCTGGGAAATGCCATTGAAATGACATGAAAGGACGCACGATGCATCGCATGCACTAAATCTACGGTACGATCTGCACACGATACGATGGACAATATGGGCTGCACATCTGAGCATACCATCCAATTTAGGAGCTGCGGGAGCGCGCATCGGATGGTATCCTACTAAAAAATACACGATTTTCACAAGATCCTTCATACGACTCGTCGAAAATCGGCCAATTGGCCCAAAATCTTGCTGGTGTATGGCCGGCATTAGAGGATATACCCTAAGATAAATTCCCAGCAACTTGTGCCCCTATCCTGCCCTCACCTCCGAATTCCATACTTACCCCTGGCGGTGGCCGACTGCAATTACGTAATTCGGAACAGCGTTCCTTAACCTTGCTTTCGGAACGGTCCTGGAATTTGAAAATCTCACCAGAGTCCGGAGGGGAACTAATCCCGACCACGATCCTTGCAATCTCGCCCCTGCCGAAGCTGGTTGCTCAAACTAGTCCCTGTTGCCTGGGAAGGACAAGAGAACTGCAGCGAGGAGAGGACTTCCGGAGAGAAGTTAGATGGGTCTGAAGCTTATTTGAATTCTTAAAGAAAAAAAAACGTATACAGTATAACGATATGCAGTCGGGAAACCGGTTGCGATAATACCGACAGCCGGCTTCCCGGCTGCTTTATCTCGGCGTGGGATAAATTACCGGCGTCTATATCTAGACGCCTGTCATTTACCCGATGCCGGGAGACCGGTGGCCGTCATCCCGATCGAAGGGCGCCGGGCGCCGTGAGCAGACAGCCGCAGGGGGAGGGTTAGGTTTAGGGCACCCGGGGGGGGACTTAGGGTTAGGCCCCCCCTGGGAGGGTTAGGCTAGGGGAAGGGGGGGTTAGGGTTAGGCACCCCTAGGGGGACTTAGGTTTAGGCATCGGGGAAGGGTGTGGTTAGGGTTAGGCACTTAGAGGGGGGATTAGGGTTAGGCACTTGGGGGGAGGTTAGGGTTAGGCACCCCTAAGGAAGGTTAGGGTTATGGGGGTTGGTTAGGTTAGTTTATACTTACCTTAGGGACGATCGGGATTTCCTGCGCTGTCGGGCTTCCTCTGCCGGGCTCTGCTGATCTGTCGGGCTGCCGCTGCCGGGAATCGAACTGTCAGCCATGCGGCAGCCGGGATTCCGTACCGATTCCAGTATAACACCTGCTCAGACAGGTGTTATACTGTAGCATCCAGTACTTGAAGCAGCTACATAAGGATATTTTAAAGTTACAGAAAACCATTCATGAACAAAACATGTTCTCCCCGACTTGGCGTGGACTGGAGGCCATTGTTACGTTATGTGATGCTGGCGGCGTATAAGGGGCTCTATCACTCTTTGAGATCATTTGGTGACTGAATGGAGCTGTTCCATGGAAATCAGTGGTGATTAATTTTCACTGTTAAAGCTAGAAAGAGTATTTCTCTGCTTTTTAAATAGAGCAGTGTAGATATCGGGCCGCTGAGTCGCCCGCCTCACCAGCCCCAGCCTAGGCACAAACAAAAGAAAAAAAACCTTGTGCAATTTACAGAACACTCCACTTACTGTATTACTACTTTAAACAAAACAAAAAAACATAATATATAAATATTCTATTATATTCTATTATTGCCCACTTCATCATGCCTCATCACGTCCCATTCATCATGCCCTGCCTCCAAACGTATGCAGGGTGGCACACTGTACAGTGGTAACATATCAGCCACTCTGCTGTCCCCTTATTACCACTCTCCCCATTCTTTACAACTTTGCAGATTTCCTCCTAAAATAGACTTATACAGAGATCGGTATGATTTACTGCCGGCCGCATGGCTAGCGGTTCATATTCCGCCAGCGGAAGTCCGACATGGGTGAAAATACCGAACAGTGATTAAGGTAAGTAACCCTAATCTTTTCCATCCCCTAACCCTCCCTTAGGGGTGCCTAACCCTAACCTCCCCCCCAGTGCCTAAACTTAACCCCCCCTTCCCCGCAGCCTTAACCTAAGTCTTCCGGGGATGTGCCTAACCCTAACCTCCCCCCCAGTGCCTAAGCCTAATCCCCCCTTCCTCTAGCCTAAACCTAACCCTCCCCCCCTGCCCTAAGTCGTCCCCCCCCCGGGAGCCCCTAACCTAACCCTCCCCCCCTGCGGCTGTCAGTGCCCAGCGCACAGGTTTTCCTTCGATCGGGATGCCGGGCGTCGGGCTACCGGCGTAGGTAAAATGACAGGCGTTGGGATTTCAACGCCGGTCATTTAACCCTTGCCGGGATTAGACAGTCGGGAAGCCGGCGGTCGGGATTCCGTCCGTCGGCTCCCCGTCTGCTTCCCCTTATACAGCCTCATTACGTTTTAAATGAATCATGGACATAAGGGGACATTGGGCCTGATTCAGAGCCACTCGCGAGCGGCTGTCCGCTCGCAAGTGGGTCGATGTTCTGGACTGAGCATGCGCACGACGGAGGGAGCTCCGTCGTGCGCATGCGCCAGACGCGACGAGCGAAGGAAAGTCCTTCGCTCGTTGTGTCTGATCAAAGGGGGCGTGCTGTCGATGTTGATTGACAGCACGCCCCCTTTGGTAGGCGTGCCGGGGGCGTGCCTCCCTGACGGGGGCGTTCCCACGGGAACGCCTCCCATCAGAAGCCGGCCCACTGACATCACTAGTGATGTCAGTGGGAGTGATTTTGGCTCTGATAGAGCCAAAATCACTCCGGAGCTTGCGGTTGAAAACCTCAACCGCAGGCTCCGGCTCGCAGTTTCGATGGTCGCGATGGTCAAGACAATCGCGGCCATCAAACAGCACGCTCGTATAGCCTGTGGGTGGTGACCCACAGCTATACGAGCGTCCAGGAGGACGCTCCATTTTCATGGAGGCCGGCCCTCATTCAGAGCGTGCGCTCTGCTCAGAGCGTACGGCTCTGAATGAGGGCCTTTGTGTCTTTTTTATGGTGCGTACACACGGTACGATTAAAATGCACGATATGAACGATAACGATATCAATGCATTTTTCGGTGCCTCCAACCCACCAACGACCTGCGATGTGCGGGCACATATGAACGATATCGTCCATCGACCGTGCGTGCAGGCCAACCTGGTCGATATCGACCAGGTTACTATAGCGGGTCGTTGGCCATCGTAGGTGGGTTGGAGGTGTGCTGGATGATCGATATCGATCATCCAGCACACCCGGGAGATCGTTCAACTATATCATTATCGTCGACGATCGTCCCGTGTGTATGCACCATTACCCGTGTGGAAGAAATCTTTGGCACAGATAGAAGCCATAGGGGCACAAAATAAAACTGTAAAAATATTACATTGGTCATTACAGGCACTATGGGGTTAATGTATCAAGCAGCGAAAAGAGTGGAGACGTTACCCATGGCAACCAACCAGCTTCCAGGTACCATTTATTAAGTACATTCTATAAAATGATACAAGCTGATTGGTTGCTATGGGCAACTTCTCCACTGATCCACTCTTTTCATTGCTTAATCCGTAAACTGCTTAGTTCTCTTTGGCACTCATTTAGGACACTATTTACTACAATACGCATTTCAAATGCGTATTGTAGTGTGATAGTTTCACCTAAATTCGCATTGCGAATTTACAAATGATCACGAAAATGCATCAACATTCTCAAGCAGGGACAGAGCTTGCGAAAAAGTACCGTCCCTGCGAATCCTCACTGCACACAGCTCTCTATTCTTACAAAAAAAAACAGTGAGAGAGCCTCTGCGCATGTGCCGACGTCAGCTAGGGGGAACCCTGCTTAACGCCATCTCCAGATGGCGTTTTTATAGCAGGACTCCCACCAGGTATTTTTTCACAATTCCCCCTTAGTAAATTACAGGCAGATCGCATTTCCCATCACGAGTATGGGAAAAGCGATCAGCTTGCTAAAGAATTGCGAATGAAAGGTTTTGGAGTAGTTTTTCACGAAACTACTCCAATTGCTCTTTAATACATTTTATTGAAACTAAAATAATGTGAAAATTCCAAACTCTAATTATCACATATTTTAAGTAAGCAGATCACATTTCCCATAATTGTAATGGGAAATGTGATTTGCCTGAGATTTACTTAAAATAAATTGTGAAAAAATACTGGGAGAAGCCTTGTGATAATAACGCCACCTGGAGATGGCTTTATCCAGGGTTCCCCGACTTGTGAGGGGGGGTTGCGGTATCCAGCGGTGGGTGCATGCGCAGACACAGTCTCCCTGTATTTTTTCCAAAAAAACCCAGGGAGAAGTTTGCAGACGAGGGGCCTGATTCTGCAGGGATCGTAATTGCAAAGCAGCATGCAGGCTATAGATATAATGTATGCATGCAGGCTATAGGTATATGATGTATGCACGCAGACTTTAGGTATATGATGTATGCACGCAGGCTATAGATATGATGTATGCACGCAGGCTATCGGTATATGATGTATGTACACAGGCTATAGATATGATGTATGCACGCAGGCTATAGGTATATGATGTATGCATGCAGGCTATAGATATGTATGCACGCAGGCTATAGGTATATGATGCACTCAGGCAGCTTTGCAATTGCGACCCTTGCAGATATGGTAATGCAGCAGGAGGCATCATGCCTCCTGTGCATTACTTATCCGAGCTGTGTTGTCCAATGCAGCATCGGATACCCTGCGACCATCGGCCGGCGGCGGTGACCCATGGGGTCCTGCAGCCGGCTGCCGCAGTTTAGAGAAAGAGGCCAGGAAGTCTCCATCAGCCGATGGAGATCCTGGCATCTTCCCTCTCCTGCAACGGTGGCGACCTGAGATTCGCAGGGCCAGAGCTATATCGCAAGCTCTGTCCCTGCAAGGGATGTTTGATAAATCCCTGTGATATTTTCTAATTCGCAATGTGAATTTAGGGCCGTATACAATTAGTTTAGCACCCGCGATAAAGTTTCGCATGCCGGATTTTCCGCCAACATCGCGTGTTTTGGACACGGAAACGTATCATGCGCGCCCCCGCTATTCGCCCTATTCAATTCCAAACCATGCGAAAACGGGACCTGAAGAATGTGAAACAGGCGGAAAGTGCTGTCAGAAGTGGGAAAATCAGCCTGAACCCCCCAAAAAGATGCACTAACATTGGGGATCAATATAGATGAGTACTAATAGCTCTAATAAAGTTATTTTGGGTACTTACGTTTTGACAATTGCTTGCTTTTAGCGTCCTTATAAAAGTGGTGAAGCAGTATTTTTAGGTGAAAATAAGTAGTCCTGTCAAATTTGGGGTACTTGATAATGGGTGTGAGCATATTTTAAATTCTCTAAAGTGTAGTTAAAAAAAATGGGAAAAACGCTCCTGCAATCATACAAACACCTGACCCATCCTTGCAGACCCCCCAAAAGTATATTTCGCTAGTTTTTATGCTTGTCCCCCCACTTTTAACTTTTTCGTCCCAAAATGAAAGTACTTTTTTGGGGTAAGTTTTTTTCAGGGATTTTTTTACACAGTTATCCTTTGGGGGTCTGTCCCAAGGGTTCTGAGTGGTTTCCCCACAATTGCGCCCCAAAATAAAAAAATTGCACCTCTTTTCTCCTGCTACTCAGAGGCGAATCTTTTTCGCATTTTACATTGCATTGACTTTCCGCATACGAGTAGAATATGTAGATAAGTTTCTGCTACTCGAAAAGTCGAGATCGGCGATACTTTTCCGCGCATCTTGGATTTTCGTGTCTAATTGAATATGCCCTTAGGGCCTGTTTCAATTAGCCGCGATAAGTCTGTTTCTGCGGAAAAGTATCGGCGGTGACCTCTTTTTCGCCATGCGAAAAGTTTCCTTCATATTCAATTCCAAAGACTTTTCGCGAGTGTGAAAACTCAATGCAGTGGGACCTGCGATAAATTTTCGCCTATGAATAGGTGTCGACTAAAAGTGCAGATTTGGGGTTTTGAGGTGCAAAGCTGCGGAAACCCCCCTGCACCCTTGGGACAGTCCCACAGAGGTAAACTGCGTTAAAAAAAATTAAAGAAAAGTCCTTAGATCACCACAGTACTTTAGTTTTGGGGGTGAAAAAGTCCAAAGTTGGGGGACAAGCTTAAAAACTAGCAAAATAGACTGCAGGGGGGTCCCCAAGTATGCCCCAGGTGTTTTTAAGTTTGCAGGTGCTTGCGGCAGGTGGATTTTGTACAATTTTTTAAACTTCACTTTAGCAACTTAAAAATATGCTTGCACCAATTTTCGTGTACCCCAAATTTGCTGGGACTACTTTTTTTCTTAAACCCCCCCCCTGCTAAATACTATTCTTCACCACTTTTGCAAAGACGCTAAATAGCAGCTATTGAGGGCATTTAAGTACCCCAAATACCTTCAGCAGGTCTATTCAGGGGTAACTAGAGTGAACCCCAATTTGAGTGCATCTTTTAGGGGGTGTCTGGCTGATTTCCCCAACTCTGACAGCACTTTTCGCCTGTTTGCGTTTCGCCGGGTCCCGTTTTCGACGATTTGTAATTGAATACGAGGATAAGTGGGGACGCGCGCAATACTTTTTCGCATTGAAAACCGGCGATGTCGGCGAAAAGTCCACCATGTGAAAAGTACGGGACTTTTCGCGTCTAATTGAATATGCCCCTTAGTCGGAAATATCACACTACTGTACAACCACATTTTAAATGCGGATTGTAGTCTATAGGGCCCATAGTGCTGCAGCTATGCTGATACTTGGCCCTAAGATGAAGGGGGCCCAGGATTGAGAACCTGCCGGGTCCTTACCCAGGGTGGAGAGCAATCACTTACCAAACGAGCTCTGGTTGTGCTTTTCGTTGAACATCCTCAGTGTGGGACTGTAGGAAAGAGGAAAATAGAAAAACTATAGCACAGTGTGTGACATGTGGCACCAAGTAAAATTGTGAATGGAGCATTATAGTCCAGGGGTTCCCAAACACGGTCATCAAGGCTCCCCAACAGGTCAGGTTTTACAGATATCCATGGTTGAACACAGGTGGTTAAATCAAATTGACCGAGGTACTAATTGTCACCTGTGGTCAACCATGGATAGTTTTAAAACCTTTACTGTTGGGGAGCCTTGATGACCGTGTTTGAGAACCTCTGTTATAGCTGTTTATTTCCTTATGATTCATAGTGTTGAAGGAAATTCATGGTGGACACAAACCCTGAAAAGGTTAATTGGTTTCCATAAAACATGTAAATGGAATATTGAATTAGAATTTCGTCCTGGTAATAATGTTCTTCCACCATGTGTCCTCAGATAATTAAGAAATATATATTGTCCTTTCTGCATTGTATTTAATTATTTTTGCACATAAAACATTGAAACGCTTACCCTTAGTCCGGGGAAATGAAATAGTCTCTGATTATATAAAGTACTTCTTATTCTGCAATAAATAAAAACGCAATCACTGTGCACTCGCGGATAAAAGGTTGTTATGGCATCCAGGTTAGCTGGTTCGCCCTGATTGACGTATAATTCCATTGTAGTCCTTACGGTTTTGAATCTTCGTAAATTGCCATTAAAATCTGCAAATAAAACTTCCTTTATGGATTCTTTCCCTGGACTGACGGCTGTAGTATCACAACACAATATTACCAATTCTACCAATCACATAAAGCATTTTACCATAATACAAAACTCTGAATTATCGTCATAAACATTGAAAATACTTGTTCGATTAATTACATTACTTTGTTTCTTAGATCAGTTCACTGCTGGAATTCTCTGTTGCTATCAACATAAAATAATATAATTTACTCAGTGATTTTAAATCCTTACATTCCGTTCACCCTGAGGTCGTTATAACAACATAACGATCCTGTATTATCTCAAACAATTTCAGTATTCTCGCATACTTAAGATTCAAATTCCGTTCATTCGCTGGTCTCAATGTAAGTGCTGAGGTCAAAGCTAACCTGCTCTGATAAATCTTGCTAATTGCCCCCAATTAACCAGGTGAGGCCATTAGACCTAAGAATTAAATTGCTTATGTTATCCACCGTCAAAACAGAAGAAGTCAGGCTGTAGTGTACAGAGCTCTATCACAGCTGAATGAATGAGATATATGAGTCGCTTTTAAATGTACAGTATCACTTCTAGACATAATTTAGAGTATAATATGTCAATTATTAAACATATTCAATCATGTTGGACAGATCACTACTTTTGGGAAACTCTTCCGCTGTGTATACTACGGCATTCAATGTTTATGGGAAGACGCGACACTCCAATTTCCTCTGTGTGCGAATTGCAAACTTTTTTTGTTTTTGGACATTTGGCGTTTGGTTCACTTCAGGGACGTTGATCTTTAACTGGGATGGGTATGGGATGCAGGCACTCGTAATCACGGCGGCATACATGCCTAGCCTCCCGGTTTTCGCGCGAGGCTCGCGATTTTTCGGGTAACCCCCCCGCACCCCCGGAAGGGTAGGCACTTCTCCCGCATTCTGCCCACTCCCTAGTGAAGTTGGCAGAATGGGGAGAATTTCTGCGGTGATCGCCAGTCCCTGTGTAGGGGCGGAGCTTAATGACGCAATTCTTAATGAATTGCGCCATTTGGCCCTGCCCCCTATGCAAATGTGTGTTAATCGCAGTAACTTCCCACTGAGGGGGCGGGGCTTAATGCCACAAACCATCAGGCCCCACCCCCATCACAACTCACTTGCTTCTCCTCCCTGGACATCTCCCGGGGAGGAGAAATTACAGGTAGGAAACTATGCTCGGCAGTCAGAATCCAGATGCCAGCATTGCATCAGGGTTAAGATACCGACACCCATCGGTTAGTATCCTAACCCTCGCCCTCTCCCTACTCCTAACTCTAACTCTTCCCCTGTGCTAAACCTAACCTCCCCCTGCGCACCCTAAACCTAACCCCCCCAGGTGCCTAACCCTCCCCTTCCCCTGTGCTAAACCTAACCTCCCCCTGCACACCCTAAACCTAACCCTCCCCCCCCAGGTGGCTAACCCTCACCCTGCTCCTAGTGCCTTTGTTTAAGGCACAGAATTATTACAAATAGTGTATAGAATTTCCTGCAGGCTGTGTGTATAAAGTGTATATAAAACATAAAACCATTCCGTGTTTAGATTTAGGTCCCATTCCCAAAATATTTAATTATGATATTCAAATATTCCAAAATAAGGAATATTCCGGTATCCAGTTACCCTTGTCCCAAGCATTTTGCATACGGGAGACTCAACCTGCATATATTTAAGAAAAAGTATGGTGACAAGGAAAGGACGGCCAGAATGAGCACAGTCCGCACAATAACAACCAACAACATGCTCTGTAGGCGGATACCACCCAAGGTGCACCACTCAATGTTAATACAACTACAACAATGGTATCCACTCAACCTTCTAACTTGTCTAGTCACCCAGTTGGGTGTTGATGCTGCCCCCTGTCAGGGTGGTACAGCTAACTATCCACCCCAAATTAAATAATTGCACCCGGGCTAGTGAGCTGCCGATCTTTCATGCCACAAAATAGCCAGCGATAAATCACCAACCAACAAAAACAATAAGGGACAGAGGGTGGGAAGACTCGAACAAAGAGGCTTTGGCCCTCAGCCCAAGCCTTTAAATAAACACAGACAAAGACACACCCCTTCCACACCATAGGCAGGCTAAGTCACGTGATCAGCACTCATGTCAGTCCCCATCCTAGACCTCATTCTTATAACAATCATTTGGTTACCTCTTAACAAGTAAAATAAAATGTTGTTTTCGCGTGTGGGTGCATAACCAGTTGCCTTCCTATTCCTGCCACCAGCAGTGAATAGGAACAGTAGCCGAGTACTTCGCAACACAACACATTTCACAGCTAAATTAAACTTGCTAATAAATTCCATCTTCGTACATCTCTAATCTGTAGCTGTAATAATAGTAGAGGCCATTATGTGGGTGATATTTCAAGGGAATTTATTGATTTGACATGTTTGGGGTTAGGAAATGTTTTCTCCTTCTGGGAGGCTGAGCTGGCGCTCATCAGCACAATTCAGATTTATAAAAAATTTAGCTTTGATGGACCTGATCACAAATGACATGAAAATACAGATTCTACATAAAGACAGAACAAGGACAGAGGAGGATGACTGAGGAGGTTCAGATGTGAGATGCAAAGTAGAAAGGGTCCTGCTCGTGAGACGGAGAGTAGAAAGGGTCCTGCTCGTGAGACGGAGAGTAGAAAGGGTCCTGCTCGTGAGACGGAGAGTAGAAAGGGTCCTGCTTGTGAGACGGAGAGTAGAAAGGGTCCTGCTCGTGAGACGGAGAGTAGAAGGGTCCTGCTCGTGAGACGGAGAGTAGAAAGGGTCCTGCTCGTGAGACGGAGAGTAGAAAGGGTCCTGCTCGTGAGACGGAGAGTAGAAGGGTCCTGCTCGTGAGACGGAGAGTAGAAGGGTCCTGCTCGTGAGACGGAGAGTAGAAAGGGTCCTGCTCGTGAGACGGAGAGTAGAAAGGGTCCTGCTCGCGAGACGGAGAGTAGAAAGGGTCCTGCTCGCGAGACGGAGAGTAGAAAGGGTCCTGCTCGCGAGACAGAGAGTAGAAAGGGTCCTGTTCGCGAGACGGAGAGTAGAAGGGTCCTGCTCGTGAGACGGAGAGTAGAAAGGGTCCTGCTCGTGAGACCGAGAGTAGAAAGGGTCCTGCTCGCGAGACGGAGAGTAGAAAGGGTCCTGTTCGCGAGACGGAGAGTAGAAGGGTCCTGCTCGCAAGACGGAGAGTAGAAGGGTCCTGCTCGCGAGACGGAGAGTAAAAGGGTCCTGCTCGCGAGACGGAGAGTAGAAAGGGTCCGGCTCGTGAGACGGAGAGTAGAAAGGGTCCTGCTCGTGAGACAGAGAGTAGAAAAGGTCCTGCTCGCGAGACGGAGAGTAGAAAGGGTCCTGCTCGTGAGGGATGACAGTCTAGAAGGAGAGGGTGATGCCGTGACATTAGGTCCTACAGTGGAGATGGGACTGAAGCTGGTAGAACATGAGGAGGGCAGAGAGAGTGGTAGCAGGTGGGTGTAGTATAATCTCTAGTGACCAGGTCGGTTTTGGGAGAACACTAAAAAGATAGAAGTTTGGGGGAGAATACAGGTCATGCAGCTACAGTAGGTAATTCCATACAAGTGCAGAGGAGCGTGGGAGAAGTCTCGGAGGCAGAAGTGAGAGGTGGTGATCGGAGGAGGCGATATGTAGGATTAGAGACAGATAGAAGAGGGTGAGAGGGAGAGTATCTCCTTATAATTAATTGTGACTTACAAACTAGGTTTCTAACTAATTAATATAGCTTGGAAAGTATAAAACAAAAGATGTGAAAGTTTAAAAAAAAAAAAAAAACAGAAGCTGACAAACAATTGTGCCAAACGCCCTCCCCAACGCCCGTTCACATTAGTCAAACAATTCAAATGTTGCTCCAACTGGAACCAGTCGCCCTCTGTAAATGTCTCAGTCTTTTCTAGGTGGTCAGTATAGATTTCTAACTCTCAGCGTGTGGAATGAGCCCTCTAACTGACATATCGCAGATCAATTGCTGGAAGCGGAAGCACGCCCCCTGATCGGCAAATGTCTGGGATAACTTCCCACGTCTTTCTGCAGAGGCCAATTAACGTAAAATACCTATTAATATTGAGGCGTCATTAAGTCTAATGAATTGTCATGTCACTGAGCATGAAGCGTTAAATGGAATCAATGAATCCAAAACAGCCTAAGGTGCTGAATTCATTAACACTTTTACTGCGCCTCATAGCACATTTGCACGTAGGCGTTACCTATTTGTGGAATATGTATATAAACAGGAGACTGTGTGATAGAACAAGGCTTCGCTTCAAAAAACACCATCTAAAGTGACCCAGCGCACGTTCGGTGCTATGAAATTGGCCCCTTAATTTCTCCTCCGCTGTTACGGCTGATAGTATTGATTATACGCTCCGGTTGGTCCCTCGTAAAATTCTTTCAGGAATAAAGAAGGGATTGTGGGTAATCCCATCAATTTTCTACGTTCCTACATCTGGGGAAGTTCTCACTCCGGCTAAATTGCCCCTTGCTAGTTAGATAAGTACAAAGGAATTTAAATGGTATAAAATTGCTACCCGTTATTCTAATTGCATTTTCTGAGACGAGCTTTGTTCCCCTGTAATGAACTGCTGCGTGTGTACATCATTATTTGGACGTTGTAAATCAATACAGTGTTTAGCAGGCATCTCCCTGAGGAAATTACCTTTTCAAATGGCAGGTGAATATCTGATTGTTCCCTGGTTTGTTCTAAATAAATGTTTGTAGTCATTAACCTATCTCTCTCATCCTCAGGTCCCAGACAAAATGCTGCTGACAAATTAAACTTTTCATTTTGAACATATATTTTATTTCTCCGCCGTAAGTTGCCCAGTTGTTGCTCAGGCGACGTGTAATTTCATATTGCGAAATCCACCCATGTTGGAGGCACTAAGGGCCTGATTTTGATTCGAACGCAAAGTCAATGTCGGATGCAGAGGTGGGGCTGCAACGCAGTCAAAAATTCAAATAGGGGAACCACACCAACTGCCATGTGAGTCCCAGCCGGCGATGTTGGGCAGGGTTTGGGGTGGCAGTTGGTGTGGCTCCCCTATTTAAACTGTAGACTGTGCTGCAGCTCCACACCTGGAGCCGCCACTGTTGGAGACCATAACCTGACGGAGAATCTGCACCCAGCAAGGGGCTGGTGCATGTTTTGATGGTGCGACCGATGATTGTGTCTAAAGATGCGCCAAACGTCAGGCGCTGAAAGTGGACGCCCCAGTCCTTGCACTTTCAGGCGAACGCTTGTACACCAGGGAAGGGCTTGTAAACGAAATATGCATAAAATTGCAGAAGCAATACCGGCAAAAGGACACATGGACGCTACAGCGTCCGACTTAGGGACATATTCAATTAGCCACGATAAGTCGTTTTCTGCAAAAAGTTTTAGCCGGTGACGTCATTTCGCCAGGCGAAAACTTATCCCCGTATTCAATTCCAAAGATTTTTCGCCGGTGCGGAAAGTCAATCCATTGGCATTCGCCTATGAAATGCAGTAAAAAAAAAGTGCAGTTTAGGGGTGCACAGTTGCGGAAACCCCCCTGCAGCCTTGGGACAGTCCCCCAAAGGTAAACTGTGTCAAAAAAAGTTTAAAAAATACTTAAGAACACCCCAAAAAAGTACTTTCATTTTGGGGGCGAAAAAGTACAAAGTTGGGGGACAAAGTTAAAAACTAGCGAAATAGACTTCAGGGGGGCCCCCAAGTATACCCAAGGTGTTTTTAAAATTGCAGGTGGTTGCGGCAGGTGGATTTTTTGTTTTTTAAAACTTCACATTAGTAACTTCAAAATATGCTAGCACCCATTTTCATGTACCCCAAATTTGCTGGGGCAACTTATTTACACACAAAAAAATTTGCTAAATGCTCTTCTTCACCACTTATGCAAAGACGCTAATTAACAGCTATGGAGATCATTTAAGTACCCCAAAAACCTTCAGCAGGGCTATTCGGGGGTATCTATAGTGACCTCCAATGTTAGTGCATCTTTTGGGGGGTGTCAGGCTGATTTCCCCAGATCTGACAGCACTTTTTTCCTGTTTCAGTTTCACCGGGTCCCGTTTTCGCGTCCTCTGGAATTGAATAGGGAGAAACACGCGATGTAGGCGGAAAGTCCGGCAGGCGAAACTTAGCCGACTTTTCGCGGCTAATTGAATATGCCCCTTAGTTTCAAGCCCTAAATTGTTAAAAGAATATGTGTGTACGGCTTCACTCAGTCATTACCAGCTGAGACATGGAGATAACAGTCAGCATCATGTGACATATGTCAGACAGATGGAGTAGAATTACTGTACATCCTTGACGCATATGTCAGCTAATGCTCATTGACTATGCAAAAAGTGTGATAGTATTCCTTGTGTCTGGGAAGCCCAGTGACTTGACTGCATCACCTGTAGAACTTCCATCCTCTTCTTTGGGTCTCTGGAACACTCAAAATTTACTAAGCGGCGGTTTGACAGCGGTTTCTATTCTATTCTAAACTCCGGCGGTTTGGTGGCGGTTTCTATTGTATTCTAAACCCTGGGGGTTGGTGGTGGTTTCTATTGTATTCTAAACCTCGGGGGTTGTTGGTGGTTTTGCAGCGGTTTCTAAATGACATCCCTGTTCTATTCTATTCTAAAATGTGTTTTGACGGCAGTTTTGCTGCGGTTTTGGCCTTAGTAAATCTGCAGATAGCAAAACTGCCGCCAAACCACAGTCAAAACCCATTTTAGAATAGAATAGAACAGGGCTGTCATTTAGAAACCACTGCAAAAGCGCCACCAAACCCCCGGGGTTTAGAATAGAATAGAAACCCCCACCAAACCGCCGGGGCTTAGAATAGAATAGAAACTGCCGTCAAACCACCGCTAAGTAAATTTTGCCCTAATTATTAAAATAAGATGATCATTTTATAGAAGACTGGGAGGCAGAAGTCTCGCTGGAGCCCCCTGGAGGAGGGGAGGGGGTAGTGCACAATGCTTTGGGCTGCCAATGCTGTGTATCTCCTCCTGAGACCTAAGACAATGTAAACAGTTAATATCTGCCTACAACAATCCATTAGAGATAAAAAAAAATATGTTGATATATACATAAAATCACACACTGCCTATATGCAGCGACACCTTCTCTTCTCACCTTATCCAAACAGAGCTGTTAATTTGTGAAGCTAAATACTCTAATTGCCATTTTTCTGGCTTTAATTTTGGCGCTAATGAGGGAGGAGAGGACCATGTCCCCCAGACGGCAGACTCGCTAGTTAACCCTTTATGGGCTGCTGTATCTCTGGGAATTGTTCAATTCTCATGATTAAGGGCCTGACGAAGCGAGGATTGTTGCGTTTTGCGCATGCGCGAGCATCGCAGCGCACGTTCTCGAAGGTCTCACTGCGATCGGACCGCGATCACAGTGACTGCGTAGACCCATCGCAGAGTGATTGACAGGAAGTGATCGTTTGAGGGTGGTGACGGAGTGGGGGGGGTCGGGGAAACGCGGGTGTGTCAGTACGTATGAACGCCACTACTGGGGCGTGCATAAATTAGTTATTGCGACGCCATACGCAGCTGGGGCTTTCACTGCGGGTATTGACGTTAGCAACTTCTGAGTAAGGTCGGAGCTTGTGCAAGTGTGGGTGAGGCTGCGATGGTACTCGATATTACCGATGGTTTTGCAGACTTGCTAAGTATTACAGAAGTGTGTAAGGTAAAGTGGGCGTCCTTATGTTTGGCTGTGACAGCATTGCAATTGCAATCATCAGCATATTTTCGCAGTGAGACTGCGTGCCTAATCGCGGATGCGATCGCAATAGCCATCCATACTGAATCAGGCCCTAAGACCCCTAGAGGGATCTAAACTTTGACTACTGCTATGCACTAAATTGGAAGAATACATTATTTTCTTGCTGTGTATCTATAAGCCTAGTGAGCGCCCTGATCTATGGACTATGGACCTAATTCAGAGATGTACCTAAACCCCATGTTATTAGATATGTTAAGAGGCTGCACGGTGCATGCACAGATCTGGGACTACGATGGCGCTCACAGTGCCCCAAACGGCGCAGGATTATTGACATACTGCTGGTGTTTGGAGGGCAGCGACAGGCCGGCGACACAGAGTGTTCCTGTAAAACTAGGGAGTGTTAGCTCCATTTTCTGGGCGTGCCGAAACCAGTGGCGTGATTTTCCCTGATATCATGGGTAACCCTCGGACGCAGTGGCATATCAGAGAAGCTGGCAGCGGACGTCTTTTTACTTAAGACGCCTCCTGCAGTTTTTGCATATGTAGCACAGTCGCTGCGTGCAAAGATGCAACGACTGTGCTACTGCATCCATCTCTGCATCAGACGATATGTTTGTATGAATGCAATAGGTGGACTTTGGACCTCATTCAGACCCGCTCACAAGCACTGAGTGCTCGCCAGCGGGTCGATGTTTAGGCCCTGTGAAATCGCAGCGGCCGCACTGCGCGTGCACTAGCCCAGAAGCGAGAGAGAAATTCTCTCGCTCCGGGGCTCGCTACCAACGGGGCGGCTGACGATGTTGATCAACAACTCGCCCCGTTTAGTAGTCGGGGAGGGGGGGGTGGTTTCACAAACGGAGGCGTTCCTTAAGGAACGCTTGCCGTTTTGTGGGCGGCCGCACTGACATCAGCAGTGATGTCAGTGGGGAGCTTCCTGCTCGATCAGAGCAGGAAGCTCCCATGGGCTTGCGGTTGCCGAGACCCAACCTCAAGGGTCTCGTCGCAAGCCCCGATGGCCATCGCGACCATCAACCTGGTCAGTCGCTAAAGCTGTGGGTGGTAACCCACAGCTTAGCTAGCGACCAGGAGGCCGCACTTCAAAATACAAGCGGCCGCCCACATTCAGAGCGAGTGCTCACATTTTGCGAGCGCCTCTTAATGAGGGCCTTTGTGTGTGTGTATGTCTCTCTCTCTCTCCCCCCCCCCTCTCTCTCTCTCTCCCTCTCTCTCTCTCTCTCTTCCTTGTCAGTAAACAGTAAACCATTGTAATGACTGGATACTGTATGTTATGGAAAATCTGACAGTACAGTCCCCATGTGACAAGACATTTATTGTACTGAGGGCCTGATTCAGCAAGGAACGCGCGCTAGCAGACGCACGCACCCGTCCGCTGCGAGGATATGCTAATTAATGCATACGCACGGAGATAGCAGCACAAGATGCAGACGCCCAGCCCTATATTATGCCGCCCATCTCCCTTTACTCAAAGCCTGATGAGTACGCAAGATAGCGTAAACATCGGTAACATCGAGAACCATTGACCACATTTGCATAATAGTGGTTGACCAGACCTCACGCAGGATCTTGGCACCTTCCTGTGTGCACGGAGTCTCTTCACTGCGTGCGGCACAGCAGTGGCTAATTTATGCATGCCCCTAAATCGGCGTCCCAACGCACGGGCACACCTGCGTTCGCCCGACCACCCCCCATCACAAACAGCATTTCCTGTCAATATCGGAAAGGGTCTTGCTTGCATGCTGCGTGTAGTCTGTGTACGCTTACCCAACCGCACTATGCGCTCGCAAGCAGGTCGATGTTTGCCCTCTGCACGAGACCCGGCCAGCGAAGGGCGCTCCGTCGCTACGGGTCTCTCACCAAAACGGGGCGGCTGTCGATTGTGATTGACAGCTCGTCCCGTTTTGGAGACGGGCGGTGGGATGGCTACACAAACGGAAGCAATTCCGAAGGAAGGCCTGCCGTCTGTGGGAGGCACCACTCACATCACCAGTGATGTCAATGGTGAGCTTCCTGCTCTATTTAGAGCAAGAAGCTCACTGGGGCTTGCAGGAACGAGACCCTACCACAGGGATCTCGTCGCGATTGTCGCGACCATTGCGACCATCACCTGGCCGCTCGCAAAAGCTGTGGGTGGTCACCCACAGCTTAGCGAGCGGCCAGGAGGCCGGCTCCATAAAAAAATGCCCTGATCCAGAGCGAGCGCGTCCGGCTCTGAATCAGGGCCTCTGTATCTTCAGTAAGATTTGTGTAAATAAGCATAGAACGCCTGATGTACCAAAATCAATGTGTCAGATGAGTGTGAGAGCTTATATTATACAGTACAGAGGTGCGATATTGACCTTCAAAACACACATCATACTTGAGGATCAACCAGTCTATGGCTCTGTGGACTACAATTACCAGCATACCCAAAAATATACTGGTAGGTTAGTTGGCTCCCAAAAAATTAACCCTAGTGTGTATGTGTGTGAGCATGTCGTAGGGAACATAGGGCCTGATTCAGAGCCGGACGCTCTGACCAGAGCGCTCGCTCTGAATCAGGGCCGTCCTAGCTTAAAATGGAGCGGCCTCCTAGCCGCTCGCATAGCTGTGGGTGACTACCAAAAAGATGGTCGCGATGGTCAAGACCATCGCGACCATCGGGCTTGCGACGAGACCCTGCGGTAGGGTCTCGCTTCCGCAAGCACAGGAGTGCTTTTGGCTCTATCAGAGCCAAAAACACTCCCACTGACATCACTAGTGATGTCAGTGGGGTTGGACCCAGATGGTAGGCGTTCCCATGGGAACGCCTCCGTCTGGGCAGCCACGCCCTCGGCACGCCCACCAAAAGGGGCGTGCTGTCACTCACCATCGACAGCACGCCCCCTTCCCCGTCGCTCGCCAGGTCTCGCGCATGCGCACATCGGAGGCACCTCCGTTGTGCACATGCGCATTTGGGTAACATCGACCCGCTTGCGAGCGTACAGTGCTCGCGAGCGGGTCTGAATGAGACCCATAGATTGTAAGCTGCACAGAGGCAGGGACTGATGTGAATGGACAAATATTATCTGTAAGGCGCTGCGGAATATGTGTGTGCTATATAAATAACTGGTAATAATAATAACTAATACAGTTATTGTGATGTATACTTTTTTACACCAAAAATCCAGGTCTGACCCGGGGGTTGGAACAGGGGACCTGATTCAGACCCGCTCGCTAGGCATGCGTTCGTACCCTGCCAATGTTTGCAATGTGCGTATGCGTATAAGACGCAGTGCACATGCGCGAACCAGTCCATGCGATTGGGAAGCGTTTGCACGCTCCTCGCTAGAATGAGTGACAGGATGAGCCATTTGTGGGTGGTGGTTGATGGTAACGGGGGTGTGGTGGTGCGAGCGCAGGCGTGTCTGTGTGTCTGAACGCCGTTTCAGGGGCGTGCATAATTAAGACGCATCGCCAGCATACAAATCACATGGCTGAATAACACACTGACGCACTCGCAGTGCTTGCAGTAGGGCATGGTCAGCCACAAGTGCTGCGTATCGGTCCGATGTTACTCGATGTTACCGATTCTTGAATACACTTCCTGGAGATCACGTGTATTACAAAGGGAAAGTGGGCATCTTATGACAGGCTGGTGGGCGTCTAAATACACATGCGATCGCACGCCAAGACATAGTGGGCGTGCTAATGTCTAGCCGTGAGATCGACGGATTTGCATACTTTGGCAGCTGACGGCTGCGTGCGAATTCATCTAGCGAGCGGGTCTGAATCGGGCCCAGGGTTCCAATACGGATCACACCTGGTACTTAACCCTTTCATACTGCAGCGCCGACCCAGGATATTCCCGAGTCGGCGCCGTTCACACCAGAGCCGGGTCTGCATTGACCCAGCTCTTCCGAAGTTGCAATTGACGCTTGGAGATGACGTCATCTCCAAGTGCCACTGAAGTCGGCCAATGGGACGGCATGCGGAACGATACGGGTCATCGTGACCCGGATCGCGCCGTTTATACTGCAGGGTTTCACGGGTTGTTCCCACATTAAACCCTGCAAGTTACATGGGTTGGATTGCCGGGTCACTCGACCCGGTAATCCAACCCTGTCCCCTTTTACACCCAGAAGCAACCGGGGTTAGCCCTGCAATAACCTGGGTTTTAGCTCTAGTGCAAAAGAGGTATAACTAACTGAATGGTAACTTTGCAGAAATAATAGAAGGGGTGGGGGATATTAGTGGATAAAATATATTGATATAATTTATAGAGACATACTGCAGCAGATTTTCAATTGATCCTTTGCTTTTATTATCCTATGGCACATATTTGTACTGATAACATTGCCCTTAAAACATATGAAAACAGCTGTTTAAGGGCAGAATTAAGTATCACTAGAACGTAGAAAGATAACAGAAAGTATCAGAGATATCTCCTGCTGTCTGGTCACCAAGCTTTGCGGAAGCCATCCCAATAGCTTTCTATAGGGATGTGCGCCGGACCATTTTTGCGGGTTTGGATTTGGTTCTAATTCGTCGTCCGGCTTCGGATTTGGATTTTTTTACAAAAATTTACAAAAAGCTAAAATCACACAAATTGGGCTTTTTTTTTCTTCCTATATTATTAACCTCAAATAACATTAATTTCCAGTCATTTAAAGTCAGTTTAGACAACCTCACAGCTTGTAGTATTGTTTTCACCATTATTGGCCAAAGGTTGCAGTGAGCTGGCTGGTTACTAAGCGACAAAGCAGCGGCGCAGTGGCACATACACCACAGTTTAAAGCACATCAATGACACATTGCCACACAACAGTGGCAGGAATGAAAGGTAGTGCAAGATGGAATGGTCTTTGGCCCTCCCACCCACCCAGTGGGGTACGGCCAGCAGCTTCACAGTACTTGTTTACACAGTGGGCTACGGCCCAAGGAGTCACAGTCTTATTCACATTACACCGCATAGTGCCCCTGATTCACATTACACCATAAAGTAGTGTCTCATTTATGTTACGACACACAGTAGTGTCCCTTTTACACAATGCCCACAGTAGCAATGCCCCTTATACAATGCCCACAGAAACAGTGCCCCTTATACAATGCCCACAGCAATAGTGTCCCTTTCACAATGCCCCAGCAGTGGTGCCCCCTATGCAGTGCCCACAGTAGTAATGCCCTTATACAATTCCCACAGTAGTAGTGCCCCTTACACAATTCCCACAGTAGTAGTGCCCCTTATACAATGCCCACAGCAATAGTGCCCCTTATACAATGTCCACAGCAATAGTGCCCCTTACACAATGCCCCCAGCAGTGGTGCCCCCTATGCAGTGCCCTCTGTAGTAGTGCACCCTATTCAATGCCCCCAGTAGTAATGCATCTCGTAGTGCCCCCAGTAGTATGCCCCCATTAAAACTTGAAGTGCCCCTAATTGTTTGCCCCCAGTAGCATGCCCTCATTAGAAGCACCCCCAGTAGTACTGTATGCCCCCATTAGTAATGCCCATGCAGTGCCCCCAGTAGCGCCCCCTTACACAAACACATACACACACAAAGAGAAAAAAAAAAACTTACCTGAATCCCCACTCCTGCCATGACCGCAGCCGTCCGTTCCTCTCTGCACCCGCAGCTGGGGGAGCCGGAAGACGGAGCTCATGACTGAGCTCCTGCCGGCTCCCTCCTTTTACGCAGGAGCCAATGAGAGTCTGTCTGACTCTCATTGGCTGCTATAACAAACACACAGCCGTCAGCGCGACAGTGTGTTTGTTACAGTGTAGGGCAGACCACTCTAACTGCGTTCTGCCCTACACTTGTGGAGCCCTGACGTCGTATTCTCTCGCGAGGATCCGATGTCAGGAGGTTGCGGCTCGGCCTCGAAGGGGGATCCTAGTCAGACTGGGAACACCGGACAGCGTTCGGGTGGACTCAAATCCCCTATGTTCGGAGCGGTTCGGATTCTGTGGAATCTGAACCGCTCATCCCTAGTTTTCTATGGGAGAGGTATGTAACAAGCTATGAGACTAGGTGGCATAAGCCAGCTAACCTCAATGTAGCAGTCCCGCCGGGAGGGATCTTGGTGGGCAGGAGCCGTTTGCGATGTCCATCGCCACACTTTCGGATTGCACATTTGCATTTGGGGGGAGGGAGTGGCCTGGCGGAGACTGCGGACTGCCCTGGAGGACCAGACTGTTTGCAGTGCAGGCTCTCTCGCTGTGTCAGGAGCCAAGTGCTGAACGTAATGCTACAGTGCAGCACCTGGCTTCTGTCACTGAGTGAGGGGGAGTCGACACTTTGGTGTCACCCTTCGGCGGGTGACTCCCGGTTGTGGTCTGAACCCCCCACACTCCCCTTGTAACGCCACTGCTTACAGGGATGTGTGATGAATTGCATGAACCTGGTAGTAGGGAGACAGTTAGAAGGTGCCATTTAAGATGCTAGAAAAATAGTAGAATGCATAATTTTGCACAGTCATGCCCATGGTAAAACATATGCGCCCTCTTGAGCTCTGGGCCTGATTCAGACCCGTTCGCTAGATGCGGACGCTCGCTCCCAGCGTATGCAAATTTGGCTAAGTGATGGCAAGGCAGGCGTTCGCACGGCAAGGCATAAGCACGCCCACTATGTCTTGGCGCACGATGGCGGTGTGTATGCAAACGCCCATTAGCCTGTCTTTAGATGCCCACTAGCGCACATCATCTCCAGGAAGTGTATGCAACCATCGGTACATCGGGTTCCATCGGAAGTGAGCACAGCGCTTGAGGTTGACTATACCCTACCACAAGCACTGTGAGGATTTCAGTGTATAATTCAACCAGGTGACGTGTACTATGACGCTGGCTGGTAATTATGCACGCCTCTGAAAACGGCGTTAAGAAGCTCAGGCACGCCTGCGTTCGCACCTCCACTCCTCCGATTCCAGTGGCCTGCCCGTCACCACCCACAAACGAGACCTGTCACTCATTCAGCTGGGCTGTCTCTGCTGGGCGAGCGAATGCTTCCCGACCGTTCGGCCTAGTTTGCGCACGCGCACTGCGTTGCATACGCATACGCACATTGCAAAACATTGCTCGCTCCAAGCGATCGCTTGCTAGCGAACGGGTCTAAATCAGGCCCTCTGTGCGCCTAGGTCTTGCTTTTACAGTCTCCTTGAACTGGTTTTTCAAAAGTAGGCAAGTATGCTCAACACTGGTTCCAGACTCACGCACCACCGCCCAAGTACTGATTGACATCGATTGGGCAGGAAGCCAAATTTACCTATGGATGTAAAATACACAAATAGACCAACACTTATAAATTATAAATGTGAGGAATGCAAAGTAGCCTTAGATATGACATTGCTCCTGATCGCTCAAGAGCCTTTTTAATGTACATTCAACATCTTGAATATCTGTTGTATTTATCAAACATCTCAGATGTCCAGATTTAGATGGGACTGTCCCAATTGGATGGTTCTGTACCACCATCCCAATGTCTGGCTGTATTGTCCTGACTTTTAGAATACTGGGGCAGATGTATGAAGCTCTGTAAAGTGATTAAGTGGAGAGTGATAAACGACCAACCAATCAGCTCCCAACTGTCATTTTTCAAACACAGCCTGTAACATGACAGTTAGGAGCTGAGTGGCCGCTCGTTTATCACTCTGCACTTTGGCCCTCATTCAGACCCACACGCGAGCGGCTGTCCGCTCGCAAGTGGGTCGATGGTCTGCACTGCGCATGCGCACGACGGAGGGAGCTCCGTCGTGCGCATGCGCGAGACGCGACGAGCGAAGGACTTTCCTTCGCTCGGAGTGTCTCATCAAAGGGGGTGTGCTGTCGATGTTGGCTGACAGCACGCCCCCTTTGGTGGGCGTGCCGGGGGCGTGTCTGCCAGATAGAGGCGTTCCCAAGGGAACGCCTACCGTCTGAAGCCGGCCCCACTGACATCACTAGTGATGTCAGTGGGAGTGATTTTGGCTCTGATAGAGCCAAAATCACTCCTGGCCTTGTGGTTAAAAAACTCAACCGCAGGCTTCTGCTCGCAGTGGCGATGGTCGCGATGGTCAAGACCATCGCGACCATCATCCTGCACGCTCGTATATGCTGTGGGTGGTGACCCACAGCTATACGAGCGTCCAGGAGGACGCTCCATATTAATGGAGGTGGGCCCTGATTCAGAGCGAGCGCTCTGGTCAGAGCGTCCGGCTCTGAATCAGGGCCTTTATCACTTTCCAGAGCTTCATATATCTACCCCATTGGGAGGTATGAGGCATTCACTGCCGCTCTGCATTTGTTCTGTGTGCACGCCTCCCACCGGTGCTGGCTGCAGTAAATGTTGTTGGGAAGGGACTTTGGGGGTGGGGATGCTCGATTAAAAAGTTAGGAGGTTTGATTTATTGATGATGCATAGTAACAAGTGAATGCACAAATCCTGGCAAATGATGAAGAGTAAAAATAGAATATTGTCATTATTTAAAACCACTTCCTGAGAACTAGAAAGGAATTATGAGCGTTTGCAGTAGCTTATATTCCATAATAATGTAGAGGACATTAATAATATGTAACAAACTGTCTAACGAGTACCAGTGGGAAGTTGCCCATTACTACTAATCAGCTTCTCTAAGCCAAGTAGAAGCTGATTGGTTGCTATGGACAACTTAACCTGTGCTCTTTACAGTGGTGTAAGTTCCTCCCAGACGCAAGTTATAATTTGGTGCCCCCCCTCCTCCCCGTCTCAGCTGCTGACACTGTGACGTAGCATTTTGCATGCAGATACACCCGCAGTCGCACGCAGAATATAGAAATTCCGCATATCATTTTAATCAGCTGCTTGTGCATCATAATCGCATTGTTGTGCAAATAAGACACATTTGAAAATAAGTATGTGCACGAAAAGATGCTCGGCGCTACCGAGTCACTCTGCGCTCACACGTTATGTGTAGCGCAACTTTGTAGCGCATGGAGGATACATGTATGGAGTGGGACGGGGAGTTGTGGGTGTGGGGGTGCGCTGGCGGGGTCTGAGGCTAGGGCTGCTGCCAGGGAGGAGCGCGACGCGAAGTCGTGGGTGAGGGGAGGCGCCGGATGTGTCACACTGACCTAAGAATCTGCTGAGGAGCAGGGACACCAATGAGTAGGGACAGGCTATAGATAGATGGAGGCAGCAGCTGATGGTCTGACACAGAGCTCTCCACTAGTGTATGGTGGCTTCTTAGGTGCCGGGAAGAGGTGCCATGTATTGGGCGGCCGTGACGGTACACTCTGGGTACAGATAAAGCCCTGTGTGAGATTATAATTGTGGGCAATGGAAGAGGTGCCCCTTCAGTGCTGGTGCCTGGCGGCAGGCGCCTCCATCGTCTCTCATAGTTCTGCCCCTGGCTCTTTAAATGGTTTGTCTCTGTGAGGATACCGGGTTTATGTGTGCATTATGTGAATCACCGCCTTGAGAAAGGTCCCGCACAGTACCCCGGTGCTTTTGCGAGTCCCTGGATTACCCAGGAATACAATAGGGAAGGTACAGCAATGCCTTTATTTTACACAGCATAGCCAATCTCAGCGATGGGAATCGTGCGCTCGTAGTACACAGACTGGACACTACTTTGAGTGACAGAATGTGCCGTTTGAGGGTGGTAACAGGGGAAGGTGCTTGTGAACGGGGGAGTGGATGTACGAACGCAGGCGTGTCTGAGTGTCAAAACGGAGATTTGTGGGTGTGCATAATTAGCGAAAATGCGTCCTACTACAAGTCACTTGGTGGTTTTTTACACTGAAGACCTCGCAGTGCTTGCGGAAGGATAGAGTCAACCACAAGCGCTGCGATCGCTTCCGATGGTCCTCGATGTACCAATGTTTTTAGACACTTCCGGAAGATGATGTGCGCTAGTGGGCTTGTCAAGACACCCTAATGGGCGTCTACATACACAAAGTGATCGCTCGCCAAGACATAGTGGGCGTGTTTATGCCTTGGCGAGCGATCGCCTGCCATGCCGCCACTAACCCAAAGTTGCATATGCTAGGAGTGAACGTCCGTAACTAGCCACCGGGTCTGAATCAGGTCCTAGGTCCACTGGCCTATGGAGAGCTCCTGATGGAGCATATGTTTAGGCTGCGTATCTTTTACTAGGACCGTAGCCTGGTAGTCTCAGAAGAGCCCTAAGCCAGCTCCAACCTTGGTGACAAAGAACCCAGAGTCCTTTTTATCCCTCAGTCTCGCGAGGTGATTGGGTGGATTTTGAATCCCAGGATGTAAATGCGACCTGGGCAGTAAGGAATGGGACCAGGGCCACCAGCTAGGGTGGTGTCCTCATACCTGATTTGTGACTTCCTGCAGGCCCTTGTTTGTTGCAAGGCTTGGCATGCCAATGGTGGGGGAAGGTTCTCTCCCTGCATCTTTAAACTAGGGGTGAGCGGGTTCGGATTTCTGAAATCCGAACCCCCCCGAGCCCCCCCGATCCGAGTCCGATCCGAGTCAGGCTCGACTTTTCCCGCCTGACTCGGATCTGAAATCGAGGCAAAACGTCATCATCCCGCCTTCCGAGTCTCGCGGGTTTTGGATCCTATATAAGGTACCCGCGTCGGCGCCATTTTCTCACTCGGCTGTGGACAGTGAAGAGGGAGGGTGGGAGTTAGGGCTGTGTAGTGTAGTGTAGTGTAGTGTAGTGTAGTGTAGTGTAGTGCTGCTGTTGTCCACTACTTCAAAGTCCATAGGGGCTGGCTGTGTTGTGCTGTGCTGCTGTTGTTAATAGGGGCTGTGTCCACTACTTCAAAGTCCATAGGGGCTGGCTGGACTGTGTTGTGCAGTCAGTTCTCCATAGGGGCTGTGTCCACTCCAAAGTCCTGTGCAGTGTCCCAGTCCTAAAGGAGTGCTGTAGTGTTGTCCAGGGGGTGCTCTGTCCATCAGGGGTGCTCCCCCCAAGTGCTAAAAAAATAATATATTTTCTGTGTTTGTGAATTGTGTGCGCAGTAGCCGCACGTGCATCAACAAAGTAGTGCCAAGCGTGCGCCTGTGTCATAAGTAAAGGGCCGGCTGGCTTGACCGTTAAAGGGTGCTGTAACCCCCGAAAGTACACTCCAGTCCAAACCAAAAAAAAATTATTTTCTGTGTTTGTGAATTGTGTGCGCAGTAGCCGCACGTGCATCAACAAAGTAGTGCCAAGCGTGCGCCTGTGTCATAAGTAAAGGGCCGGCTGGCTTGACCGTTAAGGGTGCTGTAACCCCCGAAAGTACACTCCAGTCCAAACCAAAAAAAAAATTATTTTCTGTGTTTGTGAATTGTGTGCGCAGTAGCCGCACGTGCATCAACAAAGTAGTGCCAAGCGTGCGCCTGTGTCATAAGTAAAGGGCCGGCTGGCTTGACCGTTAAAGGGTGCTGTAACCCCCGAAAGTACACTCCAGTCCAAACCAAAAAAAAATTATTTTCTGTGTTTGTGAATTGTGTGCGCAGTAGCCGCACGTGCATCAACAAAGTAGTGCCAAGCGTGCGCCTGTGTCATAAGTAAAGGGCCGGCTGGCTTGACCGTTAAAGGGTGCTGTAACCCACAAAGTACACTCCAGTCCAAACCCAAAAAAAAATTATTTTCTGTGTTTAGTCGCACGTATATATCAAATCGATATAACATAAATGGAGGACCAAACTTTCTCCGATAAAAATAAAATAGAGAAAGATCAAGAACCACTTCCTCCTAGTGCTGAAGCTGCTGCCACTAGTCATGACATAGACGATAACATGCCATCAACGTCGTCTGCCAAGGCCGATGCCCAATGTCATAGTAGAGGGCACATACAATCCCAAATGGCAAAGTTCAGGAAAATGACCTTGAAAAAGACATTTAAATCAGCTGAAGAGAAACGTAAACTTGCCAATATGCCATTTACGACACGGAGTGGCAAGGAACGGCTAAGGTCGATCCCTAGTATGTTCATGACTAGTGGTTCAGCTTCACATGACGATGGAAGCCCTCCTCCCACTAAAAAAATCAAAAGAGTTAAGCTGGCAAAAGCACAGCGAAGAACTGTGCTTTCTAAGAAGATATCACAAATCCCCAAGGAGAGTCCAAGTGTGGTGGTGGTTGCGATGCCTGACCTTCCCAGCACTGGACGGGAAGAGGTGGCTCTTTCCACCATTTGCACACCCCCTGCAAGTGCTGAAAGGAGCACCCACAGTCCACTTGCTGATATGCAAATTGAAGATGTCACTGTTGAAGTACAACAGGATGAGGATACTGGTGTAGCTGGCGCTGAGGAGGAAGTTGGCGAGGAGGATTCTGATGGTGATGTGGTTTGTTTAAATCAGGCTCCGGGGGAGACAGTTGTTGTCCGTGGGATGAAAAAGCCCATCACGGTCATGCCTGGGCAGAAGACCAAACATTCCACCTCTTTGGTCTGGCAATATTTCTATCCAAATCCGGACAACAACTGTCTTGCCATATGTACCATATGTAAAGGTGAAATAAGTAGGGGTAGGGACGTCAACCACCTAGGAACATCCTCCCTTATACGGCACCTGCAGCGCGTTCATAAAAAGTTACTGTCAAGTTCAGAAACTTTGGCTAAGACCGTAAGCAGTCCAGGGACACCTAAATCCCGTTGTCCTGTTGTATCCAAGCGCCTGCAAACCACACCGTCAACTCCCTCCTCGTCAATTTCCTCCTTAGTTAGGATCGGAAGTAGTCCTGCAGGCCATGTCACTGGCATGACTGACTCTCCTATCCGGGATTCCTCCGGAGGATCCTGCATTGCTACGCCTACTGCTGCCGCTGCTGCTGTTGCTGCTGCTGGGAGTCGTTCATCATCCCAGAGAGGAAGTAGGAACACCACTACTTTTACTAAACAATTGACCCTCCAACAGTCCTTAGCGAGGAGGATGAAGTACGACAGCAGTCATCCTGAAGCAAAACGTATAACTGAGGCCTTGACTGCTATGTTGGTGTTAGACGTGCGTCCGGTATCCGCCATTAGTGCAGTGGGATTTAGACAATTGATGGAGGTAGTGTGTCCCCGGTTCCAAATCCCGTCTAGATTCCACTTCACTAGGCAGGCGATACCGAGACTGTACAGAAACGTCAGAAAAAGTGTCCTCAGTGTCCTGAAAAATGCCGTTGTACACAATGTCCACTTAACCACGGACATGTGGACAAGTGGAACAGGGCAGACTAAGGACTATATGACTGTGACAGCCCACTGGGTAGATGTATCACCTTACGCAGCAACAGCAGCAGCGTCACCAGTAGCAGCATCTCAGAAATGCCAGCTCGTTACAAGGCAGGCTACGCTGTGTATCACCGGTTTCAGTAAGAGGCACACCGCCGACAACCTCTTAGAGAAACTGAGGGAAATCATCGCCCAGTGGCTTACCCCACTTAGACTCTCCTGGGGATTTGTGATATCTGACAACGCCACCAATATTGTGCGGGCATTACATCTGGGCAAATTCCAGCACGTCCCATGTTTTGCTCACACAATAAACTTGGTGGTGCAGAATTTTCTGAAAAGCGACAGGGGCGTGCAGGAGACGCTTTGGGTGGCCCGAAAAATTTCTGGCCACTTTCGCCATTCAGCGACTGCGTGCCGAAGACTGGAGCGCCAGCAAACACTCTTGAACCTGCCCCGCCATCACCTGAAGCAAGAGGTTGTGACGCGGTGGAACTCAACCCTCTATATGCTTCAGAGGATGGAGGAGCAGCAAAAGGCCATACAAGCCTATACATCCACCTATGACATAGGCAAAGGAGGGGGTATGCACCTGACTCAAGCGCAGTGGAGAATGATTTCCGTGTTGTGCAAGGTTCTCCAGCCCTTCGAACTTGCCACACGTGAAGTCAGTTCAGACACTGCCAGCTTGAGTCAGGTCATTCCCCTCATCAGGCTTTTGCAGAAGCAGCTGGAGAAAGTGAAGGAGGAGCTAAGACGGAGCGATTCCGCTCGGCATGTGGGACTTGTGGATGAAGCCCTTCATTCGCTTTGCCAGGATTCCAGGGTGGTCAATCTGTTGAAATCAGACCACTACGTTTTGGCCACCGTGCTCGATCCTAGGTTTAAAGCCTATGTGGTGTCTCTCTTTCCGGCCGACACAAGCCTGCAGAGGTGCAAAGACCTGCTGGTGAACACACTGTCAGCTGAAGCGGAACGTGACACGTCAACGGCTCCTTCTTCATTTTCTCCTGCAACTGGGGCTGCCAGGAAAAAACTTAGGTATCCTAAGCAACCCGCTGGCGGTGATGCAGGGCAGGCAGGACCAAGTTTGGACATCTGGTCCGGACTGAAGGACCTGGCAACAATTTCTGACATGTCTACTGTCACTGCATATGATACTGTCACCATTGACAGAATGGTGGAGGATTACATCGGTGACAGCATCCAAGTAGGCATGGCAGACAGTCCATACCTGTACTGGCAGGAAAAAGAGGCAATTTGGAGGCCCCTGTACAAACTGGCTCTATTTTACCTGAGTTGCCCCCCCTCCAGTGTGTACTCCGAAAGAGTGTTTAGTGCAGCCGGGAACCTTGTCAGCGAAAGGCGTAGGAGGTTGCTTCCACAGAATGTGGAGAAGATGATGTTCATCAAAATGAATTATCAGCTCTTCCAGGGAGACCAGCCTCCAGAAGGTACAGAGGGACCTGTGGTGGTGGATTCAAGTGGGGACGAGTTAATACTTTGTGAGGATGAGGATGTACACACTGAAGAGGGTGAGGAATCGGTGGATGAGGAGGATGAGGATGACATCTTGCCTCCATAGAGCCAGTTTGTGCAGGGACACATTAATTGCCAGCTTGTTTTGTGGGGGCCCAAACGAACCAATCATTTCAGCCACAGTTGTGTGGCAGACCCTGGCGCTGAAATGATTGGTTTGTTAAAGTGTGCATGTCCTGTTTATACAACATAAGGGTGGGTGGGAGGGCCCAAGGACAATTCCATCTTGCACCTCTTTTTTTTCTTTGCATTATGTACAGTTTGGGGCCTAGTTTTTCAAACTGCCATCCTGTCTGCCACTGCAGTTTCACGCCTAGATGGGTCACGTGTTTGTGCCGCCCACTCGTGTCGCTTAGCATAGTCATCCAGCTACCTCGGTGCAACGTTTTGGACATAAAAACACTATTGTGAGGTGTGAGGTGTTCAGAATAGACTGGAAATGAGTGGAAATTAAGGTTATTGAGGTTAATAATAGCATAGGAGCAGAAAAACCTACAAATTCTGTGATTTTAGCTGTTTTTATGCTTTTTTTAAAAAAAATACAGATCCAAAACACAAAACCCAGAACCCAAAACACGGAAGGGTGGTTTTGGCAAAACCAATCCAGATCCAAAACACGAAGAAAGATCCAGATCCAAAACCAAAACACAAAACACGAAAAGTGGCCGGTGCACACCCCTACTTTAAACTAGGGGTGTGCATCGGCCACTTTTCGTGTTTTGTGTTTTGGTTTTGGATCTGGATCTTTCTTCGTGTTTTGGATCTGGATTGGTTTTGCCAAAACCACCCTTCCGTGTTTTGGGTTCTGGGTTTTGTGTTTTGGATCTGTATTTTTTTGAAAAAAAGCATAAAAACAGCTAAAATCACAGAATTTGTAGGTTTTTCTGCTCGTATGCTATTATTAACCTCAATAACCTTAATTTCCACTCATTTCCAGTCTATTCTGAACACCTCACACCTCACAATAGTGTTTTTATGTCCAAAAGGTTGCACCGAGGTAGCTGGATGACTATGCTAAGCGACACGAGTGGGCGGCACAAACACGTGACCCATCTAGGAGTGACACTGCAGTGGCAGGCAGGATGGCAGTTAGAAAAACTAGGCCCCAAACTGTACATAATGCAAAGAAAAAAAGAGGTGCAAGATGGAATTGTCCTTGGGCCCTCCCACCCACCCTTATGTTGTATAAACAGGACATGCACACTTTAACAAATCAATCATTTCAGCGCCAGGGTCTGCCACACAACTGTGGCTGAAATGATTGGTTCGTTTGGGCCCCCACAAAACAAGCTGGCAATTAATGTGTCCCTGCACAAACTGGCTCTACGGAGGCAAGATGTCATCCTCATCCTCCTCATCCACCGATTCCTCACCCTCTTCAGTGTGTACATCCTCATCCTCACAAAGTATTAACTCGTCCCCACTTGAATCCACCACCACAGGTCCCTCTGTACCTTCTGGAGGCTGGTCTCCCTGGAAGAGCTGATAATTCATTTTGATGAACATCATCTTCTCCACATTCTGTGGAAGCAACCTCCTACGCCTTTCGCTGACAAGGTTCCCGGCTGCACTAAACACTCTTTCGGAGTACACACTGGAGGGGGGGCAACTCAGGTAAAATAGAGCCAGTTTGTACAGGGGCCTCCAAATTGCCTCTTTTTCCTGCCAGTACAGGTATGGACTGTCTGACATGCCTACTTGGATGCTGTCACCGATGTAATCCTCCACCATTCTGTCAATGGTGACAGTATCATATGCAGTGACAGTAGACATGTCAGAAATTGTTGCCAGGTCCTTCAGTCCGGACCAGATGTCCAAACTTGGTCCTGCCTGCCCTGCATCACCGCCAGCGGGTTGCTTAGGATACCTAAGTTTTTTCCTGGCAGCCCCAGTTGCGGGAGAAAATGAAGAAGGAGCCGTTGACGTGTCACGTTCCGCTTCAGCTGACAGTGTGTTCACCAGCAGGTCTTTGCACCTCTGCAGGCTTGTGTCGGCCGGAAAGAGAGACACCACATAGGCTTTAAACCTAGGATCGAGCACGGTGGCCAA
The DNA here is from genome assembly GCA_031769625.1 of Taudactylus pleione. Lineage (NCBI taxonomy): Eukaryota > Metazoa > Chordata > Amphibia > Anura > Myobatrachidae > Taudactylus > Taudactylus pleione. The sequence continues at coordinate 2,960,803 of JAUIMM010000376.1, read as the reverse complement.
AATGTAGTGGTCTGATTTCAACAGATTGACCACCCTGGAATCCTGGCAAAGCGAATGAAGGGCTTCATCCACAAGTCCCACATGCCGAGCGGAATCGCTCCGTCTTAGCTCCTCCTTCACTTTCTCCAGCTGCTTCTGCAAAAGCCTGATGAGGGGAATGACCTGACTCAAGCTGGCAGTGTCTGAACTGACTTCACGTGTGGCAAGTTCGAAGGGCTGAAGAACCTTGCACAACACGGAAATCATTCTCCACTGCGCTTGAGTCAGGTGCATACCCCCTCCTTTGCCTATGTCATAGGTGGATGTATAGGCTTGTATGGCCTTTTGCTGCTCCTCCATCCTCTGAAGCATATAGAGGGTTGAGTTCCACCGCGTCACAACCTCTTGCTTCAGGTGATGGCGGGGCAGGTTCAAGAGTGTTTGCTGGCGCTCCAGTCTTCGGCACGCAGTCGCTGAATGGCGAAAGTGGCCAGAAATTTTTCGGGCCACCCAAAGCGTCTCCTGCACGCCCCTGTCGCTTTTCAGAAAATTCTGCACCACCAAGTTTATTGTGTGAGCAAAACATGGGACGTGCTGGAATTTGCCCAGATGTAATGCCCGCACAATATTGGTGGCGTTGTCAGATATCACAAATCCCCAGGAGAGTCTAAGTGGGGTAAGCCACTGGGCGATGATTTCCCTCAGTTTCTCTAAGAGGTTGTCGGCGGTGTGCCTCTTACTGAAACCGGTGATACACAGCGTAGCCTGCCTTGTAACGAGCTGGCGTTTCTGAGATGCTGCTACTGGTGACGCTGCTGCTGTTGCTGCGTAAGGTGATACATCTACCCAGTGGGCTGTCACAGTCATATAGTCCTTAGTCTGCCCTGTTCCACTTGTCCACATGTCCGTGGTTAAGTGGACATTGTGTACAACGGCATTTTTCAGGACACTGAGGACACTTTTTCTGACGTTTCTGTACAGTCTCGGTATCGCGTGCCTAGTGAAGTGGAATCTAGACGGGATTTGGAACCGGGGACACACTACCTCCATCAATTGTCTAAATCCCACTGCACTAATGGCGGATACCGGACGCACGTCTAACACCAACATAGCAGTCAAGGCCTCAGTTATACGTTTTGCTTCAGGATGACTGCTGTCGTACTTCATCCTCCTCGCTAAGGACTGTTGGAGGGTCAATTGTTTAGTAAAAGTAGTGGTGTTCCTACTTCCTCTCTGGGATGATGAACGACTCCCAGCAGCAGCAGCAACAGCAGCAGCGGCAGCAGTAGGCGTAGCAATGCAGGATCCTCCGGAGGAATCCCGGATAGGAGAGTCAGTCATGCCAGTGATATGGCCTGCAGGACTACTTCCGATCCTGACTAAGGAGGAAATTGACGAGGAGGGAGTTGACGGTGTGGTTTGCAGGCGCTTGGATACAACAGGACAACGGGATTTAGGTGTCCCTGGACTGCTTACGGTCTGAGCCAAAGTTTCTGAACTTGACAGTAACTTTTTATGAACGCGCTGCAGGTGCCGTATAAGGGAGGATGTTCCTAGGTGGTTGACGTCCCTACCCCTACTTATTTCACCTTTACATATGGTACATATGGCAAGACAGTTGTTGTCCGGATTTGGATAGAAATATTGCCAGACCAAAGAGGTGGAATGTTTGGTCTTCTGCCCAGGCATGACCGTGATGGGCTTTTTCATCCCACGGACAACAACTGTCTCCCCCGGAGCCTGATTTAAACAAACCACATCACCATCAGAATCCTCCTCGCCAACTTCCTCCTCAGCGCCAGCTACACCAGTATCCTCATCCTGTTGTACTTCAACAGTGACATCTTCAATTTGCATATCAGCAAGTGGACTGTGGGTGCTCCTTTCAGCACTTGCAGGGGGCGTGCAAATGGTGGAAAGAGCCACCTCTTCCCGTCCAGTGCTGGGAAGGTCAGGCATCGCAACCACCACCACACTTGGACTCTCTTTGGGGATTTGTGATATCTTCTTAGAAAGCACAGTTCTTCGCTGTGCTTTTGCCAGCTTAACTCTTTTGATTTTTTTAGTGGGAGGAGTGCTTCCATCGTCATGTGAAGCTGAACCACTAGTCATGAACATACTAGGGATCGACCTTAGCCGTTCCTTGCCACTCCGTGTCGTAAATGGCATATTGGCAAGTTTACGTTTCTCTTCAGCTGATTTAAATGTCTTTTTCAAGGTCATTTTCCTGAACTTTGCCATTTGGGATTGTATGTGCCCTCTACTATGACATTGGGCATCGGCCTTGGCAGACGACGTTGATGGCATGTTATCGTCTATGTCATGACTAGTGGCAGCAGCTTCAGCACTAGGAGGAAGTGGTTCTTGATCTTTCTCTATTTTATTTTTATCGGAGAAAGTTTGGTCCTCCATTTATGTTATATCGATTTGATATATACGTGCGGCTAAACACAGAAAATAAATTTTTTTTTGGTTCGGACTGGAGTGTACTTTGTGGGTTACAGCACCCTTTAACGGTCAAGCCAGCCGGCCCTTTACTTATGACACAGGCGCACTCTTGGCACTACTTTGTTGATGCACGTGCGGCTACTGCGCACACAATTCACAAACACAGAAAATAATTTTTTTTTGGTTTGGACTGGAGTGTACTTTGGGGGTTACAGCACCCTTTAACGGTCAAGCCAGCCGGCCCTTTACTTATGACACAGGCGCACGCTTGGCACTACTTTGTTGATGCACGTGCGGCTACTGCGCACACAATTCACAAACACAGAAAATAATTTTTTTTTGGTTTGGACTGGAGTGTACTTTCGGGGGTTACAGCACCCTTAACGGTCAAGCCAGCCGGCCCTTTACTTATGACACAGGCGCACGCTTGGCACTACTTTGTTGATGCACGTGCGGCTACTGCGCACACAATTCACAAACACAGAAAATAATTTTTTTTTTGGTTTGGACTGGAGTGTACTTTCGGGGGTTACAGCACCCTTAACGGTCAAGCCAGCCGGCCCTTTACTTATGACACAGGCGCACGCTTGGCACTACTTTGTTGATGCACGTGCGGCTACTGCGCACACAATTCACAAACACAGAAAATATATTATTTTTTTAGCACTTGGGGGGAGCACCCCTGATGGACAGAGCACCCCCTGGACAACACTACAGCACCCCTTTAGGACTGGGACACTGCACAGGACTTTGGAACTGACTGCACAACACAGTCCAGCCAGCCCCTATGGACTTTGAAGTAGTGGACACAGCCCCTATTAACAACAGCAGCACAGCACAACACAGCCAGCCCCTATGGACTTTGAAGTAGTGGACAACAGCAGCACTACACTACACTACACTACACAGCACTAACTCCCACCCTCCCTCTTCACTGTCCACAGCCGAGTGAGAAAATGGCGCCGACGCGGGTACCTTATATAGGATCCAAAACCCGCGAGACTCGGAAGGCAGGATGATGACGTTTTGCCTCGATGTCAGATCCGAGTCAGGCGGGAAAAGTCGAGCCTGACTCGGATCGGACTCGGATCGGGGGGGCTCGGGGGGGTTCGGATTTCAGAAATCCGAACCCGCTCACCCCTACTTTAAACACATATTTACAGTACAAGTAAGTACTGCTGTAGTAACAAACATTACAACATCCTTACATAGATTATTACATTGGCCACAAAGTACCCCGCAATCTTTATTATAAGAGTCAGTCGGGACTTTCTTAGGTCATGCAGCTCCTTATCTCTGTGCATAGCCCTGAGATGGAAAGAAACAGGCTGTGAATAGAACACTGTCTGGGTGACTAGGCTGGGATGAGCTGAGCTGGAGGATTAGTAACGAGCTACGGGCCCTCGAGTCATCACAGTGTCTTGTGTTGAAAAAATTTTAACTGTATTTCTAAAATGTAACCTGCTGTCCTGGCTATTTTCCTTTTGAACCCTTTGTTTTATACCAACCTGGTAAAAGTTTAGACTGTATTGTATATACCCAGTTATCCTATATTATGTATGAGCGGCAGGGTGTGATGTCTTTACTGTGTGATGTAATCGCTCTGTGTGATCGCTCTCTTGTCAAGCTGCGTTTTTCAAAGCTGCCGTGTCTTTGATTATTTCAACTGCTGGATTTAAATACAAAATAATTATAAATATAAAACTACGTGTCCTCATACACTTAGGGGTATGTGTACTAAAGTGAGAGTTTTTAGAAGTGGAGATGTTGCCCATAGCAACCAATCAGATTCTACTTAACATTTAACTAGCAGCTTCTGGAAAATAATAGCTAGAATCTGATTGGCTGCTATGGGCAATATCTCCAATTCTCCGCTTTTCTCCCTTGTCAATTCCATAACAGGCGAAAACATGTATAGGCGAATGTAGTGAATAGTGAAACTAGGAAAAAGGACAGCTTATTTTGGGGGAAATCAGGACCTCACTCAGAGTCTCTTGCTAGATGCGAGATCGCTTGCCCCAGTGTATGCAAATTTGTCAAAGTGACGCCACGGGAAGCAATTGCTCGTCAAGGCATAAGCACGCCCACCATGTCTTAGCGAGCGGCCAGCGTACGCCCAATCGTACAGGCAGAGCCGCCCACCAGCACACGTCATCTCCAGGAAGTGTAATAAAACATTGGTACATCGAGGACAATCAGAAGCGATCGCAGGGCTTGTGGTTGCCTTACCCTACCGCAAGCACTGCGAGGACTTCAGTGTAAAAAACAAGCATGTGACGTGTACTATGACGCTGCGTGTTAATTATGCACGCCTCTAAAACGGCGTTGAAACACTCAGGCACGCCTGCGTTCGCAACCCAACTCCCCCGTTATTAGTGTCCTGCCCCTGTTACCACCCACAAACGGTCTATCCTGTCACTCATTTCACTGGGCTGTCTTTCCTGGGCGAGCGAGCGGCCTGCGATCGCACAGAGTAGTTCGCGCACACGCAGAACGAGGCGTGCGCATGCGTGTATGCAAACATCGGACCGCTTGCGAGCGCACAGCGCTAACGAGAGACTCTGAATGAGTTCCTCAGTCTGTACCCCATAAAAAGCCTCACTGACCCTGGGTATAAATATAGAAGAGTATTAATAGTCCTAATAAAAGTATTTTGTGATCTTACATTGAGTCAAAGGGCTGCTATATGCACATAATTACATTTACATATTTGTGGAAATATGATATAAAGCAGGGATGGCAACCTCAGGCCCGGAGGTCGTATAAGGCCCTCGGAATCATTTGGTCTGGCCCTCTGAGCTTTTTTCTGCTAGCCTTATCTGGCTAGCAGGGTGCCTAGAATGGCATTCTGCAGCTAGAATCTATGCAGCAGTGTCACCTGGAGCATCCTTAGGATGCTTTAGACGGTCACACCGCTGCCCTTACAGCTCCCCTAAGCATCCTGAGGATGCTCTGGGCATTGCTGTAATCACTGGCGATTGTGGCCCCGCCCCCATGTGACGTCACATGGAGGGGGTGTGGTCTGCACTAGGTCCGCGAATAATGTTATACATATCCAAATGGCCCTTGGCAGAAAAAATGTTCCCCACCCCTGATATAAAGCAATATTTTTTGAGAAAATAACTACCGTAGTTTAATTTGGGGTACATATAAATGGGTACTAGCATATGTTGGTGTTTCTAAATTGAAGATGTAAGAAATCTAAAAAATAAACCTGCTGCAACCTTGTGCATCCTAAAAAACTAGAGATGAGCGGTTCGGATTCTGTGGAATCCGAACCGCTCCGAACATAGGGGATCCGAGTCCACCCGAACACTGTGGGTGTTCCACGTCTGACTCGGATCCCCGTTCGCGGCTGAACGGCGGCCGATCAGGGCTCCTATTGTGTAGGGCAGAACGCTGTGATAGCGGTCTGCCCTACACAGATACAAGCACACAGCCGCCAGCGGCAGCTGTGTGTTTGTAATAGAAGCCATTGAGAGTCACACAGACTCTCATTGGCTGCTGCACGGAGGGAGCTGGCTGGAGCTCACTCATGAGCTCCGTCTTCCGGATCCCTCCTCGGCGCGTGGATGCAGAGCGGACGGCGCGGGAGCGGGGATTCAGGTAAGTTTTTAATTTTTTTTATGTGTGTAAGGGCAGAGGGCACTACTGGGGGCACAGCTACTGGGGGGCACAGCTACTGGGGGGCATACTACTGGGGGGTCTGCTACTTGGGGGGGCATACTACTGGGGGCCATACTACTGGGGGGGATACTACTGGGGGGGCCATACTACTGGGGGGGCCTGCTACTGGGGGGCCTCTACTGGGGGGGCATACTACTGTGGGCATTGTGTAAAAGGGTCACTACTGTGGGCATTGTGTAAAAGGGTCACTACTGTGGGCATTGTGTAAAAGGGGCACTACTGTGAGCATTGTGTAAAAGGGCACTACTGTGTGTCGTAACATAAATAAGAGACACTACTTTATGGTGTAATGTGAACCAGGGGCACTATGTGCGATGTAATGTGAATAAGATTGTGCACTGTGACTCCTTGGGCCATGGCCCACTATGTAAACAAGTACTGTAATTCTGCTGGCCGTACCCCACTAGGTGGGTGCACTACTTTTCATTTCTGCCACTGCTGTGTGGCAATGTGTCATAGATGTGCTTTATACTGTGGTGTCTGTGTCTTTGTGCCGCTGTTCTGTCGCTTAGTAACCAGTCAGCTCACTGCAACCTTTGGCCAATAATGTTGAAAACAATATTATAAGCTGTGAGGTGGTCTAAATTGACTGGAAATTAATGTTATTGAGGTTAATAATACTCTAGGAAGAAAAACAAGACCAATTTATGTGATTTTAGCTTTTTTTTGTCAATTTTTGTAAAAAAATCCAAATCCAAAGCCAGTCACCGCAGTTTGGCAAATCCAAATCCAAAGCCGGACGACGAATTAGAACCAAATCCAAATCCGGCAAAAATAGTCCGGCGCACATCCCTATCTAAAACAGATGTCTCATCCTCCTAGCCCCCCAAAATACCAGGCCCCCTACTTTTTTACCCATTTTCCAACACTTTTAACTTTTTCGCCCCAAAAATGACATGTCTAATAGTTATTAGGGGAGGGGGTGTCCAAAGGGTTCTGAACCGAGTCCCCACATTTGCACCTCTACATGTGGATTTTGCTCTTCTTTTCTCCTGCCTTCTTCTGGAGAAACCTTTTCGCCTGTTTTTGCCTATGGAGTATACGCCTAGAAGACGAAAACGTCCTGGAATTGAATCTGGAGATACAGCACTTTGAAAACAGGCGAAAAACTCAAATCATTGAAAACTTTTTGCCGATCGCGGCATTTCACCTCTGAAAAGATATAAAGTGCCAGCCAGTCAGCTCCCAACTATCATCTCACAGGCTGTGTTTGAAAAATGACAGTTGGGAGCTGATTGGCTGGCACCTTATCACTTTTCACTCTTCACTTTTCACTTCTCCTAACACTGCTTAGTAAATAGACCCCTTAGGCTCAGTCGCACACAGATATACAAGAGTTGCATATCAATTCAATCAGCACAGTCTCCTGATGCGTCTTAGTTGCCTTGCATTGTGACTATGGTGCATTTTTGGTAAAAAAAAGTTACAAGAAAAGTTGCTTAGTGCAAGGGACCTGGCATGCAGAGATGGGATGTTTGGCCTGACTGCACCAATAGTGTATGAGCATACAGTAGCCAGCTTATTGAGGGGGGAACGAAGATGGAAAATAGACACTCCAGGTCCAGGTGTTTCAAAATTCAAATATCACCATCTAAATACATTATTTGCATGCAAATAGCAACAATAATTACCCCTGACATTACATTAATACCCCCACACTACAGATAAACGCACACAGCCAGAACTCAGTGATCACTGTGCAATAAACAGAGCATTCAAGTAATTGCCGTAAAGTAAACAGAGCATCCCAGTGACCGTCGTATAGTAAACAGAACATCCCAGTAATCACTGTACAGTAAACAGAGCATCCCAGTGACCGTCGTACAGTAAAGAGCATCCCAGTGACCTTCATACAGTATAGAGCATCCCAGTGACTTTTGTTCAGTAAAGAGCATCCCAGTGACCTTCGTACGGTAAAGAGCATCCCAGTGACCGTCGTACAGTAAAGAGCATCCCAGTAACCTTCGTACAGTAAAGAACATCCCAGTGACCGTCGTACAGTAAAGAACATCCCAGTGACCGTCGTACAGTAAAGAACATCCCAATGACCGTGGTACAGTAAAGAACATCCCAGTGACCGTCGTACAGTAAAGAACATCCCAATGACCGTCGTACAGTAAAGAACATCCCAATGACCACCATACAGTAAACATAGCCTCCAGTGACCCCAATAGAGTATGCACAGCATCGTAGTGACTGCCATACAATACAGAGGAAATTTTTGTGACTGTCATATTTTTGAGGCCTCCATGCACTACATACTGTAGAAAACAGTTTTGAGATCACCACACAAATATAAAGAAAAGTTTTCAGAACAGCCATATAATACAGAGAGCATTTTTGAGACCACCATACACTGCATAGAACTGTTTTGAGATCACCATACAATGCAGAGTATGTTTTTGACCTCCAAACAAATCATCCCCTCATCACTAATTGACCCCTCTTCAAAAATATTTTTATTTAGAATTAACGTAACAAGCCATTTTAAATTAATTAGCCGCTTAAATCATTAACTCCCTCATCTTAATCTTGAATTACTCCCAGCATCATCGATTAATTTAATTATTATTCATTAACACCCTCATTACCTTACTCAGTCGAGTAATAAAAAAAACCCCTTCACCTTAATTAACCCCAATAAAAGCATTAACCACTTCATCTTCATTAACTGTATTGAAATAATTAACCCATAATTACAAACTCACAATAAAGCCCACTCATAACTTTCCCCCTTATACTTATTTACTTTCCTCCAGTATTATTTTCCCCCCGATCTCCACCCCCTGCCCAGTCCCACTTACCTGTTGCTGATCTAAATATAACGGAGGTTTGGGCTAGAACCGAGGGCGCATAAACTTCTAGTCAGGGATAGAGGGGGTTAATAAAGTTAAAGATGTTTGTTTGTTTGTCAGAAGGTAGGCAGATGTGATAGGGTGAGAGGTTAGGGGGTGTGTTATGTGAGAGGGTGTGGTGATTGGATGAGAGGTTAGGGGGCGTGTTATGTGATAGGATGTGGTGATAGGATGAGAGGTTAGGGGGCGTGTTATTTGAGAGGGTGTGGTGATAGGATGAGAGGTTAGGGGCGTGTTATGTGAGAGGATGTGGTGATAGGATGAGAGGTTAGGGGGCGTGTTATGTGAGAGGGTGTGGTGATAGGATGAGAGGTTAGGGGGCGTGTTATGTGAGAGGGTGTGGTGATAGGATGAGAGGTTAGGGGGCGTGTTATGTGAGAGGGTGTGGTGATAGGATGAGAGGTTAGGGGGCGTGTTAAATGAGAGGGTGTGGGGTATCTGCTGTGGTAAAATCTGCCTCTTTGAATTTGATCTCCCACCTTCCCCCCCTATTGTGTCGGCTTTATTTTATAGCAGGGAAAGACAATATTGAAGCGTCCATCTTGCAGCAGTAATAGCGGTGCGCACCCCTTCAATACACTGATTAGGCTGATTTCACCCTATTGGGGTCAGCGGCACCTCTCGACTGAGCTGGATGAATGGTGCATTGGCATGGGTGTTGGGGCCGCATCACTTGCTATGAAAGGGATAGTTGGCCCTTGCAAGTTGTAAGATCACACTTGCCCTTGTCTGGGATAGTTGGCCCTTGCAAGTTGTGATATCCTTTTGGCCTAAGACAAGTGGACGCTGGTTGTTTGCCGTTCTTTCTGCTGCCACCATACCTACCATTGTAACTAAATAAAGCTGACCAGTTAATTTAAATGGCATAACTTGGTCTCGTGTTTTTATTTTAGTTAAGTTTTAGTTTAAGTTTATGGGTCACATCTATCATCTGACGATAGAAAGCTTATGTGTGCTGTAGCCACTCTATCACCTGGCCTGGCCTTACGAACCGCGACCATCTGATACTACTAAATGCAAGTTCTCGCTGCTGCCTGTGAGGAGGAAAGACCACCACACGGCCCCTAAAAGGGGAGTGGAGGAGTAATGTGCTTCATTGATTGCCCAGACACCATCTGTCTGCCCACTTACCTCTTCACCCACCCCTCCACAGCTCCTCCATTCCATACTGCGATACCCCTTTCACACTACAAGCAATTACCCGAGTTACTGTGCAGTGTGAAAGGGCCAGGAGACCCGGCATTTCAACCCTGGTCACGAGATGGGTTGAACACATGTTCAACAGGGCTCGCTGGGCAATGTGAACAGGTAACCCGGGTCCCATTCACTGCATTGGAAGAACCCGAGTTCGGAGATGATATTCATCTCCAAGCGCAGGCTCAGCACGAGATGGCAGTGACGTTATCGACCTGGCATCAGTTGCAGGTGGGGCTTCCAGTCTGAAAGAGGTTTCAGCAGGGTCGCACCCAAGATGGAACCGGGTGACCAGGCATTCCAATGTGAATGGGGAATAACATATTAGGATGCCTCCAGGATCCCCAGCAACGCATTAACTGGTGCTCCCTTGCCCCCCTGTCCTGTTCTCTGATATGTGTTGTTGTAAACATTTCTTTGGCAGGGGGATCGGTTGCTCCCCATGCAACTCTCAACCCCCCCCCCCCCAAATCTGGCTGGTTAGATGGGTCAATCTGATTCCTCCGGAGCAATTTGTTTTGTTGTCTTGTTTATGCCATGGCCTAAACCACACCAACCAGATTGCAACATCAGGGTACAGGAGAGGTCATGGGGGATGTATATCTTATTGTGTAGATGGTCTCAATCTGGCCAGGACGGTGACAGGATCATCATCCATGTGGGCAGAAACACAAGTGACTAAACTGAATGAGATGAGGCTGTTTGGACCCTCGACCACATTTGGCATGTCCGGGGGCCGCTAGAGCATTCAGGTGATAACTGCACAGAGAGAGGACAATAGCATCATCTGCGGTCATCTTCCAACCACTTGGCAGGGGTTTGGCCAGTGTTATAAGTGAGGATCGCCACAGAAGTTGATGATCATTGCTACAGCATAACGGTTTTCTTCCTCGCTTACTGGGAAAAAAAGAAAGCATGTTGGAATTGTCACGTAGGCACATTTTCTCAGTGTACATTGCTGTGGGACACGCTGGAGATATATAAACAACTCACTTACCAGCAGCCTCATTTGTTTCCAGCATTTCCAGGAAACACAAAGGTCGGTAACGAGTTCTCCAGTGAGTGGATAGTTGTGCGTCACACTGGGATGGCCATTAATGAGATGTCCCAGCAGCTCTGTATCACCTTGTCCTGCTCACTGACCCTGCTCAGCCCAGTACTGTCATCTGCACCCCAGCTCCTCTGCACAGAAGACTTCTCCTCGCATGAATCTCAGCGAGGAGAGACATGGAAAACACAGACTGCCAGGGTGGATTGCTGTAGGGTAGGGGCATTCAACATGCGACCCTCCAGGTGTTGTGGAACTACACATCCCAGAATGCCCGCCAAAGTTTCAAGCATGCCATATTGGCAGGACTGTGGCAGGGCATGTTTTAATGTGTAGTATCCCCCGCTGTAGATTTACAGCGCTTGAAGGAACATCTATATAAAATCATATATACAGTAATGTATCTCAGCTTTAAATGTTTTACAAAGACAAAATTCTGGGTAGTGAGGTGGCTCAGTGGTTAGTATTGCTGCCCCAAAGTGCCTTGGTTATGGATTCAGGGCCCAATTCCAACCCGCTCGCTAGGAAACGTTTGCACGCAGCCATCCGATTGTTTGCATTCTGCGCATGCGTATGCATTGCAGTGCGCGAACCAGTGCGAGCGATCTGGAAGCGTACACTCTCTGCGCATAGACAGCCCCGCTGCATGAGTGACAGGAGAAGCCGTTTGTGGGTGGTGACAGGAGCTGGCCACTAGAAACAGGGGAGTGGAGGTGCGAACGCAGGCGTGCCTGAGCGGCTCAACGCCGTGTCACGGACGTGCATAATTAACAGGCAGTGTCATAGTACACGTCACTTGGTTGTATTTCACACTGAAGCACTCGCAGTGCTTGTTGAAGGGTATGGTCAGCCACAAGTGCTGCGATCGCTTCCGTTGGTATTCAATGTTAGCGATGGTTGCATTCACTTCCTGGAGATGACTTGAACAAGTGGGCGTCTTAATACAGCCTGTTGGGCGCCTGCATACACAGAACGATCGCCCGCCAAGACATAGCGGGCGTGCTAATGCCTTGGCGTGCGATCGCTTGCCTTGCCGAAATTTGCATAAGCATCTATTGAGCGGGTATGAATCCAGCCCTCAGTTCCACTGTATGTTCCCCATGTTTGCCTGTGAGCTGGTTTCCTCCTGCAGTTCAAAAGCATAACGGTAGACTAATAGCACCCTTATGGACCCATGGGTGTGCCCTCTTCTACCATATCCAACAGTTATTTTTTTCTCCTAAAATACTTAGGGCCTGATTCAGAGCCGGACGCAATTAGCGCTCGCTCGTCCAGAAAATAGGGGTGGCTATTCAAATCAACCGTTCGCTCTTTGCGGTCTGTTCACGCCTCTAGGTCTGAACGAGCGAACCAAACTTGCGGTCGTTTTTTTAAAAAATACGCCCCCTTGCTGCTCGCATCCTACTTCATGTCCGCTATTTATTAGATTAATCGAGTACATCGACCAGGGTATGAACTGTTCGCTATTCTTGGGGTTGGTTTTTGCTACCACAATTTTGCGAGCAGTTCTGACTATAAAATAACCCAGTGACGTGGTCAATGACGCTGCTGTTTTAATTATGCACACCCATAAAACGCCCGTTTTGACCTTTAAGCACGCCTGCGTTCTGATCTCCACTCCCCGTTTTCAAGCACCTTCCCCTGTTACCACCCACATACGCCTCCTCCTGTCACTCAAATTATCAGGCATTCGCTATTTTGCGAGCACATGAATTTCGACCGCACTGACTGGTTCGCGCATGCGTATAACGATCCGTACGCATGCGCAGTTGGGCAAACATCGCTCGGAGCGAACGAGCGGCCGCTTACGAGCGGCTCTGAATCAGGCCCTTAGTACATTGTAAATGAATCCTGAATGTGAGGGGACATTGGCACTGTCACTGCTAGGCCTCACCATAGAGCATAACATGGAAGAAACAGTAAAGGCACTATCAGGGAATTTTTTATTAATTTAGTAATATTGATTAAAAAAAAAAATAGAAAGACCAGCTTTCCCTAAAATGTACGGACAGAGGACCCGATTCAGCAACGATTGCAGTTACTAATTTGCACGCAATCGGTCGATTGTTGCGTTCTGTGCATGCGTATGCAACGCAGTGCACATGCGCGAACTAGCTATTGCGATCGGGACTGCGATCGCAGAGGCTACGCAGACCCCTCGCAGAGTGATTGCCAGGAAGCACCGTAAGTAGGTGGTGACGGAGGAGTGGTTGGGGAGACGCAGGCGTGCCAGTGCGTTCGCATGCCGTTGCAGGGGCGTGTATAAATTAGCCACTGCAATGCCATATGCAGTGTGAAGTCTCATAGCGTGCGTGGTTGTTACCAATTCCTGAGTAAGGTCAGAGCTTGTGCAAGTCTGCATGACGTTACGATGGTACTCGATTGTACCAATGGTTTCGCTATTCTGCCAAGTATTACGGATGTGTGTAAGGTAAAGTGGGCGTCTTTATGCGTACGCAATATTGCGATCCGTAGAGAATCAGACCCAGAGATGTGTTATATTCACTAAAACTGCACTCACCGTTATTATACTGTACATATGCCCCAAATAGCAGCTGATCTGGTATAGGACAAGCACATTACAGTATTACTGGCTGAAGAGCAGACAGAACCAAAGTCAGTGGACCCCCTTGGATTTTGCTGTGGTACCTGGCAATTTAGTGTTCAACCCCCAAGTCAGACAGTGGTGTCCTCACACGATTAATATACTTAACAAAACTGTCTTACAAAGAACTTGTCCTACTAGCTGAAAGAAAAAAAAGTACAGGGGATATAGGGCCTGATTCAGACCCGGTCGCTATCTGCGTACGCTCGCTGGATGCGTATGCAAATTTGTCAAAGTGACGCCACGGGAAGCGAACGCTCGCCAAGGCATAAGCACGCCCACCATGTCTTAGTGAGCAGCCACTTTGTCTGAGCATACGCCCAATCGCAGAGGCAGAGCCGCAAAATGTCATCTCCAGGAAGTGTATTAAAACATTGGTACATCGAGCACCATCGGATGTGAACACAGTGCTTGTGGTTGCTTTACCCTACCGCAAGCATTGCGAGGAAATCAGTGTAAAATAAAGGCAAGTGACGTGTACTATGACGCTGCCTGTTAATTATGCACGTCTCTAAAACTGCGTTGAAACACTCAGGCACGCCTGCGTTCGTATCTCCAACCCCCCGTTATTAGTATCCTGCCCCTGTTACCACCCACAAACGGCCTCTCCTGTCACTCATTACCCAGGGCTGCCTTTGCTGGGCGAACGAGAGGGTTGCGATCGCAGTGTGTAGTTCGCACACGCGCAGAACGAAGCGTGCGCATGCACGTACGCAGAACAGCGCGAGTGAGCGGCTCTGAATCAGGCCCATAGTCGGCATCCCGGCGCACACAATGCCAGCGGTCAGAATCCCGGAACCGGAATCACGACAGTGGTCAGAAATGGCTGCGATCCCAACGGTGAGTTTTATGGATAGGGATAGTGTTATGCACTAGGGGGAGGGTTAGGGATAGGGAGAGTGTTATGCACTAGGGGGAGGGTTAGGGAGAGTGTTAGGCACTAGGGGGAGGGTTAGGGTTAGGGAGAGTGTTAGGCACTAGGGGGAGGGTTAGGGGGAGAGTGTTAGGCACTAGGGGGAGGGTTAGGGAGAGTGTTATGCACTAGTGGGAGGATTAGGGATAGGGAGAGTGTTATGCACTAGGGGGAGGGTTAGGGTTAGGGATAGTGTTATGCACTAGGGGGAGGGTTAGGGTTAGGGAGAGTGTTAGGCACTAGGGGGAGGGTTAGGGTTAGGGAGAGTGTTATGTACTAGGGGGAGGGTTAGGGATAGGGAGAGTGTTAGGCACTGGGGGGAGGATTAGGGATAGGGAGAGTGTTATGCACTAGGGGGAGGATTAGGGATAGGGAGAGTGTTATGCACTAGGGGGAGGGTTAGGATAAGTGTTATGCACTAGGGGGAGGGTTAGGGATAGGGAGAGTGTTATGTACTAGGGGGAGGGTTAGGGATAGGGAGAGTGTTAGGCACTAGGGGGAGGGTTAGGGATAGGGAGAGTGTTAGGTACTAAGGGGAGAGTAAGGATTAGGGAGAGTGTTAGACACTAGGGGGAGGGTTAGGGAGAGTGTTAGGCACTAGGGGGAGGGTTAGGGAGAGTGTTAGGCACTAGGGGGAGGGTTAGGGTTAGGCTGCCGAAGGGGAAGGTCAGAGTTAGGCTGCAGAAGGGGTGGGTTAGAGGGATGGTTAGAATACTTACCTGCATGCATCAAGATTTCCACCTTCGGGATTATCAGCACCAGCATTGTCAGTGCCGATATCACGTACCCAACCCAGCTACGGAGATTGCAGTAGCAGCACAACACCATAATAGGACCTGAGTCTGATGCATCTGCAGGCGCTTTTCCGTCTGGCGCAGTAGCCTGCTTTCTATCTTATGATAATGCAAGTATCGGCCCATTGATGACGATTATCCGTTGCTGATGGCCGGTCCACCCATTGTTTTTCTATCCGTGAGTGCAGCCGTCATCATTAGTATTGGCACTTACACCTACCCCATGCTGGATGCAAAATATCTATCAGGAACAAGCCTTGCGTCTCTGTCCGCACGCCCCAAAGGAGCACGGACGTCAGCCTTATACTCCCATGACACGGCCACTAGGCGGATCTGTTTCACGCAAACCACCCAGTTGCCTCCCAGAGACATGTCACTGAAAGAACGATCCCACAACTGAAGGATCATTCCGCCTGCAATTTCAGTCTCCATTAGTGTGCGTACGCTTGGGACAGATAATGAGCGCTGTGCAATTACTCTTTACGGCGCATGCGCAGTTTGAACCTATCCAGGGGATGTGGCTGCATTTGGACTTGCATCCGACTCAGAATCAGCGCCATATTCTATAAGAAAAGAACTAACACTCCCCTACTTAAATATAAATATATATATATAATATGTAGAATTATTAATCATATACAATATTTCTCTAGCACCTTCTCTCTCATGTTGACATAGTGGCTCCTTTTCGTAGCACCGCAAGTACGGTTTCCTGCTAATTAGTGCATTAAGTAGGGTTTGGAGCATAATATGTGCCAGTTGCAGTAATTAGACAGGTTTTAATGATCTCTTCGGCAGTCAGGCCAGGATTTACACTCTTTCACAGTGTCAGGCTGGCTGTGCAGTCGAGTGCAGAGGATTTATAGGCTGTAGGTTCTCCTCTCTTGTGCTTACAGTTTCTAATGCGCATGGAATTATTGTGAATTAGTGTTACGAGTAGCTGGCTGCACAGTGCTAGCGAGCGCCATTATTCCTGAAAGTACTTACACTGTGCCATACACTGAGATACATATGTTATTACACATTCCATCAGTGTGTCACAGAGAGAACATGGGACGGTGTTCTGGCCGCAGTCGTATGGTGCCATGGTAACAAATGTCTTTTAGGAGTTCAGGCAAATCCTGACACAGTGATTGTTGGTACAAGTTGCCTCCTCCTGATTGGTATATGCCATGCAGTTTATGCGGCCAACGTTGGGCCAGCCGATTACTTAGAGAAACATGGCGGTATTAGAGAAACATGGCGGTATTGAAGCCAAAATTGGACAATCGGTCCAATATTGTAACAATGGCATTAATAATAATAACAATCCAAACAATGGGCCTGATTCAGAGCCGCTCGTAAGCGGCCGCTCGTTCGTTCTGACCGATGTTCGCACATCTGCGTATGCGTAGATCGTAATACGCATGCGCGAACCAGTCAGTGCGGTCGAAAATCGTTTGTTCGCTATATAGCGAATGCCTGCTATTTTGAGTGACAGAAGGAGGCGTATGTGGGTGTTAACAGGGGAAGGTGCTTGATAACGGGGGTGTGGAATTAGATCGCAGGCGTGCTTAAAGGTCAAAACGGGCGTTTTAAGGGAGTGCATAATTAATACAGCAGCGTCATTGACCACGTCACTTGGTTTTCTTTTACTCCGAACTGCTCGCAAAATAGCGGTTGAAAAAACCAGCCACAAGAATAGCGAGCAGTTCTTACGCTGTTCGATGTACTCGATTAATCTAATAAATAGCGGACATGACGTATGGTGCGAGCGGCAAGGGGGTGTATTTTTCAAAATTACAACCGCAAGTTTTGCTCACTCATTCAGACTTAGAGGCGTGAACAGACCGCAATTAGCGAACGGTTCATTTGAATAGCCACCCCTTGTTTTAGAACGAAAGACCGCAAATAGCGAGCGGCTCTGAATGAGGGCCAATATACAGGTTCAGTCTCCCATATCCAAATATTCCGAAATAAAGAACAAAATTATTAAAAACATAGTATAAAATAGCCGTCAGGCTGTGTGTATAAGGTGTAGATAAAACATAAATGAATTTCATTTATGTACACAAACATTTTTTGATGCACAATATTATTAAAAATATTGTATAAAATGACCTGCAGGCTGTGTGTATAAGGTGTATATAAAACATAAATGCATTCTGTGTTTAGATTTGGGTCCTATTCCCAAGATATTTCATTATAGAATGCAAATATTCCAAAATACGGAATATTCCGATATCCAAAATATCCCTGGTCCCAAGCATTTTGGATATGGGAGACTCAACCAGCAGTTACATAACAGAAATAATTACCACAGGCAGTACGGTGGGAATGGATCTACCTAATGCATTTCCGCGTGGGACTGTAGCATGGAAATACTTTGGGACTGAGGCAGAGTTACACTTATACGGAGCATATCTTGCACTGCGCATACCTAGCCTCATGCCCATTATACACAGACCAGTGCCTAGCCTCATGCCCATTATACACAGACCAGTACCTAGCCTCATACCATTATACACAGACCAGTACCTAGCCTCATACCCACTATGCACAGACCAGTGCCTAGCCTCATACCCACTATACACAGACCAGTGCCTAGCCTCATGCCCATTATACACAGACCAGTACCTAGCCTCATACCATTATACACAGACCAGTACCTAGCCTCATACCCATTATACACAGAGCAGTGCCTAGCCTCATACCCATTATACACAGACCAGTGCCTAGCCTCATATCCACTAAACACAGACCAGTGCCTAGCCTCATACCCACTATACACAGACCAGTGCCTAGCCTCATGCCCATGATACACAGACCAGTGCCTAGCCTCATACCCATTACATACAGACCAGTGCCTAGCCTCATGCCCATTATACACAGACCAGTGCTAGCCTCATACCCATTATACACAGACCAGTGCCTAGCCTCATACCCATTATACACAGAGCAGTGCCTAGCCTCATACCCATTATACACAGACCAGTGCCTAGCTTCATGTCCATTATACACAGAGCAGTGCCTAGCCTTATACCCATTATACACAGACCAGTACCTAGCCTCATACCCACTATACACAGACCAGTGCCTAGCCTCATACCCATTATACACAGACCAGTGCCTAGCCTCATATCCACTATACACATACCAGTGCCTAGCCTCATACCATTATACACAGACCAGTGCCTAGCCTCATACCCATTATACACAGACCAGTGCCTAGCCTCATACCTATTACATACAGACCAGTACCTAGCCTCAGACCCATTATACACAGACCAGTGCCTAGCCTCATACCCATTATACACAGACCAGTACCTAGCCTCATACCCATTATACAAAGACCAGTGCCTAGCCTCATACCCATTATACACAGACCAGTGCCTAGCCTCATACTCACTATACACAGACCAGTGCCTAGCCCCATACCCACTATACACAGAGCAGTGCCTAGCCTCATACCCACTATGCACAGACCAGTACCTAGCCTCATACCATTATACACAGACCAGTGCCTAGCCTCATACCCATTATACACAGACCAGTGCCTAGCCTCATACCCATTATACACAGAGCAGTGCCTAGCCTCATACCCATTATACACAGACCAGTGCCTAGCCTCATACCCATTATACACAGATCAGTGCCTAGCCTCATGCCCATTATACACATACCAGTACCTAGTCTCATGCCCGTTATACACAGACCAGTGCCTAGCCTCATACCCACTATACACAGCTCAGTGCCTAGCCTCATACCCATTATACAAAGACCAGTGCCTAGCCTCATACCCATTACATACAGACCAGTGCCTAGCCTCATAGCCACTATACACAGACCAGTGCCTAGTCTCATACCCATTATACACAGACCAGTGCCTAGCCTCATACCCATTATACACAGACCAGTGCCTAGCCTTATACCCATTATATACAGCTCAGTTCCTAGCCTCATACCCATTATACACAGACAAGTGCCTAGCCTTATATCCATTATATACAGCTCAGTGCCTAGCCTCATGCCCATTATACACAGACCAGTGCCTAGCCTTATACCCATTATATACAGCTCAGTGCCTAGCCTCATACCCATTATACACAGCTCAGTGCCTAGCCTTATACCCATTATATACAGCTCAGTGCCTAGCCTCATACCCATTATACACAGACCAGTGCCTAGCCTTATACCCATTATACACAGACCAGTGCCTAGCCTCATGCCAATTATACACAGACCAGTGCCTAGCCTCATACCCATTATACACAGACCAGTGCCTAGCCTCATACCCATTATACACAGAGCAGTGCCTAGCCTCATACCCATTATACACAGACCAGTGCCTAGCCTCATACCCATTATACACAGATCAGTGCCTAGCCTCATGCCCATTATACACATACCAGTACCTCGTCTCATGCCCGTTATACACAGACCAGTGCCTAGCCTCATACCCACTATACACAGCTCAGTGCCTAGCCTCATACCCATTATACACAGACCAGTGCCTAGCCTTATACCCATTACATACAGACCAGTGCCTAGCCTCATAGCCACTATACATGGCACAGTGCCTAGCCTCATGTCCGTTATACACAGACCAGTAAGTAGCCTTATACCCATTATACACAGACCAGTGCCTAGCCTTATACCCATTATATACAGCTCAGTGCCTAGCCTCATACCCATTATACACAGACCAGTGCCTAGCCTTATACCCATTATACACAGACCAGTGCCTAGCCTTATACCCATTATACACAGACCAGTGCCTAGCCTTATACCCATTATACACAGACCAGTGCCTAGCCTTATACCCATTATACACAGACCAGTGCCTAGCCTCATACCCATTATACACAGACCAGTGTCTAGCCTCATACCCATTATACACAGACCAGTGCCTAGCCTCATACCCATTATACATAGAGCAGTGCCTAGCCTCATACCCATTATACACAGACCAGTGCCTAGCCTTATACCCATTATACACAGAGCAGTCCCTAGCCTTATACCCATTATACACAGAGCAGTGCCTAGCCTCATACCCATTATACACAGACCAGTGCCTAGCCTTATACCCATTATACACAAACCTGTACCTAGCCTTATACCCATTATACACAGACCAGTACCTAGCCTCATACCCATTATGCATAGACTAGTGCCTAGCCTCATAGCCACTATACACAGCACAGTGCCTAGCCAGCTTTATGCCCACTATATACAGCACAGTACCTAGCCTCATGCCCACACAGTACCTAGCCTCATGCCGACTATACACAGCACAGTCACTAGCCTCATGCCCACTATACACAGCACCGTACCTAGCCTCATGTCCATTATACACAGCTCAATGCCTAGCCTCATGCCCACTATACACAGCACCGTACCTAGCCTCATGCCCACTATACACGGCACAGTACCTAGCCTCATGTCCACTATACACAGCTCAGTGCCTAGCCTCTTGCCCACTATACACAGTACAATACTTAGCCTCTTGCCCACTATACACAGCACAATACCTAGCCTCTTGCCCACTATACACAGCACAGTGCCTAGCCTCTTGCCCACTAGACCTGATCGCAGAAAGCACATTCTAGTGTCTGCCACCATGCCCACTTGTGATAATATAACAGCCCCTTCTACCTGTTTTCTTTCTCCTTGTGGCGGTAACATGACAAAACCAATGACACCGCCATGATTTTATGTAATGAAACACTTCCCCCCCCAGCATGGCACAGCCACAGTGATCTCAATCACTAGAAATACTACTTCTTGCCTTTCTTACTGGGAATTTATTATGAAAATGCCCAACTCAGTCTCTGACAGCTGCCATGTTCAGGATCCGCCGTCTCCCCATACGGGGTTAATCAGAGCAGCTTACTGCAGAGCGGGCATTAGGAATTCTGGCTAGCTGGATCTTCCCCTGTAGGGAATGTTCCATGCCAGCTGTATTACAGGCAATTTGCATAATAATGTTGTGAAGTTTCCCCAACGCTTTGCTGCAGGATACACTGTTATTGCAGGAAGCCCCGGAGGTTGCAGCCTCAGTACAATGGGCTCTTGTAGCAGTTAACCCCTTCCATGCAGACAGGTGTATTGCATCCTACTCACCCGCTGGAGGCTCTCCTTACTGATCTTTATAAAGGAAAGCTAGATACATTGTTTAGTTTGTCTTGCGAAATTAAATATAAAGACATTTCTACTCTGATGCCTTTTCTGTTTAGTATTTTGTTTCATGGGTTTTATTTTATAACCTGCAGGTGTCAGCGTTGCAAATGGTGATATGAAGAGGTTTAGTCGGTGACTAACTTTTCTACATACCTTCAGTGCTGCAAGAAAATAATGTATGTAAAGGAGAGAACAGACAACCCTTGCCGAGTGTCACACTGCTGAAATACAACAGATGGTTCAAATTTTGAACCAATGTTAGAAGCTAGAGAGGTTCATGGATTTAGATTTATGTCGCTAGATCACAGGTTCTCAGACTCGGTCCTCAGGACCTCAAACAGTGCATGTTTTCCAGGTCTGCTCACAGAATCACAGGTGAAATAATTAGCTCCATCTGTGGATCTTTTGAAATGTGTCAGTGGGTAATGAGTACACCTGTGCACCTGCTCGGTGATCTGCAAAACGTGACCTGTGTGGCGTCCTGAGGACCGAGCTTGAGAACCTCTGCCCTAGATTGTAACCTCTTTGGGTCAGGTTTTTCATTTCATATATACACAGTCGAGTCACATTATTATGACCACCAGATAATAACCAGAGTAACCGCCCTGTGCAGCACAGACAGCAGCTAGACTGGCTGGGAGTGACTCAATAAGGTGCTGGTAGGTTAGCACAGGTATCTGGAGTCATGCTGACTGCAGTGCATCCCACAGCTGCTGGAGGGTGCGTGGTGGAGTATCCATAGAGCGAACACAACGACTGAGGTGGTCCCACAGATGCTCAATTGGGTTCAAGTCTGGGGAATTAGGGGGCCAGGGAAGTACTTGGAAGTCTTGGTTGTGCTTGTCCAATCACTGTCGGACATTTCTAGCCGTGTGACATGTCGCATTGTCTTGCTGGAAGATCCCATCCGCCTCAGGGAAGACAATCAGCATGTATGGGTGTACGTGCTCTGCAAGGATGGATTCATAACCAAATCAGATGAGGGTGCCTTCCACTTGGATGAGTGAGCCCAGAGAATGCCATGTAAACATTCCCCAGACCATAACGCTGCCACCACCAGCTTGTGTTCTTCCAGCAATGGTTGCAGGGTGTTTGTTGTCCGATATTTCTTGCCTGACACGCCAACATCCATCCGTTCGATGAAGCAGAAAACGTGACTCATCGGAGAATCAGCGGAGGTCCAATTCCGATACAGGCGTAAATATGTAAGCCTTTTCCGCATAGGTGCAGTGACCATCCATTTGCTTCAAAGCCCCATACGCAGCAGGGTTCGCTGAACTGTCGTTTTAGACACACGTTTTGGTGGCCCCCAGGTTCATTTTGACAGTGAGCTTCTCCACTGTAGCGTGCCAGTCGGCCCTTACGCATCTTTGTAGCCGACATTCACCTCTCACATCAACGGCACGTGGTGCTCCGCAGTTTCCACGTCAGTTATTCGCAATGGTGCAATTTGTCCAGTCACGATGCACCTTCACCACAGCAGCACGCGAACAGTTCACAAACTGCGCTGTGTCAGAAATACTGCCACCCTTGGCCCGAAAGCCAATAATCATCCATTTTTGCAACTCGGATAAATTGCCCCTTTTACCCATGACAGCAACGAGTGACATGTGTGCAGACGGCCTATCACGCATCTTATATACCCACCAAGCCAGCGCACGCCATGTGACGTACTTCATGGGCTACGTGCTGCCGACATCAAATGTAGGAGGTGGTCATAATAATGTGACTCGACTGTGTATATGTGTGTGTTTCTGTTTGTATATATAATATTTCACATTTACTTATTTTTTATTGCATCTATGTAATAATGTAGAGCAACTGTTTCAAAATAGTGTCATTTTTAAAGATAAAAAAAAATTGACAGCAGCAAATCATTAAAACATAGAACCATCCCTGGAAATTGGGGATAGGTAGGAATAATGGCCCTTATTCAGAGCCGTACGCTCTGAGCAGAGCGCACGCTCTGAATGAGGGCCGTCCTCCATAATTATGGAGCGTCCTCCTGGACGCTCGTATAGCTGTGGGTCACCACCCACAGCCTATACGAGCGTGCAGTTTGATGGCCGCGATGGTCTTGACCATCGCGACCATCGAAACTGCGAGCCGGAGCCTGCAGTTGAGGTTTTCAACCGCAAGGCCCGGAGTGATTTTGGCTCTATCAGAGCCAAAATCACTCCCACTGACATCACTAGTGATGTCAGTGGGCCGGCTTCTGACGGTAGGCGTTCCCTTGGGAACGCCCCCGTCAGGGAGGCACGACCCCGGCACGCCCACCAAAGGGGGCGTGCTGTCAATCAACATCGACAGCACGCCCCCTTTGATCAGACACAACGAGCGAAGGAAAGTCCTTCGCTCGTCGCGTCTGGCGCATGCGCACGACGGAGCTCCCGCCGTCGTGCGCATGCTCAGTGCAGACCATCGACCCACTTGCGAGCGGACAGCCGCTCGCGAGTGGGTCTGAATCAGGCCCAATGTCATTTGATGTAATAATAGCTGTTCCCTACATCCCACTTTAACAAACTAGCCTCAGAAAATGAATCTAAACTTTTTTTTCAGCATCGTAGCATTTCTATTTTTTCTCCTAAAATGTTTAGTATTTTTTTATTATCTTTTATTTATTAAGCACCACAGTGTGCTCATAGCACCATACAGGAATATACAAACACTGCACAGATATACATTGGGGTATAAATATAAAAACAAATAACTGAACATAAGTGCAATACACAGTAGGTAAGTACATAGCTTGAGTGCAGGACATAGGGCACAGATAGGAGATAGGGCGCCTGCTGTAAACGGATCTTTCTCATACAGCATGAAGTGGGTGTAAGTGTAAATACTAATGATGACGACTGCGGACAAAACGCAATAGATGGGACGGCGGATAGTCGGCATAGACAGGCGGATACTCACGTTAGCATAAGGTAGCGAGCAGGCTGAGTGGACGCAGATGCGTACATCTAAGAATGCGGTCCTCGATGTTCTTCCCTAGTTCATAATGAAGTAATAGAGTAAATATTGGCTCTATCGGCACATTGGTGCCTTCACTGAGTAGTATCAAAGTATACATGTCTATTTCTATAATAAAAGTAATGGTTCTGATTACTATACAACAGGGGTGCTATGATATGTCCACATTCATAATCAGAATGTCCATATTGTCAGAATGATGACATGCTTAGCATGTCGACATTCTTCATGTCGACACCGATTACATGTTGATATAGAATGCCCACCTATCATCTGTGGTGGCTTACCTGCTCTTGACGGCTGCAGTTGCTCCAACGGCGTCTTCCCGTTTCTGGTGGTCACGTGAGTGTCAGTTCCGGGGTAGTCATCTGATAGAGCGCCGTTCCAGTGAGTACACTGGCTCTATCCCTACCCCTAACCCTCCCACTAGTGCTTTACCCTTACTCTCCCCCTCCATATAGCCTAACCCTAACGTCCCCTTAGTGCCTAACCCAAACTCCTCCCCTCCACATGGTCTAACCCTAACAGCCACCTGGTAGTATCTAACCCTAACTCCTCCCCTCCACATAGCCTAACCCTGACGTCCCCTTAGTGCCTAACCCAAACTCCTCCCCTCCACATGGTCTAGCCCTAACATCCTTCTAGTGCCTAACCCTAACTCCTCCCATCCACATAGCCTAACCCTAATCACCCCCTAGTGCCTAGCCCTATCTCCCCCCCCTATTGTAGCCTAAGCCTCACTCCCCCCTCCACATAACCTAACCCTAACATCCCCTAGTGCCTAACCCTAACTCCTCCCCTCTCCAAGTAGCCTAACCTTAACTCCCCCCTCCGCAGAGCCTAACTGTAACCTACTCACTAGCACCTAATCCTATCTCTCCCCCACGCCCATTTAGCCTAACCTTAACTCCCCCCCTCCGCATAGCTTAACGATAACGTCCCTGTGGTACCTAATCCTAACTCGCCAACTCCACGTAGCATAACCCTAATAATCCCCCCCTCAGGATAGCCTAATTCTAACCTCCCCCTAGTACCCAACCCTAACTCTCCCCTCCAAGTAGCCTAACCCTAACCTCCCCCTAGTTCCTAACTCCACCCCTCCACGTA
This sequence comes from Taudactylus pleione, assembly GCA_031769625.1. Taxonomy (NCBI): domain Eukaryota; kingdom Metazoa; phylum Chordata; class Amphibia; order Anura; family Myobatrachidae; genus Taudactylus; species Taudactylus pleione. Next base: position 2,935,041 of record JAUIMM010000376.1, on the reverse strand, counting down.
GCCTAACCCTAACCTGCCCCTAGTTCCTAACTCCACCCTTCCAAGTAGCCTAACTCTAACCTCCCACTAGTATCTAACCCTAACACCCACCCTCCACGTTGCCTAACCCTAACCTCCCCCTAGTTCCTAACTCCACCCGTCCACGTAGCCTAACCCTAACTCCCCCTTATTCCTAACCCTAACCTTCCCGTCCCACAGCCTAACTCTAACCTTCCGCCCTCTGCATAGCCTAACCCTAATACCTCCCCCTAGTACCTAACCCTAAATCCCCATCACATTCTGAGAATATTGACTTTTCAGAGGTTGACATTGCGAACCAGATGACATCCTGAAATTGATGACCCGTTGCCTTTCAACATTTTAACAATGTCAATGCCATAACTGTCGACATTTTGGTGCTGATGCTATGCATGTCGACATTGTTATTGCCGACCTAGTGACTCCATCCTCTACGCAACAATTGTCTGCATTCTGTTCTTTAGTGGCAGATCCTCCGGTCTATAGAGAATTGCTGGAGATGGCAGATCCTCTGCGTACAATAGGAGGTTATACAGTGTTCTGCTCAGATAATAACTAGCTCAGTGCACACAGTTCCTGTACCAGTGTCTACAGCTGTACCTTAGCAGAATAAAACACCCACCCCGAGGCACAGGCTCCTCTCTGTCAGGCTTGAAGCTACGTGATTGATGCTCTGCCAGTCAGTAGTTTCAGGACAATGAAATATTAAACTGGCAGCAGAATCAGGATGCACGTCCACACCTGTTATTTGTTATGCAGTGTGTGTGTATAGAGAAATGTGGGGCCCGCAGGAGTGTGGGATCCCCACCTAGACCACAGATACAGAATTCAGTTTCCAACTAAATAAAACACAGTTAGGGAATGTGTAGCAGCTCCCAGCTGTCGTAACTCCTAAGATCCAGCCGGTAGCTGGACATGTTTGAATGTAAAGGCTATAACTACAGTACCTGTATCTCTGGGCTTACATATGAAAGCACCAGCTGTACACCTGTAGATCTATATAGGGTTGGCGCTTCTCTGTAAAGGGGATGAGGCGCTTATATATATATATTTTTATTTATTTTTCTTTTGCAATCATTATCTTTCTTTAGCTTTCCAGGTTCCACGCATTGGGACCCCATTGTCTACCAGAGATTTGCTACAAGCTGTTACAAGACTAGATCAATGATCAGAACCAGTCTTAAAACCTGTGGGAGGGTGAGAGACATGTGAGGGGGGTTTAGCCCCCTGGGTATCAGGATATAGGTCCTGATTCAGACCCGCTCGCTCCCAGCATATGTAAATTCAGCTAAGTGACGTCAAGGCAGGCGATCGCATGTCAAGGCATAAGCACGCCCTCTATGTCTTGGCGAGCGATCACTTTGTGTTTACAGACGCCCACCAGCCGGTCTTTAGCCGCCCACTAGCGTGCGTCATCTCCAGGAAGTATAAACAACCATCGGAACATCGGGAACCATCGGAACTGACCGCAGCCCTTTGATGTTGACTGTACCCTACCGCAAGCACTGCGAGCAGTTCAGTGTAATAATCAACCAGGTGACATGTACTATGACGCTGTCTGTTAATTATGCACGCCTCTGAAACGGCGTTGAAAACACTCAGGTACGCCTGCGTCCGCAACTCCGCTCCCCCGTTACTGCTGCCCTGCCCCTGTTACCACCCACAAACGGCCTCTCCTGTCACTCATTCCACTAGGCTGTCATGGCAGGGCAAGCGAGCACATTCCGATCGCTCATACTAGTTTGCGCACGTGCACTGCGAACTACACGCATGCGCACATTAGCGAGCATCGTCTGCAACGAGCCTCCGCTTGCTAGCGAGCGGGTCTGAATCAGGTCCATAGTTCTAACTCTTCCTTATATGAGGCATAGTTTGTGCCTTTTTGTGGCCTCAAGCTCAGGGCCTGATTCAGAGCCGGACGCTATTTGCGAACGGTCGTTCAGAAAAAGGGGCCGGCTATTTAAATTGAGCGCTCGCTCTTTGCAGTCTGTTGACGCCTCTATGTCTGAGCAAGCGAACGAAACATGCACTCGCTATTTTGTAAAGACGCCCCCTGGCCGTTCGCATCATACGTCATCTCCGCTATTTATTAGATTAATCGAGTACATCGAAAGGTGTCTGAACTGCTCGCAGTGCTTGTGGTAGGTTTTACTTCCCGCAATCACTGCGAGCAGTTCAGGCTAAAAGACAACCAAGTGACGTGGTCGATGACGCTGCTTTGTTAATTATGCACACCCATTAAACTCCCGTTTTGACCGTTTGGCACGCCTGCGTTCGTATCTCCACTTCCCGTTTTCAAGCACCTTCTCCTGTTACCACCCACAAACGCCTCATTCTGTCACTCAAATTAGCAGGCCCTCGCTGTTTTGCGAGCGCACGATTTCCGACCACAATGACTGGTTGGCGAGCGCTCAATTGAAATAGCTGGCCCCTTTTTCTGAACGAGCGAGCGCAAATAGCGTCCGGCTCTGAATCAGGCCCCGTGATCGTTCCGTCGTTCATTAACATGTTCAAGTATGGGCAATCCACATTCAAGGGCATTTGGTCCGATATCGGAACGGATGCCTGTCGCTCCAATGTGTACCCAGCTTAAATATCATCCTGGACTTGAAAACAGTCTCCTGCTTGATGACTTGACATTAACCCAGTTCAGCAAGAAGTCTTCATTTACTGTATATCAATCCCTGTTCCCATAGAGCACTACATGTTTGCCAGTACTTTGCTGTCCCCAGGACTTAAATGTGTAGTTGTGTAGCAGGTGCAGTGTCACAGAGCATAGATACTAGTATAGACCAGGGCAGACCTGCAGGTGCCCAAGTCACCACTAGAGAGATGCAGGATGTTGCACCAATAAGCCGAGCAGACACTTTACATTCTTTGGAATTCAGGGGATGCTAGGCCACAGAATAGACTATTCAACACAGGGCCGGCTCCAGGATAGCCGCACCCTGTGCAGCATGGGTATTAGTCTGCGCGACTGAAAATGGGGGGCGTTGCCTAATTACCATAGGCCATGCCCCCTAAATGATGTTATTTGGGGGCATGCCTCCTGTGTAACGTCAGGCTGGGGGCGAACCCAGCACTCCATCACTAGCTGGGCTTCCTCCAGCTCTCTCCCCGCACTGAATGGATGCCGTGCGCATGTTGCGCAGCATCCATTCAGCTACTCCGGGGTCCGGCACCGCCCCACAGCTGCGGCAGTGGGAGTGCCCAACGTCCCGACCACCCGCGGGACACTTCGGTCCACGGTGGAATAGCGGGACAGTGCCCAAAAAGTGGGACTGTCCCGCTGAAATCGGGATGTTGGGAGGGATTCGCCCTCTATGGGGTGGCGCCCGTGTTCGACCGCACTGGCCGAACATGCCTCGAGCCTGTCTTGATCCAACACAGGGCCGCAACTAGGGGGGGGCTGGAGGTGCACGTGAGCCGCTGTACCTGGTGCCAGTGACCTCCAGCCCGGCGCTGCAGAGAGGCTCCAAGCCGGATGTCCGCTGGTAATATTTATTACCAGCGGGCGCCCGGCTCCTTCTCTGCAGCGACGCGGTGTAGCCGGAGCCGGAGGCTGGAGTTCTCTCCCGAACTCCAGCTTCCGGCTCTCCCCACGGGCACTATGGGGGAGACGTCATGACATCTCCCCCATAGTTCCAAGGAGCAGCCGGCGGACCGGACGCGACACTGGATGCAGGAGTGGGGTTCAAGGTAAGTATTTTTTTTTTTAATAAGCTGCACTACAGGGGCATTATTATGGGGGCAGGGGCATTACCACAGGGGCATTACTATGGGGGCATAGGCAATGAGGGGCATTACTAATGGGGCATGAGCACTACAGGGGCATTACTATTGGGGCATGGGCACTACAGGGGCATTACCACAGGGGCTTTACTGTGGGGGCATGAGCACTACAGGGGCATTACTGTAAGGACACTACAGGGATATTACTATAGGGCATGGGCAATACAGGGGCAATACAGGGGCATTACTATGAGAGCATGGGCACTACAGGGGCATTACTATGAAAGCATGGGCACTACAGGGGCATTACTATGGGGGTATTAACATATGGGCATTACTATGGGGGCATTACAATATGGGCACTACTGCAGGGGGAATTACATGGGGGGCGCCAAATTACTGTCTTGCCCCTGGTGACAAAAATCCTAGTTTCGGCCCTGATCCAACAGTATACATTACATGAAGGCTGTATTATCCCAAGGTAACCAGTAACACAATGGTGGTATAAAGAAGAGTCACTGTTGTGGGCAATGCAACAGGTGGAAGTTGGCAGTGTGCAAAAAGCAATCAGAAAAGTATAGTAGTGGGGAAATGCTAATTGGATAAACAAGAAGAACTGCTGATTGACCGCATTCCTCATATGCACCAAGCTCTGGTAAGCAAAACTCTCTGGAGCTTGTAACCCATATGCAATGCCATATATATAGATGGTGTTGCCTAATAGTAGCCTATGGGCTTCTTACCACATCTTTCCACGAGAGGGATTCAGTAAGGATCCATCCCAGTGTCCCCTGCGGCTTGTGCATTTGCTGGCTGACCACCACGCATGCACAGAAGTACTTCCGGGTCATAGGCAAATGCAGGGGGGGTTTCCCGTCTGCCTGGAAACCCCCCTCCCCAGCCCACACCATGACTATAATAGAAATAGTAATATAATAGAATTTTACAAGTGCTGCATGTTACTCTCACTATCACAAATTAAATAATTAGCACCACCTGTGGATCTTTTAACATGTATCAGCTAGTAATAAATAACCTGTGCATCAACTAGGAGATCTGGAAAACATGCACTGTTAGGGATGCACTGCTATAGAGCCCAATATGTACATATATGTCCAGGGCAGTGCTAGGTTGCTCCCAGACTCCTGGACCTGTTCTAATGCTCTGGAATGGTGCACACATCTGAAATAAAAACATTCAGCTTAGACAGGATGGTCCTACTGCCGCATGTAATGGCTTACTGTGATCACTGGTCCTTTATATGCTGGAATTATGACACACAATACACTTTGTATGACACATATTAAAGCTGGTTAGGCATACCTCCCAACTGTCCCGCTTTCAGCGGGACAGTCCCGTTTTTCTGGGACTGTCCCGCCCGCGGGCCGCAGTGTCCCGCGGTGGGGGGGAAGTTGGGGAGAGCACACCCACTGCTCTGCTTAGCAGAGCAGCGGGTGTGCAGAAGGTGAACAAATGCCGTGCGCATCGCACGGCATCTGTTCACTAGCGTAGGGAGAGCCTGGGGGGCTGCCCAGCATCTCGGAGAGTGCTGGGCACGCCCCCTATAGTGACGAAAACGGGGGGAAGCCGCGAGGCTCCGCCCCGTTTTCATTTGACCCCACTCCTTTTCGGAAGCCCCGTCCCTTTTCGGACGCGCGCGCGCGCCTAAGGCGCGCGCCCTGTCCCTCCTTCCCATCTCCAAAAGTTGGGAGGTATGGGTTAGGTGTTAAGTATGCCCTCTTCATGGACTTGCCACACTCACTACAAAATCATGCATTTGGAAACCCCCCTCTAGAAATCCTGCATTTGCCACTGTGGGTCATAAACCCAGAAGTCCTTACACCGCAAAGGACAGCTCTTATTCTTGCTTAATCACAAAACGACATGGCTATGGCGTTACTAAACCCCGCTATGCATGTGATCAGTGGCGGCATGTATCACATTCAAATGGCGATGCTTGGTGCATCCAGTCCAATGTGACAATAAAGTTTATTCTGTTGAATGGGAGGTCAAGTCTTCAAGTGATAATAGAGTTTATTCTATTGAATGGGAGGTCATATGTACATAACATGTAAAAATATCCTGCATTCTTTATTATTGACATACTGTAGTCGGCATCCCGACAGTCAGAATCCCGGCGCCAGAATCCCAACAGCAATCTGAATGCCTGCTCCAGAATCCCGACTGCTGACATCCCGACGGGATGAGTATTAGGGTTAGGGGTCTGATTCAGAGATGGACGCTAATGCGATCGCGGCTGTGTTTTTGTACGCGACAAAGCTGCGAAAATATGCTAATGTGTGCAAAGATCGCTGCTGCCTTCTCAAATGCGTGCGACCTCGGAAACCTGCGGAAATATTGGTAACATCGTTGCACATTGCACATCGAGCAGCCATCTTGCCCTTGCGGAAGGTCTGTCCTGCCGCATCCTTGGGAGCTCTTCTGACACGAAGAGCTATGTATGCACTCGCTGTGGCTAATGTATACATGCCTATGAAACGGAGTTCAAGCGGACAGACACGCCTACGTTTCCCAGACCACCCCCCCGTCACCACCCCCAAATCCTGACAACCTGTCACTCACTCTGCGATGGTTTCTTCTGTGCGTCCATCGTCGCAATGCGATCGCTGTGCACAGGCAGTGCGGCTTATGCGAATGCGCGATGGCAAACACTCGCTCCATCTGCGTGCGTAATCGCCTTTGCGTCCAGCTCTGAATCAGGTCCTAAGTTAAGAGTTAGGGTTTAGGGTTAGGCACTAGGGGGAGGTTTAGGCTGCGGGAAAGGAGGGTTAAAGTTAGGCAGAGGGTTAGGGTAAGGGTTATACCACTTACAAAATTCTGTCAGGATTCTGACTGTAGGGACGCCACTATCGGTATTCTGACCGTCGGCATCCTGACCGCCGGGATCCTGTACCCACCCCATTATTGAAAGTAAGTGACTACAGCAGTATGCTCAGGAAGACATGCAGTGACAACTACATTGAGGTCCTGACAGCCCCATGCCCTGGGCCATTCTTACAAATGGGCAGGGGCGTATCTATAATGGGGGCACCGCATGCCCTGTACCCATACTTTGTATTACTTACCTCTCCCGTGTCGGGTCTCCAAGCGCTGTTTAAATGCCAGAGAATGGCCTCCGCATCCATTTTTCCAACGTTTTGCGTCTGGAAAATGACAGCCACGCCATTTCCCCGGCGATCCGCGCATGCGCAATAGACCCTGGGCACACTCTAGTGCCCAGAGTCTATTGATTGTGCGGTGGCCGGCCAGCCGCGTCAGTCGGCTGCCTACCACAGGAGTGAGAGGAGGGGGCCCATGTCGGGGGGAAGCACATGGGCCTCCTCCTCTCTAAAGACGCCCCTGCAAACGGGCCTGGGGGAATTACACCCAACAAGGAACCTCCACTCTCAGCCATGTCCCTCCCAGTCCTGTCAGATTCATGTTATCGCCATGTGACACGATTGCCATTTTCCAGGACTGGAAGCAGCTGGGCAGAGAACGGAGGCTCATTATTAGGTGAATTTAACCCACATCTGCAATAATGAATGCCTCTGTGGCTCACAAACAATTAAGCGATTGGCAAATAAGTATTTATTTTTCTTCTGGTAGAAAATGAAGCATACTGTATAGTTACATTTTGTAGCCTATCTACTTATGAGCTTAAAATTTCAGCTGACATGTATCAATTCCGTTGACATCCTCCTACCTGTCCTACAGTATACACAGACAGAACACGGCAGGCGGACGGAATTACCATTCTAATTCTCGCCGTTCTGTGAAGCAGCTGTTGGTGCTGCAGGAAAGTATGAATGCTGTTTTCCAACATAAACAGATATATCAACGTCTGCAGATCATCTTATTAGCAATTGTGAGAAATTCATTTAAAAATAATCCTTTATTCAGAATCGTGTGCTGTCACTGTCAGTCAGCGGGGTAACACATTAACAGATCTGTTTTGCTATATAGACATAAAAGAAATGTAATTGAAATAATCAGTGAAGTCTCATTATACAAAAACTAAATGTGTTAATTTTGAACACTAAGGGCCTGATTCAGCAAGGGATCACAAGAGCTAAGACGCAGGCAGTCGGACGATTTTCGCAATCTACGCATACGTATGCACCGCAGTGCGCGAACTAGCAGACCCATTGTGATTGACAGGAAGTGCCGTTTGTGGGTGATGACGTGGGAGTGGTCGGGCGAACGCAGGCGTGTCAATGCGTTGGGACGGCATTGCAGGGGCGTGCATAAATTAGACACTGTGATATCATACGCAGCCAGAGGCCTCATAGCGTACTCTGAAGTTAGCAATTCCTGAGTCTGACCTGCCTGTTATTCGATGTTAGCGATTGTTTCGCTATGTTGCCCAAGTATATGGATGTGAGTAAGGGAAAGTGGGCGTCCTTATGTTAGACTGCGATCGCAATGTGAATGGAATTATTCACATATCACCGCTGATATTAGCAACTGCATGCGTGCATATAAGCAGAATAGCGATCCTTGCTGAATCAGGCCCAAAGATCGATGCCCATACCCACCCCCCCTCTCCACAAAATCTTGTAGGTTCCATATATAATTAATTATCATAGCCTGATTATATATATATTATTTACTTATTACCAGTTATTTACTTATTACCAGTTATTTATGTAGCACACACATATTTTTATAAAGTATATTTGGCCAGTCACATCAGCCTCTGCTCCAGTGGAGCTTACAATCTATGGGGTCTATTTACTAAGCATTGGATGGAGAGAATGTACCAACCAACCAGGGGCGTATCTATAATGGGTACAGGGTTCAGGGACATTTAGTATCGCAGTGATATGAATTAAAATGCCGCTGGTATGCATCAATACTTACCGCTCCGGCAAGGTCCAGCGAAATCCCCCTCATCGGCGAGGTCCTCCGCTCAGCTGCTGGCAGTGACGGGCTACTGTGTAATGTGCATGTGCATGACGCGTTCACCCGGCGAGGACCCGGCAGTGCCTGGAAGGTTTCGCTGAAGCTGGAAAGGCAGCGCTGGGTCCCCATTGCTGACACTGTGACAAACAGCGGTAATCTTACATTACTGCTGTTTGTTGAAAAAGGAAAGGATGACATACAGTAACCCCTTTAGCGAGCGCTATAGGGATTATGCATCATTGATAAATGGGGCCCTGAGTATGCTTGTTCTGGAGCATGTGCAGAGCTGGAACATGCAAGACATGCTCTGCAAATGGACTTGCATTCAGTTCTGCATCAGCCCCACAAAGGGCCTGATTCGGCAAGGAGCGCAGCCGCGAATTTGCACGTACCCGGCGGATGTTATATGCATGGCAGTGCGTGTGCGCGAACACTCCACAGCGATCGGGAAGCGATCGCAGGGAACACACAGTCTCGGCACACATTGATTGACAGGAAGCAACCGTTTGGTGGTGGTGATGGGGGGTGGTCGGTGAAACGCAGGCGTTTGAACACCGTTACAAGGGCGTGCATAATTAAACCCCTGTGACGGAAGACGCAGCCTGAGCTCTAGATGCTCACAGGAAGCGGCCCAAATCCTGTGTGAGGTCAGGTCAACCACTATTATGCTAATGGGTTCGACAGTTCTCGATGTTACCGATGTTTTCGCTGTCTAGCGAGGTATTGCGGATGTGAGTAAAGGGAAGTGGGCGGCATTATGCAGTGGTGGGCGTCTGGTTCTTGTGCTGCGGTGTCATTGTGATTGGGCTCATTAGCATATTTTCCCAGCGGCCAGGTGCGTGCGTATGTAGACTTGTGTTCCGAGCTAAGGGCCTGATTCAGAGCCGCTCGTAAGCGGCCGCTCGTTCGCTCCGAGCGATGTTTGCCCAACTGCGCATGCGTACGGATCGTTATACGCATACGCGAACCTGCCAGTGCGGTCGAAATTCATGTGCTCGCAAAATAGCGAATGCCTGATAATTTGAGTGACAGAAAGAGGCGTATGTGGGTGGTAACAGGGGAAGGTGCTTGAAAACGGGGAGTGGAGATCCGAACGCAGGCGTGCTTAAAGGTCAAAACAGGCGTTTTATGGGTGTGCATAATTAAAACAGCAGCGTCAATGACCACGTCACTGGGTTATTTTATAGCCAGAACTGCTCGCAAAATTGTGGTAGCAAAAACCAACCACAAGAATAGCGAGCAGTTCATACCCTGGTCGATGTACTTGATTGATATAATAAATAGCGGACATGACGTAGGATGCGAGCGGCCAGGAGGCATAGTTTCCCAAAAAACGACCGCAAGTTTTGTACGCTCGTTCAGACCTAGAGGCGTGAACAGACCGCAAAGAGCGAACGGTTCATTTGAATAGCCACCCCTATTTTCTGGACGAGCGAGCGCTAATTGCGTCCGGCTCTGAATCAGGCCCTAATTCAGGCCCAACGTGTAAAATAAGTGAAACAGAAAATAACAAGGTTGAACGGCAGTTTGGGCCTTGTGTTGATCGGGGCCCGTTCCTATTGGTCTTTCCATGAATACTGGCTTTGTTGCGTCCATGCCTACGTCTATTGGCGGTTGCCCCTTTGTGACTATATGTAAATGTCACTACAAAGCCCTTCCCTGGTGTTCATCCGTGAGCATGAATGTGCAACTGAGACGCCGGCTTTCAGTGCCCGAAGATGCTGAAATACTGGTTAGCGCGTCTTTAGATGCATCATGGGTCACCCATGTGGCGGTGCAAGTTTTCTGTCCAAGTATGGCCCTCCTATATGAGCAGTTGAGCGTCTGTGTATGCAACCACTTTCACAGACACACCCCCATAACACGCCCCTAACACGCCCCTAAGAGGGGCCGTCTCTGTAAGTGCACCTTACAGAGTGCACCTACCTCCCTTATTACATTATCAATGTGCGTCTCAGTGCCTGCGCCAGAAATCGCAACTTCGACCCTGTACTGACACAATCAGGGTGCATGCTGGGTGCAAACAGCGCTCTGCGTCCAACATCGGCAGTGCGTCAGGGGTGTGTTCTTCAGTGGAATCCAGGCAGCTGTCTAATGCTGCGTACACACTAGACGATAACAGTGAACGATATGAACGGTAAGGATATCGTTTATATCATCTAGTGTGTATGGTCCGAACGCTTCCGCGGGTCGTTAGCGATATCCCCAGTCGGCTGTACAAGCAGCCCAATCTGGGGATTTCGAGAGCGACGTTATGCTGCCATATGTTGCATGGCCCCGCTCCCACCCGCCATCGTCGTTCGTCAGCATCGGCAAGTGTGTACTTGCCGACGCCGGCAAACTCGCCAGGCCTGCCGCTGACGATGTCGCTGCATACACATAGTCGTGTAGTGTGTATGCGGCGTAAGGCAGCGACTTCTGAGGGGCTCAAAATGCAGAATCTCTTCCTATATAGATCTGAGCTTATAGTAAAGTTTTGGAACCTATCTGAAAATTTCAGCTGAGATGTATCATTTCAGGGCCTCATTTATCAACGAGTGACATACTTGTTATCACTTGTTACTAATCTTAAATGGTGCTCCAACCAATCAGCTCCTAACTGTCATGGCATGAAAAATGACAGTTAGTAGCTGATTGGTTGGAGCACCATTTAAGATTAGTAACGATTGATAACAAAAATATCCCTCCTTAATAAATGATGCACTCAGGGCCTGATTCAGACCCGCTCGCGAGCGCTATGCGCTTGCAAGCGGGTCGATGGTGGCCCAGTGCGCATGCGCGAGACCCGGATAGCGACGGGCAAACTGTCGCTCTGGGTCACGTACCAAAGGGGGCGTGCTGTCGATGTTGAGTGACAGCACGCCCCCTTTGGTGGGCGGGCTGGGGGCGTGGCTGCCCAGACGGAGGCGTTCCCATGAGAAGTGATATCAGTGGGAGTGCTTTCGGCTCTGTTAGAGCCGAAAGCACTCTTGGGCTATCGGCAACGAGACCCTACCACAAGGGTCTCGTCGCAAGACCGATGTCGTCTTGACCATCGCGACCATCATCATGGCCGCTCGCTATAGCTGTGGGTGGTCTCCCACAACTATGCGAGCAGCCAGCAGGCCGTTCTGAAAAACCAGAGGGCCGGCCCTGATTCAGAGCGAGAGCTGTGTCAGAGCGTCCGGCTCTGAATCAGGCCCTCAGTTTGGAAAGATAATTACCTCGGTTCTCACCTCCTCCTACCTAACCCATACATAAACAGCACATGGCAGGTCGCCAGGACTACCATTATATGGTTTATATACTTTGCAGGTCGATCTAATAATGATTAAAGTGACAATATAATTTTTTTAGTGTATACAGCTCACAGATGAATGTCTATGGTGGTTCGTCAGGCTCCTGTGTAACGTTCCGATCCCGCCGCTCTCGCGATTGTTCCTAATCGTCACACTTAACATTAAGATTTTCATAACTGACTCAACATTACCAGGCTGAAAGAGTCACAAAAAAACTGTCATCGATTTAGTCATTATGATATCAAAAAAGATTGTATTGTCAGATCAATGGAGTAGGCACAATCATCCCAGGCCCACTTGTGTTCACATCACGGGGACACTTTATAACACAGGACGGACTGATGAAAGAATTGATCATTATTTAGAGGGAAATAGAGTTATATTTAGAAATGTCCTTTTTCCTGGGCAGATCAATGATACCCGATGGAGAGGACGTTTAATCCTAATTACCAGACAGCTGTGCGATAAACAGCTTCATACATGGGTAGATGGCAGGCAACTGTGGAGTCAATCTGATTCCGCATGAAGCCTTTGTACAGACACTGTTCTGACTGACACAACAATACAAATTGTCTGACATTTACTAACTCCCCATGTATCAGATCCCGCTGGAAGAGGCTTAACCTAACATTGTACCTATATTTTGTCACTATCCCTCCCTTCCTCATATATGATATTTTAGTTTACACATGCACAAAGTTATATCTTGTAACAAGATATTTTCCTCATCAGTACACTGTAAACTTTCAGAAAATCTCTACATGTAATTAAAGTGGCAACTGTTTTATGTTACTCAGGATGTCAGGAAAAAACACCCAGAAAACTTGTCCGTCACGCCCCTAGTTTACTGGAACGCTCTGTCTCGCCGCCCCCCCAAATGCCAGCAGTATTTGATCATGCTGCGGCATTCGGGGCACCACGAGCGAAATCGCAGCCCCAAATCTGCAAATACGTAGTGCGGCTTCTACATTTGCGCAGATATGTAAACATCGGGTTTACATACATTTCTGAATGAGTCCCGTTGGGCCTGATTCAGACTTGTGCGATATGCCGACACGTCTGAGTCGCACTGCGCATGCGTCAAGGTACATTACCGTAGTTGCTCGCAGTGAGTATTGATTCTAGAGATGTGCACTGACCCCCGTGTTTTGGTTTTGGATCTGAATTCATCTCCGTGTTTTGGTTTTAGATGAACATTTTTAAAAACCACTAAAATCATGTAATCTATGCAATACAAAACCTGAAATTCCGAACAGTGAAAAGATCAGAACCGCGATTCGGATTTGATCGGATCTCAGGAGATCAGGACAGCGACTCAGATTTATCCGGATTAACAAAATTCAGGTGGATTCTGATTTCTGGACAACAGAACAGCACAGGGGCGTTTATATAATGGGTGCAAGGTGTACGGTGCACACGGGCCCCTGGGTCCATGGGGCCCCACACTGCACACCCTACACCCAATTAAATATACTCACCTCTCCATTGGCCAGACACTGGCTGCAGCGCTGCACAAATCACCGGGAAAATGGTCACGGCGGCCATTTCCCCAGTGATTTGGGCATGGGAAGTAGAGATGTCCCGGAAACACGGAAACAAGCGCCATGTTTTTGGAGACCTGAGCATGCGCAGTAGACTCTGGCACAATACCGGAGTCTACTGCGCTGCCCGCTCGGAGCCTGCAATCGGGCCCCTTTCTCTCTTAAAGCAACTCTGAAATCGCACATCTCTAATTTATTCGCAGTGTGATTGACACTCAGTCAGGGAGTGTTTGGGGGAGGTAACGGGAAAGTGTCAGCTAAAAACACAGACGTGTGATGACCGTTTCAGGGGCGTGTCATAACCTACGCCTGTGATCCAGTACGCAGTAAGCATGGCTCCGACCTCTTATCTCTCTCTGCCATTCTACGCAACCATGGCATAGAGCAGGGCCGTAGCTAGGGTAGTGCGGCCGGTGCCATGGCACAGAGCACCACAAGTCAGGGGGCGCTGTTTGGGCCTGTCAAATTTCTGTTTATTATCATTCTTGCTTGCCGCTTCCTCTTATTTCATCCCCAGCATCTCCTGGCCTCCTGTATCTCTTCCCTGGCCCGTCCCCATGAAGCCATGGCCCTTTTTTGGGTGCATTATGTCCCTTTGAAAAATGAGGGGGGCGCCAATGCTCTTTCTGGCACAGGGCACCAAAAAGTCTAGTTACGGCTCTGGCATAGAGTAACCCAGGACTGCTAAGATCGAATAATCTACGACCGATGCTACATCTGTGTATGCAGCTGCTTGGATTTGCAAATACACCTGTGAGCTTCTCAAAACATATCCTGCCAGCAGCGACATTTGCTTATTTTCAATAGTCAATTATGTAAAACTAATTCAGGCCCATATTTAGGGAGAAAAGCTGCTGTGACCTGTAGCATCCAATTAGACGTCTGCTTTCATTTTCTAAACTGTCCCAGTAAAATGACAACTATGATCTTATTGGTTGCTTGGGGCCACACCTCCTTTTCTATACCGTTACCTGTGGGACAGTTCAACAAAATGTCCATCATTGTGTTTGTTTGCATCCCCATATACGTTGCATTTTATACTCACCCGCAATGTTCTTCTCTTGTTTTTTTCTGCAGCTCCGGCCCAGGCACAGATAAGTCACGCCGGGGAAACTTGTGTGGTTAAAGAGGACAACATGAGTGAGCGAGTCTACACCATCCGAGAGGGCTGGACCTTGGAGCTGAGGTGTGTGGTCACTGGACACCCGCGGCCTCAGGTACTGTTATTATTACCTCTTTCAAATTATTCTTTATTTTTTTTTTACAAATTCTTGCAAAGGTAGTAATAGGAAAATTGGGTTGGTTTTAGAACTTACAATTCAGAATTTGCCAGCTGCTGGTGCAGAGTGAGAACTGCGCCAGTTTGCTTAGCAAAAATCGCTCTACGCAATCACAGAAAAACCAATCATACGTGCAGTACTGTACAAACGTTTTAGGCAGGTGTGCAAAAAATCCTGCAAAGTAAGAATGCTTTGAAAAAAAATAGTGTTAATAGTTTATTTTCATTAATTAGTAAAAATGCAAATTGAATGAACAGAAGAGAAATCTAAATCAAATCAATATTTGGTGTGACCACCCTTTACCTTCAAAACAGCATCAATTATTGTACGTACATGATTCTGATTCTAGCACTTACGCCTGCCTGTGCCTGGAGAGGCAGGATCGGGGGAGGAGGGTACAGTAGGTTACGTTGTAACGTAGGCCAATCACAGTAATGGCGTTTTTGCACTATTGCCAACAGTTGGAGACTGGGGGGTCTATTTACTAAGCAGTGTTAGGAGACAGAGTGAAAAGTGATAAGAAAGTGATAAGATGCCAGCCAATCAGCTCCCAGCTGTCATTTTTAAACACAGCATGCTTAGTAAATAGACCCCTGGGTCACAGACCATACCCAGGCCCGCTGAGAGCTGCGGCGGGCCCGGGTAATAGGGGGCATGGCCTAACTGCGGGAGGCGTGGCCACGCCCCCTTCCCCCCCAAAAAAAAGATTTGCAGCACCGCGAAGCAGCGCTGCGCGCTGGGGAGGGGGCGCTCTGGGCCCCCTCAGCTCTGCTCAAAGCCAGGGGGGGTGCGATCAGTGTGATTGCTCCCCCCCACAGGCTTAGGAGACTGCTGTGGCTGCTGCTCAGAAGCCACGAGCAGTCTCCACTGCAGCTCAGCCACGCTGTGTGCTGGGCTGCTGTGAGGGAGGGGGAGCGGCGCCGGACCCGGGCCCCCGCCGGGTCTCTCAGGAGGCGCAGGCCCCGGTAATCTGTACCCGCTCCCGGCGCCCCTGACCATACCAGACCATACCAGAGTATCCATATCTTCAGTGAAGTGGGCCGCATGGGGAGATAAATGGCAGGAATCACAGCATAATTGCCGTGACTCACGGCCCCGTATGGAGGGGGCGGGGCTATATGACGCATCATTTCGCCCTGCCCCCTCATCACGCTCCCGCAATTCGCAGCCTAATGACATTGTAAGCCGGCCCCGCCCCCCCCAAGCGGTCGCCAGTGTCTGCTCCCTGGGCATCTCCAGTAGGTAAGTATGTCACACACAGACAAGCAACCCCAGTAGACTCTGGACACTAGTCTGTGCCTGAAGTCTGCTACGCATGTGCAAGTCACCGGAAAAATGGAGCGACAGCCATTTTCCCTGCGATTTCCCCACTGAGCATGCGCAGAACGCTGGGAAAATGGCAGCGGCGGCCATTTTCCAGGCATTTTGTGTAACGCCTCTCCAGCCAACGTGGCACTTCAGAGAGGTTAGCATTACAAAGTATAGGTGCAGGGTGTGCTGTGTGGGCCCCCCTGGTCCCAGGGGCCCATGTTCACCGCACACCCTGCACCCATTATAGATACGGCCTGGGGCATATGTCTATGAAAGCTATATTACTTCTATGTGGGAAGGGACAGGTGCAAATACACACTGATAATTACTGCGGTTGCCAGCACTAGTGAATCGCTTGTGATTGGCTAATTACGGAACCACTAATGCTAATGCTGTAAGTGCTTTCTCCCATGCTTGTATATGTTAGTTCTGATTCACAATTGCACGCAAGTTGTCTGCAGATGCAGCTGCATTGTGTGCCCAGTAATACGTGGATATTCGGCTGTATTCAAAGCTGGCTGCATTTATCCCGTTTTCAGTGCCCTAGCTGTCATTGAAAACATCTACAGTATATGTGACTTTCTTCTCCCTATTTCCTTGCATAGCAGCCCTCCCAACAGTGACTGCAGAAGGAGACAGTTGTTGGTCATGTCTGTGTGTATATGATATCATATATCCCTCCTCATTACCTTGTGTAGCAGCTCTCCTCACAGTGACTGCAGAAGGAGACAGTTATTGGCCATGCCTATCTGTATGATATCATATATCCCTCCTCATTACCTTGTGTAGCAGCTCTCCTCACAGTGACTGCAGAAGGAGACAGTTATTGGTCATGTCTGTGTGTGTATGATATCATATATCCCTCCTCATTACCTTGTATAGCAGCTCTCCTCACAGTGACTGCAGAAGGAGACAGTTGTTGGTCATGTCTGTGTGTGTATGATATCATATATCCCTCCTCATTACCTTGTGTAGCAGCTCTCCTCACAGTGACTGCAGAAGGAGACAGTTGTTGTCCATGCCTATCTGTATGATATCATGTATCCCTCCTCATTACCTTGTGTAGCAGCTCTCCTCACAGTGACTGCAGAAGGAGACAGTTGCTGGTCATGTCTGTGTGTGCATGATATCATATATCCCTCCTCATTACCTTGTGTAGCAGCTCTCCTCACAGTGACTGCAGAAGGAGATAGTTGTTGGTCATGTCTGTGTGTATATCATATATCCCTCCTCATTACCTTGTGTAGCAGCTCTCCTCACAGTGACTGCAGAAGGAGACAGTTATTGGCCATGTCTATCTGTATGATATAATATATCCCTCCTCATTACCTTGTGTAGCAGCTCTCCTCACAGTGACTGCAGAAGGTGACAGTTGTTGGTCATGCCTGTGTGTGTATGATATCATATATCCCTCCTCATTACCTTGTGTAGCAGCCCTCCTCACAGTGACTGCAGAAGGAGATAGTTGTTGGTCATGTCTGTGTGTATATCATATATCCCTCCTCATTAACTTGTGTAGCAGCTCTCCTCACAGTGACTGCAGAAGGAGACAGTTATTGGCCATGCCTATCTGTATAATATAATATATCCCTCCTCATTACCTTGTGTAGCAGCTCTCCTCACAGTGACTGCAGAAGGAGACAGTTATTGGCCTTGCCTATCTGTATGATATCATATATCCCTCCTCATTACCTTGTGTAGCAGCTCTCCTCACAGTGACTGCAGAAGGAGACAGTTATTGGTCATGTCTGTGTGTGTATGATATCATATATCCCTCCTCATTAACTTGTGTAGCAACTCTCCTCACAGTGACTGCAGAAGGAGACAGTTGTTGGTCATGTCTGTGCATGATATCATATATCCCTCATTACCTTGTGTAGCAGCTCTCCTCACAGTGACTGCAGAAGGAGATAGTTGTTGGTCATGTCTGTGTGTATATCATATATCCCTCCTCATTACCTTGTGTAGCAGCTCTCCTCACAATGACTGCAGAAGGAGAGTTATTGGCCATGCCTATCTGTATGATATAATATATCCCTCCTCATTACCTTGTGTAGCAGCTCTCCTCACAGTGACTGCAGAAGGAGACAGTTGTTGGTCATGTCTGTGTGTGTATGATATCATATATCCCTCCTCATTACCTTGTGTAGCAACTCTCCTCACAGTGACTGTAGAAGGAGACAGTTGTTGGTCATGTCTGTGCATGATATCATATATCCCTCATTACCTTGTGTAGCAGCTCTCCTCACAGTGACTGCAGAAGGAGACAGTTATTGGCCATGCCTATCTGTATGATATCATGTATCCCTCATTACCTTGTGTAGCAGCTCTCCTCACAGCGACTGCAGAAGGAGACAGTTGCTGGTCATGTCTGTGTGTGCATGATATCATATATCCCTCCTCATTACCTTGTGTAGCAGCTCTCCTCACAGTGACTGCAGAAGGAGACAGTTGTTGGTCATGTCTGTGTGTGTATGATATCATATATTCCTCCTCATTACCTTGTGTAGCAGCTCTCCTCACAGTGACTGCAGAAGGAGACAGTTGTTGGTCATGTCTGTGTGTGTATATCATATATCACTCCTCATTACCTTGTGTAGCAGCTCTCCCAACAGTGACTGCAGAAGGAGACAGTTGCTGGTCATGTCTGTGTGTGTATGATATCATATATCCCTCCTCATTACCTTGTGTAGCAGCTCTCCTCACAGTGACTGCAGAAGGAGATAGTTGTTGGTCATGTCTGTGTGTATATCATATATCCCTCCTCATTACCTTGTGTAGCAGCTCTCCTCACAGTGACTGCAGAAGGAGACAGTTATTGGCCATGCCTATCTGTATGATATCATGTATCCCTCATTACCTTGTGTAGCAGCTCTCCTCACAGCGACTGCAGAAGGAGACAGTTGCTGGTCATGTCTGTGTGTCCATGATATCATATATCCCTCCTCATTACCTTGTGTAGCAGCTCTCCTCACAGTGACTGCAGAAGGAGACTTTTGTTGGTCATGTCTGTGTGTGTATGATATCATATATTCCTCCTCATTACCTTGTGTAGCAGCTCTCCTCACAGTGACTGCAGAAGGAGACAGTTGTTGGTCATGTCTGTGTGTGTATATCATATATCACTCCTCATTACCTTGTGTAGCAGCTCTCCCAACAGTGACTGCAGAAGGAGACAGTTGCTGGTCATGTCTGTGTGTGTATGATATCATATATCCCTCCTCATTACCTTGTGTAGCAGCTCTCCTCACAGTGACTGCAGAAGGAGATAGTTGTTGGTCATGTCTGTGTGTATATCATATATCCCTCCTCATTACCTTGTGTAGCAGCTCTCCTCACAGTGACTGCAGAAGGAGACAGTTATTGGCCATGCCTATCTGTATGATATAATATATCCCTCCTCATTACCTTGTGTAGCAGCTCTCCTCACAGTGACTGCAGAAGGTGACAGTTGTTCGTCATGCCTGTGTGTGTATGATATCATATATCCCTCCTCATTACCTTGTGTAGCAGCTCTCCTCACAGTGACTGCAGAAGGAGATAGTTGTTGGTCATGTCTGTGTGTATATCATATATCCCTCCTCATTACCTTGTGTAGCAGCTCTCCTCACAATGACTGCAGAAGGAGAGTTATTGGCCATGCCTATCTGTATGATATAATATATCCCTCCTCATTACCTTGTGTAGCAGCTCTCCTCACAGTGACTGCAGAAGGAGACAGTTATTGGCCATGCCTATCTGTATGATATCATATATCCCTCCTCATTACCTTGTGTAGCAGCTCTCCTCACAGTGACTGCAGAAGGAGACAGTTATTGGTCATGTCTGTGTGTGTATGATATCATATATCCCTCCTCATTACCTTGTGTAGCAACTCTCCTCACAGTGACTGCAGAAGGAGACAGTTGTTGGTCATGTCTGTGCATGATATCATATATCCCTCATTACCTTGTGTAGCAGCTCTCCTCACAGTGACTGCAGAAGGAGACAGTTATTGGCCATGCCTATCTGTATGATATCATGTATCCCTCATTACCTTGTGTAGCAGCTCTCCTCACAGTGACTGCAGAAGGAGACAGTTGCTGGTCATGTCTGTGTGTGCATGATATCATATATCCCTCCTCATTACCTTGTGTAGCAGCTCTCCTCACAGTGACTGCAGAAGGAGACAGTTGTTGGCCATGCCTATCTGTATGATATCATGTATCCCTCCTCATTACTTTGTGTAGCAGCTCACCTCACAGTGACTGCAGAAGGAGACAGTTGTTGGTCATGTCTGTGTGTGTATATCATATATCACTCCTCATTACCTTGTGTAGCAGCTCTCCCAACAGTGACTGCAGAAGGAGACAGTTGTTGGTCATGTCTGTGTGTATATGATATCATATATCCCTCCTCATTACCTTGTGTAGCAGCTCTCCTCACAGTGACTGCAGAAGGAGACAGTTATTGGCCATGCCTATCTGTATGATATCATATATCCCTCCTCATTACCTTGTGTAGCAGCTCTCCTCACAGTGACTGCAGAAGGAGACAGTTGTTGGTCATATCTGTGTGTATGATATCATATATCCCTCTTCATTACCTTGTGTAGCAGCTCTCCTCACAGTGACTGCAGAAGGAGACAGTTATTGGCCATGCCTATCTGTATGATATCATATATCCCTCCTCATTACCTTGTGTAGCAGCTCTCCTCACAGTGACGGCAGGAGACAGTTGTTGGTCATGCCTGTGTGTGTATGATATCATATATCCTTCCTCATTACCTTGTGTAGCAACTCTCCTCATAGTGACTGCAGTAGGAGACAATTATTGGCCATGCCTATCTGTATGATCATGTATCCCTCCTCATTACCTTGTGTAGCAGCTCTCCTCACAGTGACTGCAGAAGGAGACAGTTGTTGGTCATGTCTGTGTGTGTATATCATATATCCCTCCTCATTACTTTGTGTAGCAGCTCTCCTAACAGTGACTGCAGAATGAGACAGTTATTGGCCATGCCTATCTGTATGATATCATATATCCCTCCTCATTACCTTGTGTAGCAGCTCTCCTCACAGTGACTGCAGAAGGAGACAGTTATTGGTCATGTCTGTGTGTGTATGATATAATATATCCCTCCTCATTACCTTGTGTAGCAGCTCTCCTCACAGTGACTGCAGAAGGAGACAGTTATTGGTCATGTCTGTGTGTGTATGATATCATATATCCCTCCTCATTACCTTGTGTAGCAACTCTCCTCACAGTGACTGCAGAAGGAGACAGTTGTTGGTCATGTCTGTGCATGATATCATATATCCCTCATTACCTTGTGTAGCAGCTCTCCTCACAGTGACTGCAGAAGGAGACAGTTATTGGCCATGCCTATCTGTGTGATATCATGTATCCCTCATTACCTTGTGTAGCAGCTCTCCTCACAGTGACTGCAGAAGGAGACAGTTGCTGGTCATGTCTGTGTGTGCATGATATCATATATCCCTCCTCATTACTTTGTGTAGCAGCTCTCCTAACAGTGACTGCAGAATGAGACAGTTATTGGCCATGCCTATCTGTATGATATCATGTATCCCTCCTCATTACTTTGTGTAGCAGCTCTCCTCACAGTGACTGCAGAAGGAGACAGTTGTTGGTCATGTCTGTGTGTGTATATCATATATCACTCCTCATTACCTTCTGTAGCAGCTCTCCCAACAGTGACTGCAGAAGGAGACAGTTGTTGGTCATGTCTGTGTGTATATGATATCATATATCCCTCCTCATTACCTTGTGTAGCAGCTCTCCTCACAGTGACTGCAGAAGGAGACAGTTATTGGCCATGCCTATCTGTATGATATCATATATCCCTCCTCATTACCTTGTGTAGCAGCTCTCCTCACAGTGACTGCAGAAGGAGACAGTTGTTGGTCATATCTGTGTGTATGATATCATATATCCCTCTTCATTACCTTGTGTAGCAGCTCTCCTCACAGTGACTGCAGAAGGAGACAGTTATTGGCCATGCCTATCTGTATGATATCATATATCCCTCCTCATTACCTTGTGTAGCAGCTCTCCTCACAGTGACTGCAGAAGGAGACAGTTGTTGGTCATGCCTGTGTGTGTATGATATCATATATCCTTCCTCATTACCTTGTGTAGCAGCTCTCCTCATAGTGACTGCAGTAGGAGACAATTATTGGCCATGCCTATCTGTATGATCATGCATCCCTCCTCATTACCTTGTGTAGCAGCTCTCCTCACAGTGACTGCAGAAGGAGACAGTTGTTGGTCGTGTCTGTGTGTGTATATCATATATCCCTCCTCATTACTTTGTGTAGCAGCTCTCCTAACAGTGACTGCAGAATGAGACAGTTATTGGCCATGCCTATCTGTATGATATCATATATCCCTCCTCATTACCTTGTGTAGCAGCTCTCCTCACAGTGACTGCAGAAGGAGACAGTTATTGGTCATGTCTGTGTGTGTATGATATCATATATCCCTCCTCATTATCTTGCGTAGCAGCTCTCCTCACAGTGACTGCAGAAGGAGACAATTGTTGGTCATGCCTGTGTGTATATGATATCATATATCCCTCCTCATTACCTTGTGTAGCAGCTCTCCTCACAGTGACTGCAGAATGAGACAGTTATTGGCCATGCCTATCTGTATGATATCATATATCCCTCCTCATTACCTTGTGTAGCAGCTCTCCTCACAGTGACTGCAGAAGGAGACAGTTATTGGCCATGCCTATCTGTATGATATCATATATCCCTCCTCATTACCTTGTGTAGCAGCTCTCACAGTGACTGCAGAAGGAGACAGTTATTGGCCATGTCTGTGTGTGTATGATATCATATATCCCTCCTCATTACCTTGTGTAGCAGCTCTCCTCACAGTGACTGCAGAAGGAGACAGTTATTGGCCATGCCTATCTATATGATATCATATATCCCTCCTCATTACCTTGTGTAGCAGCTCTCCTCACAGTGACTGCAGAAGGTGACAGTTGTTGGTCATGCCTGTGTGTGTATGATATCATATATCCCTCCTCATTACTTTGTGTAGCAGCTCTCCTCACAGTGACTGCAGAAGGAGACAGTTGTTGGTCATGTCTGTGTGTATATCATATATCCCTCCTCATTACCTTGTGTAGCAGCTCTCCTCACAGTGACTGCAGAAGGAGACAGTTATTGGCCATGCCTATCTTTATGATATCATATATCCCTCCTCATTACCTTGTGTAGCAGCTCTCCTCACAGTGACTGCAGAACGAGACAGTTATTGGCCATGTCTGTGTGTGTATGATATCATATATCCCTCTTCATTACCTTGTGTAGCAGTTCTCCTCACAGTGACTGCAGAAGATGACAGTTGTTGGTTATGCCTGTGGGTGTATGATATCATATATCCTCCTCATTACCTTGTGTAGCAGCTCTCCTCACAGTGACTGCAGAAGGAGACAGTTATTGGTCATGTCTGTGTGTGTATGATATCATATATCCCTCCTCATTACCTTGTGTAGCAGCTCTCCTCATAGTGACTGCAGTAGGAGACAATTATTGGCCATGCCTATCTGTATGATCATGTATCCCTCCTCATTACCTTGTGTAGCAGCTCTCCTCACAGTGACTGCAGAAGGAGACAGTTGTTGGTCATGTCTGTGTGTGTATATCATATCTCCCTCCTCATTACTTTGTGTAGCAGCTCTCCTAAGAGTGACTGCAGAATGAGACAGTTATTGGCCATGCCTATCTGTATGATATCATATATCCCTCCTCATTACCTTGTGTAGCAGCTCTCCTCACAGTGACTGCAGAAGGAGACAGTTATTGGTCATGTCTGTGTGTGTATGATATCATATATCCCTCCTCATTATCTTGCGTAGCAGCTCTCCTCACAGTGACTGCAGAAGGAGACAATTGTTGGTCATGCCTGTGTGTATATGATATCATATATCCCTCCTCATTACCTTGTGTAGCAGCTCTCCTCACAGTGACTGCAGAAGGAGACAGTTGTTGGTCATGTCTGTGTGTGTATGATATCATATATTCCTCCTCATTACATTGTGTAGCAGCTCTCCTCACAGTGACTGCAGAAGGAGACAGTTATTGGCCATGCCTATCTGTATGATATCATGTATCCCTCCTCATTACTTTGTGTAGCAGCTCTCCTCACAGTGACTGCAGAAGGAGACAGTTGTTGGTCATGTCTGTGTGTATATCATATATCACTCCTCATTACCTTCTGTAGCAGCTCTCCCAACAGTGACTGCAGAAGGAGACAGTTGTTGGTCATGTCTGTGTGTATATGATATCATATATCCCTCCTCATTACCTTGTGTAGCAGCTCTCCTCACAGTGACTGCAGAAGGAGACAGTTATTGGCCATGCCTATCTGTATGATATCATATATCCCTCCTCATTACCTTGTGTAGCAGCTCTCCTCACAGTGACTGCAGAAGGAGACAGTTGTTGGTCATATCTGTGTGTATAATATCATATATCCCTCTTCATTACCTTGTGTAGCAGCTCTCCTCACAGTGACTGCAGAAGGAGACAGTTATTGGCCATGCCTATCTGTATGATATCATATATCCCTCCTCATTACCTTGTGTAGCAGCTCTCCTCACAGTGACTGCAGAAGGAGACAGTTGTTGGTCATGCCTGTGTGTGTATGATATCATATATCCTTCCTCATTACCTTGTGTAGCAGCTCTCCTCATAGTGACTGCAGTAGGAGACAATTATTGGCCATGCCTATCTGTATGATCATGTATCCCTCCTCATTACCTTGTGTAGCAGCTCTCCTCACAGTGACTGCAGAAGGAGACAGTTGTTGGTCATGTCTGTGTGTGTATATCATATATCCCTCCTCATTACTTTGTGTAGCAGCTCTCCTAACAGTGACTGCAGAATGAGACAGTTATTGGCCATGCCTATCTGTATGATATCATATATCCCTCCTCATTACCTTGTGTAGCAGCTCTCCTCACAGTGACTGCAGAAGGAGACAGTTATTGGTCATGTCTGTGTGTGTATGATATCATATATCCCTCCTCATTATCTTGCGTAGCAGCTCTCCTCACAGTGACTGCAGAAGGAGACAATTGTTGGTCATGCCTGTGTGTATATGATATCATATATCCCTCCTCATTACTTTGTGTAGCAGCTCTCCTCACAGTGACTGCAGAATGAGACAGTTATTGGCCATGCCTATCTGTATGATATCATATATCCCTCCTCATTACCTTGTGTAGCAGCTCTCCTCACAGTGACTTAAGAAGGAGACAGTTATTGGCCATGCCTATCTGTATGATATCATATATCCCTCCTCATTACCTTGTGTAGCAGCTCTCCTCACAGTGACTGCAGAAGGAGACAGTTATTGGCCATGTCTGTGTGTGTATGATATCATATATCCCTCCTCATTACCTTGTGTAGCAGCTCTCCTCACAGTGACTGCAGAAGGAGACAGTTATTGGCCATGCCTATCTATATATCATATATCCCTCCTCATTACCTTGTGTAGCAGCTCTCCTCACAGTGACTGCAGAAGGTGACAGTTGTTGGTCATGCCTGTGTGTGTATGATATCATATATCCCTCCTCATTACTTTGTGTAGCAGCTCTCCTCACAGTGACTGCAGAAGGAGACAGTTGTTGGTCATGTCTGTGTGTATATCATATATTCCTCCTCATTACCTTGTGTAGCAGCTCTCCTCACAGTGACTGCAGAAGGAGACAGTTATTGGCCATGCCTATCTGTATGATATCATATATCCCTCCTCATTATCTTGTGTAGCAGCTCTCCTCACAGTGACTGCAGAAGGAGACAGTTATTGGCCATGTCTGTGTGTGTATGATATCATATATCCCTCCTCATTACCTTGTGTAGCAGTTCTCCACACAGTGACTGCAGAAGATGACAGTTGTTGGTTATGCCTGTGGGTGTATGATATCATATATCCTCCTCATTACCTTGTGTAGCAGCTCTCCTCACAGTGACTGCAGAAGGAGACAGTTATTGGTCATGTCTGTGTGTGTATGATATCATATATCCCTCCTCATTACCTTGTGTATCAGCTCTCCTCACAGTGACTGCAGAAGGAGACAGTTGTTGGTCATGCCTGTGTGTGTATGATATCATACATCCCTCCTCATTACCTTGTGTAGCAGCTCTCCTCACAGTGACTGCAGATGGAGACAGTTGTTGGTCATGTCTGTGTGTGTATGATATCATACATCCCTCCTCATTACCTTGTGTAGCAGCTCTCCTCACAGTGACTGCAGATGGAGACAGTTGTTGGTCATGTCTGTGTGTGTATGATATCATATATTCCTCCTCATTACCTTGTGTAGCAGCTCTCCTCACAGTGACTGCAGAAGGAGACAGTTATTGGCCATGTCTGTGTGTGTATGATATCATATATCCCTCCTCATTACCTTGTGTAGCAGCTCTCCTCACAGTGACTGCAGAAGGAGACAGTTATTGGCCATGCCTATCTATATGATATCATATATCCCTCCTCATTACCTTGTGTAGCAGCTCTCCTCACAGTGACTGCAGAAGGTGACAGTTGTTGGTGATGCCTGTGTGTGTATGATATCATATATCCCTCCTCATTACTTTGTGTAGCAGCTCTCCTCACAGTGACTGCAGAAGGAGACAGTTGTTGGTCATGTCTGTGTGTATATCATATATCCCTCCTCATTACCTTGTGTAGCAGCTCTCCTCACAGTGACTGCAGAAGGAGACAGTTATTGGCCATGCCTATCTTTATGATATCATATATCCCTCCTCATTACCTTGTGTAGCAGCTCTCCTCACAGTGACTGCAGAACGAGACAGTTATTGGCCATGTCTGTGTGTGTATGATATCATATATCCCTCTTCATTACCTTGTGTAGCAGTTCTCCTCACAGTGACTGCAGAAGATGACAGTTGTTGGTTATGCCTGTGGGTGTATGATATCATATATCCTCCTCATTACCTTGTGTAGCAGCTCTCCTCACAGTGACTGCAGAAGGAGACAGTTATTGGTCATGTCTGTGTGTGTATGATATCATATATCCCTCCTCATTACCTTGTGTAGCAGCTCTCCTCATAGTGACTGCAGTAGGAGACAATTATTGGCCATGCCTATCTGTATGATCATGTATCCCTCCTCATTACCTTGTGTAGCAGCTCTCCTCACAGTGACTGCAGAAGGAGACAGTTGTTGGTCATGTCTGTGTGTGTATATCATATCTCCCTCCTCATTACTTTGTGTAGCAGCTCTCCTAACAGTGACTGCAGAATGAGACAGTTATTGGCCATGCCTATCTGTATGATATCATATATCCCTCCTCATTACCTTGTGTAGCAGCTCTCCTCACAGTGACTGCAGAAGGAGACAGTTATTGGTCATGTCTGTGTGTGTATGATATCATATATCCCTCCTCATTATCTTGCGTAGCAGCTCTCCTCACAGTGACTGCAGAAGGAGACAATTGTTGGTCATGCCTGTGTGTATATGATATCATATATCCCTCCTCATTACCTTGTGTAGCAGCTCTCCTCACAGTGACTGCAGAAGGAGACAGTTGTTGGTCATGTCTGTGTGTGTATGATATCATATATTCCTCCTCATTACATTGTGTAGCAGCTCTCCTCACAGTGACTGCAGAAGGAGACAGTTATTGGCCATGCCTATCTGTATGATATCATGTATCCCTCCTCATTACTTTGTGTAGCAGCTCTCCTCACAGTGACTGCAGAAGGAGACAGTTGTTGGTCATGTCTGTGTGTGTATATCATATATCACTCCTCATTACCTTCTGTAGCAGCTCTCCCAACAGTGACTGCAAAAGGAGACAGTTGTTGGTCATGTCTGTGTGTATATGATATCATATATCCCTCCTCATTACCTTGTGTAGCAGCTCTCCTCACAGTGACTGCAGAAGGAGACAGTTATTGGCCATGCCTATCTGTATGATATCATATATCCCTCCTCATTACCTTGTGTAGCAGCTCTCCTCACAGTGACTGCAGAAGGAGACAGTTGTTGGTCATATCTGTGTGTATAATATCATATATCCCTCTTCATTACCTTGTGTAGCAGCTCTCCTCACAGTGACTGCAGAAGGAGACAGTTATTGGCCATGCCTATCTGTATGATATCATATATCCCTCCTCATTACCTTGTGTAGCAGCTCTCCTCACAGTGACTGCAGAAGGAGACAGTTGTTGGTCATGCCTGTGTGTGTATGATATCATATATCCTTCCTCATTACCTTGTGTAGCAGCTCTCCTCATAGTGACTGCAGTAGGAGACAATTATTGGCCATGCCTATCTGTATGATCATGTATCCCTCCTCATTACCTTGTGTAGCAGCTCTCCTCACAGTGACTGCAGAAGGAGACAGTTGTTGGTCATGTCTGTGTGTGTATATCATATATCCCTCCTCATTACTTTGTGTAGCAGCTCTCCTAACAGTGACTGCAGAATGAGACAGTTATTGGCCATGCCTATCTGTATGATATCATATATCCCTCCTCATTACCTTGTGTAGCAGCTCTCCTCACAGTGACTGCAGAAGGAGACAGTTATTGGTCATGTCTGTGTGTGTATGATATCATATATGCCTCCTCATTATCTTGCGTAGCAGCTCTCCTCACAGTGACTGCAGAAGGAGACAATTGTTGGTCATGCCTGTGTGTATATGATATCATATATCCCTCCTCATTACTTTGTGTAGCAGCTCTCCTCACAGTGACTGCAGAATGAGACAGTTATTGGCCATGCCTATCTGTATGATATCATATATCCCTCCTCATTACCTTGTGTAGCAGCTCTCCTCACAGTGACTTAAGAAGGAGACAGTTATTGGCCATGCCTATCTGTATGATATCATATATCCCTCCTCATTACCTTGTGTAGCAGCTCTCCTCACAGTGACTGCAGAAGGAGACAGTTATTGGCCATGTCTGTGTGTGTATGATATCATATATCCCTCCTCATTACCTTGTGTAGCAGCTCTCCTCACAGTGACTGCAGAAGGAGACAGTTATTGGCCATGCCTATCTATATATCATATATCCCTCCTCATTACCTTGTGTAGCAGCTCTCCTCACAGTGACTGCAGAAGGTGACAGTTGTTGGTCATGCCTGTGTGTGTATGATATCATATATCCCTCCTCATTACTTTGTGTAGCAGCTCTCCTCACAGTGACTGCAGAAGGAGACAGTTGTTGGTCATGTCTGTGTGTATATCATATATTCCTCCTCATTACCTTGTGTAGCAGCTCTCCTCACAGTGACTGCAGAAGGAGACAGTTATTGGCCATGCCTATCTGTATGATATCATATATCCCTCCTCATTATCTTGTGTAGCAGCTCTCCTCACAGTGACTGCAGAAGGAGACAGTTATTGGCCATGTCTGTGTGTGTATGATATCATATATCCCTCCTCATTACCTTGTGTAGCAGTTCTCCTCACAGTGACTGCAGAAGATGACAGTTGTTGGTTATGCCTGTGGGTGTATGATATCATATATCCTCCTCATTACCTTGTGTAGCAGCTCTCCTCACAGTGACTGCAGAAGGAGACAGTTATTGGTCATGTCTGTGTGTGTATGATATCATATATCCCTCCTCATTACCTTGTGTATCAGCTCTCCTCACAGTGACTGCAGAAGGAGACAGTTGTTGGTCATGCCTGTGTGTGTATGATATCATACATCCCTCCTCATTACCTTGTGTAGCAGCTCTCCTCACAGTGACTGCAGATGGAGACAGTTGTTGGTCATGTCTGTGTGTGTATGATATCATACATCCCTCCTCATTACCTTGTGTAGCAGCTCTCCTCACAGTGACTGCAGATGGAGACAGTTGTTGGTCATGTCTGTGTGTGTATGATATCATATATTCCTCCTCATTACCTTGTGTAGCAGCTCTCCTCACAGTGACTGCAGAAGGAGACAGTTATTGTCCATGTCTGTGTGTGTATGATATCATATATCCCTCCTCATTACCTTGTGTAGCAGCTCTCCTCACAGTGACTGCAGAAGGAGACAGTTATTGGTCATGTCTGTGTGTGTATGATATCATTAAGATCTGCATTGGTTTACTGCTTCAAATATATCTTAACACCTTGTTATCTTACTTAACCAATATATAAATAAATAAAGACACGGACACCAGAGCTTGGCTAAAAAGGTCACTGCTTTTTATTTATAAATTATTAATCAACCTAACCAGGGTGGCTAAGAGACGCTGCAAACTCAGTTCTAGCTTTCACGCTGATCAGAATACTCGGAGGACTACTTAAAAGTCCCCCCTCTAGACGTACTAACGATGTGAGAGTCTCACTTCCCTCTAGGGCCAATCCGAGGTGCTACCGTACAGCCAGCACCCGGGTCCCCCGCACAGAGCAGGACAAATTCGCCAGGGGCAACGAGGGTCAGTGCCCCCACAAAGTTGTCTTACGCCA
Organism: Taudactylus pleione; assembly: GCA_031769625.1. Taxonomy (NCBI): domain Eukaryota; kingdom Metazoa; phylum Chordata; class Amphibia; order Anura; family Myobatrachidae; genus Taudactylus; species Taudactylus pleione. The sequence continues at coordinate 2,904,521 of JAUIMM010000376.1, read as the reverse complement.
CTTAAAGCCACTGAGTTGCAGCGTACTCCCGCCAAAGCCGGGCCCTAAAAGAGACCGGCCCGCCACCCAAAAACCTAACCCAGGAACGAGAACAAGTCCTTAATAAACAAAGCTGTGCCCACAGCATTAAGATGTACCCCATCATGCCGAAAAAACTTCCCTAGCTCTCCGACCAGAAAAACATGTCTAATCGCCATTCAACCCAGAGACTCAACATGTCTCGTAATTGCCACATTCACCTTCTTCCGTGACCTATCCAACGCACCATGCTTGCGTACACCTCTCCAATTCAAACGCGACATCATATCCGACCAAACAATCTGAATAGTCGGCCATCTGACACGCATCTCTTCCAAAACTTCACACAGCCTCACAATCAATTCAACTCCTTTCAGCTGACCAAGATCATTCCCTCCAACATGGGGCACCAAGAATTTGGGTGTTCCCCATTTGGCAACAGATGAAACAATCAATCCTAGCACCGACTCCACACGTAAACCTCTCACACCAATCCAGCGAACACTAACACTACTCGGCCACAAGTTCTGACCCTGTGACAAGACATGCTTTTCCGCCCAAAAAATATAAGAATGGCCCACTAGCCACACTGTCACATCTTCATTTGCCAAATCTGTGGAAAAAGAGAAAACCCTAACCTTAACAACCGCACCATACCCAAAAACACAAACACAACTTTAACAACACATGGCAACTAGCTAGCAGGGATGCAAAATGTGGGGAAACTGGAACCCGAGTGAAGAAGAAAACCCAAAAAACCTTCCCGTGAACCAAATATGGGCCAAATCATGGCTAACGGGAGGAAAAATTAAAAAATCCCTTCACACCCCCAATTACTCAACGCTAGTCGTTGAACAATTGGCGGGTAAGCAACGCTTTCGGGTTGACGCCAGGAGCGCATCTACACCTTGTCGCAGCGCACATACTTCTTAAAAGCAGCCGACTTCCAACGCCCTACTTGCTGAATGGAGTCTGCTGAAGCTCCAGCGAGAGCCGCGCTAGTAGCAGCGCCAATTCTGAAGGAATGAGTACCATATTCTGACGGATCAGCCCCTAATTCAAGCAAGCCTTTCCTGAATACTGCTGCGAACTGGTATTTCGTGAGGGGTGAATTATCAGCATGTAGCAACCATTGCGCTCCCCCCGAAGGGCGCATTACCATGTAATCTGCTGCTAAGTGTACCGGACAAATATTCCGGTCCTGCTGTTGTTGTAAAGTAACCCACTTACCCCTGCCTGTTTGATCGGTTTTAGAGAAACGAAGCCGACAAAGCACCGCCGAATCTCTAAAAACGATATCGCTCAACAAAAGTCCTGAGGAATTGGACGCCTTGCTGGAAGCTACCAGCTCACTAACTCTAAATGCACCAAAAAATGCTGTTGCAAATGAAAGACGTAAAAGACAAGCCTCAAAATTATCAGAGGCCACCCTCCCCATAACTGATAACAAATTTGCCAACAACTGTAAGTCCACAGGCCGCCGTGAATCCGAACGAACGGGGAAAGCCTTAGCCCAACCTTTCATGGCCTTCGTTAACACAAAAGACTTGGTGGGGTCATGCAAACCCTTCAGCTTACAAAAAAAAGAAATCCCTGCAAGCGCGGATCCCATGGAGGCCCTGGACCTACCCTGTTGATATCTTTCCCAAACAAAGGAAGAAATCAACTCATCTGCCGACTTACCCTCCTTCTCAAGGAGTGCACCATGAGTGCACCAATCCCGCCAAGCGGCCGAATAAGCCTTGAGAGTCGACGGGGCAAGCGATTGTAACGCCAAACCTTCTAAGCCGCTCTGATGATCTGCCACACAAAAGGGGGGCACACCAAACCAACGTCAGAAGCCGACGGGACAAGAGCTTTAAAGCGCGCAAATTGAAAGCGAGTCAAAACATCAGCAATTTCATTACAGACACCCGATACATGTCTAGCTCTAAACCTTATATTGCCCTCGAGGCAGCGCAAAACTAAATGCCGAAGCAAACGTAAAACAAAAGGTGAGGACGAACGTTGGTTGTTGATGGCGTGAACCACTCCCAGATTGTCACACCAAAATACTACTTGGCAGTTACTCAGTCGTACAGACCAGAGTTCCACCGCTACGACAATTGGGAACAGTTCCAACAACAACATGTTATTCGTCAGCCCCTCCCTGTGCCAATCAAGAGGCCATGGAGCAGCACACCAATCCCCATTGAAAAAGGCCCCAAAACCAGACGACCCAGCCGCATCCGTAAAAAGTTGAAGCATACTATGACCAACGGGGGTGAAGGCCAAATGCGTTCACCATTGAAACTCAACAAAAAACGCTTCCAATTCCTAAGATCCTCTTTAATCTCTCCCGACAGGCGAATATACTGATGCGGCTGCGTCGCACCGACTGTGGCCCTCTCCAATTTTCTGCAGAAAACTCTACCCATGGGAATGATCCGACAGGCAAAGTTTAAGGAACCCAGGAGCGACTGAACCCTGCGTAACCTAACTGATTCTGCTGATAAACACGACTCAATTAGTTCCTGCAATTTCTCCACTTTATCCTTAGGTAGCCTGCAACAACCCGCTGCCGTGTCTATCTCTATGCCTAAGTACGACAAACACGCCACCGGACCCTCCGTCTTGTCATGGGCAACGGGGACACCTAACACTTTGAACAAAGCCTCCGCCGAAAAGAGAAGATCAGCACAAACTTCGCTCTTTCCTGGGCCTATAAAGAGAAAATCATCCAAATAGTGCGCTATACCCATCTGGCCTGTACCGGCATGCAGACACCATTGAAGAAAAGAGCTGAATTTCTCAAAATAGGCACAGGAAACCGCACAACCCATGGGCAAACATTTGTCTACAAAATAACCCGAATCCAATTTAAAACCCATGAATTGCATGGCCTCCGGATGCATCGGTAACAAACGAAATGCAGCCTCTATGTCTAGCTTTGCCATTAAAGCGCCACTACCAAAACTGCGAACTAAGTCTAACGTAGCATCAAAAGATTGATACACTACACTACAATAGTTCCCAGGTATAGCATCATTCACTGAACCGCCCCAAGGATGGGAGAGATGTTGAATCAAGCGGAACTTACCCGGCACTTTCTTAGGAACCACCCCCACCGGGGATATACAGAGGTTATGCAAAGGAGGACAGGGAAAGGGACCCTCCATCCTCCCCAGCAAAACCTCCGCACTAACTTTCTGCCTCAATTCCCCTGGGAAGTCCCTGGCGGAACGCAAATTCTGTGACGCCCTTTCCGCAAAGGCCCCTTTATAGGTAAACGAAAACCAACTTTGAAACCTTCTAACAAAAACAAAGCATCCTCTCTACAAGGATATAACTTTAACCATCTGGTAAGAGAATCTAAGCATACCGGAGAAAAGGCTTTAACCATTTCCTTTGTGACCCTCTCCTCTATCCTGTGACGCACTTCCTGAACCCCGTCGACAATCCTTGGCTGGATGCTCCCCCCCGCAGAGACGACAGGAGTGGCGAAAACGACAGCCTGCACCCCGCGTACACTTGGAGTCATTATAGGCAAAACATTTACCTCTCCCCCCTCCTGCCGTCCCCTGTCTGTTGTTTGTGAGATTCTTACGAGGGAGAGCACCATCCAAGGGGGGCCGACGCTGCTGCGACACCTCCAGCCAAACCTCTACGTCTTTAACCCCAAATGGAATGAGGAGAGCACCGTCATGCTTCTTGCGAAATTGAGAGTCATATTCGCGCCATGCCAGATTACGAGACCTGACAAACATGTCGAGTACCAAAAATAAATATCTTATAATGTTAACATGCTCGTCTGCCCTGGTCTCCAAATAACATGTCGCGAAAATGAGCATTCCTTTCAACCATGTGTTGAAGCTGCAAAAGGCATCTTCGCCAATGCCGCCCGACTTTTTCACCTGCGTGAATCCCTTTTTCATATCATCTGTGAGCGAAAAAAGGTCCACGAATTTTCCCCTGCGTATTCTGCTTCTAACACTTTTACGCAAGCCCCTAAGCACCGCCGTATTAGCACAGTGAACTGTGTCTGCGCCTGCTTCTTGCGCTTTAACCCCTATCTCATCATCCTTCCTAGTATTGTTACTGGACTTTTTAGCTAGACGCCGCGCTACCATTCGCGCAATTTTGCGGGGGCGTGCAGGAGATCCAGAAGAGTGTGAAGAGGAAGAGGAAGAATCGGTAGAAGACATGTTATTTTCATGCTCACCAGAACCTGATGTGCCCGGAACTTCTTCTCCCACTTTATCTCTTGTTTCCGCACCTGTCCCGGTCACCGTGGTAGAAGGATCGTGCGCCGTTTCAGACAACAAAGACATTACAGCCACCGCGGTAACTTGCCCGCTAACCGCATCTGTACCTGAAACTGAAAGAGACGTGTGAGGCACCGGCAACGTGGACAAGGTAGCGATAGTGGGCGAGGGTGTCGGGTCCACCACCGGAGGGGCAATGCGAGGACCTCGAGCCGGAGATGCTTGACTGTTACTATCAACAGGGGGGGTTCAAAGGAAACGTATGGGAAATAGGAGGATAAAGCACAGGTCGAAGAGGGGGTGCGGCCGGGGCAGAGGGGTAAACTTGCCAAGGCGGTACGTAAGGGTAATACAATTGACGCTGTGTTAAAGCTGAAGGGTAGTAAATGGGGGGTGCTGTAAAATGTGCCCCGTACACAGACGAGGAAGGGGCCACTGCAGGGGAGGATAAAACAGGTGGGGCAACACCTGAACTCCATGACGCTTGGCTCCAGTTAGGACCAGCCATGGAAAGGGGCATTGGTGACGCGCTCGCCGCTGCCTGACTACCTGCTGGCGTGAACCACGGGGGCTGATAAGCCGCCTGGGATACTACACTAATGGGTACCACCCCACCTTGAGTGGGGAACCAGCTGGGAGCTGGTAAGCGTGGCGCTATGCTGCTGTGCAGCTGACTGACCGTGCCGGCAAAATAAGGGGAGCTCATCCCCAAAATGGCGCCCGGCTGTAAGATGGACGCTGGACCCGCCGTGTGAGCCAGGCCGGCAGGACCACCCTGCGCTAAAGAGGCAGAGGAGGAGGTATGCGGGGAAACAAGCCCGCCTCCCAGGCCCGCATAAGGCCATGCAGAAGGACCAGCTATGTGCCCAGCTGCAGCGTAGGGACCTGTCGCCAACGGGTGACTCGCGGAAGGAGCCCCCGCCAGAACAGGTAAGAAGGGAGTGCTAGGAGGGGGAGAAAGGCTAACTATGCTGGGCAAACCTGGTAGCGGCGCGGGACCAGAGGAACCGGAAGGTGTACCCGGCGACAGGGTGGGGATGCCATCGGTCGCGGAAGGAGGACGCTCCGCCATGAGGCCTGAACCTGGTGCAGTCTGGGGAGGGAGAGGTGCTGGGGAAGCCTGCCTGCTGGAGGGCTGCAAAAGCAAGGGAGGGGGCGCGGCCAAAGAGGGAGAGCCTGTTTGTGCTGGGGGACTGCCGGGGGGATGATGGATCCACCCGGAGACAAAAGTAAGAGGGCAGGCTGAGGAATGGGGGATGAACCGCGGGAGGGAGCGGAGCGAATGGGGCAGGCAAAATCAGCCAGCCGGCTGGGAGGGGAGCAGAGCGGCGGGGCCGTGACATTATGAATGGAAAGGGGAAAGAATCGAGTGCTGGCAATGTGCAACAATGAGCAGACTAGCAACCCAGATACTTAGCTTCGTATAAGAAGATCACTAAAGAGACTGACCTGAGTTCTGGCAGCCCTTAAATAGACAAAACCTAGCTCCACCTACTAACAATCCTATAGGCTAATCCACTCAATCTGACACACACAGTTTAACCCAGCAACAAGGCTGTCATCAACACCCACACGCAGCAGAAAACCAGCAATCTTACCTTTCCTCAATTCTATTCAAATTTCGTCCTCCAATATCCCTCCTCATTACCTTGTGTAGCAGCTCTCCTCACAGTGACTGCAGAAGGAGACAGTTATTGGCCATGCCTATCTATATGATATCATATATCCCTCCTCATTACCTTGTGTAGCAGCTCTCCTCACAGTGACTGCAGAAGGTGACAGTTGTTGGTCATGTCTGTGTGTGTATGATATCATATATCCCTCCTCATTACTTTGTGTAGCAGCTCTCCTCACAGTGACTGCAAAAGGAGACAGTTGTTGGTCATGTCTGTGTGTGTATATCATATATCCCTCATTACCTTGTGTAGCAGCTCTCCTCACAGTGACTGCAGAAGGAGACAGTTATTGGCCATGCCTATCTGTATGATATCATATATCCCTCCTCATTACCTTGTGTAGCAGCTCTCCTCACAGTGACTGCAGAAGGAGACAGTTGTTGGTCATGTCTGTGTGTGTATATCATATATCCCTCCTCATTACCTTGTGTAGCAGCTCTCCTCACAGTGACTGCAGAAGGAGACAGTTATTGGCCATGCCTATCTATATGATATCATATATCCCTCCTCATTACCTTGTGTAGCAGCTCTCCTCACAGTGACTGCAGAAGGTGACAGTTGTTGGTCATGTCTGTGTGTGTATGATATCATATATCCCTCCTCATTACTTTGTGTAGCAGCTCTCCTCACAGTGACTGCAAAAGGAGACAGTTGTTGGTCATGTCTGTGTGTGTATATCATATATCCCTCATTACCTTGTGTAGCAGCTCTCCTCACAGTGACTGCAGAAGGAGACAGTTATTGGCCATGCCTATCTGTATGATATCATATATCCCTCCTCATTACCTTGTGTAGCAGCTCTCCTCACAGTGACTGCAGAAGGAGACAGTTGTTGGTCATGTCTGTGTGTGTATGATATCATATATCCCTCCTCATTACCTTGTGTAGAAGCTCTCCTCACAGTGACTGCAGAAGGAGACAGTTGTTGGTCATGTCTGTGTGTGTATGATAACATATATCCTCCTCATTACCTTGTGTAGCAGGTCTCCTCACAGTGACTGCAGAAGGAGACAGTTATTGGCCATGTCTGTGTGTGTATATCATATATCCCTCCTCATTACCTTGTGTAGCAGCTCTCCTCACAGTGACTGCAGAAGGAGACAGTTGTTGGTCATGCCTGTGTGTATACGATGGAATCAGTATGAAATACCGCCGGTCGCATGGCCAGCGGTTCGATTCCCGGCAGCGGCAGCCCGACATCAGCAGAGTTCCGAGCAGCGGAAGCCCGACAGCGCTGGAAATCCCGATCGTGGATAGGTAAGTATTGTCTAACCTAACCCTCCTTAGGGGTGCCTAACCCTAACCTCCCCCCCAAGTGCCTAACCCTAATCCCCCCTCTAAGTGCCTAACCCTAACCACCCCCTTCCCCGCTGCCTAAACCTAAGTCCCCCGGGGGGGTGCCTACCCCTAAGTCCCCCCCAGGGTGCCTAACCCTAACCCTCCCTCCCCCTAGCCTAACCCTCCCGGGGGGGTGCCTAACCCTAAGTCCCCCCTGGGAGCCCTAAACCTAACCCTCCCCTCCGTGCGGCTGTCCGCTCGCGGCGCCCGGCATTACTACGATCGGGATGCCGGGCGCCGGTCTCCCGGCGTCGGGGAAATGCCGGGCGTCTACATCTAGACGCCTGTCATTTCACCCTTGCCGGGATAATGACAGTCGGGAAGCCGGCTGCCGGTATTTAGGCAGTCGGCTTCCCGATTGCATACCGTATATGATATCATATATCCCTCCTCATTACCTTGTGTAGCAGTCCTCACACAGGGGCTGACTCCTTATTGGGACTTGGGAACAAAACAAAAACAAACAGGTAACGTTGAATCTGGAACAAACCATGCTGCAAATACATTTATTTATTTCTGCATGCAGGGTAAATACTGGCTGCTTTGCATGTAGCCTTCTTTAATTTTACATTGCAGTTTAGATTTGAGTTTGGACACGTCCCTCCCAAATCTGAATCTCTCTGCATATTCAGGGCTGAGTTAAGGTTGGTGTGAGGGCCCACAGCGGGATGCGATTCATGCTGAATTGCCTCATCGCGGCCCTACCCCATGCTCAACAATGCCGTTAATTTCGGCATTGTGAAGAGGGTGCGGGACCACAATGATCTACACCCCATGCACCGCCCCCAATGCGGCATCATCATTGCGCCATGCCCCCTTTCTGCCGTGTCACCCCCCCAAGCTGTGGATGCTTGACAGCTGCCTCCTGGAAGGGGGGAACTGAAAGTCGGCAAGTACTGTATGCTGTAAATTCTCCCAGCACCACAAATGTGTCAGACGCGCAGTATTGCACCCAGTTTACATTATGCCACGCAGAAACCCCAGCTCACATATGCCTCAGGGCCCTCACGCTGCTGATATAGCTCTGTGATGGGGGGCCCCCCCAGTGTTTGGTGGTCCCTGGGCGACTGCCCCAGCTGCCCTATTGTTAATCTGGCTCTGTGTACATATTTCATTGCCCCACCTGCAGTGCAACATGGTTTTACCACGGCGCGTTTTACCTGGATGAGGGAGTGTCTAATTTATGCTGAATACAGTAAGGTATGCAGTCGGGAATCCGGCGGACGTAATCCCGACCGCCGGCTTCCCGACTGCTTTATCTCGGCGAGGGTTAAATGACAGGCGTCTAAATCTAGACGCCTGTCATTTTACCGACGCCGGGAGACCAGCGCCCGGCATCCCGACCAAAGTGATGCTGGGCGCCACTGCGGACAGCCGTGGGAGTGGAGGGTTAGGTTTAGGCCTCCCGGGGGGGACTTAGGGTTAGGCACCCCCCGGGAGGTTAGGGTTAGGCTAGGGGATGGGAGGGTTAGAGATAGGCACCCCCGGTGCGGACTTAGGTTTAGGTAGCGGGGAAGTGGGGGGTTAGGTTTAGGCACTTAGAGGGGGGTTAGGGTTAGGCACTGGGGGGAAGGTTAGGGTTAGACACCCCTAAGGAGGGTTAGGGTTAGGGGAGGGAATTAGGTTAGTCTATACTTACCTGGGGACGATCAGGATTTTCACCCATGTCGGGCAGCCGCTGTCAGGATTCTAACCGCCGGACTTGCGGATTCAGGCAATATCACAGGGATTTACTATAAATCCCTTGCAGGGACAGAGCTTGCGATAAAGCTCTGTCCCTGCGGATCCCATCCGCACTCTAGTCGCGGTATTTTCGGAAAAAATACCGCGACTAAGAGCCCGCGCATGCGCCGACCGACCACCGCTACTACCCCCCCACCGACGCTAAGCCCCGCCCCCCGGCGCTAAGCCCCGACCCCCGCGTCCCCCTCTCCCTTCATTACACTTACCTGCATCCTCCTGGTCTCCGGTGATCTTCTCCGGGCTTCCCAATCAGGTGATCTCCCATACTGCACTGGGGCCCGATCACCTGATGACCGGGCCCCAGTGCACTGTGGGAGACCAGCTGACCGGAGAGGAGCCATCACCGGAGGCCCAATCACCGGTCCCTGGAGTCAGGTAAGTAAAAAAAAAAAATGTTTAATTTTTTTTTTCTTTTTTTTACAGCAATCAGCTTGCGGTCTGCTTAGACCACACAGCTGATTACTGGTAGGGGCTCCCGGCTCTGCTCTCCCCGTTAGAGCAGAGTGGGAGCCCGGTAACCGGGTGGAGACCCTGGATAACGCCACCTCCATTATCACAGGGCTTCCCCCGGTATTTTTTTACAATTTATTTTTAGTAACTGTGGTCAGATCACATTTCCCATTACAATTATGGGAAATGCGATCTGCTTTACTAAAAAATAAGTGATACTGGGGGTTGGAGTAGAATTTTACTAATTCTACTCCAAGTGCCCTGTAATAACTACAGGTGAAACTAAAATAATGTGAAAAGGGTGTGAAAACACCCTTTTTCACTTTATTTTAGTAAAAATAATGTTAATAAATAGAGCCCTTTGTGAGCAGAATTTATCCAGAATTTTTTCATCGTATACAGGAGGCAGTGTTATACCTTCAAGAGGTGTGTTTACATTTTATTGAAATCTAATAGTATATGCTTATTTTGCAACCAAAACAAGTACTTTAAATAAATTGGGTGTAAGTGTATCTGTCTTCCTAATGTAAACCTGGCACATATACTACTGGTGTAAACCTGAACGCTTCCTAGGATCTTTTCAGCTTTGCATACTGTATGTTCACAATCATGTTTCTTAATGCACATTTTATTTTTTTTTAATGGATATTTTACGTCTACGAATGTACATACGGATGCGTTTACATTCAGCATCAGTCTCTAAGGGGCCTATTCATCATCACAATTTTTACAAAAGCAGGTGAAAATGAACATTCTCACCTGCAATTGAGAAAATTAAGTTACCGTCATCACGAAGGTAGAGCAGGAGATATCACAGATATCTCCTACTTAGCTTCCACTGGCGGAAATATTATATTTTCGGAGCTTGCGCGCGGGAGCATTCGCCATCTTCAGGTGGTGAATGCTCCCGATACCTGCTCCGCTCCAATGGGAAGAAGTCCCAGGTTGCTCGCGGGACAGCTGATTTTCGGATCAGCTTTCACTGCGCCGGAGCAATGATGAATTGCTCCGGATTCCGCGGCGAGTTAGAATGTTAATTATCAGGGTCCGAAACGGAATCCGATGATTAACATCATGAATAGGCCCCTATGTCCGTTGATCTATTGGATACAATCTCACTCAATACGGCTATAGTGTATAAAGCATCAATGCCCACCTCGTTCATGCACTAATGAAAGGACTTAGGTCATCGTGATTGTTAGGAAATATCATATACTGAAAGATATTTGGCTTTACGTTCTCTTAATGCAATACAGTCTGTGGCCCTGTTTTATAGTTTAGTTTGTGAATAAATGTGAAACCGTCTCTATCTGACGTCTTTTCTCTTTCTATTTACAGGTGCGATGGACAAAAACAGCCGGCAGCGCATCAGAGAAGTTCCAGGAAACCTCCATCTACAACGAGACTCTGCGCATCGAGAAGGTTCAGAGGATGCAGGGAGGTCGATACTATTGTAAAGCCGAAAATGGGGTTGGGGTCCCGGCCATCAAGTCCATTCGAGTAGATGTGCAGTGTAAGTCATTTAAAGGCAGCCCAGATATTCCCACAGTTCTATTGTGCATCTGGCTCTTCATGAACAAGACCAGGACCCAACATGACCGAGGTGTGTCTCTGTAGAGCAAAGAGGTCAGGTGTCATCATTACGCTGATGTCCCCATGGCTCCTCGTTCATGGTTCTGCACCCCAACGGCCCTATATCAGATAATGTATGTGTCACATAGATCTATTAGGTCGTTGTTCTCAGTATATGGACATCTCTACCTAGCTAAATAGTTTTCCTGGTGATTCCGATGTCACAGTAAATGGTGCCTCCATATACAGTAGATTCTGCAGCAAGAACATTTTGATTGTATAGTGGTGTCCTCAGGATGAGTCTGCTCTCTGGGCCCTCGTGTCCGCATTGTAATAAAGATTTCATGGCCAAGGGCTTTATTGATAGTACAAAGAGTGGAACTCTTTCACGGGTCTAGAACCCACATTTGGCACTCCCATATGGTGTCCAAGTGTGTCCGTTTCAGCTCAGCAGTGCATTATTAAAGGGCCATTAAGCCTAAAATACAAGTTGGCCACTAACAAGACAGAGATACACTGGAAGACATGTCAGAAGACTATTATAAGATCTGTGAGATAAAGTCAGGGGAATTATTCTACACACATCAGGCATCCCGTCAGTACATCTATTGGCAGAAGCTTCAATGGCAAACATAAGCATGCTCTCAGCTGCACTACAAATGCCAATAATTTTATACATCATACCTAAAGATCTGTCAACATATGCAAACCTCTACTTGATATCTCTTTTATGAAAGGCAACATACAGTATAATTTGGTTCATGGATCCTTTAAGGTCCCCTCCCACACCCACCGGAAACACCAACAGGGCTGATCAGACAAGTTAAATCATTGTTAAAGTTATCTTGTGATCGGGGCCATCTTTCTCCATAATCACAGTCTACTGTAGATTGGGATGTTCAGACATTTATTTTCTGGTTGGCCAGAAATCAACGTCTCAGTGTCATATATACAGTTTGAGGGCACCGACATAGAACCACCAATGGTAAATATACTGCATAGGCCAAAAGAGACATTGCATTTAGCAAGTTTCTGCCGTGGTCAGTCTGGTTCCTTTGCTCTCAGTCTCATGCCTGCTCCTTATGATGTTGAGTCCTGAAATGTTCACTATGATTTGTGCTTTAATCATTCACATTTAGAACTATGGGGTGAATGGAGTGGCCCGGGCCTTGTCATACTAACATCTACTCTACGCATGGACTTGGTAATAAGAAACTCCTTCTAACAGACTCAGCATGAGTACGTTCTGTGCTTTGTAAAGGGCTGATCTTCTTCCATTGTTCTACAGCAGGGGTGGCAAACTCGTGGCTATCCAGCTGCTGTGGGACTACCTATCCCAGAATGCCCTGCCACAGTTATGGCATGCCTTAATAGCAAAACTGTGGAATTGCATGCTGGGATGCGTAGTTCCACCGCAGCTGGAGGGCCACAAGTTTGACACCATTGTTCTACAGAGCCAATCCCGATCATGAGCATTTATCTACCCAAAACTAGGTTTCCCAGAGGATCTGCTAAAAATTAGGTTCCCCTGGGGATTCAGACTAGTTTGTTCCAGAGATTCTGCCCCACACTAGTTTCCACAGACGTTCTGCCTTAAACTTAATTCACCAGAGAGACTGTGAGAAATAAAATCCGCAGGGATCTGGGGAATAGAAAATTGGCTATTGTCGAAGTTTATTATTGAAATGTAATACTCAGTTGCGCAGCGATACTAAGTGGAAGCAGATCCATAAAAAAAAAAAAAAAAGATATAAATAATTTATTTTTAATAATATATACAAAAAAAAATATTCTTCAATGAATATCTTCTGCTGTCGCCATCCTGACATGTAGGATTGCGGCGGTAACTGTACTGTTAAGATCTTTGTTAAGCAGGTGTCCGCATGCTTTGCCTCCACGCGCCATGGCTGATGCACCCCATTCCATGGCGTTAGTCCCGCCACTTGTACTACTAACCATATACAGAATGTAAGCTCAGATGCATACAAATCACATTACTTCATTCTATAAATGCCCTGGTGGCTGATGACAGTGTCTGCTTCAAATGCATAATGAATATCCATTGGGGGTCTATTCAACATGTTAATTATCGTTATCATTAACGTTTCTTCTAGACGAGAGCGCCGGAGCAATTCATCATTGCTCCCGAGCGGAGGCAGCTGATCCGAAAATCAGCTGTCACCCTGAAGTGTTTCGCTGCTCCGAAAGGAGCATCTTTTCATTGCTCCGACAGGTCTACAGGTCATGCATGCGCACAAGAGCACTGATGTCCAGCGGAAGGAGCCGGATAAGGCCGAAGGGATCTGAAAGGATCCCTCTTCACAACCCGGGACTCCTTCCCATAGGGAAGGAGCCGGTTGTGAACCTGGAACGGCAGCGCTTGCCATCTGAATATGGCGAATATTCCCGCACTCAAGCTCCGAAAAAAATATATTTTCGGAGCTTGATGTATTCTGTCCCCATACTAGTGTATGGGGACAGCGGGCCATTCCGCCAGAGGAAGGTAAGTAGGAGATATCTGTGATACTAGTGTATGGGGACAGAGGGCCATTCCGGGAGAGGAAGGTAAGCAGGAGATATCTGTGATACTAGTGTATTGGGACAGCGGATCATTCCGCAAGAGGAAGATAAGTAGGAGATATCTGTGATACTAGTGTATGGGGACAGAGGGCCATTCCGCCAGAAGAAGGTAAGTAGGCGATATCTGTGATACCAGTGTATGGGGACCGCGGGCCATTCCGGGAGAGGAAGGTAAGCAGGAGATATCTGTGATACTAGTGTATGGGGACAGCGGGCCATTCCGCAAGAGGAAGGTAAGCAGAAGATATCTGTGATATCTCCTGTTTTACCTTCTTGATCAATGGCCCGAACACTTAATTTTTACAATTGGCCAGCTAATTAGTGGAGCACTTGGCTTAACGCTAGTTCACTTAGGACAACATCTGCGTGGGACAATTGCCTCTAACAACTGCAGAGAAGTGAGAGGTATCTGACTCCCATACCAACAACACACACAGGGGGTCATTCAGACCCACTCGCGAGCGGCAGTACTCTCGCAAGTGGGTCGATGTTCCCCACTGCGCATGCGCACGACGGAGGAAGCTCCGTCGTGCGCATTCGCGAGACCCGGCGAGCGACGGGCTTTCCATCGCTCGGGGTCTCGCACCAAAGGGGGTGTGCTGTCGATGTTGATTGACAGCACGCCCCCTTTGGTGGGCGTGCCGGGGGCGTGCCTAACAGACGGAGGCGTTCCCATGGCGACTGAGCTGCCATTCTTTCCCGCCAACCACTCATGAAGCCGACAAAATTACATACCTAAGAGGGGAGGGAGGGAAATGCAGGAACAAAAGGGCAGATCACAAGCCAACCACCCACTATAAACCTGAAGACACACCCTGCCTCCACCTCCACACAGCTAAAGGCTGATCAGTCTGACACCACAGCACATTCACAAAATGGAGACCCAGGGGCGTACTATTTATAATGGCTGCATTGTGTGAGGTGCACATGGTCCAGGGGGGCCCACACTGCACGCCCTGCACCCGTATTTAGTTATACTTACCTCTCCGCAGATTCCGGTGTGCTGCAGATCAGCAAAAAAATCACTGGCCTTTATTTTATTCTGTAATTATGGGAAAATCCACAAACTGGGTAAAACCTGTGAATACACCATATATACACTTATGCTGTAATTAAATACAAACACAAGAACTGTCTGCTTAGGAGGACATGAGGCAGCCAATGCATGGAGTAACAGGCACTCAGATATCTCCAGCTGCCTGGCTTTTTCCTGAGCCGTACGATCGCACAGCTTAGTGCCACCTTGCTTAGATGACTTGTGAAACAAAAGACGATTGAAGAGCTGAGATGGATTCCGGAGGTACAGCCATCTGTCCCTGTGGATGATATTCGGGATCCGAGATAGTTCAGGCGTCGCTTGTCACTGCGCCCGATCTGCTTTCTGCCCCGCTCGCTGCTTGTCTCCTGGCTCACTCTGGACCTTTCTGTTCCAATTTCATTTCAAACACAACCTAACAGGAGCCTCCAGCAGACAGGAGCAACAGTCATCAGATGGGTCGCCTCTAAATGTAAGAATCTCGTTATGTCATGCACAAATTGACTTGATTAGATCTCGCCGGGATGTCCCTGTGTCTTATTTCAATTTCATTTCATTCAAACATTCAGAGGTTTTCGTTTATTTTTTTTTTTTGGTTCCTATAAATGGAGTTATATTTCTATCACTCCTGGGCTCCTGTAGATCATTGTGGGACCGGAGAAGATGTAAGTCACAGCCAGGCTCTTATATCCAGCTCCTAGGCAGGGATGTACTAAAGGAAAAATGCGGTAAAAACTAAATTTTCGTGGTTTTTACCGCATTTCCAATATGTACTAAGCCCCGGCCGCACTTTTATCGGTGCAGAGGGTAACGCCAGAAAAACCTGGCGTTACCCTATAGAAGCCTATGGGCTTCTTACCGCACCCCGCTCCCGATGCTTCGCCGCCGCCGCCCAGCGCTGGCCACCACTCACCTGCTCTCCATGGTCGCCGGCCCGCGCTCCTCCTGGGTCCTCTGCTTCCTCCTCCTCCTAATCTTCTTCCGGGTGCAGGGAGGAGGAAGAGGAGCCCGGAGCGTCCTGCACAGGTGACCAGCAGGAAGCTCCCGGGCTCGGAGGGGGTGGGGTCCCATGGAGACCCCATCACCCGGCGGCGGCTGCTTCGCAAAGGGCAGCTTTTATCGCAAGAGCTGTCCTTTGCGATACTAATTGCATATGTTAGTACATATGCGATTAGTAAGGTTGCGGTGACTGGCGGAATGGTCCCCGCAGCCTTAGTACATCCCGCCCCTGGACTCCGGGTGTCACCTTCGAGGGGGTAACACTAAATTGCCGGCTCCTCCACAGTGACATGGAACCGTGGACTGCTCCCTACAATCACAGTGCAGCGCCCGGCTCCCAATTACTAGGGAGGAGGCAGCAGTGCAGGGAGAGTCTCTGGGGGTAGCCTGGCATCTCCCGGAGTGCTAAGCATTCACCCAGAGTGATGAAACAAGGTGTGTGCCGCAAGGCCACGCCCCTCCACAGAGACCACACACCCTTTAAGTGGGTTTACTTACCGCACGGGGGGAGATGTATCAAAGCTCAGACAGAGATAAAGTGGATGAAGATAAACTACCAACCAATCAGTATTTACACAATTACAGGAGCTGATTGGTTGGTACTTTATCTCTCCCTACTTTATCTCTCTCCAAGTCTTAGTGCATCTCCCCCAGGGTGACACCGACCCCAGTGCCACCACTGGGAACAGCTTAATATTGCAAAATTCTCCCGGTAAAGAATAATCTGCTTTTGCCTCTCTTTCATTTACCATTGTTGTCAACTGGGCTGAACAAATGAATCATTTCTACGAAGGGGTAGATTTGCTAAAGCTTCTAAAACAGACAAGGGGTGGACGTTACCCATAGCAACCAATCAGTTGTTACGCAGATGGCGGCTTTCCCATACAGCACATGCGCAGATGTGAATCTTTGCCTATGTCTTATTCTGAGTCGGTAGGAACTTGGCCGCGTCTGTCTTTCTGTGAAATAGGGCGTTTTGTGGTGGACACTGGGCGCCAACCATGCGATTGGCTGTATTTGCCCTGACTTGAGGGAGTATCATGGGAGAGTCGTGGGTGCGTATCTAAAGCTCAGTGCGACACTGAATGTGCTGATACTAATGATGGCAGTTAGCATAAAATCAATAGGCGGCACGGCTTTCCACTTACAGACGCACAAACCCCCGCATTAGCCCTTTGGATTCTGGCATTAGCATAAGTTAGTAAATCTGGCTTCCACGGCTGCCCGCAACTATGGCCCCTTTGTGTGCGAAGGACAATCAGACCCAAAATATCTTACAGCACCTCGAGTGGTGTTCCATTTCCATTCCATTAGACTACCATTAAACAGAACAGAATGCAGTGCAGACTACCACAGGATAGACACCGCTGCAGTGGTTTCCCTGTCTATGCTGTTTGGTGCATTCATCCACCGTTCTGTAGCCCCAAGTGGCTGCGTGAGCGGCTCCTGCAGTCGCAACCAGTAATCCATTTGGGATGTAGTTATTAGACCGGCGGACGCAATGCCACCGGTCTAAATAACGACACCCTGCCGACACGGCGATATTTCAATCCCATTCCATCCATTTTTACCAATTCACTTCTGGCTGAATTGTGTTTGAAACAACAGCAGTGGAAGAGAATGCAGCTCAGGTAGAGAGACAATGTGAAATGTGTGTAATCGTAGCATTACACGTGTGCAATCTTCTAGTTTCCGCGGAACACTGCGCATATTGTATTTTTTTCATTGGATTTCTCGTTGATGAATAGAGCTGGGATGACAATAATCTGTTTATTCTGCTGTGTGGCAAATGTCTAGAAACTCGCAGCCACATGCGCTGAGGTGAATATTTTCTGGAACTATTTTGAAAATGTGCTTATCTCTTCCCATGCGAATCGGGCTCATTTACTATTATGCAGAGGAAGGAAAGATGTCATCACCTCAATTTACTTAGACAATATCACCAGAGTAGCAGTGTGATACTCAGCCGCACGGTGATACTGGCTGGCGGCTTTAAGAGACATTGGGGGTCATTCAGACCCGCTCGTGAGCGGCAGTACGCTCGCAAGCGGGTCGATGTTCCCCCACTGCGCATGCGCATGACGGAGGGAGCTCCGTCGTGCACATGCGTGAGACCCGGCGAGCGACGGGCTGTCCATCGCTCCGGGTCTGGCACCAAAGGGGGCGTGCTGTCGATGTTGATTGACAGCACGCCCCCTTTGGTGGGCGTGCCGGGGGCGTGCCTGCCAGACGGAGGCGTTCCCATGGGAACGCCTACCGTCTCAAGCCGGCCCCACTGACATCAGTAATGATGTCAGTGGGAGTGATTTTGGCTCTGATAGAGCCAAAATCACTCCTGGGCTTGCGGAAGCGAGACCCTACCGCAGGGTCTCGTCGCAAGCCCGATGGTCGCGATGGTCTTTGACCATCGCGACCATCAACATGGACGCTCTCTATAGCTGTGGGTGGTAACCCACAGCTATACGAGCGTCCATGAGGCCGCTCCAAAAACAGGTAGGAGGGCCCTGATTCAGAGCGAGCGCTCTGGTCAGAGCGTTCAGCTCTGAATCAGGCCCTATGTTTTATACTTTTTGATGGATATGCACAAGATGCTTCACACATGTGTAGCATGCAAATGTAAAAAAAAGAATATATATATATTTAAAAACAATAGAAAATGTTTTTGTAAAATGTTCGTAAAAAAAAAAATTGCATTATTTAAACAAAATTTAATAAAGCAGTTTTCATTAATTATTTTCTGCTATCACCGTCCTGAGATGGCAATAATGAAAGGAAGATTGCAGGGGTACTTGTCCCACCGCAATCTCTGAGGTGGTAGTTGGTGTCCCTCTTTACCAGCAGGCGCTACCGATGGCGATAGCAGGTTAGTAGCCCTTCATGCTGTAGGTAGAGTAAAGGGCTTTCCCTGCTTTCATAAAAGGACACGTTAGCAAGAAGATCTGAATGAATTGATTATGTTACCAACACATTAACTTAAACATTTTTAGAAATTTCTAATTTACAACTCAGGATCCCAACAAAAAAGTTGCTTTTGCGTCCCAGAAGTTTTCCTGTTAATCCAGTGACCTGTAGAGTGGGGTCATGTTCTGATTGGTCGGCTCTGGTCAGGGAAGATCAGCCTCTTACAATTGATTATGTTATTCCTGTCTCCCCTGCAGCCGGGGAGGGGCTGCCCATCAATCTGAGAGGGGTCAGACCAGAGATGAAAGGAATAAGGGAATTGACTTACTAAAGGGGAAGATTCATTTACTGATGAGACAGAAAAGAGGGGACCACAAGATTCTGTTTCACTGTATGACATTCGCATCGATCAGTCTGTTCCATTAAATTAATTTATCTTTCTATGTGGTTACTCGCTGTTTTATACCAGGGTGTTAACCCTTTTTATTTAACACCGTAATCATCAGCACTAAATGGTATTGTGTGTACAGTAAGGGGGTGGCAATAGATTCAGTAAGTGACCGTTTGCTTTACTTAACCTCATCTGTTCCCATCTTAGCTATTGCAACCATCTGTTTTTTGGTTCTTGCATGTTTCTGCTTTTAGATTTCAGTTTTACATTTATGATGCCATTTTGATTGCGAGTGATTGAACTTCTTCTGTTCTCTATATACTGTAATATTATACTGAAGTCCCAAAAAACAGCCACTGGAAAAATAACCCTAATATAAAGTCTAATATACCAATTTACCTTATCTATTATAAATTATAATAGTTGGGACAGTGAGTGCTAGTGGTAACCATGCATCCGTTACCCATGGTAGGTACTCCCTCCACTCAGTTAAACTGGCGGGGACTGGATCCTGTAAAATCACATAGGACAGTGTTTCCCAAACTCTGTCCCCTAGGCAACCTAACAGTTCATGTTTTAAGGATATCCTCGCTGGAGCACATATGACTAATTAGTACCTCAATCATTTTGGTACCTAACCATCTTGTATGTACAGTATATGCTTTTAGGAAACACTGACACAGGGGTCAGTAATGTTATACCGCTTTTATACCTAAATTCCGGATCTGACCCGGAGGTTGGAACAGGGTTCCAAACTGGATCAGACCCGTAATTTAGCAGGCGCCGACTCAGGATATCCCTGAGTCTGCGCCGTTCACACCGGAGCCGGGTCTGCAGTGACCCGGCTCTTCCGGCGTGGAAGTGGACGCCTGGAGATGATGTCATCTCCAAGTGCCACTGATGAAGGCCAATCGCCCGGCATGCGGCCCGCTCCAGGTCATGGTGGTCTTACTCTGTCCTGCAGGGGCTACACTGCTGCTTCCACTATATAACTCTCAGTCACTGGCTTCCTGCAGCCTTATTCCCCCTTGTAACATCATATCATTGCCAAAAGCTCATGCAGCTTTGTCCTCAGTAATGCAGTCTTCCACCACCCACATGATCTGCACACTAATTTCCTAAAATAGCCTGCGCCATAAATACATGATTAGCCAAATTGTCTATGTAAGCTGTCTTAGACTTTAGATCAATATGTGTCTGAAGAGATAGTATAGTATTTTGTATTCAGACATTTACTGTATGCAGGGTGCATAGCAGAACCATCTGCACCGGTGTTTATTTTATACTAAAAGGTCACTTAGTACTAATACCCACATCAAGGAGACTGAGAATCTAAGTACATGGGGGATTTCACAAACCAGTAGATGTCGTGAGCCAACCATAAAATCACCCCTGTCCTTCCTATCAATTTGTTGCACTGAAAACTTTCTCCGATTATATAAATGTGTCAGTCACACAGATCGTAATGACGCGTTTCATCCACAGAGGAAGGTGTGTGGTTTTGATAAGTGCAGTCTGTGGCATCCGCTCATTGCACTTTCTCAGTGTTCCTGAATGTGTTACCGGAGATAGGTAAAGACGTCTTTCTCCTGACAGCTACAAGTAAAGGGGGATTATTCTATTTGCAAAAAAGTTAAAATAATAAAAAAATAGAAAAGTGACTTCAGTTGGTTTAGTTGAATACCAGATTCTATAAAAATGCACACTAGATTAGCGTCATTTGAGATGCCTGCTAATGAATGGAAGTCCTAAAGCGAAAGTTTAATTGAATTTGCGTTCAGTAAGATAAAAAGGGATAATGAATTGAATGCATTTTCATACTGTAGCCTCATTGTATTGAGAACATCTCCTGAAAATATTGCTATGTGAGCCTAGCCTCACCATAAGGGGCTCCTTACCTCAGTTGCATCAAGAATGTCACACTAGTGAGAGGCGCATGTTTATTGAGAACACAGTGGCAGGCAGTAATATTTGAAGAGTGCAGCAGTTCTTCCTTGGAATTTGGCAAATCCCATAATACAAACTTTTTAACAATGTTGTGTGTGCCCAGCCAGTATCTTGCTCACTTCCCATTCCAAACATGTACAAAGTCCAAAAATGTGGGCATGGCTGAGGTATGCCTGGGGCGTGTCTGCATCACAGTGGGCATGGCCACACCCCTAGTGGGTACTCTTTGCACTTCTGAAGTGCTACCCCCCTTCCAATGCCCACCTCTCCTCCTAAAACACCATTAAATTGCCGCAAGCATAAACTTTCTATCGTCAGATGATAGATGTGACCCATAAACTTAAACTAAGCTTAACTAAAATAAACACACAGGACCAAGTTATGCCGTTTAAAATTAACTGGTCAGCTTTATTTAGTTACAATGGTAGGTATGGTGGCAGGAGAAAGAACGGCAAACAACCAGCGTCCACTTGTCTTAGGCCAAAAGGATATCACAACTTGCGAGGGCCAACTATCCCAGACAAGGGCAAGTGTGATCTTACAACTTGCAAGGGCCAACTATCCCTTTCAGAGCAAGTGATGCGGCCCCAACACCCATGCCAATGCACCATTCATCATGCTCAGTCGAGAGGAGCCGCTGACCCCAACAGGGTGAATTCAGCCTAATCAGTGCATTGAAGGGGTGCGCACCGCTATTACTGCCGCAAGATGGACCCTTCAATATTGCCGGTCTTCCCCTGCTATGAAATAAAGCCGACACAAGACACAATAGGGGAGGGAGGGTGGGAGATCAAATTCAAAGAGGCAGATTTTCAACGTCAGATTCCCCACAACCTCTCACATAACACGCCCTCTAACCTCTCATCCTATCACCACACCCTCTCACTTAACACGCCCCCTAACCTCTCATCCTATCACCACACCCTCTCACATAACACGCCTCCTAACCTCTCATCCTATCACCACACCCTCTCACATAACACGCCCCCTAACCTCTCATCCTATCACCACACCCTCTCACTTAATATGCCCCTTAACCTCTCACCCTATCACATCTGCCTACTTACTGTCAAACAAAAAACAAACATCTTTAACTTTATTAACCCCCTCTATCCCTGACTAGAAGTTTATGTGCCCTCGGTTCTAGCCCAAACCTCCGTTATATTTAGAGATACTGTGGTGAATGTAGTAACATCTCCAACTTCCTGCTAATCGGGAAGAATGTGCTTAATCCTCAAATCAAGACTCTCTCACCAAAATCACCATAGTTAAGAGCTATTAATTAGCAGTGTCAAAAATATTGGCTCAGGCCAAAAACATGGCTACGCCTACTGCGAGTATGACGATAGGTACTCTTTGAAAAGTGTTTATATTTCACATCCATCAGGTCCTATAATAGTAAACCACCTATTGTATGGCCTACAATAGAACCAAAGGGGTTTGGCATAACTAGAAGTGTATGAGTAGGTAGCACTTGACTGATCTCATATAATTATTTTTTTTGAATTATGTTTACCATTTTGAGCATATGTACTAAGCCTTGGAGGGTGATAAATTACCATCCAATCAGCTCCTAACTGTTATTTTTCAAACACAGCCTGTGACATGACAGTTAGTGAGCTGATTGGCTGGTAGTTTATCACTCTCCAGAGCTTAGTACATCTCCCCCTTTATGGTGTTGCTTTGAGGTAAGATGGTATAGTTGGTTGTCTGCTTGGCCACGTATCGGTTGAATGTTTTGTGTTGTTCTTTGGTTGTCACTCTTTGTCCACACTCACCTGCCTTTCCAATAGTTGCGATACATTGTGTTCTTTAAAGACACTGCATATGACAAAAGCTTATGACCTCTGCTGCCTTCTAGATTTAGATGAACCCATTCTAACCATTCACCAGACCATCAGTGATGTACGAGGGAGCTTCTACCAGGAGAAGACAGTGTTCCTTCGTTGTACCGTCAGCTCCAACCCACCCGCTCGCTTCATCTGGAAACGGGCCACCGAGATCCTCTCGCACAATCAGGACAATGGAGTAGACATCTACGAACCCCTCTACACACAAGTACGTCTTTGGTAACATGTTAACTGACTAGATCCTCAAAAAACGTGCCATCTGTGACCTGTGTAAGCCTCGGAAACAGTTTGTGGGAGCTTAGGTGATCTCTCTTTATTTCTCTTTATTGAAAGTGATCATATTATCAGAAATGAGTACATTGAAGGGATCCAACAATTAACATTTCATTACTCTTCAGCCATCTTGTATAATGGCTTCCAACAATGTTCAACCAGAACGAAGCTCATATAGCAACACTTAACATGGACACATTTGCAGGGCTTATAATGGCCAGAGATACGATATTGCATCTCAAAAGCCTTCACTGTACAAATTATCAACATGTAAGGGAAAGGAGAAAGTGGGTAAGAGATTCTGCACAGGTTTGAATTCAGAATATAATTTCTAAATTATGAAATTATGAAGAAAACCAACAATATTATAATTGTATATATAGAAAAACTATTATGAGTCAAAACTCAGGTTGGTGCTGCACCCCGGAGTCATTGGTCAGTAGATACAAAAAGATTTCTTGTTGAAGCCAGAAAAGATAACAACTTGGTGGGGCACTCTTAGTCAAAAAATATGTATATATGTATATTATTACATTAGGAATGGTAATGAACATTAAAATATCAAGTTTATTAGTATACTCTTAAAATATATAAACAATAATATTCAAATAATACATTTATTAAATAAGATACAAAATATCAAAGAATCCACAATTGGCTTTAATTGACTGATAATTAAGGTGAAAATAATTCTAAAAAAATAATATTACTCCTAAATTGAGAAACATCATAGTTCCTGTGGAATATATAAGGAGTATTATTCCTCACTCACAAAAACTAATCAAATATTCATAATTCTGGGTTTATAATATCAGACACAATTCTAATTTAATCTTGTATTAATAGGCATAAATGTACTTTGTTTGAGCTGATCAAGAGTTTTAACTCG
This sequence comes from Taudactylus pleione, assembly GCA_031769625.1. Taxonomy (NCBI): domain Eukaryota; kingdom Metazoa; phylum Chordata; class Amphibia; order Anura; family Myobatrachidae; genus Taudactylus; species Taudactylus pleione. The sequence goes on along the minus strand of JAUIMM010000376.1, from coordinate 2,880,614 downwards.
TAAAACTCCAATCACATTCATGTAGTTAGTCACAGTATTGAGTGAAAAATATTATTTTGCAAGACAGTGTCAGAATCCAATCAATTCGAGGAAGCAATTAACAGCTTAGAACAAATTGTCACAATGAATAAATATATATATAGTAAATGATTATAGGAAAATTGGAGACAATTGTCCCCTTTATGACATATGTATTAGTTATATTTTAACTGAGCAAATGTTTAACTCCTGAAGTCACAATAGCTTCCCTGTGACTTATCACAATATTGAATCAATAAAATTCCTTTGCACAATAGTATCAAAATAAGATAAATTCAGGAAAATAAGTGACAACATGGAGAAAATAATCACAATAAATAGATACATATGTAGCGAACAATCTGAAATAATTAGAGACAATTGTCCTCTTGATGACAAAGTAGATAGATAAAAGTGATCCACAAAAGGTGTCTCCTCACTTCTGCTGTCACCCCAAAAGTGGTGTGATGAGCGAGTGAGAGGGACTAGTGTTTCATGAAACAACAGTAAAGTGTAGTATTATCAGAAATTAGTATATTGAAGTGATCCAACAATTCACATTTCATAACTCTTCAGCCATCTTGTATAATGGCTTCCAACAATGTTTTACCAGAACGAAGCTCATATAGCAACACTTAACATGGACACATTTGCAGAGCTTATAATAGCCAGAAATACAATATTGCATCTCAAAAGCCTTCACTGAACAAATTATGCCTAAAATACCACAAAACACCACACCAAGAATATTGGTGGGGCTCTCCTTAATTTTGCTGAAGCTATTTTTTTTTATCATGGACGCAGCATGTAATCCATCGGCAGAAAGAGGACAACTACCTCTGACCCACCTTAGGCGATGAGGGACTCTAAATATCAAAGCATAATGGTTTAGTTTTGGATGGCGTTTTCTGTTAATCAACAATAAACCAACAAAAAACCAAAGCTGCTTTTGCTAAAGACAGTAGATTTCTATATTGTTTTATAAAGTACAGTGTAATCACAGGCACAAGGGATATATTTACTAAAGTGCCGGTTTTTAGAAGTGAAGATGTTGCCCATAGCAACCAATCAGATTTTACAGTACTTATCATTTATCTAGCACCTTCTAGAAGATAATTCTAAAATCTTATTGGTTTCTATGGGCAACATCTACAATTCTAAAAACCCGCACTTTAGTAAATATACCTCACAGTGTCGTTCTTAGACATCACTCGTGGTAGTAATGAGCCAGTATTCAGATGTTGTACATTAGTTTGGCCATTGATGTCTGTGGATGACAGTTGAGCAATCAATATGGCAACTCCCAGTCATAGAAGTTCTCAAAATGGTGTTAGGTATTATATGTTAAAATAGCAAACCTCCCAACTTTTGGAAATGGGAAGGAGGTACAGGGCGCGCGCCGCAGGCGCTCGCGTCCGAAAAAGGGGTGGGGCTCCCTGAAAGGGGCGGAGCCAAATGAAAATGGGGCGGAGCCTCGCGGCTTCCTCCCGTTTTCGTCACTATAGGGGGCGTGCCCAGCACTCTCCGAGATGCTGGGCAGCCCCCCGGGCTCTCCCTACGCTGGTGAACAGATGCCGTGCGATGCGCACGGCATCTGTTCACCTTCTGCACACCCGCTGCTCTGCTAGGCAGAGCAGCGGGTGTGCTCTCCCCAACTTCCCCCCCACCGCGGGACACTGCGGCCCGCGGGCGGGACAGCGGGACAGTCCCATAAAAACGGGACTGTCCCGCTGGAAGCGGGACAGTTGGGAGGTATGAAATAGGCTTCTTTTTATCTGCAACTTATATTGGTATCAGCGTAAGATCCTGATGAATCCATGCAAGTGAAGGAACTCTGGCTATGGGGTATATGTATCAAAGCTTAGAGAGAGATAAAGTACCAACCAATCACCTCCTAACGGTCATTTTTAAAACACAGCCTGTAATGTGACAGTTAGGAGCTGATTGGTAGGTACTTTCTCTCTCTCTCTCTCTCTCTCTCTCTCTCCACTTTACCTTTCTCCAAAGTTTGATACATCTCCCCTTTAGTGAGTCTATCTTTCACTCTTATCCAGCTTGTCTGATAGAGGCTCCATCACGTCCCCATGTTCTTTCCGGGGGAAATCATTCTGCCAGGAAGAGAGACAAATAAATAGGTGTTGTCTGAAGGGTAATGGGCCGATACTAACAGCCAGATCCAAACACTGTTCATCAGATGACAGATATTCCGCTACGTGTTCCCTACACAGCAGCGAGGAGATGTTAGATTGTCAGCTGTAGTGGTGTCTGTCATATAGAATGTCACTTTCAGATACAGATACGCTGTTATGTGTCCACGTTTCTGTGCTGTCAGCATTGGGTTAAACTATGTTGACTTGACAGCTGGTTTGAAGGCAAAATATTACATTTCACGGTAACTTCAATGCTTATCTTTTAATTGGCAAAATGTTTTAAAAATGACTGATACTGGCTATGTCCCCCTCACCTCTGGTTAATACTTGTTACTGGAGAAAAACTCATCTGTCCTTCTGCCTGACTTAAGTTATAATATCCTTATAATTTACAATAGGACGTATATTATACCATATACTTTTGGAAGGAATGCACCTGTGGCTTTACAGTTGGCGTATAATAAATGTCATTACATGCACTATAGATTAGAACAGATTGTTCTACAAGTAAGCTTCTATTCCAACTACTATGGGACTGTGTGTATAAGGTGTATATAATACATAAATGCATTCTGTGTGTATATTGGGGTCCCATTCCCAAGATATTTCATTATGATATGCAATTATTCCAAAATACGGAATATTCCGTTATCCAAAATGCCCCTGGTCCCAAGCATTTTGGATATCGGAGACTCAACCTGCACCACTTCAGCTGTAGGGTAATAGGAACCGCAATTACTAAGGGACAATAGAATAAAAATAATTCAGCCTTTCTCGGCGCCTGAGAGTTGATGAGGTTTGTTGGAAGTTCTCGCAGGCTCCAAGCATCTTACCATCTCCTGGGGTCGAAGGAGCAATGAGAAACATTCAATTAGATTTCATTTTAGGATGCACCATGGCTTTAGATGGTGCCCTCTTCAGTTCTTGCTAAATTTTCCCGAATCCAGGCCTTCCATATTATTCATGCTGTCTTATTAATCACCTCTTAATATCATAACTCTGCGCATTCTCTATAGATAAGAGAGTGAATCAATATCCGCCCGCTGCTAGTCCTATTACCACATCTAATGAAACTCCGCTTCCTGCAGTAAATTAAGATCGTCTTCCTGCAGACAGTAACGTGATTGCATTTGCGGGAGAGGAAAGTTTCTCTGCAACGTAACAACTCTTCATTGCTATTTCATTGGACAACCCTCTGGGACCCACGTCAAGTCCATTATTGTCCATGTAAAATGTCACTCGCCTTTCATTTAGTGTCAGTCAGACTTATGGCTGTAAGGGCCTGATGTACACTTTAGTCCAGCCGCTGCATCTGTCTACGCAGCGGCTGGGCTAAAATTTGCAAAAGCCGCAGGAGGCGTCTTTAGTAAAAAGACGCCCACCGCGGGCTGCTGTGATCCGCTGCTGCATCCATTTTCAGGAAGGCTGCCCGGCGTCACATCCTCCCAAACGGCAGGCTGTGGCTTAGGGGGTACCGCATGCAACGACACAGTACCCATTCTGCACTATGCACAGAACCGGTCATGCGCATGTGCAGTCCCCTCGCCGTCGGAGTTGTACGCAAATCTTCGGGTTTACGTACCACTCTGAATCAGGCCCTACGATCAATGTGCTCATTCATTTCCATGGGGTACTTCACACACTTGATAACCAAATTGAAATGAATAAGCCCATTTAAATGAATGTGAAAATGTCTTTGATCTTTAAACATTACTGATGAATTCACCTTTTTTAATCAACTGAAATCATCCAAAATTGCTGCTTCGTTGATAAGAGATGCTATTGGTTTAAACTGCAAGTACAGACAGTTCATCCATTTCAATGGCAGCGACCATAACCTACTTTCCTAGCCAGCCGGGTCAGCCAGCAGTCTCCTCTCAGGACCTGACCTTCAGATGGATCTGACAATCTGATCATTCCCATTTAGAATCTTGATCAGCAGAGAGGTTATACTGGTGTTCATATCATTCGTTTAAAGTTAAACTCACATGATGGACAACTGTATAAATGACCAGCTGTTGCCCGCAGCTTCACCCATGATGAAATCTCTACTGCCAACATTTCTTTATATTAGGTGTTCTAGTTGTATTGCTTTGCATAGGGGCCCTGTGGCAGGAGTGGCCCATGTGACCAGCAGCGCTATACAGACTGGTGGCAGCAGCGCTTTCACCCACCACTCACACCTATGTCACTGTGTGCCCTGTGCATAGACTGCTACGTAGCCTATCCTATTCATCCACCACTCACACCAATGTCACTGTGTGCCCTGTGCAGAGCCTGCTATGTAACCTCTCCTATTCACCCACCACTCACACCAATGTCACTGTGTGCCTTGTGCACAAACTGCTATGTAACATCTACTATTCATCCACCACTCACACCAATGTCACTGTGTGCCCTGTGCACAGACTGCTATGTAGCCTCTCCAATTCACCCACCTCTCACACCAATGTCACTGTGTGCCCTGTGCACAGACTGCTATGTAACCTCTCCTATTCACCCACCTCTCACACCAATGTCAATGTGTGCCCTGTGCACAGACTGCTATGTAGCCTATCCTATTCACGCACCACTCACACCAATGTCACTATGTGCCCTGTGCACAGACTGCTAAACCCTATCCTATTCACCCACCACTCACACCTATGTCACTGTGTGCCCTGTGCACAGACTGCTATGTAGCCTATACTATTCACGCACCACTCACACTAATGTCACTGTGTGCCCTGTGCACAGACTGCTAAACCCTATCCTATTCACCCACCACTCACACCTATGTCACTGTGTGCCCTGTGCACAGACTGCTATGTAGCCTATACTATTCACCCACCACTCACACCTATGTCACTGTGTGCCCTGTGCACAGACTGCTATGTAGCCTATACTATTCACCCACCACTCACACCAATGTCGCTGTGTGCCCTGTGCACAGACTGCTATGTAGCCTATCCTATTCACCGACTACTCACACCAATGTCACTGTGTGCCCTGTGCACAGACTGCTATGTAGCCTATCCTATTCACGCACCTCTCACACCAATGTCACTGTGTGCCCTGTGCACAGACTGCTATGTAGCCTATACTATTCACCCACCACTCACACCAATGTCGCTGTGTGCCCTGTGCACAGACTGCTATGTAGCCTATCCTATTCACCCACCACTCACACCAATGTCACTGTGTGCCCTGTGCACAGACTGCTATGTAGCATATCCTATTCAAGTGAACGTGGGTCTAAAGCACCTCTCCCCCTACCCCTTACCGGCCGTGCACATGGTGCCAGACCTATCTCTTGCATTGATGATGTCAATTATTTTTTTTTGTTATTTCTTAGCTTTAACTTGACGGATGGAGATGAAACAAATCCCAGGTTATTTCTAGGAGTTTCCACTACAAAATTATGCAGTTTTCATGAAAATCGGTTCAGTAGTTTTTTGTGCCAACTTGGAATAAACAGACACAACTTCCTTATTATGTTAGAAATGAATAGATGGACGACCTTATAACAGCACTTATTGATATGCAATAAAAAGTTTCAGAAGCTTTTAAAATCTGACTGTAGAACATATTTTCCATGGACACAACAGCAGATAGATAAATTAGTACATATTAAGGCTACATACTGTACTATTTCTGTATTTGAGCGTTAAATTATCCTGTTCCTATAAGACAAACTTGTATCGTATGGTACACTATGTCCTACTAATCAGTGACTTCTTTTTCCAGGCTGAAGTAGGGGACAGTATCCTAATATTATGTTTTCTACTGTAACTCCTCACACTATATCTCTCAACTACAGGTCACAGCCAATGCCAGCTGGGATAATAAGGAATCTGGTCTGATCAGTCATCACAGCCTCCTGTAGAGGCAGCCTCAAATGCAATCAGCCAGCCACCAGTTTTAAGAGTGGAGTTTCTTTAATTATATCTGACGTTATTACAGAACAGTTCAGTTCAGGTCACAACACCAGGGACAAAATATGAGATAATATAGATCTTTGTGGAACAGCCACTATACACTGAGCAAAATAGTGACCTATAGGATCTATGAGGGACTGATTTCAACATGTTCCCCATAATTTGGTGACTTGCAATGGGTCACTCATGCAAGGTCAGTGTATGTGCTAATGCAGCAATTAAGTGAAATTGTAATTGATTAGTTGTGTCCTGATTGCAGAAGAGATGCTGAGAACATTGGCAGAGACTGAATGAGCAATTGATTTGTTATATCTTGATTTTAGACTAATGCACTCTTTATATTGTGGATCTTTACACAGTAAGTAGTAGATATCTCAAGGAAAGATTCATGACACAAAAGTGCACGTTGTTAAATACTAATTAGAGATCTTGTGCTCAGTGGTTGCATTACTACTGTATACAGGGAGCATCACAGTGACTGCCATACTATACAGAGAGCATTGCAGTGACCGGAGTATAATGCAGAGAGCAACAGTGACCGCCATATAATACAGAGAGCATCAGTGATTGCCTTATGATACACAGAGCATTAGTGAACACCAAATAATACAGCAGGCATCAGTGATTGTCATAGAATACACAGAGCATCAGTGACCACCATATAATACAGAAAGTGTCATTGACCTCCATGTAATACAGAGAGCATCAGTGACTGCCATATAATATATAGAGAATCAGTGGCCACCATATAATACAGCAGGCAACAGTGACTGCCATATAATACAGAGAGAATCAGTGACGCCATATAATGCAGAGAGAATCAGTGACCACCATTTAATACACAGAACAACAGTGACCACCATATAAAACAGAGAATCAGTGACCGCCATATAATACAGAGGGCAACAGTGACCAAATATAATGCGGCCGCCTGCTGGAACTTGTAGTTCCACAAGTGCCAAAGTTTTACACTATTTACACTACTATTACCCCCGTACCCAATCTCCAGGGGTGCGGGAAAGAGCCCCAGGCTTCACACTAAGCCTGGGGTGCTCGGGAGAGGGGGCACCCCTTTATTGGCTTGGGCTGACCGGCTTGGGGTGTTAATACTTTGGCCGTGGAGACCTGGTGATAGGGTCTCCTGGCTGTGGCATTACAACCCGGTCGGTTTGGGTCCGGTGCTGATTTTAAATATAGGGGGACCCCTACACATTTTTTCCCCCCTATATTTAAAACTAGGACTGGCCCTGAAGCCAGGTACTGGTTCCTAAATTACATAGGAACCCTATGCGTTTTTTTCCCTGTAATTTGAGGAACCAGGACTGGCTGAGCAGCTCGGGGCTGGTTATGCTTTTGGGGGGGGGGACGCTACGTAATTTTTTTTAAACATTTAACCCGTTTTATACAGGTACTACACACAAGCAGCCTTCACATATCTCACTAATATGTGCAGGCTGCTTGTTTGGGAGTGTTAGACAGAGAGAAGACACTGCAATCTCGGATGAGTAATCTCATCTAAACTTGATACTCGGGGGAGAAATCTCGATCTGCTTCACCATAAGAAAACTCACTCTCAGCTAAACTCACTTCTTAGTAAATTTGTGAGTTTGAGAAGCCTCAAATCACCCGAGTTTCGGCGATGCTAATCGAGATGAAGAAAAAAAAAAAACTAAATCAGACTCGATTCTTAGTAACTTTACCCCTAAGCCTGCGGTGCTCGGTTGAGGGGAGACCCCTTTATTTGGGGGGTCCCCACCTCCTCTGAGATCCCAGGCTTGGGCTGACCTGCTTGGGGTGCGATTGCTTTGGCTGGGTAGACCCGGTGATAGGGTCCCCTGGCTGTGTCTGGTTTTAAATATAGGGGGACCCTACGCAATTTTTCCCCCCTATTTTTAAAAACAGGACACTGGCTCAGTGCTGGTTCCTAAAATACGGGCAGACCCTATTCATTTTGTTCCCCATATTTTTAGGAACCAGGACTGGCTGAGCTATGCTTTTTTTTGGGGGGGGGGACCCTACACCATTTTTTTTTTAAACATTTAACTCTTTTTGGGCTATTTCCAGACAGAAACATACATGGATCACACTGATCTGTGTCTGTTTCTGCAGAATTCGCAGCTCACTGGCAGGTGAATTGATTTCACGAATTTGCACGAGTTTTGTCCATTCTCATGAGAGTTTTGAAACTCTCATCTTGGTATATTCCCGAATCCTATCTTCACTAGTGAAAAATTACTCGAGTTTGGCCGATGGTGAATTAAACAGAGTTTGCTAACTCTCCAGACTTTTCCTGTAGCAATGGAGATTTCTCTCCCGAGTTTGACATTAGTAAATTTGTGAGTGGGAAAAAATGGTCAAACTCCAGAGACTGCTGCTGTAACTCAACCAAACTTGATTCTTAGTAAATTTACACCTAGGAGCCTTCCAAACATGATAGGTGAACCAAAATGAGTGATGCTAGGAGAGAATTGTGATTTGTGTGATATTTCTCAAAGCTTGGAGAGGGATAAAGTGGAGAGTGATAAGCTGCCAACCAATCAGCTCTAAATGTCATTATTTAAACACATGACAGAAGCTGACTGGTTGATTATCTCTCTCCAAGCTTTGATAAATCTCCCCCACAGGGTGTAACGGACATTTGGCTGGATGAAAAGTTATGGCTGGGTGGCAAATGTGGAATGATGCATGTTTAGAACAGATAGGATGAGGGTTTTGTCTATCTATATGTAAAAACTAGGGATGCGCAGGCTCGTTTTCCCGCCAAATTCAGATTTTTCCCGCCAAAAATCGGGTCTCAGAAAGAGGCAAAACATCATCTTTCATGGACAAACATCATATTTCATGGACTTTTGTCCAAGAATGAATATGGCGGGAAAATCCGAACTAATCCGAGCCTGCACATCCCTAGTAAAAACCTGATTAAAACCTACCGAGCGAAGGATAAATGTGAAATATATAAATCTAGAGTCCATAACGTTATACAGGGAGAGAACGACACCAGCAAAGGCCTGATTCTGGTTAGGTTTAATCCGTTTGTAACCCCCCTTTATCTATAAAGGCACACTAGGTTACTAACTACTTTACTGTCTAACATTTACCCACCCTTAACCTCCCGTTAAGTGGTGTTCCTATCAGTGCCTCCACCCAAGTATCGGTAGTCAGTCTGGGCCTACTTGGGGAAACCCACTAAAATGTTATAACTAATGTCTATGTTTTGATAGGGAACAATTTAAACCACATAATGTGACACAGGATATTATAGTGTATAAATTATGTAAACCTGTTCTTCTTCTTTACTTCGAATATCCCAGAGTTATCCGTTGCTCCTCCAGGCAAGTGACTCCCTCAATAACAATTTAAGAGTTCTAATATTTTAGACAAATAAAAGTAAGGTATACAACAATACATTTGCATATAAACTGGCTTTATATTTCACAGAGTTCTGTATGTGATACCATATTTTAGCTCGAGATGTGCGCCGAACCCCCATGTTTAAGTTTTGGATCCGGATTCACCTTCGTATTTTGGTTTTGTGAAACCACCCTCACGTGTTTTGGTTTTTATTTTGGATCTGAATTTTGTCTTAAAAAAAAATAAATAGAAACAACAGCTAAAATGACGTCATTGTGACCTGTTAGCATGCATTCCGAAACCTGAGTTTGGTTTTTAAATCTGAGTTCCAAACCTTGGGACGATCCGAACTTGGACTCGGTTCGACTTGGTACCCCAAAGTGTTTCCGAACTTGGGCTCGTTTCGACTCGGAACCAATAAATTCGGTTGCTTCCGGTTCTCTGAGAACCGGACCCTCACATTTCTAATTTTAACTGAAATAGTTAAACATACCACCTTGGACACATAGCTATATATAAAGCCCCTAGTCTCATGTACTAGCAAACACACATTACTTATTCCATTGGGCTGAATGTTCCTTTGCTCTCAGAGGGGTCTATGGGCCTGATTCAGAGCCGCTCGCTCGCGCTGTGCGTTCGCAAGCGGCCCAATGTTCTGCGTACTACGCGCATGTTTCGTTCTGCACGTGCGCGAACTACACACTGCGATCGCAACCCTCTCGCTCACCCAGCAAAGGCAGCCCAGGGTAATGAGTGACAGGAGAGGCCAGTTTGTGGGTGGTAACGGGCAGGACACTAATAACGGGGGGTTGGAGATGCGAACGCAGGCGTGCCTGGGTGTTTCAACGCCGTTTTAGAGGCGTGTATAATTAACAGGCAGCGTCATAGTACACGTCACTTGCCATTTCTTTACACTGATTTCCTCGCAATGCTTGCGGTAGGGTAAAGCTACCTCAAGCACTGCGTTCACATCCGATGGTGCTCGATGTACCAATGTTTTAATACACTTCCTGGAGAGGACATGTTGCTGGTGGGCGGCTCTGCCTGTACGATTGGGCGTACGCTCAGACAAAGTGGCCGCTCGCTAAGACATGTTTTGCGTGCTTATGCCTTGGCGAGCGATCGCTTCGCGTGGCGTCACTTTGAAAAATTTGCATCTAGCGAGCGTAAGCAGATAGCGAACGGGTCTGAATCAGGCCCTATGTACCAAGCAGTGAAAAGTGTGGAGAAGTGGACCAGTGGAGTTGGTACCATAGTAACCAATCAGCTCCTACCTACTATTTTATAGACTGTACCTGATAAATGCTATTTCAAAGGTGATTGCATGCTATGGGCAACTTCTCCACGCTTTTCACTGGTACATAGACCCCAGAGTATTTTACAAATATCCTTTAGGCTTGTGAGGATTTATAATATCGCTGACTCCTGGTGAAGTAATCCTGCATAAGGTATAGGGGTCTATTCATATAGAACATAAAGTGGCTACTAAAAGATATCGCTATATATCGCATCACATCGATGCGATATATAGTGACGTTTAGTAGCCATTCATGTACACCTACATGTCCGACGTCTTCGGCGCTATCCGGCCCCTCCGTGATCCCTGTAGCGCAGTGAGAAGACAGACCTGCTCCTCACTGCGAATGACCCGGCGACTGAGAGCAGCAGGTCACATCAGACCTGCTGCTATGGACGCTGGGAAAAGGGGCGGAGCCAGTGCCGGACGGAGAGCAGGGAAGTACACAACTTGTGGTAACAGATAACGCTATCCTCAGATGGCGAATCTGTACCGTAGAAGGGGGCGGAAAGCTGAGCTTTCTGTTCCTTCGTGAATCGCACTCACCATACAATAGTATGGTGATGTGATACAGGGATGGAGCAGGGGTACCGCTGGAGAAGTAATACACTTGTCCACGGTAACTTATTCCATGAATAGCACAAAGCAGATTTCAGCTAAATTGGGCTCTTCTCTGCTTCATGAATAGGCCCCTTAATATCTGTATCTCTTTGTTTATGTACTGTCCTAAAAGTTAGCAATGTTAATAAAGGATATTTTGTCCTGAAACACTTGCTCCTCTCTGCTCTTTATAGACTTCAGACAATTACAAGTTTCCTTTTCTAATGTTGTAAACTCTGGATCCTGTTATATAAAATTGCAGCATCAGCAGGAAACCTAGATCTCACTTCAGTTACATATATAAATCAGCGTTATATGGCAGATAGGCAGAGGTTTAAGGTTCTGATGGGACTGTTAATTACTCTGTTGTGATCCCCTAAAAGTACATATGCCTTCTGTGCTCATATTAGATACTGCTATCAGTCTATGTGGCTTAAAGTTGTACACTGTAGCCTATGGGCTTGTTGTATGTACAGTGAGTGTTTATTTCTTGTACAGGTTGAGTCTCTCATATCCAAAATGCTTGGGACCAGGGGTATTTTGGATAACGGAATATTCCGTATTTTGGAATAATTGCATACCATAATGAAATATCTTGGGAATAGGACCCAAATATACACACAAAATGCATTTATGTGTTATATACACCTTATACACACAGCCTCCAGGTCATTTTATACAATATATTCAATAATTTTGTGGCTCAAAGTTTGTGTACATAAATGAAATTAATTTATGTTTCACATACACCTTATACACACAGCCTGAAGGTAATTTTATACAATAATTTTAATAATTTGTGCCTTAGACAATGTTTGTGTACCTTAAACCATCAAAAATCCAAAGGTTTCATTATCTCAGTCATGTAAAAAAGAATTCGTATTTCGGAATATTCCGTATTTTGGAATATTTGGATATGGGAGACTCAACCTGTAACAGCAGGATAATCCCTGAGGTCTTCCCTTGAGTGCAGTGAGTAATTAATATATAAATTTACTTTACACTCAGTGTTCACTCCTTATAAGGTGCCTCCTTAGCTCTCCTCTCAGGTAGTGCTGAAGTAACTGTATGCTGCATAAGTGCAGTGTGCGTTAATGCTACTCACTGCTGACAAGTTCTGCTGCCTAGGGACGGACATCGGAAGCCGATGGTTAGCAACCATCGATGTTTTCAATCTGATGGAAATTTAACGGGAATTCGATGGTTACATAGCAGAGCAGCGGGAGAATAGATGCCATGCATATGCATCTATTCACAATGTAGGGGGAGCCTGTGGGTACGAGGGAGCCGCCCCTTTTTGCACAGGCTGCACACCCTTTTCGCATGAAAGTATAACCATTGCGTTGGTTATACTATCAAATTGTTGCGATGCGATGGCTAGTTACCATCGTATCACATGATTTGATATCGTAAGCCTGGCAACCACTCGATGCCGGGCTTCCGATGTCCATCCTTACTGCTGCCTTACTGATGACAGGCGCTGCTGCCGAGCGCCCAGCTGCCTCACACAGAGCACCTTAGGCCACTTCCGACTTCAGTGGTGAAGATGGGCCCCCTGTGAAGGCAGTACCCACCTCTGTCTGACACCCGATCACTCTCACAGGTTGGGTATGGGATCCCGGCGGTCGGCATAACGACAGCAGCATCCCAACAGTCAGAATCCCGACACCCTTAGGTAAGTAAGATACTTCACCCCTAAGCCTCCCTTCCTAGTGCCTAACCCTAACCTCCCCCCTTAGTGCCTAACCCTAACCTCCCCCCTTAGTGCCTAACACTAACCTCCCACCTTAGTGCCTAACCCTAACCTCCCCCTCGCCGGTGCGTAACCCTCCCTACTTAGTGCCTAACCCTAACCTCCCGCTGCCTAAACCTAACCCTCCCCCTAACCTCCGATACTTACCTTTGGGATTCCGGCGCCGGTATTTCGACCATCGGCATCCCGCACGCCGGGATGCTGACTACACCCCACTCTGACAGCGCACTCAGCCTCCACTGCTGCACACGGCAGTGGGTAAGTGGCTGACCAAGCTCCCTCCCCGACTCCACACCCCTGCGCGCGGCAACCTGTCCATCGCTAAGCTGCAGGGAGGGATCACCAGACTAACAGCCTCATTTATCAACGAGTTTATCACTCAAAACTAGTGATAAATGTCACTGTGTATGATAAATGGTGCTCCAGCCAATCAGCTCCCAACTGTCATTTTTCTAACAGTTGACAGTTGGGAGCTGATTGGCTGAGCTCCATTTATCATACACAGTGACATTTATCACTAGTTTTGAGTGATAAACTCGTTGATAAATGAAGCCCTAATGGTGCGTACACACTACACGATATGCTCCCTGAGCGATATCGTGTAGTGTGTCCCCGGCAGGCTGTGCTCAATATCGTTCATGACATTGAGCACAGCCGCTGAACGATATCATTAACGATTTCGTTCAGTGCCGGGCTCTCTCCCCCATTCCCTGACATGCAGCAACCTGACGAGGTCGTCAGGTTGTGCTGCAAGTTCAGGCAATGGACAATGTCGGAAACGACCAGCGGGAGTGCGTATCGCTGGTCGTTTCCGACATAAAAGTGCACGATTTGTGCACGATTACTGAGCGACTGCACGATTACGATGTCGTAATCATGCAGTCGCTCAGTAATATTGCCCAGTGTGTAGTGTACCCACCATAAGTGTCAGCTGCTGTCACCTCTCTCAAACCGGCCCCTCTTTCCCTTACAGGAACCAAATCACTCCCACCTATATCACTCTGCCCCTGCTTCTATAGTGTATGTGTATCCCATACAATGAGGCACATCCTCACCAAAGAAAGAAGTACCATATAAACTTTTATGTAAATACATGGAACATATATACTTTTTACCCCATAAATTGTACATACATATCCGTTAGTAAAGGCTATTTCAGAAAGAAAGAATAAATTAGGCATGTTTTACCTCAACATACAAATATAAATATACATGTATGTCATATATAACATTTGTTAACCCATGTGAACATATTACCTCAGAAGATGTATTTTTATTAATACTGTAATTAACTTAACCTGGGTTACACGTTAGCATAAGCAACTGTCCTGAAATTCATTTATTACACTATTACAGATTATGGTAACTGTGGATTCTAATGCTGGGTACACACTAGACGATATGTCGTCCGAAACGGCGAATCGGAGTGACATATCGGACACATCGTCAAGAGTGTAACTGCTATGTCGCCGACGATGCGCACTCCCGCGCGTCGTCAGTGACATCCTCCGTCGGACCTACATGCAAGATATCGTTAGCGAGGGCCATGCAGCCAAACGCAGCATGGCCCCCGCTGCCGATCCATCACTGCCGGCATTGGGAAGTGTGTATACACTTGCCGATGCCGGATCCCATCGCTAAAGATGTCGGGCACACTAAACATTGTGTATCCATATGCCAATTGGGACAATGAAACTAATGCTTCTGGGAATGAAAGATGACATTTATCTATTTTTAAAACACAACTTCTGTCCACAAGTAATAAAAGAGATAACTACATGGGGCGCTCTTCTAGAGTCAGTGCTATGTAATAGGACACAAGAGAACTAATACACATGAGGGGAATTTAGTTAATATATGTCCTTATTCAGAGGTGGACGCTAATGCCGCCGCGATCGTGACTTTTTACCCAGCGCAATAGCGTCTTTATACTAATGTCACAGCCTATGGAATTCTTACAGAGATGTCAGTCGACTGTGGCGCTAATCCACCGCTTTGCGTAAAATTTCCACCATTGAACACTGCACCAGTCCTAGGGAGGCGCAGATTGTACGTCTGAACACGGCCGCCGAAATCAGTGCAACTGTGGAAAAAGTCACAGTGAATGCGACACGCCTATGTCTGGCCGTCACCCACCCCAGCGGTGTTTCTAGAGAGGAGGGGACCCATGTGGAGTCTCTGACATGGGTCCCCTCCCCTCTGTACGGCAGCGTACTGAGCTGTGTGCTGCCAGCGCCGGGGTTATAGACTCTGGGCACTAGAGTGCGCCACACGGTATGCGCTGGTCACCGGGAAAATGGCCGCTGTGCAAATGACGGGAAAATGGCCGCGGCAGCCATTTTCCAGTCGTTTTTTACAGCGCCGGACCTCCGCACCGACGTGGGACTCCGGAGAGGTAAGTAATACTATGGGTGCACCCTTTATAGATACGCCCCTGCCCACCCTGTTGCTACTCAAAAATATATATATATATATATACCATAGTACAGAGGTTCCAAAACTCCGCCATTATAGTGCATGTTTTAAGGATATCCATGCTTGAGCACAGGTGACTTACTTAGTACCTCAGTCAATCTTCCGATATAAAGCTGTCACGGTGAAGAAGTGACTACTGGATTTATGACTCGGGAGTCCTAATGTGCATGCTAGGCCATCGGCCAGTGTATGCGCAATCCGCGGGGACAGTTGAGGGATCCCTCGTACCTCTCTCCCTGTAGTTTTTGTATAAAGAAGCCCCTTACCCGTCTATAGAGCAGATGCTCTAGAAAGTTTCACTTTACGGAACTTGCTACATACGGGCACATCGCAGCTCCAGAGAATTCTATGGGGCTTGCTGTGCGGCTGGTCCGCAGCAGATATCTCTGATACCTTTCTAATACATACAGTATGGCAATTCCTATATATACATATATATCGTAGTAAATCTCAGATAACGGCAGATTTCTGTAGTTTTACTGGTTTTTACAGTTTGCTACATCCTGCCCTATTTCCTATACAGTTATGTACTCCCTCATAACTGGGTCACTGCCTCTACACTGATGGAAAACAGATGGGGGCTTTAAACTTTAAAAAGGGACAGGACGAAAACCAGACAATAATTGACCTGTGATGCTGGCTTCAGTCTTGGGTACGTTTTTGAAGACATTCTAAGGGATGTGATTTGGAAGTATGCTTTAGAAATAATGTAATAAAACACAGTATCAGCATCAAGGTTGCCAGATCGTCCCTTTAATAAGCAGCACATGAATTACACAGGTTCTGTGGATGACTGACTTCTAGGGGTATATTTACTAAAGTGAGAGTTTTTAGAAGTGGAGATGTTGCCCATAGCAACTAGATTCTAGCTGTTATCTTCTAGAAGGTGATAGATAAATGTTAAGTAGAATCTGATTGGCAACATTCTCCACTTCTAAAAATTCTCACTTTAGTACATATACCCCCTAGAGTTCTGCATGTACAAAAGATCTAAGGATGCGACAGATGACCCGCGGGAGCACGCATCGGGATCATGATTGTGGGTACCCACTACACACTTTGAACGGTTTGTTGTTCCGATGTGTCGGAATCGACCAAATCGTTCAAAATATTGTGTAGTTTGTATCTAGCATTACTCTACCGCCGTGAATACAAGTGGCCATTGTAATTTGCAATTGAGTACGGGATCGCTAACTTTTGCAAAGGGGTCTGCGATCACTTGGCATTTCAGGATGGAGACTGGGAGGTGACCTAAAGTGAATGCAAAAAGGGGCGATTTCATGGGACTGTTAGGAGAGTGTCACAGGCATGTCTGGGGATGCTCCTGCGTTCCCATTCGCAAAACCACAGCTTCTGGATTAGAGGAGAGTAGCTAGAGTAGACCGTAGGTTACCGCAAATGTCGATGATGCAACTAATATTGCGTCAATGTTGGAGTGTTTACAATCTCCATCGCAAATGCACAGACCACGGAGCCCGAATGTGGGCGTCTCACTGCTCGTACACTCCATCACACTGTGGAGCACAAAATGAAGGCTGAGATTATATTTGCATATTCCTGCAAGCGCTATTGCGAGAGCGGCTGCAACCGTGGCTTATTACCAACTGTCAGGCACACTGTACATTGTAAACCTTGCCCTCTATAGTGCAATTGATGTGATATATTTGGACTATGTGGAAATGTTTGTATGTTGGTAGAGAAATTGTTGGAGCACAGGAGGCAACCACCATCCTCTAGACCAGCGGGAGCTCGTCTGAGACTGTCCACCTGTTGTAGAACTACAAGTATTATCATGCCCTGCCGGTCTCGTATTGCTTCCTGGAACCTTTAGGATGTATTTGTTTTTATTATTCATGGGAACATTCTCAAATATTATGAAACAAAGAGGCAATGTAATAATGAACTTTATATATATAAACTAGTGTAATAATGCAATGCTGAGTGATGCAGATAATGTTTTCTATTGTTTTATGTACTGTTGAGCAACAATTTTAATAGCTGTAAAGAAGTAGGAGATATACAGAATAGGAGACGCTTACTTTAATGTTGTCTGTCTTTAGAAGGAAATACATATATACATTGACAATAGTGTTATAAATGTCTGAAAGGTCTCTGCTTGTAAGGAGCAAATAGGATGAAAATAGAGTTTCTGTAAGAGATTATTTACAGAAACTGGTTGTCCACTTTTGTAGAACACTTTTCTCACCAACCCTGTCCTACCGGAGACACCAGGGAACCTAGAGACAGTTATACTGTCAGTAAAACACGTGGGGGAAAGGGAATAGCCTGCAACTTGCGGGCATCGGTGGGTTCCCTGCGAATCTGGCCTATGATTTAAAGTGGCAATCATGTAAAGGGCAAAACTAACCTGCTGTAGCCCTTTAAGAGATTGCCACCTTAAACCATCGTTCAGACTTGCCGGCAAGTCACTGATACCTCCAAGTGGCAGGCTATTACATTTACCTCATGGTCCCAGAACAAAGATTCTTCCAGTTTTGAATGCCTTAGGAGTTTATACATTGCGGACACGCTGTTGTGCGGTTTCACCTCTCACAAAATCCATGTTCTCCCTTTGCCCAGGGCGAAACCAAAGTTTTGAAATTGAAGAATTTGCGGCCTCAAGACTATGCCAATTACACGTGCCAGGTGTCTGTACGGAATGTTTGTCTGATCCCAGATAAGTCCATCACTTTCCGCCTCACTAACAGGACAGGTAAGGGACGCCTCGGGCCTGCGACTTACTTTATCAGAACGTCAAGGGCTGAAATTCTAAAGCTGGGTGAGAAGAGATCAGTAGACCTGTTAATGAATAGACTCTGAAGATACCTCCTTCATTTATAATAATCGAATATCCTCATCTCACAAATCTTCTGTGTCCTTCAAGCATTAAAATATCAATGGTGGAAGGTTTGGCCCATAGCTGCTTATGTTCCTCATTGGTAATGTGGGCCAAAACAGGCAAATAAAATTGGGGCTGTTATCAGGTATGGTGCAGACTTTTCAAGTCTTATAGCCTATCACAGTTTAAATGATCCATATTATGTAACACTTTCAATAAGAAGACAACATAATCCTTTCCACAGTGTAATAATAGACTGTCTCTGTGATTCGTACAGTACCTATGTCAGGAAAGGTTAGTGGTATTAGAACATAAGTGGAAAAAGTGGAGTCAGACTAAAAAATTAGGAAAGACATAAGAGACTGACTGAATTTTAAAGCTATTTTAAGACAACAGTTACTTTGACTTAACTAATTCACAGTTCGGTGCACTAGTTGGTTTTACATTTTTTTAGAGCACCATGTGTGGGTGACCCCCTCTTTATATTGTAAGTCATAACCCTTGCCCCACCACAATTATCATCTTATATAACCCTACGCGTTTTGCACATTTCACAAGTTGAGCAAATGGCCCATTTCCATCTATCCATATGGTAAATTATTTTTTATTGGTCTTTATATCGATAAGATGATAATTCCAAAGATCCTGTCTTACTGAGCTTTCTTCTGGAATATTTGATAACCACTTTGTGAAAATTAATAATTTCAGAGTTTAGTTCCTGACCAACACACAAAGCGAGCAAGACTATATCGGGGCTATATCTGTGTGCTCTGGAGGTGTTCCTATAGTCTTGTGATTGTATTTTTGGGGGTTTGTGATATATCCTCAATCTTGGAATTTAGGCTACGGCCACTCGTATATATCAAATAAATTCAGCTACTCTTGATTTATCCCAGGTCAGTAAATAGTTCCACCAATAACCAATATGATAAATCTAATATCATATCTGTAAATCCCACCAATAACTTTCTAGCTATCAGTTCCTACCAAATGCAAATTGCCCACCACAGATCAATTGAATTGGGAGATATCTGTAGGACCGAGATACTTAAAGAAAAATAAAATCCAGAAATAACTGTAAATCCGTACAGTACCTGCTAGAAAGTGATAGGGTTCCCTTTTATGTTCCAAACACAATTAGAGAGAAGAAAATGTAAATTAATATGTAATCTCTATTGAGATAGAATGTGCATATGATAATTTACAATTCAATGGAGAAGTTCCACCTTAGCGGAATCATTCTGGCGTGCAGTGAGCAGTAGAACAATACTAACGCATTTCACACCTTGTGTTTTATCAATATCTTATGGGAACATGCACTGATACAGCAGCTTTGTTTATAGCTTGATACTGCTTATTGCAGGTTTAATCCGGTTCTGGCAATTACAATTTAAATTAATGCATGTTTACTAGTCACTGTTATTATTTTGTTTAAAAACAGATTTTATTAAATGCCAGCAGATAAATCATGAATCTGCCTCATTAAGTAATATACCTTATTAAAACAAATCATACCATTTGTGTTTAACATTTATATGCTGCTTAAAATATCCACACATAGATTAAATTAATGACATCTACATGCACATACATATGCAACTGATTGCCAATTAAAGTACCGATTATTTTTAGAATTTATTTACTCTGCTGTTTACATTTTTTAAACTTTAAATTTGTTTTATCTTTTTTGGTATATTTTGTATCAGCTGAATATATTTGCATATGCAATTATATGTCTGTATACAGGAATATACAGCAGGTTTAAATATTGTCCACAATAGTTATGATTTTATTACTTTAAATTTTATTTAAATACTTAATAAGGCAGATCTGAGATTTATATGCCGACATTTAGTAGACGTAGTGCTGTATTTTAAATAAAATAATAAAACGTGTTTAGCAAGCACTCATTACATACATCTGCATTGAAAATTTTATTTGTAATGAATTTGCATTTATAAATACTGGAACCGATTCATCCTGCAATGTTGAACCAATAAATAAGCAGTATTGAGCTATAGAGAGCCATATGAATGAATGCTCCTATTGAGACATTGAGGAAGAACATGGTGTGAAACGCGTTTCTCAGTCATTATGTGATACAAGCTGTAACACTGCTGACACTCAGGGTGGTCATCCGATTTCTTTCCAATACTATTGGGCTGCTTCCCTTCATAGTGATTGCATTAAACTGCAACAAATCCAACTATAGTACTGACACACTTGTTAATGTCATTGCTCAATGCCCAGTGTCTCATCCTCATTGAGTAGCAGCACCAGACTGGGCAAGCTCGGAGTAGCGTAAGGTGCCTACACACTAGACAACTTGCAAACGATGCAATGTCGTCAACGATTTCCCTTGAACTTACCTGAATTCCTGTGCGATTGAAGTAGTAGCCCAGCGTCTCTCGTACAGATTGAGTGGTGTTTAGCTGCATATTCGGTCCGAATAAGATTACTTTAGTTAATAAAACATACACACATGAGTTTAAAAATACATTGTATTTAAAAAAAAGGACTCTGTAACCATCCTTTTATCACTTTACTAACAGGAAAAAAATCTTCCACAATGGTGTAGCTTTAAAAAAAGAGATATAGTAAACAATAAGACCCTACCCCTATAGCTACATACACACGTAAAGATTTTCTGTCCAACCATCCAACTAGTTGATTGGATGGAATGAAAATCTGGTAACGTATGGGGGTAACTGATGATCAGCAATTTGCTCCTATATGCCAGAAAACAGATGAAAATGGTCGGTCAGACAAGTTTGTTAAATATTTGATCTAAACAATTTGTTCAAACAACAGTTTTTGTCCATTTTCCAGTATTTGGGAGCAAATTGCTGATTGTCATTTGCTTTCATACCTTACCAGATTTTCATTCCAACCAATCACCTAGTTGGATGGTTGGACAGAAAATCTTTACGTGTGTATGCAGCTTAAACCTACCCATCCCTCACCGCAGCCTAAACCTAACCCTCCCCCCACGCAGCCTAAACCTAACCCTCCCCCCACGCAGCCTAAACCTAACCCCCCTCCCCCTTCAGCCAAAACCTAACCCTCCCCCTAACCCCAATACTTACTGTCGGGATGCTGGTGCCGGAATTCTGACTGGTGTCCGGATTCCACCGCCGGCATTCTGAGCGTTGGCTTCCCAACAGCCGAGATATGAACTACATCCCGTATTTTTGAACCGTGTGTGCGTTTTATTTCCTGATGTATTCTATATTGGTATAATTGAGGCTCTGCACTGCAGGGTCCTGATATTGTTTCCTATTACATAAAATGTGTACATAAATTATTGTTATTTTATGTAACACTGAAAGTTCCCCCTTTGTGATATCACTCGCTCAATTTCGGGTCTATATAAGCATTGGAATTCCTAAATGATGGATTCCCTCGGGAACTACTATAGAGTTAGGAATTTTGTACAATTAGGTTTTATTTTCTCCTGTTTATACTTCTTCCAATGTGGGAGATAGGAAAAGGTGCAGTACCCTATTTTATTATTTTATAAACAAATCGTAGAGTTGGACAATTAACTTGCACATTTAAGATCAATTAAAGCGCATAAAATGTGTCCCCCTCTGGGGTAGTATAATATCTTCTGTCCACAATAGCTGTTAAAATACAGTAATGTGTAAGAGAGGACTTTTATAGATGTTTCCCCTGGTGATTGTTACTTGAGAGATATTTGCAGCCACCCAAGAAGTGTTGGGAAAGGGAGATGGTTACAGTCTATTTAAATAACCTATTTCCAGTCAGATTGTAATAACCATTAAAATCTTCAAACAATAACGTGGAACAGCAGTGCTACTAAAACAATAACGTGGAACAGCAGTGCTACTAAAACAATAACGTGGAACAGCAGTGCTACTAAAACAATAACGTGGAACAGCAGTGCTACTAAAACAATAACATGGAACAGCAGTGCTACTAAAACAATAAATGATTGCATTGATGCTTCAATTATATTGTATTTTGCAACTTATGCTTATCGTTGATTCACACAGTATTGCAGTTAGTGGTTTTTGCGGTTTTAACAGCACAATTTGTAAACTTAAACAATGCCTGCTCACATCACTATTAGGACCAGTCCACTATAACATGACAGGGCATTAATGATGTTTACAAATTGTCCCTATTTCGTTTAATTGTTTTAAGGTTTCAATGGTTTTAACAAGTGTTTAAATATCACTGTACCACCATGCCTCCAATGCTAACCTCTGTGCCAACATGCCATTAACTATACTGCATATCTATCTATCTATCTATCTATCTATCTATCTATCTATCTATCATTGGTCTCATATCTATCTATCTATCTATCTATCATCTATCTATCTATCATTGGTCTCATATCTATCTATCTATCTATCTATCTATCTATCTATCTATCTATCTATCTATCTATCTGTCATTGGTCTCATATCTATCTATCTATCTATCTATCTTCTATCTCATTATCTATCTATCTATCTATCTATCTATCTATCTATCTATCTATCATTGGTCTCATATCTATCTATCTATCTATCATCTATCTCATTATCTATCTATCTATCTATCTATCTATCTATCATTGGTCTCATATCTATCTATCTATCTATCTATCTATCTATCTATCTATCTATCATCTATCTCATTATCTATCTATCTATCTATCTATCTATCATTGGTCTCATATCTATCTATCTATCTATCTATCTATCTATCATCTATCTATCTATCATTGGTCTCATATCTATCTATCTATCTATCTATCTATCTATCTATCTATCTATCTATCTGTCATTGGTCTCATATCTATCTATCTATCTTCTATCTCATTATCTATCTATCTATCTATCATTGGTCTCATATCTATCTATCTATCTATCTATCTATCATCTATCTCATTATCTATCTATCTATCTATCTATCTATAATTGGTCTCATATCTATCTATCTATCTATCTATCTATCTATCTATCATCTATCTCATTATCTATCTATCTATCTATCTATCTATCTATCATTGGTCTCATATCTATCTATCTATCTATCTATCTATCTATCTATCTATCTATCTATCATCTATCTATCTATCATTGGTCTCATATCTATCTATCTATCTATCTATCTATCTATCTATCTATCTATCTATCTATCATTGGTCTCATATCTATCTATCTATCTTCTATCTCATTATCTATCTATCTATCTATCTATCTATCTATCTATCTATCATTCGTCTCATATCTATCTATCTATCTATCTATCATCTATCTCATTATCTATCTATCTATCTATCTATCTATCTATCTATCTATCTATCTATCATTGGTCTCATATCTATCTATCTATCTATCATCGGTCTTATATCTATCTATCTATCTATCTATCTATCTATCTATCTCACATCTATCTAACATTGGTCTCATATCTATCTAACTACAGTATCTATCTATCTATCTATATCTATCTCTATCTATCTATCTATCTATCTATCTATCATCTATCTCTATTTTTCTATCTAGCTGTCATCGGTCTCATATCTATCTATCTATCTATCTATCTATCTATCTATCTGTCTGTCTGTCTGTCTGTCTGTCTGTCTGTCTGTCTGTCTATCTATCTATCATTGGTCTCATATCTATCTATCTATCTATCTATCTATCTATCTATCTATCTATCTATCTATCTATCTATCTATCTATCTCATATCTATCGATCTATCTATCTACCTTTACATCTAGTATTTGGATTTTTCCATGAGTCTGCATACAGCTGAGATGTGTTTGTAGATTCCAGTAGGATACATTGTACAATTTTGGCTACATTAAAATATAAATCATCCAAGATTTGCTAAGTGACTCTGGAAACCATAGTGTTTAAAACTTTCCTTATCTCCCAACATTCATAAACAAAAACAGGGACGTAATTAGAGTAACATTTCTATGGGGCTCCTAATGCTTCTAGAGAGCCACCTATCTTTGCAGTGGTTGTTCATTTTATGTCCATTAGCAGTGTCCTAGGATCCTAGCTAATTTTCTGCCCTATAGTACTGTAGTACCATATTACATTTTATGCCCCTTAGTACTTCCCTAGTTCACATTTTGCCCCCCAGTGCCCCCAGTTCATATTATGCCACATTCTAGTTCCCCAGTTCACATTATGGAACATTAATTAATGTCTTCACTCAGAACTTTGTTGGACCACGCCTTCTGCTATGGTGATATCTCGTCTTCTCTATACAAACGATGCAGAATGAAATAACTCATTTCAAAGTTTATACACAAAGTCACATGCACCACTTAATTTCAGGCCAGGTTGGTCAGCATGTGAGGTCCCATAGTATGCCGGTCAGCATGTGAGGTGCCATACTGCGTTGGTCAGTATGTGAGGTCCCATAGTATGCTGGTAAGCATGTGAGGTGCAATAGTATTCTGGTCAGCATGAGAGGTGCCATAGTATGCTGGTCAGCATGAGAGGTGCCATAGTATGCTGGTCAGCATGTGAGGTCCCATAGTATGCTGGTCAGCATGTGAGGTCCCATAGTATGCTGGTCAGCATGTGAGGTCCCATAGTATGCTGGTCAGCTTGTGTGATCAATAGTTTGCTGGTCAGCATGAGATGTGCTATAGTATGCTGGTAAGGATGTGAGGCCCCATAGTATTCTGGTCAGCATGAGATGTGCCATAGTTTGCAATGCTGGTCAGCATGTGAGGTACCATAGTATGCAATGCTGGTCAGCATGTGAGGTACCATAGTGTGCCGGTCAGCATGTGAGGTGCCATACTGCATTGGTCAGTATGTGAGGTCCCATAGTATGCTGGTAAGCATGTGAGGTGCAATAGTATTCTGGTCAGCATGAGAGGTGCCATAGTATGCTGGTCAGCATGAGAGGTGCCATAGTATGCTGGTCAGCATGTGAGGTCCCATAGTATGCTGGTCAGCATGTGAGGTCCCATAGTATGCTGGTCAGCATGTGAGGTCCCATAGTATGCTGGTCAGCTTGTGTGATCAATAGTTTGCTGGTCAGCATGAGATGTGCTATAGTATGCTGGTAAGGATGTGAGGCCCCATAGTATTCTGGTCAGCATGAGATGTGCCATAGTTTGCAATGCTGGTCAGCATGTGAGGTACCATAGTATGCAATGCTGGTCAGCATGTGAGGTACCATAGTGTGCAATGCTGGTCAGCATGTGAGGTGCCATAGTATGCAATGCTGGTTACCATGTGAGGTGCCATAGTATATTGGTCAGCATGTGAGGTGCCATAGTATGCAAAGCTGGTTAGCATGTGAGGTGCCATAGTATACTGGTCATCATATGAGGTGCCATAGTATATTGGTCAGCATGTGAGGTCCATAGTATGCAATGCTGGTCATCATGTGAGGTGCCATAGTATGCAATGATGGTCATCATGTGAGATGCCATAGTATACTGGTCAGCATGCATGTGAAGTCCATAGTATACTGGTCAGCATATGAGGTGCCATAGTATGCAGTGCTGGTCAGCATGTGAGGTGCCATAGTATGCAATGCTGGTCATCATGTGAGGTGCCATAGTATACTGGTCAGCATGCGAGGTGCCATAGTTTACTGGTCAGCCTTTGAGGTGTATACTGTTTATAACAATGAGCAGAGGTGTTTTAACCTACTATAGGGGATTTAAAATACTTCCATTGAAATGGTGCCACCCTATGATGAATCGTTCACTTAGAGAACCGCATTATCCTTAGGTATAGTATCTTAGAATCTCCCCTTTCCCTGTTTTATTTAGACATCCCAGGTACAGACCTTAACTGTATAAAGGATTATGCCATAATTACATCCTTAAATTGACACTTGTGTCCACAAGTTGATCCCAGACACCCTAGTTGCCGTCATAAGGATAGAGTCACACATCAGTCACACATCATGTGGCCGCTATAAGGATAGAGTCACACATCAGTCACACATCATCCGGCCGCTATAAGGATAGAGTCACACATCAGTCACACATCATCTGGCCGCTATAAGGATAGAGTCACACATCAGTCACACATCATCTGGCCGCTATAAGGATAGAATCACACATCATGTGGCCGCTATAAGGATAGAGTCACACATCAGTCACACATCATGTGGCCGCTATAAGGATAGAGTCACACATCAGTCACACATCATCTGGCCGCTATAAGGATAGAGTCACACATCAGTCACACATCTTGTGGCCGCTATAAGGATAGAGTCACACATCAGTCACATATCATCTGGCCGCTATAAGGATAGAGTCACACATCATGTGGCTGCTATAAGGATAGAGTCACACATCAGTCACACATCATCTGGCCGCTATAAGGATAGAGTCACACATCAGTCACACATCATGTGGCCGCTAGAAGGATAGAGTCACACATCAGTCACACATCATGTGGCCGCTATAAGGATAGAGTCACACATCAGTCACACATCATGTGGCCGCTATAAGGATAGAGTCACACATCAGTCACACATCATGTGGCCGCTAGAAGGATAGAGTCACACATCAGTCACACATCATGTGGCCGCTATAAGGATAGAGTCACACATCAGTCACACATCATGTGGCCGCTATAAGGATAGAGTCACACATCAGTCACACATCATCTGGCCGCTATAAGGATAGAGTCACACATCAGTCACACATCTTGTGGCCGCTATAAGGATAGAGTCACACATCAGTCACATATCATCTGGCCGCTATAAGGATAGAGTCACACATCATGTGGCTGCTATAAGGATAGAGTCACACATCAGTCAGACATCATCTGGCCGCTATAAGGATAGAGTCACACATCAGTCACACATCATGTGGCCGCTATAAGGATAGAGTCACACATCAGTCAGACATCATGTGGCCGCTACAAGGATAGAGTCACACATCAGTCACACATCATGTGGCCGCTATAAGGATAGAGTCACACATCATGTGGCCGCTATAAGGATAGAGTCACACATCAGTCACACATCATCTGGCCGCTATAAGGATAGAGTCACACATCAGTCACACATCATGTGGCCGCTAGAAGGATAGAGTCACACATCAGTCACACATCATGTGGCCGCTATAAGGATAGAGTCACATATCAGTCACACATCATGTGGCTGCTATAAGGATAGAGTCACACATCAGTTAGACATCATCTGGCCGCTATAAGGATAGAGTCACACATCATGTGGCCGCTATAAGGATAGAGTCACACATCAGTCACACATAATGTGGCCGCTATAAGGATAGAGTCACACATCATGTGGCCGCTATAAGGATAGAGTCACACATCAGTCACACATCATCTGGCCGCTATAAGGATAGAGTCACACATCAGTCACACATCATCTGGCCGCTATAAGGATAGAGTCACACATCATCTGGCCGCTATAAGGATAGAGTCACACATCATGTGGCCACTATAAGGATAGAGTCACACATCATGTGACCGCTATTAGGATAAAGACATTTTGATGTACAGTAGCTCACATATTCAGTTTTTAACCAGGGAATGTGATCTCAGCTTCAGACCAGTGTTATTAGCTGTAGAAAACATGTTTTAAACAGCAATAGAATAGGACGTCATGCCAAGTAGAAATCATTTCAGTATATCTAAGGAATATTATTTCAGTAATCCACAGGGGGCTTTAATAAGTACGATAGTACTGAGTGTGGGTTGCGGCTCTAACATAAAAAACATACATAGAGGGCCTGATTCAGCAAGGAACGCAGTCGCGAATTTGCGCGCACCCGGCCGATGTTTGCGTTCTGTGTAAGCAGTGCGCGTGCGTGAACCGGCCCTTTCGATCGTGGAGCGATCGCCATGAGCATGCAGCCCCCTCATAAAGTGACTGACAGGAAGTGGCCATTTATGGGTGATGATGGGGGGTGGTCAATGAAACGCAGGTGTGCCAATGTGTTTGAATGCCGTTTACAGGGGCGTGCATAATTGAGCCCCTGCGACGGAAGACGTAGTCAGAGCTCTAGATGCACACAGGAAACGAAGTGAGGTCAGGTCAACCACTATGATGCTAATGGGTTCGATGGTTCTCGATGTTACCAATGTTTTCGCTATCGAGCGAGGTATTTCGGATGTGGGTAAAGGGAAGTGGGCGGCATTATGCAGTGGTGGGCGTCTGGTTCTTGTGCTGCGGTGTCATTGCGATTGAGCTCATTGGTATATTTTCGCAGCGGCCGGGTGTGTGCGTATGTAGACTTGCGTTCCGTGCTGAATGAGGCCCAGAGTCATAGCGTTATGCAATACAGGTGTATATGCACAAAGTAAAACATTTGTTTTAACTATCACAACTCAAAGAAAACCTTAACTTTATACTGCAATGATTGGTTAATAGTAATATATACAGAATATATATATATATATATATATACTGTATATAGCTGTGATTATTATACCTGTTTATACACTGGTGCCCCGCTGGCACAGCTATTGTATCGTGCAGTCAGTAAGCAGTTGGAAACTTATCAGTCCTCTCTCCGTTCAGGAGCAGCTTGGTGGGGTCGAGCAGGAGATGACAGACAGGTGTATAGAAGCAAGAAATCCGTCCAGTCTCCCCTATGGCTCAGAGCAGAGGCCGGTCAGTGTCCTCTGTTTATTTTTCCATAAAAAGGGGCTTTGATGATGCGTGTTGTGTGTGTACTGTATGTATGTGACACACGGCTGTATAAAGGGTTGCTCCACAGCTATCTGACTCCTTGCAGAATGTCTGGGGATATACTGTATGTTAACAAATAAATTCAATTCATATGAAAAATGGCTGTCTGTAGTCGGATATATCGTTTATGGGGTGGGATCAGTAGAAAGCATTCTTACTATAATTCTTAATTGGCCTACATTATTGTGCTATATTTAATTATTAATTTCTATTAATATCTGATCCGTAATATTTAATAGTCAGTAATGTATATTCACGTAGAACTAATGGTTTGGGATTAATGTAAAGGATTGGTTGATGAATAATAATATTCTATAATAGAGTGGTCTCTATGATCATATTCATTTGATTTTCAATATCCTTTCAAACTAAAGTAAATCAGTGGCTCTTGCAGACCTGGACACTGTTGGATAACGGAATCTGAATTTTTAGCTACATAATTTTTTTCTATACATCTTAAGTTAATATGAAGATAGTAATGATCAGAGAATGCCATTATTATTCCTAGTATTATTCTGTGTGGAAGTATTTGTGTAAGACCCCTAGCTAATGAGGTATAACATCAAGTAAAATAAACAAATTTAAGTATAACAACAAGTAAAATAAACTTGACTCCATAAATATATATATATATATATTTAACAATTACCAGTTATGCGCTGAGACAGACACAATAGTATAATAATTTATCCAATAATATATTGGTGTATTCCAAGCAGCAATCCTCAAATTAGACCTCTCTGTCTCCATAGGTCAGAAAAAAACATAAATTAAATGATAACCTGAGGAGCGCTTAATGGCCCTGATTCAGAGCCAGACGTTCTGCCCACCTCCATTAAAATGGAGCGTCCTCCTGGACGCTCGTATAGCTGTGGGTCACCACCCACAGCATATACGAGCGTCCAACAAGATGGCCGCGATGGTCTTGACCATCGCGACCATCGGACTTGCGAGAGAAACCCTGTGGTCGGGTTTCTCAACCGCAAGGCCAGGAGTGATTTTCGCTCTATCAGAGCCAAAATCACTCCCACTGACATCACTAGTGATGTCAGTGGGGCCGGCTTCAGACGGTAGGCGTTCCCATAGGAATGCCTCCGTCTGGCAGGCACGCCCCCGGAACGCCCACCAAAGGGGGCGTGCTGTCAATCAACATCGACAGCACGCCCCCTTTGGTGCGAGACCCGGAGTGATGGAAAGTCCTTCGCTCGCCGGGTCTCGCGCATGCGCACGACGGAGCATCGACCCACTTGCGAGCGGACTGCCGAACATCAACCCAATTGCGAGCGGACTGCCGCTCGCGAGTGGGTCTGAGTGACCCCCAATATTCACAATTTCAATCCCCTTTGGTGATGCAATATTGATATAAATATAGATATAGATTATGAGCCAATGGAAGATGAGAGTTGACACACAAACCACTTTAATCATTCCAAAACACTTTATTAAAATTCAAAAATACATAAAACTTTTCTTATTCACATATAACCTGTTATTATCCCAATTATAAGGAACAGGATTACTGAACAAATTCTTTGTCAATTGTGATGACAATCACCCAACGTGTTTCGTCGATTACGACGTCATCAGTGGTTCTTTAAGAATAAAAATATATATAATAACAGTCAATAACAATAATGAATTAATTATTACAAAATGATTAAAAAGGTTAAAAGACATACTTTTGATTGAAAATAGTTTGTTGTTCTGTAGTAATTTCCTTCCAACTAGCTGTCAAGGAACTATTTTGAATCAAAAGTATGTCATTTAACCATTTTAATAATTTTGTAATAATTTCTTAATTATTGTTATTGATTGTTATTATATACATGTTAGTAAGAAAAATTTTATGTATTTTTGAAATTTTATAAAATGGTTTGGAATGATTAAAGTGGTTTGTGCATCAACTCTCATCTTCCATTGACTCATAATCTATATCTATATTTATATCAATATTTTATCACCAAAGTGGATTGAAATTGTGACTATTAAGCGCTCCTCGGGTTATCATTTAATTTATATATATATATATATATATATATATATACATATTATATATACAGTTATATATATATATATATATATATTTATATATATATTTACGGTATACATACACACAAACAGGTTGAGTCTCCCATATCCAATTATTCCGAAATATGGAATTTTTTTTAGCATGACTGAGATAGTTACACCTTTGCTTTTTGATGGTTCAATGTGCACAAACTTTGTTTAAGGCACAAAATTATTACAAATATTGTATAAAATTACCTTCATGCTGTGTGTATAAGGTGTACAGTATATGAAACATACATGAATTTCATGTCTGTCCACAGACTTTGTTTGAGCCACAAAATTATTGAAGATATTGTATACAATTACCTGCAGGCTGTGTGTATAAGGTGTATATAAAACATATATACATTCTGTGTTTAGATTTGCGTCCCATTCCCAAGTTAATTCATTGTGGTGTGCAAATGTTCCAAAATACTGAATATTCCGATATCCAAAATACCCCTGGTCCCAAGCATTTTGGATATGGGAGACTCAACCTGTATATATACAGTATATATATATTATATTATATTATATTATTATTATGTTATATAGTGTAGGCTGACATAATACTCTTCCAGATAGATAGATAGAGCTGGGATAGGCTTCCTCAGGCAGACAACAGCAGTAGGTCATTGAGCAATAAATGACTTTGGGATTAAAGGGTGCTGTTAGGTCTCAGAGACATACAGGGCCAATCCTCCATCTTTAATTACTTAATGAATTATATTTAGATTTTTTTTTATGTCAATGCCATCCACATTTTTCATGGAGAGACTGTTATAGAGTATGGGCCTGAGTCGCACGCAGCAGCGTCTATTGGTTGCGAGTGCGACTTTATGCAAATGACACTACAAACTCTTTCCCTTGTGTACATCGGTGCGCACTGTAATACAGATTAGTGCATCTTTCTACGCCACAATCGGTCGCACCATTGAAATTCCCACCAGCCCTATGGCAGGTGCAGCTCCTCCGTCTGACTATGGCCTCCTTTGCCTGCGGCGGTGCGCCTGGTAACGCAGCCTCTTTCACTTACACACCCGTCACACTCCCTTAACGAGTCCACCGAAAGCACTCGTTCTGCTCCCAGTCACCGCCCAGTAACGCCCATCACTTTACCACACATCTCTGATACCATCTGTCCCTGTCGCAGCGGCGCCCTTGCAATCTGAGGGTCAGAGACCTCAGATAACCCAGTAATTATATACTTTTGTTCTTATGTTACTAGCTGTAATGCCCAGTATTGCCTGACTTTTCTTTATTATTTCTCGCTGTCTCCACTCCCTCCTCTCTTAAGCTGTCTATAGTACCTGAGAACCTCAAGATTAGTTAACCCGAATATATCACAATTAATAAAACCATTAACTAGAAATAATTAGACAGACACAGTTGTTGGAATTTAAAGGTATACATTCAGGAAGCTGGCGAACGCAATGCCGACCGCCGGCTTCCTGACTGCTTAATCCTGGCGAGGGTTAAATGACAGGCGTCTAAATCTAGACGCCTGCCATTTTACCGATGCCGGGAGACCAGCGCCCAGCATCCCGATCAAAGGGATGCCAAGCGCGGACAGCCGAGCGGGAAGGGAGGGTTAGGTTTAGGGGGACTTAGGGTTAGGCACCCCCCCGGGAGGTTAGGGTTAGGCTAGGGGGAGGGAGGGTTAGGGTTAGGCACTCCCGGGGGGACTTAGGTTTAGGCAGCAGGGAAGGGGGGGTTAGATTTAGGCACTTAGAGAGAGGATTAGGGCTAGGCACGGGGGGGAGGTTAGGGTTAGGCACCCTAAAGGAGGGTTAGGGTGTAGAATTATGTTTGTTTATACTTACCTTTAGGACGATCAGAATTTCCTCCTCTGTCGGGCTGCCATGCGGCCGGCGCTAAATCATACCGAACCCAAGTTCTTTAGCAAATTTTGTTATACTTAACAAAGGTGACCAAATAAATAAGTGCAAAACTCAGATCTGGCCAAGCTGTACTTTCACGAGAAATGGGGGGCGGCTGTACACCCCCAACGCAAACTGAGCTGCGAAGGCTTATACTCCTCTCTGTATTAGCCTAGCACTACTGGGGCCCAACCTTAATGGAAAAGCCAAGGTCCCCTCTTTGATCAAAAACAGCTTGCCATGATAAAGAGAAGGTGACCCATAGCTACCACTTGTGCCTCCTAATGACCACCAAGGGACCTTACAAATCCTCCCGTAAAACAGAAAATATTTCCTTCAAAAACACCCCATCCCTTTATCGCTAAGATGCGCTCCAACTGCTCTATGTGATGATCATAGTTTATGATCTGGATTCATCATAACGGATACGTGGGTGCCGCACAACTAAACCCCCCAAACTGTCAAATGTACTTACCGATGGAAGCATTAACTGTCTGCAAAATCCTATAGATGACCGGCCCGCAATGAGGGCATTCAAAAATCTATTGTTGGACAATATCCGACCAAATGATCTGCATTGGCTCATAAAGGGAATGCCACCTAGCCACATCTGCTCTTGCACGGAGTATCAGATTGATTATGGTCCATGTTTTCAGGTCATTACCCCCTTCATGAATGATTTAGCAGTGGACTGTTCAACTAGATGACCCATACACTCCCATTCAAGACCTATGATGCCTATCCATTTCACCCGACCACCACTCAGTAAAGTAGCCGCCTTCTTGGTCAATGGTGAGCATGGCGTCCAATAAACAAACGAGTGACTCACAAACCATGGGCCAAATGTAATAGGTAGTCTGTTTTGGTAAATTGCGAGTTTGGTGCTAAACTCGCAATTTTTCACAACTCTCCAAATACCAGCATGCAGGGGAGGCTTGCTGGTACTTGTGGTTCTACAAATAAAGACAATATGGAAAACTTATTTTTACACTTTACACTTTACACTATCAACCCGGCACCCACCGCCCTAGGGTGCCGGGGATAGCCCCGGGCTATCAGTCTAGGCCTGGGGTGCCCTGGAGAGGGGTACCCCTTTATTGGGGGGGTACCCAACTCCCCAGGGATCCCAGGCCTGGACTGACTAGCAGTCAGGGATAATGCTTTGGCCGGGGAAACCGGTGAAAGGTTTTCCCTGGCTGTGGCATTATCCCCCTGCTAGAAAGAGTTCGGTGCTGGTTCAGGAATTTTCAGGGGACCCCTACTCGTTTTGTCCCCTGAATTTCCAGAACCAGGACCAGCTCAACAAAGCCCTGTGCTGGTTCTTAATATACAGGGGCCCCCTACGCATTTTGGCCCCTGTATTTTTAGAACCAGAACTGGCTTTATAAAGCCCGGGGCTGGTTATGCTTTTGGGGAGGGGGTGCACGTTTTTTTTTTTTTAACACACACAGAAGCCATCACGGATCTCACTGATCTGTGATGGCTTCTCTAAAACTCGCACCTTTTAATGCTACTCGCATTAAAAGGTGTCAGTTTACATTGTCCTAAACTCGCCTGCACTCGCAAATGCAGTAGACTCGAGCTGAAAAGTTCGCAGGCTATTGAATTTGCGAGTTTCAGTACAAACTCGCACTTTTTAAAAGTGCGAGAAAGTGCGAGTTTGTACTGTTACTAAAACTGACTACCTATTACATTTGGCCCCATATCTCAGAAGAGTTTCGGGGGGACATCTGTAATAGATACAGTATAATCCCACACATGAATGATAGATCAATCAAAACAAATGACATCCATTCCTATACAAGAATAACATATAACACAACTCATGGGTGGGAACATAGGGATGAAAGGGAGTGAGGGAGTGCAAAAGGACAGGCACCACAGAAGAAGGTAAAACGTATTAACAAACAAAAACCCCTTTGGGATACTTTGCTAATCTGGTTCCACGTAAAGGAAAAAAAATCTGGGCAAATCCCTTCACACACCCACAGAAATTCCCGCTCCTGCTGCATAAGTAGCCACCCCTATATGAAATGAATTTGTACCATAAAATGCCACATACAGACCCTAAACCAATAAGCATTGCTTATATAGCGCTGTAAATTGAATTTTAGTAAGTGGAGAGCCATCAGCAGGAGCTAGCAAATGCTTACTATCTATAGGACGCACACTCATATAACTATACGCTAGAGAGCAGAAACCCATTTCCCCTTACTTTACTGGTCCTTTTCTGAACGGTGAATTATCCAAAGAAGGGCCCCAGGTTTTCGGACAATGGCCCTCATTCAGAGCCGTACGCTCTGAGCAGAGCGCACGCTCTGAATGAGGGCCGCCCTCCATGAAAATGGAGCGTCCTCCTGGACGCTCGTATAGCTGTGGGTCACCACCCACAGCCTATACGAGCGTGCATTTTGATGGCCGCGATGGTCGTGACCATCGCGACCATCGAAACTGCGAGCCGGAGCCTGCGGTTGAGGTTTTCAACCGCAAGCTCCGGAGTGATTTTGGCTCTATCAGACCCAAAATCACTCCCACTGACATCACTAGTGATGTCAGTGGGGCGGCTTCTGTCAATCACCATCGACAGCACGCCCCCTTTGATCAGACACAACGAGCGAAGGACTTTCCTTCGCTCGTCGCGTCTGGCGCATGCGCACGACGGTGCTCCCTCCGTCGTGCACATGCTCAGTGCATAACATCGACCCACTTGCGAGCGGACAGCCGCTCGCGAGTGGGTCTGAATCAGGCCCAATGTTTTTTGCCAGGAGCCCTGAACTTGATGACCATTTACAGGTAGATGAGAATGCAAACCAAAACAATATTGATTCAGAAGCAAATTGGACAAGCAATGAATCAAATCCTTCAACAATCATACTGTAGTTTTATGGGATGCCTCTTATCTTCACTAACACCTCCTGACCTAGCCTAACCCCTCATAGCCGTATAAATCAAAAATTATTTTGTGGGGTCCTCTCTCCCATAAAACTAAACAATTGGAAATTCCTACCAATTCCTTTGCAGTCGACGCCCCAACCGACCTTGCGCTTAAGCTTTGCTCACTAGTCTTACCTGCTCATAAGCTGGAAGCACAAAATTGCTCCCAGTCCCACCAGGCTGGCGAATAGGCCCGTCTCATGGATGGCATTAGAGCCAAAGGTCAGCCAATCCCTCTAAACAGGCTCAATGATCTGCCAGACAGAAGAGGGACATTTTAAACCTTGCAGCCTCATCATCTGGTGCCAGTTCTCTAAGTTTCAGCCATTGAAAATGCAAAAGCGCCTCAGCGATGCAATTGTATACTCCTGGTACAAGTTTAGCCCAAAAACAGACATTAGCCTCCATACATTTAAGGACTAGCTGTTGCAAAAAGATGCAAAGCCAAGGGCAATTGATTTCTCTGATTGCCTGAATCACTCCAAGGCTATCGCACCAAAGCACAATGTTCCAATTACGAAGCTGATGCGCCCAACCAAGACCACTATTGGAAAGAGTTCCAATAGCAATAGATTAGTCATCAAACCCACATAGTGCAATGCTGGAGGGCAAGGCTAAGCACTGAAATGCACAGAGCCCAAAGCATCTGTAAACAGCTGCAAGCAAGAGCTAGCCGTGGTCGAACTTAACCATATCTTAACCCCATTGAAGTCCTTCAAGAATGACAACTACATGGTCACATCATCCTTCATTTCCCTAGATACCCTAAGCTTCTGGTGTGGTGCAGTAGGACTAGCCATGACTCTTTCCAGCTTCCTACAACAAAACGTTCCCTATTGGTGCCACCATTCATGGAAAATGCATTAAGCC
Source organism: Taudactylus pleione (assembly GCA_031769625.1). Classification (NCBI taxonomy): domain Eukaryota; kingdom Metazoa; phylum Chordata; class Amphibia; order Anura; family Myobatrachidae; genus Taudactylus; species Taudactylus pleione. The sequence goes on along the minus strand of JAUIMM010000376.1, from coordinate 2,843,809 downwards.
TAGAAGAGCTTGCACTTAAACTCAACCTTACTGCCCGACAAGCAACCACCGATCTAACTGATCAATCGCTGCCCGTTGTGGTAGAGCTCATTCATAATTCATGTTTAAATGATTTACCAAACATTTTTTCTGAGATCCTTTTAATCTTTGCAAGTAATTTTACATACCTCATTTTGCCATTGGGTATCTTTCAATTGACATATTAATACTACTATCAAATGACATTAATATTATATTTATGTTGGACTGTGCTGCAAATATACCTTGTGTTACCACTAATGAACTGAAAGTATTGTCTGCAGTATAGGCAACCTGACCAGGCTACACAAGTGAGTGGAGTAACTAGAGATAGCGTGCAGTGAGACTAGAGATGTATGAAGTGGCTATGTCTTGTTCCTTGATCATTTAATAGGTCTGTACAGATATTTACTGGCAGTTGCAGATGTTTTGATTGAATAAAAGACTTTTGCTAAATTTGAGAAGTAAATTTGTATGGGGCCTCATTATTAACACAACTTATCACCAGTGGCATATTTTGTTTAGTATTGCAATGATACTACTAACGAATATGCCACTGGTATTCCTCATTACTTACCCCTACATTGAGGTCAAGTGATGATCTCCCTTCTCAGTGGTGTCTTCTCCTGCCAGCGACGGCTTTCTGTGTCATACTCAGCAGTGCCTGAAAATCATCGCTGAAACTGGAACGTTTGCCACCGGGTCACCGTTGCCGGAAATAGGGACCGCATCGGTCTCGCCATCCAAAGACGGCCAGAGTGATACATTGACGAACAGCAGTTATCTTAGATTACCGCTGATATTTAAATATTGAAAGCATGACATAACCCCTTTAGCGAGTGTATCGCTGATAAATGGGGCCCATGGTGTGAGTCATTTGGCACTAGATGTTTTTGGGTAGGTCCTCAATGCAATTGCTTTGCTTGCTGGACTTTGGTCCCAAATAAGCATGTGGATTCCAGCAGCAGTAAAAACTTGCCTTAGATAATCTATACACAATTTTTGACCCGCATTGTGCAGGATCACTAAGACATATTTCACCACCTTAATTGGAGGGGGCAGCCAGATTGGCAAAATCGGGGGGGCGTGGCCGGCTGTTGTGGGTGGAGCGGGGGCGTGACGTCATCTTGGCCCTGCCCCTGCTACACAATGCCGATAATCCCAGCATCGTGAAGCACGGGGTGGGGCCAAAATGACGCGATTCGCTCCCCCCCGCGCTGCCGGGAACTCTCATGTAATCGCGGGATGGGGGTGGGGGGGCAGAAGGGGTCGGCAGCCTGCAGGAGGATTGCCTGCCTTCCTGGGAGGTCGGGAGCGGCACCCGATTTTCGGGAGGCTCCCGACCAAATCGGGAGGGTAAACAAGTATGGCATAACAACTATAGATTCAATGGGTGCAGCTGCTATGGGACCCAGAGCTGAGAGGGGCCCATCTTCCTTGTCAAAGTTACAGGTCTTATATACATTTTTCATCATTGGGTGGTACATAGGGGCCCTTATAAACTTTTGCTATGGGGTCTTTCAAATACCAAGTTACGCTGACAGGTGTCAGGATTCTGGCGCCAGCATTCTGAGCGCCGGAATCCCCGCGGTCGGGATTATGACCGTCTCCCGATCTAGGGGCTATGACATATAGTTGACGCTGGGCCTGATTCAGAGTTTGTTCGCTATGCCGATGTTTTCACAGTAGAGTGATTATCGGCCATCTGCTCATGGTCCTGAGTCGCACAGCGCATGTATCAAGGTACAGCTCAGTAGGAATCCCATTGGCTGCGGCATTAGCATAAAATAATCACAGCTGCGCTGCAGGAAAAGACGCAGTCGCGGCTGTACTATTAGTGTCCACCTATGAATCGGGCCCAGGGTCTAGTATCTTCCCAGATCATCCCACCTCAGCTATGGGTACAGCCAGGCAAACTTGTTTTGAGAGTTTAATGGGGTTTATGTATCAATCAGTGAAAAGCGTGGCGAAGGGGACCAGTGGAGAAGTTGCCCATAGCAACCAATCAGCTCCTGCCTATTATTTTATAGACTATACTTGATAATGCTACTTCAGGGCTGATTGGTTGCTATGGGCAACTTCTCCACTGGTCCACAGCTTGATACATAAACCCCTGTATATGAAGTGCCTTGACGTGCACTTACATTTTCCCATCATTCACGTGAATTAAATTCTAGAGAAAAAAAACAACATAAATGCAAAGTTCTATATTTTCTATGGCAGCAAAGCTGACTGCACTCCCCTAAACACACACTCTGGAGAAGTGAGCAGATACTTGTTTAGTTCATTTCTGGATGATCTAACTGATTTCTTCACTTTTCTGGAACTAGTTATCAGAAAGAGGGGTCTATTTATCAAGCAGTGAAAAGTGTGGAGAAGTAAACCAGTGGAGAAGTTGCCCATAGCAACCAATCAGCTCCTACCTATTATTTTAAAGACTGTACTTGATAAATACTACTTGAAAGCTGATTGGTTGCTATGGGCAACTTCTCCACTGGTTCAATTCTCTACACTTTTCACTGCTTGATAAATAGACCCCTTAAAAATGAGACCAAAATAAAATAAACGTGCCGTTACTGCGTACAGCTGAGCACCGCCAGAAAAATTATCTATCTCCCGGGAACACGCTGGTAGAGGCGCGGAGAACAGTAATGGCCTCACTTTCCACACTCACGGATGCGGCGTGGGGGAAGAACAAAGAGAGAGAGAGATAATGACCTCCGCACCTTTCAGCTTCATCCACTAGAACAGAGTATTCCTTGGGCTTCTCGCACGCAGGACAAAAGCGGCTTTTATGCTGTATGTTCCAGCTCTGCCAATGACCCCGGCGCCTTACACATTCTTTGTGTACACACTGAGCCAGAAAAAGTCTCCTAACGTTTCTATAGGGAAAAAAAAATAAAAAAATATTTTTTTGTGTTTTTGTTTTCGACAGCGGCTGAAATCCGTGAATTTGGGACACTGGTGATATAACCAGCTCTATTGATTCCCACTTTATTTTTCCCTTCCCCAGAGACGGAGTAGAGGAAGACAAGTGAATTGAGCATATTGCTGTAGTCGATCAGTGTGTCTCAATCAATCTGCTCTCCTCCGCTTCACCCCCCCTCCACCCCACTCTCTCTGCTCGGGATGAAACTCTCAAAGATCCGTGAAAAGTCAGGGAGTATAATGAAGTATCTTATTAACCAGACCCCATTAAACTGTCAGTTGCACTTATGGGCCGAGCTGTGAAGCCGCCTGACAGAGAGCTATTACTCAGGCGGCCTGGTTATTGGCAGACACACAGTAACAGATCAATTTCTGCACAAGTGCGGCGCGGTGCGCGGGCCCAGGTGTGAGCACTCCAGGGAATACATGCTTCATATGTTTCCAGTCAACATTTTATGCTGCAAAACTCACTATTTCCTGACGGCCGGCAGAGGAGAGAGGAAGGAGCAGAGGGCCTGATTCAGAGCCGCTCGTAAGCAGCCACTCGTTCGCTCCGAACGATGTTCGCACATCTGCGCATGCGTATGGGTCGTAATGCGCATGCGCCAACCAGTCAGTGCGGTCGGAAAACGTGTGTTCGCAAAATTGCGAGTGCCTGCTAATTTGAGTGACAGGATGAGGAGTTTGTGGGTGGTAACAGGGGAAGGTGCTTGAAAACGGGGAGTGGAGATCCGAACGCAGGCGTGCCAAACGGTCAAAACGGGCGTTTTAAGGGTGTGCATAATTAACAAAGCAGCGTCATCGGCCACGTCACTTGGTTGTTTCTTAGCCTGAACTGTTCGCATGATTGCGGTAGGAAAATCCAACCACAAGCACTGCGAGCAGGTCAGACGCCTTTCGATGTACTCGATTAATCAAATAAATAGAACGGGCATGTTACATGAAACATGCGCAAACTAGTGTTTCCTCTTGTGTAACGGGCCCGTTCAGCTTAAGGAATAGGCCCCTCAGTCAGTGTTTTAGGGGTGGCCAAGAGTCACCTGATTGGTAGCTTGAACACTGATAGGGATCTATAATCCCTACACTTTCTGAATTTACGATACAATGACAAATCACAAATAGTAAAAATAACGCATAGATTATTCTACTGGGCTATAGAGAAGATAGAGTCAGGGAGATTGAATTCACGTTGTAATCAGCAACCCCGATTCTCCGACATTACCGATTGCACCACGCCTATAATGCGCTGGGTTTGATTCAGAGGTGCACGCTAATGCAGTCACCACTGCTTTTTTTTTTTTGTCGCTGTGCAACTGCGTCTTTATGTTAATGCCACAGCTGATGGGATTCGTTCAGAGATGCTCACAGGCTGCCGCGCTAATTTGCAGCTGTGCGTGTTACTAAGCCCCATCGGCCGCACAGCGGTCACACCATCGAACAATGCACCAGCCTTATTGAGGCTCAGATTATCCATCTAAAATCAGTGCAACAGTGAAAAAAGACACAATCACTGACCGTGAAACGCCTGCGTCTGACTAGCCACCCCCCTGTTAACACCCATAAACGCCCACTGAAATTCGTTCAGCGGCATGCACAGACTAACAACAACAGCCGTTAGCGTGTGGTCCACATACATCTAGGGGTATATTTACTAAAGTGCAGGTTTTTAGAAGTAGAGTTGTTTGCCATAGCAGCCAATCAGATTCTAGCTGTTATATTCTAGATTCTAGAAGTTGCTAGATAAATGTTAAGTAGAACCTGATTGGTTGCTATGGGCAACATCTCCACTTCTAAAAACCCGCACTTTAGTAAATATACCCCGAGCCTCCATCCGTGTTAAACAGCCTTTCTAGTCGCGAGTGTCTTTTCGCACAACATTTTCACAGCCGCTGACACTGTAACGTAACATTTCGCATGCAGATACAGCCGCAGTCGCACGCAGAATATAGGCATACCGCATATCATTTTAATCAGCAGAAGCAGCTTGTGCATCCTACATATGTTTCCACATATATCCAGGGTTGTCTTAACAGCAGTGTGGGCCCTGGGCAAAGCAATGCACTGGGGCCCATACCCACCCATTCACGGGAAAAAAAATTATACCCTCCTGCATGCCAATCAGACCTCCCACACATGCAGAGAGACTCTGGCCCTGATTCAGAGCCGGACGCTCTGACAGAGTGCTCGCTCTGAATCAGAGCCGTCCCTCCTACTTTTTGGAGCGGCTTCCTGGCCGCTCGCATAGCTGTGGGTGACCACCCACAGCTATAGCGAGCGGCCAAAATGATGGTCGCGATGGTCAAAACCATCACGACCATCGGGCTTGCGACGAGACCCTTGCAGTAGGGTCTCTTGGCCGCAAGCCCTGGAGTGCTTTCGTCTCTGTCAGAGCCAAAAGCACTCCCACTGACATCACTAGTGATGTCAGTGGGGCCGGCCCAAGATGGTAGGCGTTCCCATGGGAACGCCTCCGTCTGGGCAGCCACGCCCCCAGCACGCCCACCAAAGAGGTCAGATCAGAAAACAGTGCACCAGAGGCCGGCTTATAAATATATCACAAATATACCAACTGGCCACGGCTGCAGGGGGGGCGGGTTGGCGGGCCCCTACAAGCTTTGGGCCCTTGGGCAACTGCCCAACAAGCCCAATGGAAGAGATGGCCCTGCATTTATCTTACCTCCCTACACTACAAGTCACGTTAAACAAAACGCGTGAGCACCGCGTGACTCTGTAGCATCGAGTGTCTTTTCATGCATTTTTTTACCTTCAAATGCATCTTATTTTCGCAAAGCGATGCGGATAGGACGCACAAGCAGCTTGCGTTGATTAAAATGATATTTCTCTGTGCGACTGCATCTGCATGCGTAATACTACGTTACAGTGTCAGCGGCTGGGACACTGTAACGTAGCATTTCGCATACACAAATGCAGCATACCTGTCAATCAATTGTGAGTCCTCAAAGTGAGCTTGATCGCAATTCATTTGCAGTGCGTGCACCATGCGACTGTGACAAAAACCGCCGATAATCGTTCAACTGTGTGGACATCAGAATAGCGTTCAACTCTGAATCAAGCCCATAATGTACTAGCAGAGTTATTAAAAGGAATTTCAAACCTGAAACCTATAGCCATATTTATCAATGGACATTAAGCCCTGTTAGGAGTTTTCACCAGTGATGGGGCTTTTCCTTCTAACTATACGTGAAAGGGTTACCGCTAGCAGTGGCTTACACACAAGTTGCATCAGGCATGTGCCAATCTGCAGAGATTGGCACGGTAACTGTAACCTTACTACTTCACCCCAGGTTGGGCTGAGCAGCCTATTTCCAGAGAAAGGGACCTGTTGATAAATTGACCCCTTGATCTGGGTGCCAGCCCGAAATAGGTTAAGAAACTTGATAAACAAAAAACTCCTACTGTAACTAATCCTTCTGTTTACTATCATATACCTAGCGTCTGTCATGTACAATGCACGTTTATATCATGTTAATAGTTTTAGGAACCAGCATGCATTGCAACGTCACTGGCAGCAGAGGGGTTAAAGCTGTAATTGCAGTTGCCTATTATCTGTATTATTAACCAAACACCTGTCCCCCCCTCCAGCATGTGAACAGCAGGGCTGGGTCAATAGGGATAAAAACATGACTGCAAATTTTATTATCCAAATCCTGTCTAATGATACTCTGGAGCTTCCGCTGATGCTCCTGGCTCCATCCAACTCGGCCCAATCTGGGAACTGGATACAGACACTTAAAACAGCAATGAAATCAGTGTTGGGAGACAGCTCTCGCCTCCGATATGTTTTGCATGCAAACACAATTTATTGTTCCGCTCACAGCCGGGACGTAATGTTCTGTTCCAGGCCGAGCTGATGCAGTACAAAGATAGATTGCTCTCAGTCTGCCCGTGTCATATGTTTCGCAAATTGTGAATTAAAACAAAGTTTTCTTTTTTTTAATTGAGGCTTATATTAGACACCCAGGGGCATCAGCAGTTTCTGGATGGCTGGCAATGAAGCAAATAGAATCATCTGTGCAGATGTCTGACTGCTCATCACGACATTATAATATAATGCAGACAGCGTTTAGTCTGCTGATAATGTTTACTTGGGTCATTTTTTTTTTTTTTTGTGCAATATATTATTGTTTTAATCAAAACATATTACAAAATAATCAAAAACATTACATCGGAATGCAGAATAAAAATATCACACAACACAGGCTGATCATACAAAGACATACAAAACGTAGCAACAGTATCTAATATTATCCAGTCTAATATATATATATATATATATATAATTATATATATATATATATATACACATATATATATATACATATATAATAAAAAAAATGTGTAGAATTATTACAAACAAACAAAATCTGACAGAAACTAAAACAACACAGAAAAGAAAGGGATTGGGACAAAAGGGAAAGGAAAAGTGGGCGAAGAGTTGAGAGCCCCAAAATACAAATAAAGAGAATTATTAAGGAAGTCTTGCCATCAACCAAATCTACTATAAGAACTCCCATCAGTGGAGAGATGTCCATGATTATACCACAGGCTTCAGGTATGTACCTGAAGATTTAAATGCCAGCCATGGATGCCAAGTAGAGATGAACTCTTGATTCCTTTCCAGGGTCACACGAAGGTCCCCCGTAGACCTGTACATATCTATGTGGGCAAACCATTACTTAGGAGTGGGGGGGGGAGTAGACCGCCAGCGTACCGGGATAACAGCCTTCGCGGCACTATTGAGAAACTTTAATAGGGATTTTTTTATACGTTGCCGAAGGACCTTGGTATAAATTAAGAAGCCAGAAAGAGGGATCAGAAGGTGTCTCCATGCCCACAATCGACTTGGAAATAGATATCACTTGGTCCCAGAAGGGGCGTAGAAGCCTGCAATCCCACCAAATGTGCAATGGGGAGCCAATCTCAGCAACAAATCGCCAGCATCCATCTGACACCCCAGGGAACATCTTAGCTAGGGTAAGGGGGCACCTATACCAACGTGATAGAACCTTAAATGTGTCTCAATCACAGAGTAACTAACAGAACTAACAAATGTATTCTGAAAAATTCTGCTCCAGTCACAGTCTGTTAAGTTGAGCTGTAGGTCACGTTTCCAATCTGTGGCATATTTAGGGAGAGCAGAGTACATGTGTTCAATCAGAAGTCCGTATCCTCTCGAGAGGGAATGCATCGGGCGTGAAGGTGCCAGGCACATGTCCTCAAAAGGAGTTGGGGGTCTGACGGAGGCAGCACGTAGTTCCCCGATTTGTATGAAATGCTTCAATTGTAAATATCTCCAAATCTCAGATGAGGGAAGGTCCCACTTAGCCTGCAGTACAGAAAAGGAAGACACACTTCCACCAGCTGGCCGACTCGCTGCACTCCACGTCGTATCCAAATAGAAAAAGCAGAATTAGCGACTCCTGGGGGGAAATCAGGGTTATTAAACAAAGGGGCCAAGGGGGAAAATTTTGAGGACACGCAGGAAAGTTTCCGCAATCTATTCCAGCGAGCCAGGGTTGGACCAATAGTGGGATGGGAGATAACAGGAACCTTAGAACTCCAGGGATACTGTGCTATATGGATAGGCAGAGATGCATTTTCAAGGTGAACCCACTCTTTAATTTCAGTTGTCCGGGACCACTCCATTATCCTACCCAACAGCACAGCGTCATAGTAACCTGAGAAGTGTGGCAGTTGAAGTCCTCCCATATGTCTGTGTCTAAAGAGGATACCATGCTGAAACCGTGGTCTCTAATTTCCCCATACAAATTCTCTAACAATGTTGTGTAATTCCCGAAACCAAACCTTGGGTATATGTATAGGTGGAGTCTGAAGTAAATATAGAACCCTAGGTAGTACGTTCATTTTAACTACGCTAATTCTACAAAGCCACGAGAGCTGTTTGGTACTCCAGTCTCTGAATAGACTGGAGTTTTAGGAGTGGTCTTTTAAAGTTATCATCAAAGAGACGGGAAGGGTCAGTACGTAGGGTGACCCCGAGATATTTCAGGCTAGAGGAATGCCAAGAATAGGAAAAGGATTGTTTGAGCCCATCAATGGAGTGAGGTGGAGCAGACACATTCACGGCTATAAACTTGGAATAGTTCACTTTAAAATTAGAGAGAGAGAGCCAAACTTCTAGAATTCGACCATCAGGTAAGGAATTGAAACAATCGGGTTAGATAGGACAGCCAACAGGTTGTCCACGAACAAAGCCAATTTATAATCAGCATCACCGATTTTGAGACCAGTGATGTTTGGCTTGAGTCTAGTAGTACACTCATGAGCCTCCATACTTGGTTCATTTTTACCTTCCCACCACTGAATCAGGGTCCCTGTCCTTTAGCAAGAAAACCCCTGGAGGCACACGGGTGTGTTCCCCCAAGAATAGGCTTTTCTCAACTTTTCTCAATTTATTAAAAGGTTATCACTAGAGAAATCAGATATTCTCCATTGCCGAGCTAGTTTGCATTTGGCTTCAATACACGACACTCCAACATCTATGGTGCCTTTGGTATGTGACCACATTATTTAAATAAAAAAAATCATACAAACTTGGCACTCACCTGCTTATATTCCAAACTGTAATTCATTCAGGAAATGTTAGTTCCAAAATATTGCAATAATTTGTCAAGGTGATCAATCACAAGGAGTAGGACTCTGGGAACCAACGCTGTCTAAGATAGCCTAGGTTCCCGCAGTCAAACTCTACAAGCTTTCAGTTTTTGGAGTTTGATAAATAAAGGTCCCCATATTTGTGTATGCGGACTGCAGACAGTGTAAGGGCTGCAAGGCAGGAAGGAGATATCTGTGATATCTCCTGCATTACCTATTTAATAATTAGCCCTAATACTTCATTCCTACAAAAGTAATGACAATTAATCTTTTCACCCCCTTAAATCATCTGATTTGTAGATATACCTCCAACTAATATGTAAGTTGAACATACTGTATGTATGCATCTTATATGCCACCTGACTGCTCCACATTCCCCTTTATATGCCATCAGAGCCCTCCTTCTCATGCCCCTTTATATGCCATCAGAGCCCTCCTTCTCATGCCCCTTTATATGCCATCAGAGCCCTCCTTCACTTGCTAGTTAATATGCAATCAGAGAGCCCCCAGAACACTCCTAGCAACACACCTTGGCTTAGACAGACAAGGGTCCATTCCAGCAGGGCGGTAACTAGGGGTGTGTGGTCGGGGCTACCACACAGAGACCACCGTCGCCCTGTAGCCCATGCTTTTTGCTAGCAGAGTGCCTGGGATGGCAGCCAAGATCACTGCTGTGGCGCCACCCGAGTGTTCTTTACCCACTGAAGACAGACACCCTGCAGGATATCCCAAGTCAGAGCTGCACTTACTGGTGCTGCCGGCTTCGCCCCTATGCGCAACATCACGACATCATGCTAAGAGGTGGGGCCAGCACAGGATTCATTTAAGCAATGCTATGGCCCTGCTATCTGGATCTGATCCAAACAAGGTTGGGATTGCAAAAAAAGAAAAGAAAGGTTTTCCAGGCATGGTCCGTCCTGGATTACTAAAACATGTGTCCAGATTTCCGGACTGTCCGGAGTAATCCCGTTGCCACAGTGTACATCCCATTATAAGCAACGCAGAAAGGTCTAGTTCTATAGCCCCTGTTCCTGGTCAGCAAGAGGGCATGTGGATTCCTGTTACAGCTCTCGGTGGCAGATACGGGAAATTGGATGGGGAGGCGGGGTATCATGTAAGTTCAGAGCTGCACTTCCACTGGTTACGTTACACAACAGTCCAGTTTGGCTGGACTATTGCATCATAGGTGCTTGCTGCATCATTGGATCTTATGCCGGTTCATAGGTAAGCAGCTATGATGCCTAGCCGGTATGGTATCGTAGGAGGCACTAAGGATAGGCAGACTATGGGGCGCAGGCAGCATGAGAGCAGCTTTTAGAAAGTCAGAATAAGTTGGCACAGCACAAATGACTTACCGTAACTAAACCTCTAGAGATAGGAGTGTGATCTGAATGAATGTGTGACACAGCTCTTTTATTTCACAATTTAAAATGGAAAGTTTGCTAGTATAGATTTTTCTCTGTTTCTGTAATGAGTGCAGACAATCAGCTGCATTGTTAGAATTCAATTTACAAGGCCAATTGGGCAGGTAGATTAATATACATCATGACCAGACTTAATAACCATACGCCCAAACACATAACCTGACCGTTTCATCAGAACATAATAAATGCTGTTGTCTTAAAGAAGACATTATACAGTGAGAGGTGAGGTGCAGAACAAGGTAATCAGTTTTGTGCCTGCAGAACAAATCCAGATACTGAGAATTATGCAGATAATTCAGATACAGAACAGGTACGGCAGTTGCCCAGATACTAAGCAGTATATTTACTGTACTAAAGTGCAGGTTATTAGAAGTGATGTTGCCCATAGCAACCAATCTAATTCTACGTAACATTTATCTTGCACCTTCTAGAACATAATAGCTAGAATCTGATTGGTTGCTATAGGCAACATCTCCACTTTTAAAAACACAGCACTTTAGTAAATACACCCCTAAAATTGTTGGAAATATGAGTCTGATTCAGAGACTGACGCAATGGCGATTTTTACGCAGATCGAGTGATTGTTCGCTAATACGCATGCGTGAACGCCGCTCTGTGCACGCGCAACGTTTGCATTGCGATCATGCCCGCACAGAGGACCCACTTGCAAAGTGAGTGACAGGTAGTCAACGTTTGCGGGTGGTAATGGGGGATGGTTAGAAGAACGCAGACGCGACTGACCGTTTAAATGGGTTTAATGGACGTGCATAGATTAGGCATTGCGATCTTTTTCGCAGCACGAGAGCCCTCTGCGTGTCGGGAGAGCTGCCGAGTCTGCGGCTGTTCAGACTTGCCGCATATAAAGCATGGCTGCCTGGTGTGCGTCGATGGCACCGATGTTTACGTTGTTACGCATCGTCGTACGGATATGAGAAGGCGACAGTGGCCGTCCCTATGCTCGGCTGTGCTCTGGAAAGCGTTTGCATATTTTAGCAACTGCGATCCATATACATTACAGTCCTCTGAATCAGGCCCTATGTGTGTACAGGTGCGCAGGTGCAGTAGAGTTCCAGTACACACCAGCGGATGCCCTGAGACTACAAACCATCTGTTTGCTTAAGCAGTGGAGTGGTTTTATTGGTGTTATATGAGATACAGCCGTACTCACTGTTATACACTGGTTTCATGAAGCGGAGCAGGGCGGTGTTCAACTCACCAGCCGGTGAGTGTATCTGGTGGCCAGGTAGCGGTACAGGGTTGCTGGGAGGCGTTGTAGATGGCAGTAACACCGTCTCCCACTGTAACACTCAACACAGTGACAAGACAGCGCAGCACATGCCCGTCTTGGAACAGGGAATGAAACCTCCTTGGAGGAAGAAAATGGAGTTTGCGCAGTAGCGTTCTCCACTTTCGACACCCTCCTCTCTGCAAGCTTTTCCATGTTACAAAAACATTCAATCAAAGCTGTGGCATTCTATAAAAGAAAGCATATTTAGCACATAAGAAAACATAAACATATCACGTGACTCTGATCCAATCTTCTTGGTAGATATAATACAGCAATAAGAGGGCCTGATTCAGAGCGAGCGCTCTGTCAGAACGTCCGGCTCTGAATCAGGGCCTGAGTCTCCTCTATGACAGCATAGGTCTTAACAGTCTCTTAGCCCACAAACTCAGAACTGCTGTCACTCTCACGATTCTTGATGTTTTCCTCACTTGTGGCCTTTAAATCTTTAAAAGTTTTTTTTGCCTATCTTGGATTTCCATTCACAACAATCAGACTTTAACTTTGGCTTCTGGATGTCTTAAGGCTTATTGAGTGCAATATTTGTGAATTCCTTATCGTACCTCTTAGGTGACTTGTGATATTTGATTTTATAAAAGACCTTTTTTATAGTTGAACTTCCATGCTGGTTGCCTCTGGTTCAGGTAGATCTCCAGCTGCTGGTCTGTCAAACTTCCAACTTTTCTGTAACTTGCTTTGTTTCTTTGAATTTGACATCTCTTGACTTGCCAAGCTCTTTGGTACTTTGATACCATAATCTGTAGCCTTTACTTTCACAGCAATAGCTAAGCATGGTGCACTTTACTGATTTTGATTGAGCTTGCTTCTTCTTTCTTTTGGTTGGTGCTTCCAAAAGTTCTGAGATACTTTGCACTTGCTTTTCTCTTTGACCAAGCCTTAATAGGTGTTATGTCCTTTAGTAATTGAACAGTTTTTGAGATAAACTGCTGTGGACATGGCTTCTGACCAAAACTGCTTGTCTAGGCCTGCGTCCTTTAGCATGCATCTTGCTTTCTCCACTAGTGCACAATTTGCTCGTTTATGTACACCGTTCGGCACAGGAGTGTAAGCAATGGTCAATTGATGATCTATTCCATATTTTCTCAAGAATAATTCCACCTCTCTGTTTATCAGATCTCAGGGTCTTGAGTCTGTGACTGGTTAGATTTTTTTTACAAGTCTCTTGTAGTCTGCAATTTTCTTTGCTACTTCAGAGTTTTCTCTGATAAAGTATACTGTCTTGTGAAGTCATCTATGAACGTTACGAGTATCTAAACCCACTTACTGACTTTATTGCCATTGCACCACACATACCAGTATGCATTATCTCAAGTAGTGCTGTAGTTCTGCTTGTTGACTTGGGAAATGGCTGACAACTTTGTTTTCCTAATACACAGCACTCACATATGGGTTTCTCTGCGTCATTCACTGACAGGGCTGCCACCAGAAATTGTGGGGCCCGGTACAGAGAAAATAGGCAGGGCCCCCCTCCCCCAAGGCCCCCTCATCACATTACTGTCTTCCCCTCCCCTCTACCCTCCACCCCCCTAAATGTGATGCCCCCTCCTCTCCCCTTCAGTGTGACCCCTACCTAACCTCCTCAGTATTTGTGTGCCCCCCCTTCAGTGTTACCTCCCAGTGTGGCCCCCTCCTCACCATCAGGCCCGTCATATAGGGGCCTTTGAGCTTGAGCTGGAATTCCCTGAGCGTCTGGCTGTCTCTGCTCCTGCAGATATGCACCGAAAAGCAAACAGTGCTGCCGCCGGCACTTCAGATATATGGTGCTGGCCATGAGCCAATCCCAGCTCCCACACCGGCAGCCAGTCAGGTGCGGCCGCTCCTGATTGGCTGCTGGTCCGCGAGTTGTGATTGCTTGCGGCCAGTGCTGCGCCATATAGCTGAAGTGCTGGCGGCAGCGCTGTTTGTTTCTCTCTGGGTGCCGGTGCATATCTGCACTGCTGTCAATCGGGCCCCCGCTCTCTCCGGGACCACGGGCCCAGCAGTCCCCCCCTGATGGAGGCCCAGTTCACTGACATTCCTGTATCCATCCCATTCAGTAGTTTTTGAACACTGCCATATCCAATGTGACCAAATCTTCTATGTCAGAGTTCTACTGACTGTGGACCTCATTCAGAGTCGGTCGAAGCGGCCGCACGGTCGTACGGAAAAAGTGTCCGGATATTCAAATGATTCCCTCGCAAGTTGCGTCCCTAAGTTCGGATCAGTAGTTGGCCGACCAAAGGGGAGGAAGCGGTCGGAAGACAAAAAAATACGCCCCCTTCTCGTACGCATTGCACGTCATCTCCGGGCATATAAGGATTAATCGAGACCATCGGGAACCATCGGCACTGGTCGTAGAGCTTAAGGTTGACCATACCCTCTCTTAAGCTCTACGATCATGTCAGTGTAAAAACCTCCCATGTCACATGTGCCATGACGCTACTTTGTTAATTATGCACTCCCATAATCCGTATGCACTCCCATAAAACGCTGTTCGCATAATTAGGCACGCCTGCGTTCGGATCTCCACTCCCCCGTTTTCAAGCACCTTCCCCTGTTACCACCCACAAACGCCTCCATCTGTCACTCAAACTACCGACCTGGCTGTGTTCAAGGAGAGAGAAATTTCTGATCGTAGCGGCTAGTTTGCGCACGCTCATTGCAAACTTTACGCATGCGCAGTATAGCGAACATCGGTGGCGTACGACCGTGTGGCCGCAACGACCGACTCTGAATGAGGTCCCGTGACTCACTTGTCATCATCACATAACAGTACTCTGTATCAAGGATCTACTATTTCTGACACCTTGTGTTTGTAGCTGTTAAGGTCCCTTTTCTGTTTCGCACAACACACTTTCCTTAGAGTAGTGACCTCTCTGTTTTAGAAAACTTATGGCTATATGATTTGTTACCATTTCTGGTACATAAAGCACGTCT
The DNA here is from genome assembly GCA_031769625.1 of Taudactylus pleione. NCBI lineage: Eukaryota > Metazoa > Chordata > Amphibia > Anura > Myobatrachidae > Taudactylus > Taudactylus pleione. The sequence continues at coordinate 2,828,581 of JAUIMM010000376.1, read as the reverse complement.
TGTACGGCAGCTATGTGACTTTAATTCTAGTCCCAACTTTCAGATGGGCTTTAATTGTTCATACTTTTGTAGCTATAAGCACTTGATTACCAATCACTTTAATTGTGATAGGGTCACATTTGGTTAACTTAGTGAACTATTCCTCTTTGCAGCTGAAATGCCTTATTGCATATGAATCAAAGTACCAACAATCTGTTCTGTGGTTATCTGTAACACTCAGGGCTGATTCATCTTTGCTGTTGCGTTTCTTGCTTTGTATAGGATTCATATTCTATTGTTGTTCTCGGTGGAACGAGATAAGATTCTTTGGATACAAAGATGTTAATCAAGCCATACAAACAAATATCAGTTAAAAAGACATTTATTACAAAGTAAAATAAAAAGTAACACTTAACTGCTTGTCAGATCATCCACTCAGAAGATAAATGCTTTCCTTCCCAGGAGCCCCTCCAACACTTTGGAGCTGGAATCTCGTACATCGAGCAATAAGTTGCCTCTATACTATAAAAGTCATGTTTGGAAATATACATAAATATTAATAGACAGTAGGGGGCACTGTTGCCTCATTTATGAATGTTGAACTGATAAACTGAAGGTGTCACAATATTTACTCAGGATTAAGTATGTCTGGTCACAGTGAACTTTGGGCCTGATTCAGACCCGCTCGCGAGTGCACAGCGCTCGCAAGCAGGTCGATGGCCGGACAGTTCGCACACGCGAGCCCCGAAGCGAGCGAGAAATCACTCGCTCCGGGGCTCACTACAAGACGGGGCGGCTGTCGATGTTGATCGACAGCTCGCCCTGTTTTGTAGGCGGGTCGGGGGGGTGGCTGCACAAATGGAGGCGTTCCCTTAGGAATGCCCTTAGGAACGCCTGCCGTTTTTGGGCGGCCCTACTGACGTCACATGTGATGTCAGTAGTGAACTTCCTGCTCTATTAGAGCAGGAAGTTCACTGGGGCTTGCGATGGACGAGACCCTACCACAAGGGTCTTGTCGCAAGCCCGATGGTCACGATAATCGCGACCATCGCCAGTCTGCCCGCTAAAGCTGTGGGTGGTCACCCACAGCTTAGCGAGCGGCCTGTAGGCCGGGGTTAAAAAAAAAAAACAGCCCGGTGGCTCTGAAACCAGCACCAAACCCAAACCGGGGTGTAATGCCACAGCCAGGAGACATATCACCGGGTCTGCAGGGCCAAAGCATTAACACCCCAAGCCGGTCAGGCCATGCCGGGAATCTCAGGGTATCAAGAAGGGGTCCCCCCTCTCCCAACGTGTAACCAGCCAATGAGTGGCTGCTATATGTAAAGCGGCCTCTGATTGGCTGGCAGGCAGTGGGAGTATCCAAAGTGGTCCGTCAGCTGGTATTCGCGAAGTATTGTTATGTGTGACAACACATACTAATACATGTGTGTTTGGCTTCGGGACACTTGGTTGTTATGTTGCCAAGTACCGGGATGCTAAGGAGAGCAGCGAGAGGATGGAGGTGAGAATGAGATCTTTCTTCCAGGTACAGCCATTGGATTCTGTATTGGAGAAGGGGACCGACCGACTGGCAGTAGGGAAGTATGTGTGAATGGGATAGGTAGGTATGTAATAAAGCTGTACTTTAGACGTTGTGTGTACTGTCTTTTTTTAACTATTTATTTTACAGTGGGGATACAGGTACCGGCCGCCTGCTGGCACTTGTAGTTCCACATGTGCCAAAGGGCAGGCACGCTGGCACCTGTAGTTCCACTGTAAAATACAATAGTTTGGAACTATTTATCACATTATTACCCCCCGTGCCCACCGCTCCAGGGGTGCGGGAAAGAGCCCTGGGCTTCAGACTAAGCCTAGGGTTTCGGGAGAGGGGGGACCCCTTCTTGGGGGGTCCCCACCTCACCTGAGATCCCCAGCATGGCCTGATTGGCTTGGGGTCTGAATTTTTTGGCCATGGAGACCTGGTTATAGGGTCTCCTGGCTGTTTCATTACACCCCGGTCGGTTTGGATACGGTGCTGGTTTTAAATATAGGAGGACCCCTATGCATTTTTTCTCCCCTATATTTAAAACCAGGATTGGCCCTGCAGCCAGGTGCTGGTTACTAAATTACAGGGGAACCCTACACATTTTTTTCCCCAGAATTTTAGAAACTAGGACTGGCTGACCAGTCCGGGGCTGGTTATGTCTTTTTTTGGGGGAGGGGGGGCCCAGGTATTTTTTTTTTAATAATTAATCCTTAAAACAAAGTTTTTATTATTAAACATTCACAAATCACAGTGATTTCTGTATGTTTGATGGAATCTTGCAGCTCTGGAGGTGGTGCATTTGCAACTTCTATTTAGTCCCCGATTTGGCTGCTAAAACGGCCGAATAGAGCAAAACGAATAATGGTAAATTACCGATTTAGGCTGAAGTGAATGAAAAGTACTTCCGAAGCGGTATGGGTTAACTTACAGCTTCACCATGCCAGTCTCTGCAGAATGTGCTAATCACGTTTCACATGTAAAAATATAGGGAGACCATTGATGACTGCGGTGCTGCTGCCATCGGCAATGTAACTGTCATGTATATATCACAACAGGGCTTTTCACCTTATAATAAATCAGCCCCTATGATACTGTTGAAGGGCAGATTTAAATATCTAATTTTTGTATGATCTGTAACCGGATTCACCGCACACGCCGCAATGGTGTATCCTGGTGTTGTACGCACCTAAGAACTAGGTTGGAGAAAGAGGGGAGGAGCCAGTGTCCTAAGAGTGGTCTGAGAGGAATGTGAGCCTGATTCAGAGAAGGAGACAGGGCAGGTGTTTGCGCAGTTGTCCTACTGGAAGCCGCTCTGCTAACAGCAGCACGGACTGGCAGTCCCAGGGGGAGGAGACACCTCCACATGAGGCTGCCTGTTGTTTATGTGACTGGCAGGTGGTGCTTCCAATGAGAAGCCACTGACTACACTGAGGTGGTGGGTTTTCCTGGGGGGGCTGCAGCCCTGCAGCCCCTAGGCAAAATCCGCCACTGATGGCTAGTCAGACACGGCGTGTATCAGGGACGGCGTCTTTTATTCGCAGTTGCACTGGCACCCGTTGCCATTATCAGATGGCCATTTTGATCAACTAGAAGGATTCTCTAATATCCATTGGTCTGACCTATAGTGCGACTTTTTACGGATTAGAGCCTCAGCCGTTTGGCGTCTCTGTATGAATTACATCAGGTATGGCATTAGCATAAAGGCGCAGTTGCGCTGTATAAAAATCGGCAGTCGTGGCGTGATTAGTGTCCACCTATGAAGCAGGCACTGCGTGCAATGTGGGGGGGTGGGCAGGTGAAGGATCACAACATGTAGACGTTTTAGAAATAAAAACATAAAGACTCAACAAAGAGGAAACAGAACTTTCTTAAGTAGCTTCATAAATTAGCGAGGCAGCAAATGGTCTGAGTTAGGCATAGGGAATAAAAGGGCTTCAGACAGTTTAGAGGGGGATATAATGGAAAAGAATTACACTGAAGAGTATAACGGATAGGGGGGGATGGGAGTGTAACAGCTGGCCTGAGAACCAAGGGAGAAAAAGCACATTAATAACATTTTTATTCAGGTAACTTTGAGTACTTGTCTCACAAGTCTCTCCATTACTGTTTAATACCGAATATATGTCTTATTGTGCCCTCTATTTATAAGCCCCCACCCTTCCATAATTATAACAGGTCTCTCCATTACTGTCCAGTATAGAGTATATGTTTTATAATCCCTCTTGTATCAGTCTTCCCATCCCTCACTTATTCTAACATTATCTATCCATCTATCTACAGTATCTATCTATCTATCTATCTATCTATCTATCTATCTATCTATCTATCTACAGTATCTATCTATCTATCTATCTATCTAATATCTATCTATCTATCTATCTCATATCTATCTATCTATCATATCTATCTATCTATCCCATATTGATCTACCTATCTTTATCTATCTATCTATCTATCTATCTATCTATCTCTTATAACTTATATTTATCTATCTCATATCTATAAATCTATCTCATATCTATCTTTCTCTCTCTCTCTCTCTCTCTCTCTCTCTCTCTCTCTCTCTCTCTCTCTCTCTCTCTCTCTCTCTCTGTATATACATATCTTATTATATCCTCTGCTTATCAGCCCTACCCAGCCCTCCCTAATTATAACAGGGCTCTCCATTACTGTCCAGTTAAAAATACATGTCGTATTATCCCCTTTGCTTACCGGTCCCCCATCCCACCCTAATTATGACACAAAATATGTCTTATAATGTCCCCTATTTCTCATTCCCCCTCATCCCTCCTTGATTATAACAGGTCTATCCATTACTGTCCAGTATATAAACTATATATGTCCTATCATCCCCAATAAGTTTTAGGCCCTCATCCTTCACTAATTATACTCTCTTTATTCAGTATATCTCATATTGTTATCAATCCCCCTAATCCCTTAATACAGACCTTATTTCTCTATTACTACTAACAATATTTATTAATTATAACCGCTCTCTCGCCTCAGTTTAGAATATATCCTCTGTTATCCTCACCCTTTTTCTCCAGCCCCCCCCTCCCTTCAATAAAATGTTTTATGCATTAACTTTTCTACTGAATATAAACGTGCAGTTCCTTTCACAACACCAGACAGTGTGATCATAATGATTCTGTGATTGTGCATATTAATGTGTGTAGGTGTCTTCAAGTGTGTATGGAAGAATTTTAACCCATTACACACTACTGCGGTATTTGGAATTCAAAACTGTGCTCTTAATTTTTTGTTGAATCATCTGGTTGTTGGCAAAGTGGATCTGTCACATGCGAGGGGCAGGTATTTTGTGGCCTGAACCAATATTCCTATTAATGCACAGATGAGGTATGAGACATATAGGACCTTATTTATCAATGAGTTTTATCATTAAATCTCACTGCGTATGATAATAGTGCTCCAGCCAATCAGCTCCCAACTGTCATCTGTTTGAAAAATGACAGTTGGGAACTGATTGGCTGGAGCACTCGTTGTGAATGATAAAACTCATTGATAGATAAGGCCCGCAAACTTTTATAGTAATTGGGTTGACAGAAGAGACTGGTACCTTTTAAAGACGGGCTATACTGTCTTTTTTGGATATAGGAAGAAATGAAAGTGTCTGTTCCCCATCTAAAACCCATCACCAAGGGATTGTGTGGTAGAGGACGTGTCCTGTAGACCTGAGAAAATGTTCCGAATTCCTCTATACTTGAACTCTTCTGATCTACATAAACATTAGCTGCTTTTAATCGTTTGCTTAAAATTCATAGGGGGAGATTTATCAAAGCTTGGATGGAGATATTGTGGAGAGAGATAAGTACCAACCAATCAGCTCCTGTCATTTTTGTGAGTGATCAACAAGTTTTAGCATTCACAAAGAGTGAGAAAACTTGTTGCGTAGGATAATGGTGCTCCAGCCAATCAGCTCCCAACTGTCATCTGTTTGAAAAATGACAGTTGGGAGCTGATTGGCTGGAGCGCCATTTATCATACGCAACAAGTTTTATCACTGGTTCTGAATGATAAATGAGGCCCACAGCCTGTAAAGTGAGTTAGGAGCTGATTGGTTGGTACTTTATCTCTCTTCACTGTATCTCTCTCCAAGGCTTAGAACAGGTGCAGTTGCCGTCATGGTTGCCGCGTTTCGAGCGGCATGGAGGGAGCGACTACTGTGCCCGCGTCTATGGCGTGTGCGTGCATATGCACGGACACGACATAGACTTCAATGAATGCCGGCCGCACCTAGTCGCAGCCCTGCGAGAGCTGCGCTATGCCGCGATGCGTGACGATGTGCGCATCGCGGCAACAATGATGGTGGCTATATCTGTACATCTACCCTATAGTCTCCATAGTCCTTTCATTCTAATGTTTCCATGTATTGTCTCTTCTAGCACCATCCACACTGAAGTTGTCTGTTAACGAGACATTAGTGGTCAACCCAGGAGATAACATCACCATGCTGTGCACTCCTACAGGGGGCGACCCCCCTCCAAAGACTGTCTGGTCCCACTCCCCAAATCCAATGCCACCCAACAGCCGGAGCAAAGGGGGAAACTTGACCCTATGGAACATTCGTACAGAAGACTCCGGCTTTTACAACTGTACGGCCACCAACAACGTGGGGAACCCCGCCAAGAAGACCGTTAACCTCCTAGTGAGATGTATGTCCTGTATCAGGCCAGTAAACCTTAGTGTACCAACAGTATTTTACATTGGAAAAATATCATCATCACACACAAAAAACATTAACCAAAAGGCACATACTGTACCCACAGTAATGACTAATATATTGTAAGCATCTTCAACTGAGCTGTACACGTGTTCTAATATGCCGGTAACCTTAACATGGAAGTCTCTGTAAATGCAAGAACTGTTAATAACGTTTACACTTATGTTTGTAAAACTTTCAGCGACGCGTTAACTTAAAGTATTTGAGACAGATGCTGCGTGGCTATTATTTGTAATGCTTGATGTCATAAATGTTTGACCAGAAGCGTTGTCCACAAAAAAACTATTTTATACATTATGTTGTAGTTATGTCATTGTCTCATTAAGTAACTGGCTGTATGATCAGAGATGCCTCTAATCAGGTGATTGGCTGGTTCCCAAAGAAGTGATTGACTACATTATCAGTGATGCCACTGGTATCTAATGAAGTGATTGGCTGCTTTGTCGGGAATGTCATGGGTTCCTGATGAGGTGATTGGCTGTGTTATCAGTGATGCCACTGGCTCTGAGAAAAGGGATTTTCCTGCATTTTCAGTGATGTCACTGTATCCTAAATAGGTGATTGGCTGAATTATCAGTGATATCACTGTTTCCTATTGATGTGTTTGGTTGCATTATCAGTGATGCTGCTGGTTTCTAATGAAGTGATTGGCTGCTTTATCGGGAATGTCATGGGTTCCCAATGAGGTGATTCTCGATGTTATCAGTGTTGTCACTGGCTCCCGAGAAAAGTGATTTTCCTGCATTTTCAGTGATGTCACTGTTTCCTAAATAGGTGATTGGCTGGATTATCAGTGATGTCACTTATTCCTATTGATGTGATTGGTTGCATTATCAGTGATGCTGCTGGTTTCTAATTAAGTGATTCTCTGCATTACTGTATCAGTTATGTTGCTGGTCCGTGATTGGCTGCCCTATCAGTGATGTCACTGGATCCCAGTCATTTGGTTGGCTGCATTTTCTTGATTCAGTGGATAAAATGGTTACATCCGCTATATCAGACATGGGAATGTGTATACTGTGTGCAAAAGGAAAGAAAGGAATCAAATAAATGTAAATAGGGACTTTTTCATTACCACGTCCAATTCAAGACACATTTATAACATTTTATGCATTTTACCGATTAACTTGCACAATCCTGACAGATACAGCATCATCTACTGTAACTATAATATAATAAATGTTATGGGTAATAGTGTTAAGGATTTCATTATAGAAAAGATAAAGATACCTTGCTGTTAAAGAATACAGAGCTAATATATAACATACTATGGCCCGTATTCAGTTTGAGGCGAAAAGTCCAGACTTTTCGCCTCCTTCGCCTGTTTTTCAAGCGGAAAAGTATTGCGCGCATGCCCGCTATTCCCCGTATTTAACTCCAAAGTAGGCGAAATCGGGTACAGGCGAAACTTGGATTGGCTAAAAAATACAGGAATTTTCGGGAAATAATTGTAGAACCCCCCTAAAGATGTACAGACCTCGGGGATCATTATGGGTACCCCCGTTTTTGCCAGCAGAAGAAAGTCGGCTTTTTAAATAGATGCGGCAGGTGGTTATTTTTACCGACATTGAAGAAGTGATGCAGAAGAGCACTTAGGTATTTTTTTCGTTTTTAAAAGTGGTGCCATCAAATTTGGTGTACATGAAAATTGGGGTAAGCATATTTTTAAGTCCCTAAAGGTAATTTTTAAATTCTTCAAAAATACACCTGCCGCTACTCTGCGCAATGAAAAAAACACCTGCTACATACTTGGGGATCCCACCACAATTAATTTCGTTATTTTGGCATTTTGTTTTCACTTTTTTTTTTCACCCCAAAATGTAAAATAATTTTCTTGGGGTGTCCCGATTTTTTTTTTGACACATTTCGTTTTAAGGGGGCATTCCCAAGGGTGCAGGCTATTTTTTTTAAGCCTGCAGCCCTAAACCCCAAATCTGCACTTTTTTTCACCTGGTATAGGTAATTGAAAAATTATCCCTGTTTTTTTTAAATGACCTTTCGCCCCATTTACGAAAAAAACGTGAATTTTCGGGAAATATGCCTGGGACCCCCCAAAAGATGTCCAGACATGGGGGATCACTATGGGTACCCCCATTTTTGCCTGCTGAAGGAAGTCGGGGTTTGTAATAGCCGCGCAAGGTGCAATTTTGCGGCTATGAAGAAGTGGTCAAAAATAGCACTTAGATTATTTTTTGGGGGGAAAATAACTATTCCTATCAAATTCTGCACTTTTTTCCGCCTGCTATTCATAGGCGAAAAGTCTTCCAAATTGAATACGGAGGAAACTCAAAACAGGCGAAAATGACATCATCGGCGAAAAAGTATCGCGGAAACGGACTTTTCGCCTCAAAATGAATACGGCCCTAAGTGTAAATAGGCATGTACAGAAGTCAGATGTATAGCTATACTCACAATTCTCTATTCCTTATTGCAGCAATAGTAGTGATCAGTTATTGACCCCTTCTGACCTCAGACTATAGCACCAGCTGGTTAGGTCATTTCCTGGATCTCGCGGTCCCTACAAGTCTAATACAGCGGGGTGATACGTATGAGACAGCCTGATATGAACAGGTCTTTCACATAGCGCCCGAGAGAATGAAAACTGAAATGTTTACAAGATGATGCTAAGTGCTAAATAAATACAAGAAATTGGACAGATCGTGTCTTCTACAGAGGCATCAAATTATTTTTCTATATAATGGAGAGGATTGTTTCAATTCACATCCTGCAACTCATAAGATAATTTGCAGACATTTGTATTCATTTCTGGATGCCTTAGGGCTCAAACACGCAGACACTGAAATATATTGTTTGTTAAAAGCATAGATGAAACCTGCTACTGAATCCTCGCTTACAATACAAGAAATGCTTTCCAAAAGCCTCTTTGCAGCATAACGTGCCATGGGCCTCATTCACAAATGTCCGCTAATGCCGTTGCTGCTGCATATGTGTACTCAGCTGCTATGCCAAATTATGCAAATGTCGCAGCGGCCACGGAGAAGTATTGACGCCAACCTGCTGCTTTGCAAATCCAAGCACCTGCGTAAAATGTCGCAGTATCGGTCGCCAGTCATTCGATTGTCGCAGTCCTGAGTCAGTCTGTGGTCCCGCAGAATGACCATGGGAACTGAGACACGGGAGCCATATTTCTTGTTTATGGGATCTCAGTCGCAGGATGCTACACGCCCTGGAAATGGTTGCGACACGCCAGCGTTCTTTGCCGCCTCTCCCCCAAGCACTGCCTGACTGTCAATCACACTGCGAGTAAATTGTCGCTGTGAGCGACTACGGCAATGTTCCTTGACGCATGTGCTGTGCGACTTAGATGCATTTGTGGTTTAATGATACATGCTCAACTGCGTAAAGATCAGCATAGCGTACATCTCTTAATCAGGCCCTATATGTACTTTATTATACCGCGTGCTAACAGCATTGAAATTGGAAGCTTGTAGATGTGTCCTTACTCAGCTTTGCTTTCAGCACAATACATATTCACTAGTGTGGCGCCAGATCTCGCGCTAAGGATTCGCACTGCCATCACTACTGTACTATACTTAACACAGCACTTTCATTTGCACAAATTCTTGCAAATATTTGCAGAAAAGTAGCGTCATATTAGCCAAAAAGTATCAGGTGAAAAATAGCATCATATTAGCCAAAAAGTATCATAATATTAAGGGAAAAATAGCATCATATTAGCCAAAAAGTATTATAATATTAGGGGAAAAATGCACCATATTAGCCAAAAAGTATTATAATATTAGGGGAAAAATGCACCATATTAGCCAAAAAATAGCATTATATTAGGGGAAAAGTAGCATCATATTAGCCAAAAAGTATCATAATATTAGGGGGAAAAATGCATTATATTAGCCAAAAAATAGCATTATATTAGGGGAAAAGTAGCATCATAGCCAAAAAATAGCATCATCTTAGCCAAAAAGTATCATAATATTAGGGGAAAAATAGCATCATATTAGCCAAAAAGTATCATAATATTAGGGGGAAAAATGCATCATATTAGCCAAAAAATAGAATTATATTAGGGTAAAAGTAGCATCATAGCCAAAAAATAGCATCATATTAGCCAAAAAAGTATATGAGAGGAAAGAATAGAATCATATTAGCCAAAAAGTAGCATACTGTAATATTAGGGGAAAGTAGCATCATATTAACCAAAAAGTATCATAATATTAGGGGAAAATTAGCATCATATTAGCCAAAAAGTATAGTATTAGAGGGAAAAATGCATCATATTAGCCAAAAAGTAGCATAATATTAGGGAAAATGTAGCATCATAATAGAAAACAAAGGCCCTCATTCAGAGCCGTACGCTCTGAGCAGAGCGCACGCTCTGAATGAGGGCTGGCCTCCATGAGAATGGAGCGTCCTCCTGGATGCTCGTATAGCTGTGGGTCACCACCCACAGCATATACGAGCGTGCAGTTTGATGGCCGCGATGGTCGTGACCATCGCGACCATCGAAACTGCGAGCCGGAGCCTGCGGTTGAGGTTTTCAACCGCAAGCTCCGGAGTGATTTTGGCTCTATCAGAGCCAAAATCACTCCCACTGACATCACTAGTGATGTCAGTGGGCCGGCTTCTGATGGGAGGCGTTCCCGTGGGAACGCCCCCGTCAGGGAGGCACGCCCCCAGCACGCCTACCAAAGGGGGCGTGCTGTCAATCAACATCGACAGCACGCCCCCTTTGATCAGACACAACGAGCGAAGGACTTTCCTTCGCTCGTCGCGCCTGGTGCATGCGCACGACGGAGCTCCCTCCGTCGTGCGCATGCTCAGTCCAGAACATCGACCCACTTGCGAGCAGACAGCCGCTCGCGAGTGGGTCTGAATCAGGCCCAAAATAGCTTAATATTAGGGGAAAAAGTATCACAATATTATGGCAAAAGTAGCATCTTATTAGCCAAAATGTAGCATAATATGAGGGCAGGGAGGGACAACAAGGAGGCGTGCCATGAGGCCCGAACCCCGGTTACTATTACTTGGGGGAGGAGGGGGGTTCAGGAGGTCGCTGTGTGGAGTGGCGATTGGCTCCATCAGTGACAGGAGCCGGGTACTGCAGTCAATGCTACAGTGCAGCACCCTGCTCCTGTCAGTGAGGGGGAGTCTGCACCTTGGTGTCACCCCTCGGCAAGTGACACCCGGGTACAGACCGCACCCGCCTCTTTTGACGCCGCTGCTTATGGATAGACAGCCATGTTGACTAGTCCTCACGCTCTTTGCTACTTTTTTGCTAATAATATGCTACTTTTACACTAATTTTGTGTCAACTGAAAGCACTAATTTCTTGCATATTTCATATAGATGAACAAGCATATTCTGAGAGAACGGTCACATTGCGAACAGCCTAAAACATGGCGCGCTACTGTATCCAGTATTGTGACATGAGACAAAGGGGTCTTTTGTTCGATCTTAGCAAAACATTAAGGACTGTGGTCTTCATTCAGAGGCGGCCGTACGGTCTACGACCGCACGGCCGCCTCGATGTTTGTCAAGTGCACATGCGCACGAGGGAGCCGGCTCCTTCGTGCGCATGCGTGAGACCTGCTACGACCGACAGCGCCGGTCGTAGCAGGTCTCTTTCCAAAGGGGGCGAGCTGTCGATGTTGATTGACAGCTCGCCCCGTTTGGAAGGCAGGCCGGGGGGGTGGCAGCCCAAATGGAGGCGTTCCCATGGGAACGCCTACCGTTTGGGGGAGGCCCCACTGACATCACTAGTGATGTCAGTGGAGAGCTTCCGGCTCTGACAGAGCCAGAAGCTCTCCGGGGCTTACGACAAGTGAGACCCTACCCTAGGGTATCGTCGTAAGCCCCGATGGTCGCGATGGTCTCTGACCATCGCGACCATCACCGGAGCGGTCCTTAGAGCTGTGGGTGTTAACCCACAGCCTAACGACCGCAACAGAGGCGGCCGGTCAGGATGCAAGCGGCCGCCCAGTTTCTAAGCGACCGCTTGCATCCTCCGACCGCCTCTGAATGAGGCCCTGTATGTGTACAGGTCGCTTTGCTTCCATTGTTCAGTAACCGCTCTGTAGAAAGCTGCAACACTGTTTAAAAATTATAAATATCTAACAGCATTTTTATGGTGGTCTAAAGGGAGGGGAGGGGGTGCGAGAGCTCAGACTGTCCTCATTTCAGCCTGGATTGGTACGTGTCCCCTCGCTACTAGCATCCTACTCACTTGTAGATAAGCTAAAGGTTACTTTTCCGTCAGCAGAAATATTCATTACAGCAACAATGAGCAAATCATCTTGTTATCATTGGGAGATATGAATTTAAATAAAAAAATAGGGATTTCACTTTAATGAGCCATTTGACGTCTTCTCCCAATTAATGCTCCATGTTCTCTTTTGTACGTTCAAACAGCCATGAGAAATATCACTTATCAAATCACTCCGGATGTCATCAAAGAGAGCGAGAGCATACAGCTGGGGCAGGATCTGAAGCTGTCGTGCCACGTGGACGCCGTCCCGCAAGATAAAGTCCAGTACACGTGGTACAAGAACCAGAAAGTTATAAAGACTTCAGACCACCTGCTGATCACTAGGAATGATCCAGAGCTTCCACCGGTCACCAGCAGCTTGGAGATTATTGACCTTCGCTTTAGTGACTATGGGACCTACATGTGTGAGGCATCATTACCCAACCTGCCCATCAGTCTAAACAGCAGCGACATTAATATCTCTGCAGAGACCGGTGAGAACTGCTATCTTTAATAAACTTCCACGAAAAGTGGTCTTGGGGAGATGGATCTCGGGGGTGTCACATAATTTAGCACACTAATGATTCTTTAGTACTTTAGTACCAACCAATCTGCTCCTAACTGTTACGTTACAGGCTGTATTTGAAAAATGACAGTTAGGAGATGATTGGTTAGTACTTTATCTCTCTTCACTTTATCTCTCTGCAAGGCTTGATACATCTCCCTAAAAAAGAAGAAGGTGCCCAAAGAAACCAATCAGCTTCTCACTGTCAATTCAAAGACTGTGCTAAATAAATGATAGTTAGAAGCTGATCGTATTTTTTTGAGGCAAATTCTCCACTTTTTCTCTCTCCAAAGGGTCTAGGAGGGGTGATTGAAAAGTTTGTGGCCTAAGATACAAGGATTTATTTGTTGGCAGTTTAACTGCGTTATATATTTTTTTAACATAATCCCCTTGTAGGTGTAGACCAGAGATCGTGGAGCATACATACAGTATCCCTGTCAGCATCTTGTACCCTCAAAAACTGATCAAAGGCTTCAATGATGTCATCATTCATGGCGAAATGGCGACCACCAAGATCTTTTCTTCAGTTTGGGGAAGAGGTAGTAGTCTGAGGGTTCCAAATCAGGTGAATAAGGCGGCTGTTCAAGCAGTTGGAATCCACAATTCTGGAAGGCTGTCATGGCCACCAGTGACTTGGGAGCTGGAGCAGTGCCTTGGTGGAAGAGCACTCCTATAGTTAACTTCCCGCATTTTTTGTTGCAGTTGCTTCAAAAGATCAGTGTAGGATGAGCCTGATTCAGAGGCGCTCGCTGTGTGCGAGCACTCGCTCTGAATCAGGGCGGGGGTTTTTTTGTTTTTGTTTCGGCCTGTGCAAGCAGCCTGGCGATGGATCTCGACTCTCGCAAGCCCGAGTGGACTTCCTGCTCAAATAAAGCAGGAAGTTCACTACTGACATTACGAGTAGGGATGTGCAGGCTCGGATAGGTTCGAGTTTGCACGTTGAGTTCAGATTTTTCCCTCCAAAAAAACGGAACTCAGAAAGAGGCAAAACGTCATCTTACATGGACGAACATCATCATTCCTGGACAAAAGTTCCTAAGGGAACGCCTCAGTTTGTGCAGCCACCCCCCCTCCCCGCCTACAAAACGGGGTGAGCTGTCAATCAACATCGACAGCCACACCGTCTTGTAGTGAGCCCCGGAGTGACGGAGCTGCCGTCGCTCGCTGGGGCTCGCGCATGTGCACGCCGAAGGCGGCACATGTGCAGTGGGGGAACATCGATCCGCTTGCGCGAGTCTGAATCAGGCCCTATGTCCCGGTGATAGTTTTACCCTTTTCAAGGTACAGTAGTCCACAAGCAGTACTCCTTCTGCATCCCAAAAGATGAAAGCCATCACTTTTCCAGCAGACAGCACTGACTTAGCTTTCTTTGGAGCCTGGATCCCTGATGCTTCCTTTCTTTTGATTGTTCTGTAGTTGGAAGTGATGCACCAGGGGCGTATCTATAATGGGTGCAGGTAATATTACTTACCTCTCTAGAGTCCCACGTCGGCGCGGGGGTCCGGCGCTGTAAAACGACTGGAAAATGGCCACCGCGGCCATTTTCCTTGTGACCTGTGCGTACACTATAGACTCTAGGAACACTCTAGTGCCCAGACTCTATAACTCCGGCGCAGGCGCGCACAGCTCAGTGCGCTGCCGGGCGGAGAGGAGGGGGCCCATGTCGGAGACTGCACACGGGCCCCCTCCTCTCAAGAAATGCCCCTGTGATGCACCCAAGTACAAATTGCTGTAGAAACCTCTCAGGATCTGCATCAAACAGAGGGCCTGATTCAGACCCGCTCGCGAGCGCTAGTGTCCAGTGTGCATGCGCACGATGGAGCCGGCTCCGTCGTGCGCATGCGCGAGACCCGGATAGCGACGGGCAAACCGTCGCTCCGGGTCTCGTACCAAAAGGGGCGTGCTGTCGATGTTGAGTGACAGCATGCCCCCTTTGGTGGGCGGGCCGGGGGCGTGGCTGCCCAGACAGAGGCGTTCCCATGGGAACGCCTACCATCTGGGGCCGGCCCCACTGACATCACAAGTGATGTCAGTGGGAGTGCTTTCGGCTCTGTTAGAGCCGAAAGCACTCTGGGGCTTGCGGCAACAAGACCCTTCCACAAGGGTCTCGTCGTAAGCCCGATGGTCGCGATGGTCTTGACCATCGCGACCATCTTCCTGGCCGCTCGCATAGCTGTGGGTGGTCACCCACAGCTGTACGAGCGGCCAGGAGGCCACTCTAAAAATACAATAGGTGGGCACTGATTCAGAGCGGGCGCTCTGAAAGAGCGTCCGGCTCTGAATCAGGCCCAATGTTATAGTGGTCCTGCTTCAGCAATGAAATGCAGGGAATCACAGAAAAAAATGTCACGGCTGGTAAAGAGCTGGATTAATGAGATTCACTGCGCCAAACCCCCACCTGAACCTCGCTCTCCATAGACCAGGAGGCCGCTCTAAGAAAACAGAAGGCCGGCCCTGATTCAGAGTGAGCGCTCTGTCAGAGCGTCCGGCTCTGAATCAGGCCCAGAGCCCGATTGGTCTTTGCCATGGAGAGACGTTCCCGTTTGTGATCATCACTAAAAGTTTTGGGAGCCAACCAGCTGAGACCTTTGTCATTGTGAATAACAGCATGAACACGTTCCTGGGAGATAGACAGATGTTTGGCAATGTAACGCTCGGTTATTCTTTGATCTTCCAATATCATGTCATGGATTTTGTTAATGGTCTCTTGTGTGGTAACGGTGATGGGCCTCTTGTTACGGGGATCATCTTCAAGGCTCTCCCTTCATGTTTTGAATTCTGCTGCCCATTTCTTAACCATGCTGTAAAGAAGTGGCAGCCTCCCCTAGTGTCATAACCATGTCCTCATGGATCTCTGTGGGTATTAAACCCTTTATGACGAGGTAGCGGATGACTGCACTATGTTTTGTCCATTTCAAATGTCTGTAAAAGAAAAACAACAACAGTTATTAACTTGACACTTGTTATGTAATCCTCAAAGAAGTTAAATTTTACATGAAATTAATAAGAACGGTTTAGCAGATTTCATTGTACCTTAGGCCATGAACTTTTCAATCATCCCTCAAATTTAATAAACAAAAAATTGCTTTTCTCCAGCAGTATACAGATGTGTCCACATACATCTGCCCTCCATGAGCTACAAGTCTTGCTACACATAACGTGTGAACTACGTGTGACTCGGTAGCACCGATCGTCTTTTCATACAGCGATGTGAATAGGACGCACAGGCAGCTTCTGCTGATTAAAATGATATGCAGCATGCCTATATTCTGTGTGCAACTGTGGGTGCTTCTGCATGCGAAACGCTACGTTACAGTGTCAGCGTCTGTGACACTGTAACGTAGCATTTCACATACAGATACAGCTGCAGTCTCACACACAGAACATAGGCATGCTGCATATCATTTTAATCAGCAGAAGCTGCTTGTGCGTCCTATCACTGTGCGAATAAGATGCATTTGAAGGTTAAAAAAGTTGCACGAAAAGACGATCAGCACTACCGAATCACGTCACGGTATGGCAGGGCTAGAAGGGCTGTTTAACGTGCAAGGAGGCAGAATGTATGACAATGTGTAACTGGAGGAAGCCGTAGTTTTGTTTTCTCTCAGTTTAGTTACTTGAAAAATCTGGAGAAATGTCTCTGTCTTTTCATTTCTCCTGTCACATTCCTGCAGCACTCATTGGTTTTAATGGGGGCTGTGCAGGAAATGGTATTTATATACCTGCCCATAACCGCTGGCTGCTACATAGCAGCGTAGCAGAGTGCCGGTGTGCGTCACATCAGGCCAAGAGCACACCGATGCTCTGCTGCGCTGCTAAATAGCGGGGAGCGGTAATGGGCAAGAGGGGGGGGGGGGTTGGTGGAGTTTATCTACCACCTGCTGTATTATTTGTATCAATTGTTTACGAATAGCCAGCATCAAGGCTGGCACCAGGCCAGGCTACACTTGTTCCACCACAGCCAAATGTCAGCCATTGCTGTCTTTGTGGAATGTTGTTACAGTACTTTGGATAGGTCGGAGCTGTGACCATGAAGTTAATGTTTCTCTATCTTTAAGCCCTGGAAGTCACAATGTCCTTCTGCTATTTCTCTTGTAGTGCCTCCATCACTCAGCGTACCCAAAGGACAATTAGTCATCACCGTGCGAGAGGGGTCCAGGGCGGAACTGCAGTGTGAGGTGCGAGGAAAGCCGCTGCCCCCCATCCTGTGGACCCGCGTGGACAAGGAAGCAGCTTTCCCCTCGGGTGAAATGGTGATGGAAACATCAAATGGGAAACTGAGGCTGGACAATGTGACCAGAGAAATGAGTGGGACGTATAAGTGTCAAACAGCGAGGTATAACGGCTTTAATATCCGACCCAGGGAAGCCTCAGTGCACCTAAACGTGCAATGTGAGTACCTATAGCACCGACATACGCCGCAATGTAAGCGACAGCTTTGTTATTTCGTATTAGAAATAAAAGTCCTGACAAATGCGTGTTCAGCATAGCGGTACGGGTGACCCTATGAAGTGTGCCGCAAATATCATTTAATGTTTAATAATGCATACAGTATGTTATAGCTAGAGATTTACATTGTGATGAATACTTGATAACCAAGTCATTGGGCTCGATTCTATTCAGCGCGATGTAAATAGCTTCGGGAGTTAGATCCCGGAGCTATTCAATACACCGCGCTGACAAGTCCGACTAATGATTTCTTCTCTCATCCCTCCGGGGATGAGAGAAGAAATCCGACAAAAGTCCCTTGGCGCCGGGAAAACAGCCTCGCGCCGGGAAGTTAGGTCGGGGAATGCCCGTTATCGCGCCTAAACACCCTGTTTAAGGCGCGATAACGAGCCTTCCCCGACCTAACAGCGCGATGAATTGAATAGCTCCGGGAGCTATCTCCCGGCGCTATTTACATCGCGCTGAATTGAATCGTGCCCATTGCCATGAAACCAAACACAATTCCTAATACAGAGAACCAAGAGCTGAGTAGCAAAAGTATCAGTGAACAGTCTGCAGATTTCCAGTGTCCGGAGCACAGTTACTTTTCTGACAGCATCAGAACCTGCTACAATCAGAAATCGTAAACCCCTTCTCAAGTGTTAACGATGCCGCACGCAGCTGCGAACGGCATAGGATACTTTTCCTGCATGTGCAGTAGCAAAACATCGCTCGGCTGTGTAACCATCAGCACTGCGCCCATCTCTGGGTTTGGCCCTTAGGGGCTGATACAGAGATGTGCGCTAACCCGATGGTTAGCGCATATCTCCGATTGTGACTCCTCTGCACAGTATAATGACCCGTGCTGCGCGCGTGCAGTACAAGTCTGCAGTCCTGCATGCAGTCTGTCAGTCATGGACAGTGTTCTGCCATTTCTGGGCAGGGAGGGGGATCGATGATGGCCTTTGTTTCACAAATTGCAAACGTGTTGCCACCGTTGGGGGGGGGGAGAAGAGGCCAAGATCTCTTGTCGGCTGACGGGGATTTCCTGGCCTCTTTTGTGCATCTGCGGCGGTCAGCTAGAGTGACCTCATGGTCACTCAGCCAGCCGAGGATCACGCAGATGATCCAATCCTGCGTGTGTAGAATTACCACTTATGTAGAATTACCACTTATGTTCAGGGCGTAGAGACCTAACTTGGGCCCAGGGAAGTGGGTGTGGCCTGATTGAGGAAGGCGTGGCCTAATCTAGAGAGAGGCATGGACACGCCCCTTGTGGAAAAACCCCTTTTTCAGTGGCACTGTGAGCTCCTCAGCCCGACTCAAATCCAGGGGGGCGCAATCAGTGTGATCGCTCCCCCCACAGGCAGAGGAGACTCTTGGTACGGGCCCGGATAATTAGTTCAGCTTGGCCAGCGTTCCCTGAATCGGGAGAGCCACCCCCCTTTTCAAGGAGTGCAGAGGCCAGGGTCTGCATCGGTGGAAGCAGATTTCCTGGACTCACAGGCTACCAGCCTGAATAAAGTGAAGTTTTCTCAGAATGGCCGGTGCTGCCGCCATCGCGACTGGTGGTCGCTATGGGGATCCAAGGCAGCGTCTACAGATACTGAACTCGGATCACTATTGCTGGCCGGAGGCGTCTGCTTCCTGTAGACGCCTCCTGCAGTATTTTCATATTTGCTGGACGTTATTGTACAGACGCTTCGTGGCGCCTATGCAGTAACATCCTAGAATAAAGCCCTAAATCATTGAGATAAGAGGAGGTTTTTTATTCCCCCCCCAAAAAAATCTCTATGAAAATATGTGAAATAATTACAAAGGAAAGAGATGGGACGGGGATTAATAGAAAAGGTAACTGTAGGTAACCTGATTTTCACAATATCCTGACCTTTTACGCGGCCGCACAATCTGGAATTTTCACGCATATGTGATTCAGTGGCAGCATTATGTGTGTGTATTATGTAATGAGAAATCTGCACTGTCCTTGTAGATTTTAATGAATACAAAGCACATGTTCAATAGCAGATCGGAGCTATAAAGTCACATTATGGAATATGTGCAACATATGGAGGTTGAAGAGGGTTAAAATGAAACATTGATGATTAGGGAATAGAATTTTAGGGCAGACGATAGGGATCACATCTGTTACACTCCTCCAGTCCCTCTATGTTTCTGGGATACCCATCCCAGCCAGACATAACGCTTCCTAGCTATTTACAGTATAGAAAACATTTGCTGCATTATGTCTGGGTATCCCAGAGATGACATTAGAATTTTCCCTGGTTGGGCTATGACATAGACTCTCCCGCGCATCTCTGGTAAGTAAGCATTTTTATGCATATGGAGTATTCACGACTTTCCAATGACTCTGCAAACTAGCGTAATGACCCCTCATAACTAGCAGCAGGTCATTAGGTCAATCAATGATTCAGGTCTACACAGCTGAGAAGAAAATGATGCAGCGGGTAGTTAACTTAGCCTTTGACTCACTGCGCAGTGACTGACCAAGCAGTGGCAATTCACACCCCCGTTTCCTCCTGGGCGTTGGCATCGGAAACAAGCAAGGCAGCCGCACCATGGGCCGGATTCAGAGTTGTACGCTATTCCGATGTTCACGCAATTCACAAGTCAGTGATTATCGGTGGTCTGTGCATGCAATACAGACGCAATGCGCATGCGCGGCCATTGAACCGCCATTACGGTTGCGGTGAGGATTAAGTTCCAAGTGATTGACAGGAAGCAAACATTTTTGTGGGAGGTAACGGGGAGCGACGGCTAAAACGGAGGCGCATTCCGGGCGATCTCGGGGCGATTTTCCGCCGGCTGTGTGTGCGATCAAGTATGCAGATAACATGGCTCTGGCGTCTCTCACATATGGTGGCCATTGTGAGCGACTATAGACAGACTCGGGGAGCCAATGTTTGCATGATCTGCGTCCGATGCTGAGTATGTGTGCGCAGTTGCGGACAGCTGCGATGGTTCCGGTGTGCATCTCAGCACAAGTCCCTTCGGCTGTTGCATTAGCATATTGTCACAAATCCTCAGCTGCAAAAATCGTACCTGCGGCAGCAATAGCATACAGCTCTGCTCAGGCCCCATATCAGAGAAGAGGTGGGATCTCAAATAATGATCCGTGCGCCAGGGGCGTTTCTAGGGAGGGGGGGCCCGTGTGCAGTCTCCAACACGCGCCCCCTCCTCTCTGTCTGACGGCCGTCAGCGCACTGAGATGTGTGCGCCTAGCGCCGGAGTTATAGACTCTGGGCACTAGAGTGCGCCCAGAGTCTATAGCGTATGCACAGGTCACCGGGAAAATGGCTGCAGCGGCCATTTTCCAGTCATTTTTACAGCACAGGACCCCCGCTCCGATGTGGGACTCCGGAAAGGTAAGTAATACTATGGGTGCAGAGTGTGCGGTGCGGGGCCTCCCTGGACCCAGGGGTGCCCCGCACATCCTGCACCCATTGTAGATACGCCCCTGCCGTGCGCACTAAACATGAAGCTTCAGGGCACATAGAGCTCACACAGCGGATAAAGCCAGGGACTGCATCAGCACAGGACTTGACAGTAGCCATGTCAGTGGCTCCCTTCCAATATTTGTGCAGTGTATGTGTTTATGGTCTCTCTTATGTCAGTGGTCTCTTTTCTAATTAATATAGCTATAGTAGTGGCCTCAATTCCCGCATGTGTATCTGTATTGGGGGTCCCTTTCCCAATTATTAGATCTGTGTGAGTTACGTACTTCGTTATCTGAGGCTAAAACATCAAAGTCTGTAATATATCACAAATATATGGCACTCAAATGGAACTGTTGTCTAGACACAGCGCAGGCAGCCATTTTGTGTGATGAAACAGTATTCAGTGGGCAGCACAGATGGTGTAATGGTTAGCGTTGCTGCCTCACTGCACTGAGGTTTTGGTTTAGATTCTCACCTACCTGTGTGGAGCTTGTATATTCTCCCCCTGCCTGAGTTGGTTTCCTCTAGGTGTTCTGGTTTCCTCCAACAATCCAAAAATATACTGGTAGGTTAATTGGCTTCTGACAAAAATGAACCTTATGTGTATGCAGAGCCGTAACTAGAATTTGTGGTGCCCTGTGCCAGAAAGAGCATTGGTGCCCCCCTCATTTTTCAAAGAGGGACATAACGCACCCAAAAAAGGGCCATGGCCTCATGGGGAAGGGTCAGGGAAGAGATAGGGGAGGCCAGGAGATGCTGGGGATAAAAGAAGAGGAAGCTACAAGTGAAAATGATAATAAACAGAAAATAGACAGGCCCGTACAGCGCCCCCTGCCCTGCGGTGCCCTGTGCCATGGCACTGGTCGCACTACCCTAGTTACGCCCCTGTGTGTATGTGTGTGTGCATGTGATAGGGGATACTGATTGTAAGCTCCAATGGGGCAGGGACTGATGTGACTGGTCAAATATTCCCTGTAAAGTGCTGCGCAAGAAGGGCCTGATTCAGAGACGCTCGTAAGCGGCTGCTTGTTCGCTCCGAGCGATGTTCGCACAACTGCGCATGCGTATGGGTTGTAATACGCATGCGTGAACCAGTCATTGCAGTCGGAAATTGTGTGCTTGCAAAATAGCGAATGCCTGCTAATTTGAGTGACAGGATGAGGCGTTTGTGGGTGGTAACAGGGGAAGGTGCTTGAAAACGGGGAGTGGAGATCCGAACGCAGGCGTGCCAAACGGTCAAAACGGGCGTTTTAAGGGTGTGCATAATTAACAAAGCAGCGTCATCGACCACGTCACTTGGTTGTCTCTTAGCCTGAACTGCTCGCATGATTGCGGTAGGAAAATCCAACCACAAGCACTGCGAGCAGTTCAGACGCCTTTCGATGTACTCGATTAATCTAATAAATAGCGGAGATGACGTAGGATGCGAGCGGCCAGGGGGCGTTGTCTCGTTCGCTCGTTCAGACATAGAGGCGTCAACAGACCGCAAAGAGCGAGCGCTGTATTTAAATATCCGGCCCCTTTTTCTGAACGAGTGAGCGCAAATAGCGTCCGGCTCTGAATCAGGCCCTATGTGTGAATTATATAAGTAACTGGTACTAAGTTAAAAAAAAGCGATGGGTATATTTTAACTATGTCTGGAATTTATCTAGAACAGTGATACTTTATCATACTGACGCTGTCCAACAACGATGTCCAGATACCAATGTCATTATCAGCTAGACTGGGATGTGCAGAATTTCCTGCTATGACTGTAATATAACTGGCACACTATTCTCACACTGGCTGATACAGGCGAGGACATTCTTCATTGCTGGGACGATCCACTATGGTGGATTTTACTGCAATTAAAAGGAAGCGGGGGACAGAATTAAATTTGTAACAGTGAATGTATCTTCCCAGGTACACAGAGGAATTATTCCCACCATCTAATTGGCTGTTGATGAAGCATTTTTGGCTCTTTGCCAGCTGCCATTTAATAACATTTATGGGCCACTAAGTACATTTTAATTACAAAATACCATCATTTATAAATCCAAATAACAATATTTGCTAGAGTTGATGTTATTACCAAGAGTGATATTTTGCCAAACAGTAATTAGTTTTTAGGTGTACAAACAGCGAAAACAGTTTTTGGGCTAACAGCGGGAGCACAGTAAATTCCTATCTAGGTTAATGTATCCCCTACACTTAATTCCAGTGAAGAGTTAAATGACCCTAATAAGACTTGAGACCGCTGGCTGAGTATTTTTATATAGGTTTTGTATTTTGAGGTGACCTCTACCATCCGTAATATATTCCTGTGAATTAAGGGCCTGATTCAGACCCACTCGCGAGCGGCTGTCCGCTCGCAAGTGGGTCGATGTTATGGACTGAGCATGCGCACGACGGAGGGAGCTCCGTCGTGCGCATGCGCCAGACGCGACGAGCGAAGGAAAGTCCTTCGCTCGTTGTGTCCGATCAAAGGGGGCGTGCTGTCAATGTTGATTGACAGCACGCCCCCTTTGGTGGGCGTGCCGGGGGCGTGCCTCCCTGACGGGGGCGTTCCCACGGGAACGCCTCCCGTCAAAAGCCGGCCCACTGACATCACTAGTGATGTCAGTGGGAGTGATTTTGGCTCTGATAGAGCCAAAATCACTCCGGAGCTTGCGGTTGAAAACCTCAACCGCAGGCTCCGGCTCGTAATTTCGATGGTCGCGATGGTCTCGACCATCGCGGCCATCAAAATGCACGCTCGTATAGCCTGTGGGTGGTGACCCACAGCTATACGAGCGTCCAGAAGGACGCTCCATTTTCATGGAGGCCGGCCCTCATTCAGAGCGTGCGCTCTGCTCAGAGCGTACGGCTCTGAATGAGGGCCATTGTTTGTTTACAAGCTGGGTCCCCAGAGATGTATCTATACATAAAGGAAACAAAGAACAGAGATAATAAGTCACCCATAGTTTTATTATTCTACCATACTTAACTTAAACTTATCCAACTAAAATAAAGACACTGACAACGATATAGATTTGCAAAAAAGAGGTCGCAGCCAAATTTATAAAAATCAGATTAGGAATTGAATTGTAATGATCGAGCATGGTGGCGAAAAAAGCAGTGCTAACTCGGCTACAGCCCATGTGAGAGTATATTACTAAGAAGGAGGTGGAGAATCCACCACCCGATGTGAGCTGCCTTGAGTAGTACCATCCCCCCTTAATCTAGCACAGTGCTGATCCCTCCATAAGATGGAGACCTGATCCTCCCCTAAGGCAGTGACCGACTCGCCTCTCTCAAAGGGGGGATGCTAGCCAAGTTCAGCTGCACTAAATTGAGCCACCGAGGAGCACTGCTTTCCGCCAAAACGGGGTCCATAGACAACGTGCCGCCACCAGCTAATAGGACCACTAACTGCCACTAATGCCCGACAAAAGAGCCGAAACAAACAAAGCCAAACCTTCTCCTGCCAAATGCACTCCATCCTCTCTGTAGAAGTCAACCTCTTCAAAACGGATACGGGGGTGTTTGATGACACGCCCTCCCAGACCTGCTACATGATGAGACACTGCGGCATTCAGTTTCCTCCTCACCCTATCCAAAGCCGTGCCACCTTGCTCCCCTCTCCAGAACCTACGAGGAATAACTTCCGACCACACCAAATGCACCTGCGGCCAACGCTCAGCTATTGTTTGAAAATCCCTTTTCATGGCCAGGATGATCTCAACACCCTTACACATGCCCAAATCATTGCCGCCTAGATGGATGATCAAGCAATCCGGGGCACCCCATTTCTTCTCTGACTCCCAAAGAAGAGACAACAGACCACTCCAACGAAAGCCTCGCACTCACTACCCGCTGGACCCACTAACAAAAAATCATCTAAATAATGGGCTATCCCCGTCTTTCCCGAACCCGCTTGAATGCACCATTGCAAGAATGAGCTAAAACATTCGAAAAAGGAACAGGAAATGGAACAACCCATTGGCAAACATTTATGAACGAAATATGAACCCTCGAACTTAAAACCCATGAACCTAAAAGACTCGGGGTGCAATGGAAGTAACCTGAAAGCCGACTCTATGTCTAGTTTGGCCAATAGCGCTCCCTTACCAAACTCCTGCACTATCAGGAGGGCGTCCTCAAAAGATTGGTAAGCGACGCTGCAGTCCTTTGGATCCAGAGCATCGTTAACTGACCCTCCGTCCGGATAGCACAGGTGCTGAATCAACCGAAATTTACCTACCTCCTTCTTGGGGACAACGCCCAAAGGAGATATGCACAAATCCCCTAAAGGAGGATACGAGAAAGGGCCGGCCATGCGGCCCAATTCCACCTCCGCCATCACTTTGTCCCTCACAATATCAGGATAATCCCTCGCCGATTTAAGGTTCCTTTTTGCTAACACCACAACTGACCTAATTATTGGCAAACGAAAACCCTCCCTAAAACCCTGCAACAAAAAGGCCGTTTCCGCCCTGAGCGCATAACGGCCCAACCACCGTTCCAGCACATCTAATTGCACTGGTGAAACAGCTCTATTTAGCATTCCGCTGCTCGCCCTGACCAGCTGCTTGCCCGCCTGCACGCTTGCACTCTTCAACTGTGTGACTACCTCCACACGACAGACAGGCATGCTTAAAACGGCAGCTGGCTCCTCTGCTACACTGTCCGTTATTAAAGGCGAAGCACTTTCCCTTTCCTGCCGTGTTGAAACCTGGACGGACAACAAAGGGCTGTTTACGGCCAACTGGTGCTTCCGTGGTGGGTTTGTTCTGCTAAGTGACCTCAAGCCAAACCTCCACGTCCTTATAGCCGAAGCTAAGGATTTTTGGCCATCCTGCTTCTTACGGAAAGCCTCGTCATATTGCCGCCAAACGTTATGCCTAGCGGACAACTGCATGCTATGAACCAGGTGTAAGTACTTAAGGATGTTCAAAAACTCGGCAGGCCTAGTCTCAGTGTAGCAAGCCACAAAAATATACATGCCGCAAAGCCAATTTGCGTAGCTGCGCCGCGCCTCCTCTGCTGCTGCCCCCCCAGTTTTAGGTGTATCCAAAGCTTTTTTGGCGTCATGCGTAATAGAAAACATGTCTACGTATTTGCCTTTCCTAATACGCTCCCTCACTTTCGACCTAACGCCTCTTAAAATGGCAGTGTTTGCTATTCGGGCTTTTATGCTTCCCTTTCAATTGCTGAACGAAATAGCGCATTAGCTTACGTGGTTTCTCTACTGAACTGGATGAGTCGGACGAATCCTCCGAGTGTGACAATTCAATGTTGCTGTGGTGCAATGTTATCTCACCTGCTCCGGAAGTCGACGGGGCAGCTGGCACCACGGTGGAAACTGCCTCCTGACTTGCGTTGCGCGGTAGGCCCACCACGTTTGGAGTTGACGATGCCTGGGCATCTTCTGTAGACGCAGCATCACTAGCAAGGACGGCCGAAGTCGATGGACCCTGTGAACTGGGAACAACAGTGTTAGACCCAATCTTGTGAACAACAGAAGCCGCTGCAGGGGCTTGGGGTGGGTCCACTGCGGACGGGGAAGCCCTTGCCTGTGCGTGGCTCAAGCATGGGGGGGTGGGTGGCCTAATTGGAGGAGGGGCCGCTGGCAGAGGGGGCCTGATGCACCAATTGACCCGCCGCCGGAGACAACCGCGGGTCAAAGCCCTGCTGCGGGAACGCTGGAGGGACGGTTGGGAGTGCCTGCTGCGCGAAGCCCTGGGCAAAATAAGGGGACCACTGCGCTCCTAATGCAGGGCTGTGCAAAGGTCGGCTATGTTGCGCAGGACCATAAAACGCCACGCCGGGCACCTGCGGCAATGGCGCCGCGACAGGTAGCACATACTGCAGCGTAATAGGGGTGCTGCGAGCGGAGACACTGCCGTGTCCATCCGCAGCAGCACTACGCCTCATAGGGGAAGCCTGCAACCCAGCCGGGCTGGAGAAAAGAGAAATGCCAGAGGGGGTTTGCACCCTGATAGGGGTGTTGCGCCCCGCCCTCCCTGCCCCTGGAGCAGTGGAGGTACTGGGAGAAGGGCTAAAGGGCTGCGCAAGCGCTGGGGGTCAGCAGACGCCTGGTTAATTATAAATGTGGGGCCAGGTACTGGGGTCAGCGATCCCGCCCTCCCCGAGTCCTGGCAGCCGGCGGCCATTAACGCAGGACTCTGCAGGCCCTGCACACCTAAAATGGCCGCCGCTGTGAGCTGAGCGGGGCCAACGACGGGAGCCGCGGTTACCGCGGCAACGCTCCCGCCGCCAGCCCCTGGTGATTGAGAGGCACGGGGGGGAAGGGCCCCCACCGCGGGCCAGCCAGACTTGGAGGCCCGGCGGTGAGGTCGCGAGGACGCCGGGGCCCGTGCTGTAAGCGGGCGCTGCCGGTGCCCTTGATGACACGCGCGGGCGCAGTGCGCGCGTGTAAGGGGAAGGGGCGGCCACTGCAAGCGGCCTGGCTGCATCGGCCAGCCGCTGGGGGGGGAGCATTGCGGCACGGGCGCGGCATAGAGCAGACAGAGGGGGATGAGGAGCGTGTGGGAGGGGGGATACACTGGTGAGACAAATCAATGGAGGAGAAACAATATAGGAGAGGAAGAAATTATATGGTAGGAAAATTGTGGGTAAAACAAACAATGGCAGGAATAATAGCTTAGTCTTATGACACTGAGGTACTTATCCAGAGGAGATCACAACTGGAAAAGAGGAAGCTGACTCCTCCCAGCACCCTAATATTCCTAAACAGAGCCCACCTAAACAGGTCCCTGATAGGCTGTCACTACTGATTGATCCACTAACCTTACCTATAACGAGACTACAACCCCAAACCACTTCTAACCAGTATTAGCACAATAAAAAACAGGGTGCTTATGTCCTCTCATGCTTATTCTAGCATTCGCGTGCTTTAAAAGTGATTTGAATCCTTTTAATGAAATATTCCTTGCATACTTTCGCATTTGGTTCGGAACTGAAAGCCCAGATGTTATTTGTATGTGCGCATAGTGGGAAGGGGGCTGATTTAACTTTTTTGAAAAATGAAGCATTTGTTCTGTTAATGTCATTTTCAGACTATTAAATAAGCACCCAGTGCAAAGAAGTGTTATTACTGCATACTAATGCATGTTCATTTATTGAGTATAGCAATAAGGGGCTCTAGCAAAAATGCCAGTTTTCCCCGACTATAGAGCTTTTTTCATACTTGCCAGCGGAGGTTTGAGTAGGGAGTGGGTGGGGGTACCTCTTTGAGTGGTCTTTCGTTACTGCAGTGTTAATGGTTAAAAGTGGGACCGGCAGGTTAAAGTCTGGTGCCAGCCTTCAGGGCTGGAATGCAGTGACTAGTCATGGCCAAGGGTTAAGGATGTGATGCAGCCTTGGGGTTGTTGAGGCAGCCTTGAGGGCTGATTAGTCTTTGCTAGTCGTGGCCTGTGGCCAAGGGTCAGATGCAGCCTTTTGGTTGTGGAAGCAGCCTTGA
Organism: Taudactylus pleione; assembly: GCA_031769625.1. Lineage (NCBI taxonomy): Eukaryota > Metazoa > Chordata > Amphibia > Anura > Myobatrachidae > Taudactylus > Taudactylus pleione. Next base: position 2,800,218 of record JAUIMM010000376.1, on the reverse strand, counting down.
GGGCTGGTCTGTCTTGGCTAGTTGTAGCCTGAGGGCTAAGGTTGAGATGCAGCCTTTGGGCTGTGGATGCAGCCTTGAGGGCTGGTCTGTATTGGCTAGTTGTAGCCTGAGGGCCAAGGTTGGGATGCAGCCTTTGGGCTGAATTGTCTTTGATTTAATTTGAAATATGCAGGAAGATGTTACCAATGTCGCCAGGTTGACACTAGTGGTGATGCGCTGGATTGCGCACTTAGGACGCTTAGTTGTGACCAATGCTGCCAGGATGACACTGGCGACGGTTTGCTGTATTGCGCAGTAGAGACGCCGAGATGCAAACAGTGCCACTGGGATGACACTGGCGACGGTGCACTGGATTGCGCACTTGGGATGCAGGGATGCGACCAGTGTTGTCGGTTTGACACAAGCTGCCTGACACTGACCTGCGTCCTGGATGGAGTGCACTCCGCACCGCTGAGATGACACACACGGCTGCGGGAGAGATGCACCCTGTGCTGTCTCGATGACTCAAGCAGCATGCGGCAGATGGTATGCGGACTGTGCCGCCTGGATTAAACAAACGGCAGGGAAATAACTCGACTGACAAACAGGATACCGGACTAACAGGAAGCATGAGAAACTCTATCACCGGCATGGAGTGAAGGGCTGGCTGTAATTTACCAGAAACAGGGCCCAACCAGAGCAAGTCTCCCTTAACTAAAGGAGAATCAATTAGTGTGCACCTGACACTGCACACAGACAGGCAGTAATTAATACAGTGCCTCAGACTGGAAACTGCAACCAATATGATATGCTTAACTGCAGATTCTGACACCAGCTCTCCTGGGATTTTCCAGGAGACTCCAGAATTGGGAGGATCTCTCCTATGCTCTTGGGAGAATAAACATCCCTCATGTATCTCGCACACTTCTCCAGTGATTCCTGGCATTACACCACAAGTGGAGGGGTCAGCAGTGACGCGATTCGCCACACCACTGTCCCTTACACCTGCATCTCCCTAAGCACAGCAGAGAAATTCTATGGCTCTCAGTGGTCGGCTTCAGAGGTGGGACTGCAGCACAGTCCAAAATTCAAATAGGGGAGCCACACTAACTGCCATTGAGTCCTAGCTGGTGATATTTGGCAGCACTGGGGTGACAGTTGGTGTGGCTCCCCTATTTGAATTTTGGACTGCACCTCTGGAGCTGCCACTGATGGCTCTTCACCCTTGGATGAATAGGCTCCTTCCTCTCCTTCCAACATTGTTCATACAAGGAAATGTACCTAGGTGGTACCGGGGTGCAAGACATTAGTTTATCAATATGAGGCATTTTGTGTGTGGCATCACAAACGATAATCATACTGTACACAGCATGTCTTCCTGTGATCAAACATTAATGCTGATTCAAAATTTGTACTGATTTGTAGAAGTGGCTCACCCAATACAGATTAAAAAACCTGTGGAGAAGAACCAACCCAGCGCATTCCTCCCATATCAACCAGGCATGTGTACCTACATAACAAAGTGGAAAGGTGAACACGTGCACACTCTACATGGGGGTGTCCAGAATAAGGAGCTGAGAAAATTAAAGGAGGCTTCACATGGTGTTCATGCCCTTATCTTGTTTGTGCCTCTTGCCCCAGTTTTGTTCCGGCTGGCAGTGAGGGACTACAAGCGGCCATAGCAATAACCTACCGGATCCCCTTGATTGGAGCTCACTGCACCGCACCAGCAGGACACCCACATCCCTCCCACAATTCCAGTCCTGTCACTCTCATGTAATGTGTTACACCCACTGTAGCAAACAAAAAGCTCAATAACTTTAATGACAAGATCTAGCCCTTTAGAACTGCACAGCTACATTGTGGTGTTGTACACTACCCTTACTGATCAACAGTCTAATCAACACAATTCTGCTGGCCAATGCAGTCACAATTCAGCGACTAAGGTGACAACGAAGGAAGAAACAGTACTACAATCAATAAACTGAATACTGTAACGTCCTATAACTTGCTCCTGGATCTTAGCCATGCAATACCATCCATAAAATGAACTGAAAGACATACCACAACACTAACTTCATAGATATAAGGAGACATATAATGGCGGTCAAAGTAATTTTGACTAAAATGATTAGGGAAAGGGAGGGGTAAAGAGAAAGAAGTACGGCTCCGAGAAAAGAACGGCTAATAATTGACACCAAAACATTACCATTTGCTGGTGAACCATCCTCCGTTAGAGCCACTTAAGCAGGACCCATCCAGATGAGTGGTGTACCCAGACCTCGAGCATGGTTATCAGCATCCACCAAACTAAATGAGGGCTCACCCATCTTACATAACCCAACTCAACTTCATCATACCAGAAAAAACATAGCTAAAGGGAGGGATAGAGGGAGGCAGTTTTGGTGCTGGTGGCGGTTAGTCCACTCGTGGTGCAGTTTAACTAGTTCTTAGATTTGTTAAATCACAAGTAGCATATGACACAGTATATATAAGTAACGGCAGCCTGAAGCTTAGGGTGTTGCTGAGCGAAGTAGTGCGCCAGGCGTGATTGTGGCAAATACACCGGCAGATGGTAGCACTGGTGCCCTATACACTAGCAGTGGTGGTACAGTGTATACGTGTGCTGTTTGGTGTTGCGGCTCTGTATGGCTCTGTATGCTGTGAGTCTCCTGGGTCCGACCATTCCATTGGACCACCAGCAAGTAAAGATACCGAGGAGATGCTGCACATGTCAGAGGTTGTGCCTTTTTAATTAACTCTGGCAGGTCCTAGACTATCTTGTCAGGGTACTGGGAGGAGGCAGAGCACCCCTTACAAAAACATCCGATGTTAAAATACAGTATAATTCATAAGTTTAACATCGAGAATGGTGGCGGGCCTCAATTGCGTTTGCACAAATCATTTAAATGTTGTTTCATTAAATTATTCATGATGCGATGGTTCATTACCATTGCATCGAAAGTTTGGGCTTCCATGTCCATTCCTAATACACAACAGTATATACACAGCATACGATTAATGGGAAACATAGTTACAGGGTGATCCGGGAGGTTTTTTGGAGCCAAATCACTATACTGTATGGGCCTAAAAGGGCACTATCTTTTAAGTTCTCTAACTATATTTGTGGCTAATTCTAGTGGGAAAATGGCTGTGTTTTGGCAGGAAAATGGCTGTGAGGTGTCACCGAAGTCTAAGGCCTTTAAAGACCCAAAACACACCTCCCTGGTTTCTTGTGTGTGGTTAATACGTGCCCAATCCACAACTGGTGGGGGAATCTCCTACTGTAACAGACCTACCACTTTTTATATGCACAGGAGGTCTTGTGTCTGGTACATTGCGGAATTACCTTGGTGGTATAAGGCCTTACTGTATGGGGGAACTATGCCTAAGACCTCTAATTTAGTTGGTGGTACAGTAGGGGAAACAGTTGAGGCAAGTCTAGTGCCTCGCCAAAAATGGCTTTTGGTGGCTTGGATAGACATAGTGGTTTAGTTTGAACAGGGTGGACGCCTACGGAGTCTTTTGTGGTTATTTGGTGCCTCAATATGAACAGAACAGTGACTTACCTGACCAGACATAATCCTGCATTGTATGCTGGACAGGCAGCCACACAGAGCAAGATTTATCTTGTTCACCTTCTTCTGTTGTGCCTGGTTGCCCGCTCCACTCCTCAGCTTGATCCGGATGTCTTCTGGCATCTCCCCCTGCAATTTGAAGCTCGTTTCTGGGCTTGTGCTAAATGTTGAAGCCCTTCTCTCTTCCAGGCTCGAGCTTGGAGTTTTCTACCATGTTCTATCACCAGGTGAAAACTTTCTCTCTTCTGACCTCGGCAGGTTGTTTTCTCCTTCCAGCGGCTGCTCTCCTCTTCCTTCAGGAGCTCTTCTCTGGTCGAACTGCAGCCACTCTGCTTGTGGCAGCTATAATGCTTGTGGCAGCTATAATGGGTGTTTGAAGGCAGGGATGCCGAGAAGGGCACAGGACAGGTACAATACATATACTGGGACGGTCCTGTTCGTGGACCCTGGCTAGCCAACGATATGCAGTCTTGGCCCAAAAATGGTGTGGCCATGCCCCCTTCTGCAATACTTCACTGTGGATGGAGTCCCCAAAGTCCTACTGTGGGTGGCTACCTCTACATATTGTGGCCACACCTCTTGATGTACTGGAGATCTACATTTCTAGTAGCGACCCTGTCGGGAGAGGGGGGAGTGGGAAGATGAGATTGGTCGCTGTGGTTTTGTACAAATGTTGCAAATAAACATAGTGGGCCTGATTCAGCGTTGTACTTAACCCGATGGTTTGCGCACAACTACAACGTTTCCTGATCAGCGCATGCACAGTATCTGTACTGTGCATGCGATGATCTCTGCCTGCATTGATGTTTGGGAGCGGGTTGGGAGTGGCGCTGGTGAGCGCATTACAAAACGTGTAGCTCCCCGTTTTGTAGGCGTGCCGAGGCCAGTGTCTTCTGACGCAGACTTCCTGGCCCAGGCAGAGAGTTTCCGGCAGCCATTTTGAGTAAGCTTAGGCTTAACCAGATGGCCGATGGGTGCCCGATGGTGATCCAATGCAGCATCTTTGCACGCAGCACTCAGATCTGCAATGCCGACAGTTGGCGTCTTTTGCCTTCAGACGCCTTCTGCGGCATTACCATATTATCGCAACGATGCAGCGTCCAAACCCGCATCTGCTGTGCTTTTAGCGTACAATTCTGAATCAGCGCAACTAACTTGACGGAATAGTTATAAACATCCGTGGATTGGGTTAATATCACAGAACCAAGCCTTACGTAATGTAGAGGAAATAGTGCTGGGCCACCAACCCCGAGGCCACATTTATATTACAGGGTCGCTTTTTTTTTTTTTACCAGCGCCGGGAAGTGAAGAATAATGTAAACATCATCTCGTTCGCTCCCTTCAAGCCTGAGAAAAGGGACCGTGCGGATGTTTACTAAGTCTCTCTCCCCACCCCAGGCCGCTGCCTCTCCTGCTAATCCCCGACATATCTGTAGTGTGCATTACAGCAATCCAGCCGCAGCAACTCCGCGCCGATGTCTGCGTGTAATTTGTACTCCTGGCAGCGTAGCCTTTTCATTTCCAGTGATTACCCCCAAGCCAATATGTTCTACGCTGTAAATACAACACAAATATATTTTATCTAACAAGAAAAGAACCTGTTTCCTGCCAAGGTGAGCCTGCTGTGTGCTTCTCATTAGTGCGGTTACAGTAACGTGGACATCTTCCCGCGGAAAGCATCATTTGTTCTCGGAGTTTCGCTCCTTGACCCCAGAGCTGGCAGAGTGCGCGCTATGATGGACCCATTATGAAAGATTTGAGATCTAACAAGTCATCTGTCACTTTTCTTTTTTACGCTCAGCTCTGCACTAATAGCAGCAGCGCTCCCAGGCACAGGCACTTCATTAGCGCCCACCCGGTGCTGGAGACCCCCATCTCACCAGATGTAGGAGCGTGCGTCTTGTCAGGTCCTTATAATAAGTGTACTCTCCCATCCTGCGCAGCCCCCCTTCCCCGTCCTCTGCATTGTCAGATCTCCTACTTGTGGCAGTAAACAGCCCAGAGAGCGAGGCTGAGCCCCCCTGCATAGGATGTTATAGGAATCAATAGAGCTGCTGTGATAAGAAGACCTCATATGTACTTGTTACCTGATCTCTTCCTTATTTTCTGATTTGTGTAGAGACATTTGTATGGATTATAAGAGAAGTGGGGTCATTCAGGGCATAGGGGGCTATTAATCAAAATGCGGCAATGAGGATCATTATTTATGTACTGTATATATATATATATATATATATAAAAACATATTTGTTATCGCTATATACAGTATAAAAATAAGGGGTTAACTTCAACTTTTTGCCAGGCCAGCCTCTGCCGACATGCAGATGTGCGTGGGCACCTGAATATAACGCTGCGTCTGTGTTTCTCTTCTGCAATCGCCATTCTGGGATGACGATCAAAGAACAGGTATTGTGGCTGCACGAGCCATTGTTGCATAGACATGGGGGATATATCGTCAATGAAAGTAGTAACCTATAGATGTATAGGGCGGAATGGAATGGGTATGTCACACACCCTGCACCCATTATAGATAGGCCCCTGTGCAGGGCGTATCTCATGTGCTTTCGCACTGCGCACACCCCAAAACTGTAAGTATGGGCAATGTAAAATGATACATTTCAAGGCGTAACTGGGTGGTAACGGGGTGCGCTAATGTAGGCAAAGTTTAGTGAATGCGTGTTGACATAACTGCAAACTTATCTCATTACAACCGTCTTAAAAATGCGACTTGTGATAAATAGGTCATTTAGAATCAATTATACCAACAACTTGGTACTTAGTTTTGATATAAAGATTGGAACTCCCCCCCCCCAGTACCTGTGACTGCAGACCTGCATCCTGCTTTCCGCTCATGTAAGTATGTCACCAGCAGACAGCCACGGTAATAACGGGAAACTGAACTTGTCACATTCAACGTCAATACTTTCTTCCCGCGAGGGTCTGCTGGAGAATGAAGCCGCAGGGACTGGAAACAAAATTCTCCGACTTACACTTTTTCGCAGCACGCATTTCATATCCCCCGATGGCCGGGCGCCAGAAAACATTAAATAAAAATGGCAGTACTGCTGATATTAAGCTTTCTCCACAAACCATCATAATAACACAAAACACTTTTTATTGGTCTAATAACTAACTGGGAGAGTGCAGCAAGCTGCTCGCCGGATATCATATAATGGATGTGTTTAATAGTGCGGCCTCCAGTGGGCTCTATATTGGAGTTGGCTGTACAGCACAGACATGAGTAATGGAGACCCCCGCGCTATGTCTGCACAGCCCCTGCTGGGAAGCTGCTGAGAGGTGAAGCCGTTCGGGAATCCACAGTCTGAGTGCATTAGGTTCAACTTCTGACCACCTTCTCATCGCCTCTGAGAGTTCCCTGTTATTAATATATTGCAGCTTATAAATGTACCAGTATAGCACAAGCCAAATACCAGACAGTCTCGGTCATTCGCCTGACTTGCATTCAACCCATCTGAGCACAGAACGTGACTAATATTTTATTCTAAACCTATTGACCCAACATTTTGGCCCATTCAACCCGGGTGACTAATACCCCTATTACACCATGCTAAAAATCCCAGGCTGATCCGCATCAACCTGGGATTTTTGTCGGTGTAAATGGATCCACCCGGGTCCAGGGACTCAGGGATCCAACTCTGGTATCTGGGTCTGATCCAGATTGGAACCCTGTTCCAGCCTCCGGGTCAGACCCAGAACTTTGGGTATAATATGTGCTGTCATATGAGTGAAGGCATCGTGGGTACCATATATATGTGTCCACATTAGGTCCAGGTCCATCCATTTGTATATTACACCGTTAGAGGCATTATGTGGAAAGGAAAGGGGGTTTTATAAGGAGGTGGACAAAGGATTATATAGGAATACGTATATTACTTTAATAGTATAAGAAGATGTCTCCAGTACAGTCAAAGCATTATAACAGCTTACCAGAAATTGTTCTCAGAGGAAATGTTGCCCCATATGTACCATGTAGCAGTCACTTCTAAGAAGCTACTAACTGTAAAGTACCCTGTAAGTTGTAGAAGAAGAGTTTCGAGCAGTGGCGGCTCCATGGTGGGAGCTGCAGCCCAGTCCAAAATTCAAATAGGGGAGCGCACACCAACTGCCAGTGAGTCCCAGCCATCTATGTTTGGCAGCGTTTGAAAGTGACAGTTGGTGTGACTCCCCTATTTGAATCTTGGACTGTGCTGCAGACCCACCTCTGGAGCCGCCACTGGTCCCGAGTGTAGAAATATGAATAAAGCCAACATGAATTGTAGCTAATTTGTTTTACTTACATTTAAAGGGCCTGTTTACTCATTCTTGACGCTAACTATAAATCCGTCTGTCCGCTTATCACGGAAATACAGATTTTTTTAGCGCTATAAGTTAGAATTCCGCGTCAAGGCAAGGGTTTCCTTTCCCTCATCGGCCACATAGTACCGCCGGAGAAGTTCATGGTGAAACGCGCTGCTACCAGGTGCCTATGGTGATTGTGTTTTGACCCAGCATGGAGGAATCAAAGCATATCTAGGCTTTGGAGGTCCCCAGGACAGACTGTTGACACAATCCTACTAGGGACCTGGTCGCAGATTCAACACCAAAAATATGCTTACACAGCTGTCCAAAGGTCTACGTCTGCTGAAAGGATTGTGTCACCGTACACAGTCTTCCCATCTTTGACAGATGAGCTGCCACTCGCAGGCGATGGATTGAGAGAAAAAATGATAACACCAAGAAATTAAACTCCTCTGGTCTGCTGTGGAGAACATTGAATCAATGATAAAAATAATAAAAATATTAGGGTGTGAGGGGGAGAGAGAGCAAGTGTATGAGGCCCAAATTAAATAACTATTTAAAGATGGTAGGCAGGATGTTGTTTGTGTCAATTCAACAAAATTAATTTGTACACGTGCCATGATTTTCACGCGTAATAAACTTGGTGGTTCAGAATTTCTTAAAAAATGAAAGGTGCGTGCAGCGATGCTGTGGCCCGAAAAATTTCTGGACATTTTCGGCATACAGCAGGCGCATGTAGAACATTGCAGCAGCTGCAACAACAATACCATTTGCCAGTTGGCATTTTACCCTTTATATGCTTCAGCGACTGGAGGAACAGCAACAAGCTATCCAAACATACAGCCATGACATAGGGACTGGAAGAGGGTGGGGGTTTTGCCTTAGTCTAGCACAGTGGAGAATACTCTTTGTTTTAGACAAGCTACTGAAACCATTTGAAATTGTATCCATGAGTTCAGACAGTGCAAGTCTGAGTCAGGCGATTCCTGTAATTAAACTACAGGAAAAGTAGCTAGAGAAGCTGAAGGAGAAGATGAAATGTAGAAATTCCACTAAGTATGTTGGACTTGTAGATCAACTAATTTTCCCATTTCACCAGGACCAAAGGGTTTGTAACATCTTGAAATTGGATCGCTAACTTTTGCCACCCATGCTGAATCCCAGGTTTAATCCATACGCAATGTCTTTCTTTCCAACTGGCAAAAATCTTAAGAGATGCAAAGAGCTTCTTGCAATCAAGTTGCCAGCTCAAATGGCATATGACATAGTGACATCTCCTGCTTCAGCTTCTCCTACAAATGCTGCTGCCAGGAAAAAACTGACTTTTTCCAAGAGACCCACTGGATGAGTCAACTCAGTGCACCAGATTGAAACAACATTATTATGAAACAACATCTGGTCAGGTTTAAAAGAATTGCCCACAATTATTTACACCTCTTGCATGACTCAATCTGATACAGTAAGGGTCAATAGAATGGTGGATGATTATTTTAATGATCATTTACAAATTTGCATGTCATGTCACACAGTCCCATTGAATATTGGAAAAAAAAGAGGCAATTTGGAGCCCCTTGTACAAACTAGCTTTGCTTAAAGGCCCCCATACATCAGCAATCTGAAAACCACAATTGAACAATTTGAAGATTTGTTGCCCGATCATTTGCAGATCATTTTTAGCAAACACAGATCTGCCAATCTTGAAAGGCCCATTATTTTACTAGTAACGGTCTGCAAATCTGCTGATCATCTCCATACACTAGCAATCTACAGCCCCAATCGATATGTGAAATCCAATATGTTGGACAATGTGATTTAACAATTCCAATCACTTTTTGGTTGCAATCTGCGATCTGTGAAGCCCAGACATTGCAGATTTTTATACACAATCGATTGCAAATTGCAGAATTGCCACAATCGATTGCTGATGTATGGGGACCTTTACTTAAGCTGCCTACCCTCCAGTGTGTACTCGGAAAGTGTTTAGCACAGCCGGGAACCTTGTGACCGATCAGCGTAGGGGGCTACTTCCTCAAAATGTGGAAAAACTGATGTTCATAAAGATTAACTACAAATTCTATGAGGAAAACCTTTGCCGCCAATTACAACAAAGTACAGAGACTTTTGCAATGGCGGATTCTAGTGGGGATGAGCTAATATTGTGTGATGATGATGTTAACACTGATGAGGATTAGGATGTTAATGACATCTTCCAGTGGTGACGAAGATTTACCGCACTGTTAGCGCCTTAAGCCCAATGGTAGCTTGTTTTGTGGGGGGGCCCAAACAAACCAAGCTCTTCAGCCACAAAAGTGGAAGTCCCTATCACTGAAGTGCAGCACTTGGTTTGTTAAACTGTGCATGTCCTTTTTAATTTAGAACATAAGGGAGGAAGGTTCCAAGGACAATTCCATCTTGCACCACTTTTCATTATGGGCTTTGTCAAGATGTGTGTGTTTCACAGGCAGTGTACTGTATGTTACTGTACTTTACTGATTTGCTGTTTGGATTCAGGGCCTGATTCAGACCCGGACGCTAAGTTGCGCTCGCTCGCTCTGAGCGATGGTCGTCTGTCTGCGCATGCGTATAAGTCGCAGTGCTCGTGCGCAAACTAGTACGAGCAATCGTATTTTGCTCACTCGCCCTGAAAAGACTGCCCAGTGGAATGAGTGACAGATAGTGGCGTTTGTGGGTGGGAACGGGATGTTGCTTGTGAATGGGGGAGTGGTGCTGCGAATGCAGGCGTGTCTGACGTCAGAACGGAGTTTAATGGGTGTGCATAATTAGCAAAGTAGCGTCACTGAACACGTAACTTGGTTGTTTTTTACCCTGAACTGCTTGCAGTGCTTGCGGGAGGGTAAGGCTACTTCAAGCGCTGCGAGCAGCTCCGATGGCTCTCGATGTTACTGATTAATCCTTCAAATACCGGAGATGCGAGTGGCAAGGGGGCCACTTTAAACAATTGCGAGCGCAATATGCCATCGCTCGCTTAGACATAGAGGGCATCCTTACATCGCAAAGAGCGAGCTCATGATTTGCATAGACGGCCCATTTTTGACAGCGAGCGGCTGCAAATAGTGACCGGGTCTGAATCAGGCCCTCAATTTCCACTTTAAAAATCTCAATTGGGATTTTGGAAGCTTGTTTTTGTTATAGTTATATTAGCACTAATCCATTAATGCTTTACCTGGAGTTCACTAAATGTGACTTTAAACCAACTACAGTTTTAAAAAAGTGACTAATGCTAAAATGAAATGTAAAATCCTTGTCAAAATTAACACTGGTACATAGGGCCTGTTTCATGTTGTACAGTAATGCCATCCAGAGCCGGCTCTAGGGGTGTTCGACCAGTGCAGCCGCACAGGGGCGCCACTCGTAGAGAGCGGCACCCCTCCCCAGCATCCCGATTTCAGCGGGACAGTACTGTCAGTACAGTACTCCATAATCATCGGAATAGCGTACAACCCTGGATCAAGCCCATAGGGCCTGATTTTGAGCTGGGCGCTGCGTCGATGTCGGAGGCAGTACATCAATATAAATGTAATCAGCTCCTAACGGTCATGTATCTAGCACAGTCTTTGAAATGAAAGTTAAAAGCTGATTGGTTGCTATGGGCAACTACTCCACTTTATCTTGCTACATCCCCTCTTGTGTGAGGTGGTACTCCCAGCAGTTACAGTACCACACAGAAACGTAACCTTTTTTTTATATTTCATTTGCTTCAGGATTATTCTTCTTAAAAATGACTCTAATGAAGCCAAATTCACAAAGCTTAAAATAATTGCAAAAAATGTTACAGATTCAGATATTCCTTGTTTCACGCTAAAACTGACTTTAAAAATAAATCTCAGCTCTAGAACATGAGTAGTGCGAAGTTGCGCAACATGGTGATCCGCAACTCGCCGTACATCCAAATCTGCATCCGGCCCGACGCATCGTTGAGTGAAATCACTAATATATCCCATTGTTTCTTCCTCTTCTTCTGCAGTTGCCCCGGTGGTGGAACCCAAGTTCATGGATATCCGCCAGGCGATGCAACGCAATGTTACATTGAGATGCAACATGCTAAAAGGGAGCCCCCTCAAGTTGGCTACCGCAGTGTGGAGGTTTAATCGGAGTCTGCTGAGCACGCCCCCCCTCGAGCAACAGGAATATTCTGAGTATAAGATCAATAGTCTGAGCCGAGAGACCAGCGGCACCTACGAATGTACCATCTCCAATGACGTGGGGTCTGACGCCTGTGTCTTTCAGGTGACCGGTAAGTATTGGTGCTATATCATATCGGTCTGAGACATTTAATAATGATTCTAATTTCTGATGGCATATTTTGTTTACTTTCCTGTTCGGCGTTGTCCCGCAGTGTCCCCCTCCTTGGCGGCATCCTCCGCTGTGTTGCTGGCAGTCTACCACTGCCGGCAATGGACGGCTGATAACGGGCGCTGAAAGGGAGGGGGCCGCAGGTATTGATTACCCGGATCCAGAATTGTCTGAGGGGCCTGACAAGCTGTGGAGGAGCGGAAATGACCCCTTCCACAGTGCTCGCGCTGCAGGGGGTCATTTCTCCTTCTCCACAGAATGCCAGGACCCTCAGGAGCGGCCATCTAGTATTTATATTGGTTTTTTTTTTCTTTGATGGGGCGTGGCCATGCCTCCTGGAATTTGGTCACTCCCCCTTCTATCTGCCGGGCCTACAGTTTGTTTCGGCTGCCCAAGATGAATAATGCGCATGTGCGATGGTCGTCTGCGCGTATACGCATTCTGTTCTGCATCTACCTGGCGTGGACTCAGTAAAGCCTGGAGAACTCCCACGGATGATCACTTTAAAGCGGAAATGAAGCTGCTCTTTGTTTTTTTTTTTAAGAAGATAACAAACTGGTGTAAATGATCGAGCGAGTCTTTGCAGTGCTATTCCTGAGAAAATGAAGTCGGCAGCTTCTTAATAAGCTACTGCTTTGCTACTGACGCCAATATCCAGGGTCATCTCTTCCATTGGGCTTGTTGGGCAGTTGCCCAAGGGCCCAACGCTTGTAGGGGCCCGCCAACCCGCCCCCCCTGCAGCCGTGGCCAGTTGGTATATTTGTGATATATTTATAAGCCGGCCGCTGGTGCACTGTATTCTGATCTGACCTCTTTGGTGGGCGTGCCGGGGGCGTGGCTGCCCAGATGGAGGCGTTCCCATGGGAACACCTACCGTCTCGGGCCGGCCCCACTGACATCACTAGTGATGTCAGTGGGAGTGCTTTTGGCTCTGACAGAGCCGAAAGCACTCCAGGGCTTGCGGCCACGAGACCCTACTGCAAGGGTCTCGTCGCAAGCCCGATGGTCGCGATGGTTTTGACCATCGCGACCATCATTTTGGCCGCTCGCTATAGCTGTGGGTGGTCACCCACAGCTATGCGAGCGGCCAGGAAGCCGCTCCAAAAAGTAGGAGGGACGGCTTTGATTCAGAGCGAGCACTCTGTCAGAGCGTCTGGCTCTGAATCAGGGCCAGAGTCTCTCTGCATGTGTGGGAGGTCTGATTGGCATGCAGGAGGGTATAATTTTTTTTCCCGTGAATGGTTGGGTATGGGCCCCAGTGCATTGCTTTGCCCAGGGCCCACACTGCTGTTAAGACAACCCTGCCAATATCGGACACAGGAGAGAGGTGACGTTATGCGATGCGCACATTGTGATGCTGACTGTGCTGTCATTGGTGGTTCAGTAACTTTATGATGCTGACAGACTGATGACAGCAGAGCAGACTGTTAAGGAAGAGCACTGAGCGGCAGAGGGATAACGGAGGCGGAGGGTGGAATTCCCTACAGACTGCATTTAAAAGTTCAACAAAAGTTCAAGAGCAGTTTACATTGTATCAAATAAAGCCATATTGTAGAAAGCTGCATGTAAATGTCCTGGACAGTGACAATCAGGGGTTAAGGCGCAAACCGAAATCTTCTGAGAGCCTTATTCAGTTTGTCTCTGGGTATTGGTAGTAACTTTAATACCTCTTACTATAAGTTAACGGCTTTTGAGGGAATATTTTTGTTTTTGACATTTCACTCGTGAAAGTTTTTTTGTATTAGTGGAAAAAATATTTTTTATTTCTTTTTTTTTTTTTTCGCATTTTGGAAAAACTATAAACTGATGTAACCAGAACTGTGTGAATCGCAGTCGGCTTCATATTGCCGCCCAGTCGTCCAGCAATATAAAAACATTAGCAGAAAATTATTGAGTTATGTTATAGTTTTATTTGCTTGAAAACGTTCCAAGAAAAATAAATAAATAAATAAATAAAACCTCAATTCCTTAATTAATTAAATACGTTTTGTAAATCATTTCTTAAATCTTGTTTATTCCTTGTGACAGTGTTTCCTGATTTTCCCAGGCAAGGCCTACAGCCCCGAGTTCTTTTACGACACAGAAGAACCGATTGAAACAAGCAGGCACAACTATTCCTACCTGGTCCAGTGGACGCAGAAGGAACCCCAAGCAGTGGATCCAGTAACGAGTTACAGGCTGGAACTGAAACCGGTAAGAACTGGAAGCCGGATATATTAATGGTTCTTTTTGTTGCAGTATTGTGTTTTATATACAGTATGTAAAATGTGTGTACAATTATATAGCGTGACTGGATAAGCAAAGTTTTACAAAATGACGGTACATGGAGCGAAACATAGTACTGATGGGCAGTGACGTGCGATGAGGTAAATGGCTGGGGAGGCACACATGGAGATGGGTCTGAGTGCTGGGAACCTGTCTAAGATTCAGTGTCCATTGATTCTCCTACTTGCATCACTGTGTATTCTCTTGCTGCTGAGCTCTGATCTCTAAACACTGTAGTGTACTTCCTGGTCACATGACACATCCAAGATGTCCATCAGTGCTCAAGGCACGCCCCCATATACACAGAGGCATGCCTCTATTAGCTCTCTTTCTGTGCAGCATACTGCCCATGGTGTGGCCCCGCCCACAGCTCTGCAAGCAGTGTATAACTATACAGAAGCGAGGCCGAGCTGTTGCTGTCTCATCTCTTGTCTCCCTGCAGTCCCAGAGAGCTCCACCACAAAGATGGAGAGTGTTAACTATGAAAATGATTGCAATAAACAAAGAAGATGTTTATTAGTTATACATATCATATTTGTATTATTCTAATCATTTTTATATCACATCTCAGGAGTATAACAGGGGAGGCGCTGCCTCTGCTGCCTACCCTGACTGCACGTTCCTGCTGACGAGTGTGTTTAGGAGCTTATATCTAATTATTTATATATGTAATCATAGGTATTAGTTAGTACATCTTTCTGGATGGCAGGGAAAGGGGGTGTAAAGTTATTTGACTATTATGCATAGCTGAATGGGAGGATGATAGGCAAGTGGACAGTAGATATATTATATTATAGATGAAGTCCTTAAAGTTTAGAACAAAAAAACATCCTCCCACTCCCCTCTCCATGTCACTTTACCTCACATCCATCCACACAGTATTAATTTCCCTTCCTGCCCACCTTCTACTGACTCCCCTTCTAGCACTGGAGTCCGCATCATCGCTACACTCTATTCAGCTCGATCCCCCAAATTAATCTCACCCCCACGCTATAGCAACCCTGATAATCTCATTCAAATCTCTCCAACAAACTCTGTCCCTCTATCCTGTGCCCTCTGGAATGCCAGGTCAGTCTGTAATAAACTGGTCCCAACCCATGACCTTTTCATCTCCAACTCCCTGAATCTCCTAGCTATTTCTGAAACCTGGATTTCACCCTCTGACACCGCTTCTCCTGCAGCTCTCTCCTCTGGGGGCCTCACCTTTTCCCACACCCCACGACCTGGGGGTCACCATGGTGGTGGTGTTGGGGTCCTTCTATCCCCTGGTTACTCATACCAACCCATTCCCTCTGAACCATCCCTCACATTCTCTTCATTTGAAGTCCATGCTATATGCCTCTTCCACCCAGTACACCTCCAAGTAGCTGTCATTTACCGTCCCCCTGGCCCTCCCTCCAAGTTCCTTGACAACTTTGCTTCCTGGCTCCCTCACTTTCTCTCCTCAGACCTTCCCTCCATTATCCTAGGTGACTTCAATATTCCAATTGATATCCCCACAGAATCCTCTGCCTCCAAACTCCTCTCCCTCACATCGTCACTTGGTCTCTCCCAATGGACCTCCTCACCCTCCCATGTGAGTGGCCATGTGCTTGACCTGGTCTTCACACACCGTTGTGATATTTCTGACCACCTCAATTCCCCATTCCCTCTTTCTGACCATCACCTTCTCTCTTTTAACCTGTCCCTCTCTCCTTCCCCTCCTCTACCTCCAAAAGCCTCCATTACTAAGCGTAACATTGACACTATCGACACAGGTTCCTTTTCTTCCCTGCTTGACTCACTTCTCTCCCCTATCCTCTCTCTCTCCTGCCCTGAACAAGCCACCTCCCTATACAATGCCTCCCTTACTTCTGCTCTGGACTCTGTTGCCCCAGCGATCACTATTCACACTCGCAGATCTACTCCTCAACCCTGGCATTCCAAATGCACCAGATACCTGCAAAAGTGTTCTCGAACTGCTGAGCGACAGTGGAGAAGATCACGCTCTAAGGCAGATTTTCTCCATTTCAAATTTATGCTCTCATCCTATAGTGCTGCGCTCTCCCTCTCTAAACAGTCATACTTTAAGAAACTCATCTCCTCTCAGTCCTCTAATCCCCAGCGTCTCTTCACTACTTTCAACTCCCTCCTTCGCCCACCCCCTCCTCATCTCCCCTCCTTGCCCACTGCCCTTGACTTTGCTACCTACTTTACATCTAAAATTGATTCCATACGTCAGGACATCATATCCAACCAGTCCCCCAGCTCTCCACCTCCTCCTTTCCCTAGTCACCTCTCCCCATCAACTTTACCAACTCTAACATCCTTCTCCCCTGTATCTGGAGAGGAAGTCATGGCCCTCATCCGGTCCTCCCCCCCTTCCACCTCCCCCCTTGATCCCATCCCCTCCCGCCTCCTCCGCTTCCTCTCTCTCTCAGCCTGCTCCCATCTTGCCCACCTCATTAACCTCTCCCTCTCATCAGGCACTGTTCCTTCTGCATTCAAACATGCCCTTGTCTCCCCCATTCTTAAAAAACCTACCCTTGATCCTAACCTTCTTTCTAACTACCGTTTCCCATCTCTCTCCTCCCCTTTGCCTCCAAACTCCTTGAGCGGATTGTCTACAACCGCCTTACCAAATTTCTTTCCTCCCACTCCCTCCTTGACCCTTTTCAGTCTGGCTTCCGTTCACTCCACTCCACTGAAACTGCCCTCACAAAAGTCAGCAATGACCTCCTTGCTGCCAAATCCCAAGGCCACTACTCTCTTCTCATTCTCCTTGATCTCTCTGCTGCTTTTGACACTGTGGACCACCCTCTCCTGCTGAATATCCTTCACTCCCTTGGTTTACATGAAACTGCCCTCGCCTGGCTGTCATCCTACCTCTCTGACCGATCTTTTTCAGTTTCCTCTCACGACTCCTCCCCCCCACAGCCTCTTACAGTAGGTGTTCCCCAAGGTTCTGTTCTTGGTCCTCTCCTATTCTCCCTCTATACTTCCTCTCTAGGTGAACTCATCAGCTCTTTTGACCTCCATTATCATCTCTATGCTGATGATACTCAAATCTACCTTTCCTCCCCTGATCTCTCCCCCTCTCTTCTGATTCGTATCTCCAACTGTCTCTCTGCTGTCTCTTCCTGGATGTCCCAGCGATTTCTTAAACTTAATATGTCTAAGACAGAGCTAATCATCTTCCCACCCTCCCACATCACCTCACTTCCCACTATTTCTTTATCAATTGATAAAGGTGCGCTGTCTTGGAGTTATCCTGGACTCATCCCTCTCCTTCAAACCACATATCCAGAACCTTTCCATCTCAAAAATATTTCTAAGATCAGACCCTATCTCACCCAGGATGCTACTAAAACCCTCATACACTCACTGGTCACCTCCAGATTGGACTATTGTAACCTCCTCCTATCTGGCCTCCCCAAATCCCATCTCTCTCCTCTCCAGTCTATCCTTAATGCTGCTGCTCGGCTCATCTTCCTCTCCAAACATTCTGCATCTGCCTCCCCTCTCCTACAAGCCCTACACTGGCTCCCCTTCCCTTTCAGAGTCCAATTTAAGGTTCTCACGCTCGCTCACAAAGCCCTCACCCAATCTTCTCCCATATACATCTCTGATCTCGTCTCCCTTCACGCTCCTCTCCGCCCTCTTCGCTCAACTAATGCACGCCGCCTTTCATGCCAGCTGATTACTTCCTCCCACTCCCGCCTCCAAGATTTTGCCCGCACTGCTCCCCACCTCTGGAACTCTCTCCCACTCCGCATCAGACTATCCACCTGTTTGCAATCCTTCAAACGGGCTCTCAAGACCCACTACTTCATCAAAGCCTTCCAGCTATCATTCTAACTCCTTGCTACATGCTCCTTCGTCCCCATCTGTGTCAACCCAGTTTGTCTTCCCCCACCTTTTTAGAATGTAAGCTCTCACGAGCAGGGCCATCTACCCTCTTGTGCTTCTCCTTACTATAGTGTCATTTACTTACTCACCACTAGGGCACCTAACACTTGGTTCCTTATGCTGTTGCTTATCTGGGTGATGTGGTCACTAATGTAGCAATATATATTATCCATGTCCTGTATTGTATTGTTCTGTAAGTCACTTGTATACAATTTGTTTTTGGACTTTGTAAGGCGCTGCAGAACACTTGTGGCGCCATATAAATAAATGATAATAATAATAATAATAATGGTGGCCTATGATCTTGTACAGGTATCCATACTTCTGACATGAAATTGTAATTAAATATTTTTTTTTATAACTAAAATTCAGTAATTAAATGAGTTTTCAACCTTCAGATAACTTTGATTTATTGGGCTGTATATGCAAATGTTTACTTAATAGCAATGAATAATGTGTGTGCGTTCTATCCAGGGGCAAGATATAAACTGCTCTGTCTGGTAGCAAAAATCACCTACTAATATGACACCTGCCTGGTAATGCAATGTCATTAGTAAAAGTTGCAAGAGGGCGTTAGGTATAAACCAAAAAATTCAAATGACCATTTGTTGGTAAACATGACTTTTTAGTGAATAAAACACAATCTACTACGGGAAGGGTATGAAATACCGGCGGCTCAATAGCCGTAACCAAGAACACTGCTGATCCCGACGGGGGAGGTAAGTACCCTACCCCAATCCCCCCCTAACCCTAACCCTCCCTTAGTGGTGCCTAACCCTAACCTCTCCCCCCTAGTACCTAACCATAACCTTCCCCTGGGGGTGCCTAACCCTAACCCCCCCTTCTCCCACCCTAAACCTAGCCCGCCCAGTGGGGTGCCTAACCCTAACCTCCCCCTGGGAGTGTCTAACCCTAACTCCTCTCCCCGTAGCCTAACTGCCCCACCTACCCACCGGGTTGCCTAACCCTACCCCCAGGGACAGTGCCACACTTACCGGCGTCCGGACGTTCGGGCCTCCAGGGTTCGGGATGCCGACGCCGGTATCTCAATATCATTTGGGATAGCGGCGTCTGCATTTTGCCGGAGGACGGAATTCCGGCGTTGGTATATCCGCGACCGGGATCCCGTCCGCCGCCAATTTAACTACATCCTCTTACTACAGTATAATGCAATGTCTCCACTACAATAAGGACAACAACTATTAGGATATATATTTCTAGTCTAAGCCTTTAATCTCAGGATTTCCGATGAGAGACCGCGATGTCTGCCCACTGATAAAGCGCATTATTTTCTTGACCTGGACGACTTCTTAGACTGCAAATAGCTTCTAGACTAGTGAACAGACCTTTATGCAGTTATTGATTTGCGTGTAGTGTTGACTTGTCTTTATATTAGCCGGCGAAGAGGCTCTTTACATAAGCGCCGCGGCGGCCTCCTTCCTCCCATTATCCTTTCACCAGAGGAGCATTAATGAAATCACTCTGTAGTGAAGGAGCCCACGCTCCACACTTCATATATAAAGGGTATTAAAAGCATTCCCGTGCCTGAGTGTGATCAGCGGATTAGCAGCGTAGCTGACAAACACGGGGCCATTAAGGATGAATATAGGAACTCAAGGAAAGGTCACGCTGTGCTGTATACCTAGGGGTAAATTTATTAAAGTGAGAGTTTTTAGAAGAGAGTTTTAAAAGTGATGTTGCCTATAGCAACCAATCAGATTCTACTTAACATTTAACTAGCACCTCCTAGAAGATAATAGCTAGAATCTGATTGGTTGCTATGGGCAACATCACTTTTAAAACTCACTTCTAAAAACTCTCACTTTAGTAAATTGAACCCCTAGTATGGACGCCTGTGATGGATATATCCTGAATAGTGATCAGCAAAGTTGCAGCAGAACAGGAACTTTGTACAACTGCAAAGTTACAGCAATCCTGCATCATCCTGTCACATTGTATTGTTCCATGTTTTACTGGATGCATAGTCTACACATAGAGGAGGGCAGTGACAATCAATTTATCCCTTCCTCTCATGTGTTTTGGGTGTAAGAATATACAACACTTATTTATTCATTATCAATGCTTGAACTCCAATTTTTTAACCCCATGGTAATAATAAATGAACAGCCCCTCCTTTGCCTATGACATCATGACGTCACGCATAGGGGGCAGGGCCACCAGCACCCTCAAGGGCAGTAGTGCCTGGCGCGTCTTCAAGACGCTCATTGCAGACGCACACACGATGCAATGCATTCCGGTGCTTCGTCCCGGCGGGTACCATCTTTAGATGGCGTTACCTAATAGAAGCCTATGGGCTTCTTATCGGGACACACTCTGAGAGGGATCTAAACGTACCCCTCCCAGCTCCCCCCACGGCTGCGCATGTGCAGAAGGACGCCAGGGGGACTTCTGGCTGTTAAACACGGAAGTCCCTCTATCCGAGGGTATCGCAAAGGACAGCGCTTATCAATTTAAATCACATTTCTAAGTACATACTGCAGTATGTACCCGATAAGAGGCGGGATGTAACGCATGGCGGATGCGATGTTTAGTACATCCCGCCCTGTATGTGTTGAATAGGTGTCTAACTGGTGCGCTGCAGAGTCATCAGGTTTCAGCTGGCGTCTTTCGGAATTGCTGACATTGGGCCGATTCTGTGTCGCCGCCATGCCGCTATCCTCGCAAGCGGCTAATGTTTTTTTCATCAGCGCATAGCGATTGTACAAAGTCGCAGTACAGATTCAGGCGTATAGGCAGTAATGAAAGAAGTCCACCTTCCGTAGAGCTAGTGCGATTTTCAATGGTGCGACCGATGATGAGTCTAAAGACGCACAGATGTGCACCAGGGAAGGGCTTTATAGCGGCATTAGCGCAAAGTCGCAGTCGCAACTGCGGCAAAACATGCTGACATGGGCGTGGCTGCATCTGATTCAGATTCCCCATTGGGTCTATTTTTTTAACCGCTCCCCATCATAAGTAAATATTTTATGGTTGTCAATAATTCCATGAATGCTGTTTGGCAGAAAAGAAGGCTCTGTCCGCGGGTCTATAGATGGGAGAGAATAATGCATTATTTATATGCTACATCTATGACTATATATATTGATACACATTACTGCGCCCCACCGAGGATTTGGTACTAGGTCGCTGACCTGCCATCTCTCCACACTGACCTTCTCATAAATAAAAGGAAGTGACCTTTCCGTCTATAATATCATCGGAGCCAGAGCCTCTTCTCCCCCCAGTCGCTGGCTGTTTAGTGATGTGAGATATATTATTTCTGACAGGTGCCTACAGATTGTGCAGGTCGGTGCGCTCTGTGTTCACTACGGCCTTTCGGAATATATGATATTACACATAAAACTACATTGCTTATTATTACAGATGTGCCGCTCGGTTCTCCAGAAATACGAATCCACCCGAATTTCGTGAATCTGAACAGATCTGAGTCGCGGTTCTGATCTTCCCGAGGTTCGGAAATTTGGATTTTAAATATGAATTTCGGGGTTTGGATTGCAAAAAATGACGTGATTTTAGCTGTTTTTAAAAAACATTATATCAATTTTTTTTACTTTTTTTGTTAAAAACCCAGATCCAAAACCAAAACATGAAGAATTCAGATCCAAAACACGGGGTCAGCGCACATTTCTACTAATTATATTTATATATATGTTGGTAACTCATTGGAACAGTACTGTCTACATAATATACAATAATTTTGGCACCGTCAATTCAACTTTTTTAAATCAGTTATACTTATCACTGGTAAACTGCATGAAGGGGCCCATTTATGAATTATCTGTGTTTTGACCCGATAATTATAATTTCTTATTGCCTCTATTGGCACCAATGCGAAATTATCTATGGCCGGCTTGCATTAAGGAATACAAGCAGGGACAGGGTCTACGAATGACCTTAGCTGCTGGGGTCAAGCCCGCCAGCTTCGCATTCCGGAGCTTCGTGAATTTGGCAAGAAAGCAGCCCCCTTAGGTTTTTTTAGTTACTTTTAAAAATGAGAACTATATATTATATAGGGGCCTGTTCATCATCACTTAATTTCTACAAAAGCAGGTGAAAATTTACATTTTCACCTTCAAATTGTAGAAATAAAGTTATCGGGCCATTCATTACAAAGGTAAAACAGGAGATATCACAGATATCTCCTGCTTACCTTCCTCTCCTGGAATGGCCCGCTGTCCCCATACACTAGTATCACAGTTATCCCCACATACCTTCCTCTGGCAGAATGGCCCGCTGTCCGCATACACTAGTATCACAGATATCTCCTACTTACCTTCCTCTGGCGGAATGGCCTGCTGTCCCCATACACTAGTATCACAGATATCCCCTGCTTACCTTCCTTTCCCGGAATAGCCCGCTGTCCCCATACACTAGTATCACAGATATCTCCTGCTCACCTTCCCCTTGCGGAATGGCCCGCTGTCCCCATACACTAGTATCACAGATATCTCCTACTTACCTTCCTCTTGCGGAATAGCACGCTGTCCCCATACACTAGTATCACAGATATCTCCTGCTTACTTTCCTCTTGCGGAATAGCACGCTGCTCCCTTACACTAGTATCACAGATATCTCCTGCTTACCTTCCTCTTGCGGAATAGCCTGCTGTCCCCATACACTAGTATCACAGATGTATCCGGCTTACCTTCCTCTTGCGGAATGGCCCGCTATCCCCAAACACTAGTATCACAGATATCTCCTACTTACCTTCCTCTTGCGGAATGGCCCGCTGTCCCCATACACTAGTATCACAGATATCTCCTGCTTACCTTCCTCTTGCAGAATGGCCCGCTGTCCCCATACACTAGTATCACAGATATCTCCTGCTTACCTTCCTCTTGCGGAAGGCCCGCTATCCCCATACACTAGTATCACAGATATCTCCTGCTTACCTTCCTCTTGCGGAATAGCACGCTGTCCCCATACACTAGTATCACAGATATCTCCTGCTTACCTTCCTCTTGCGGAATGGCCCGCTGTCCCCATACACTAGTATCACAGATATCTCCTACTTACCTTCCTCTTGCGGAATGGCCTGCTGTCCCCATACACTAGTATCACAGATATCTCCTGCTTACCTTCCTCTCACGGAAAGGCCTGCTGTCCCCATACACTAGTATCACAGATATCTCCTGCTTACCTTCCTCTCACGGAAAGGCCCGCTGTCCCCATACACTAGTATCACAGATATCTCCTGCTTACCTTCCTCTGGCGGAATGACCCACTGTCCCCATACACTAGTATGGGGACAGAATTCATCAAGCTCCGAAAGTATAATATTTTTGGAGCTTGACTGCGGGAGCATTCTCCATCTTCAGATGGCGTTTGCTCCTGCTTGCTTCGAGTAACCCATTCCTTCCCTATGGGTAGTAGGTCCGGGTTGCAAAGAGGGACCCTTTTGGATCCCTCCGGCTCTTTCTGCCGGACATTGGTGTGGTAGCCTCGGGACTTTCCGCAGCATTGTAAAACGCTCCTATGACAACAGCGGACATGTGTTCATCGTGGAGCTTTCACAATGAATAGCATGCTACCAATGGATGCAACATGTTTACCGATAGTCTGGGGGAAGTAATTCTTTGTGATAGAGGGACTTCCGTGTTTATGATCCAGGAGTCCCTCTAGCGTCTATGCACTCGCAGAATGACGTGCACACCGCGGGGGGAGCTTGGAGGGATCCGATTTGATTCCTCTCAGGGGGAAGTGCGGTAAGAAGCCTATAGGCATCTATTGGGTAATGCCACAGGTCCAATCTGCAGAATGTATGGCGTTCCAGAGCATGGCACATATGGATATGCCCCCAAAACTCTGAAAACAGGGGGTATTCTGAGTTTTGACCGCAATATAGGCTTTAGAACATCCTGCCCAGTGCCTGATAAATGACAGTTAGAGTTGATTGGTTGCTATAGACAACTTCTCCACAACTTCTCCACTTTTTTTCTCTTTAAAAGGTCTGATACACCTCCCCCTCGTCTTTATAAAGAAATCACTTCATACAAGCAGCTTGTTCGTGCATATATAGGTGACCGGTCTGAATAATACATATTGCCCATTCTCAAAGGACCACTAAATTAAAATGTTTAGGTATGACCTGTGACGGGAGAACTGTCAGTGAACCACGTACAGAGATCTGTTATACCTGAACACCTGCCGCATTTCAATTTAAATCACATTTTAGACCGGCTGCCCGGGAGGCGAGTCCTGCTGTATAATATCCCAGCTTAGTAGCCACTTACTGAGTGTAAAATAAAATTCATTCTTCTCCTGCACCTCCGCGCCCTCTCACCGAGCGCCCCCTGTCCCATACTCCCTGCGGTGGCAGCTATTGACTGTGATTTCCAGGATTCAGGTGCACGATTCAGTGGGGGGCGGGGGTTGTGCGCTCGGCTGGGCCTCACTGAACACTGACTCCAGGCTCATTCAATGCTCTGACCTCCGTGATCATTTCTCCAAGGGGGATAATCATGCGACACTCAGGACACAATAAACAGCTCTCAATCTCTCCTCAATGATCCCTGCTCTGAGATTTTCCTGAAACATAGTGATTTTCTTCTAAGCTGCTATTATTTCTGTTAACTAGACCGTACATTACCTGCCTGCCATGTTCTGTGGAACCACATAAATACACTCCCTTAATTTGTGTATAATATACACAGTATATCTGCTTTTCTGTAGTCTTTTGTTAGAAAAAAAGATAACTACATATAGCAAAGAGCACCCTAAGAAGACCTCATTGGCTTTTTCCCATCCTCTGGTAAATAACTTCTGTTGTTACTCTTCCACCTGCTCCCGAGTTTTATTTCCTGCAATATTCCTTCTAAACCGAGCGATTTATAGTCAAAGAATTGAAAAGACCGATGTGGGCGTCCAGGATGCATGGCTGTTATTCACATGCCTAAGAGGTACCTTAACAGGCTCCCGGCCAGAACTGAACTGAATATATTTTGAATGAAAACAGCGCAAAAATATTGTGGGGATTTAAACTGCTGCACGTAATAGTTCAAACTTAAACATTTATTTCAAACAAATGAGTCATGATGACATATTAGAACATGCAAATGAGAAATTCATAAATAAATAAATAAATAGCTCTGTCCAAAACAAAATATTCATACCATCCATTTTTGAATGTTTTGAGAAAAAAACAATGGATCAAAAACTTCTCTTAATAATCTCACTCCATGGAATCATCTCTTATGGTGCATACACACGGTCAGATTTTTCCTTCAGATCTGAATGATAACGATTTAAAAATCGTTCAGTCGTTCATATCTGAAGGAAAATCTGACATATCTGACATGCCTGAACGATGAACGATGCGCGTTCCCGTTTGTCAGATAACGATATCTGACATCTGATGTGTTTGCAGTCAGACTTGGACGATTCCATTCATTTTAATGCAGTCAAAAATCGTTCAAATCGTTCAAAACTCTGGTAAAATCGTTCAAATCGTTCATCTGACAAATCTGACCGTGTGTATGCTCCATAAAACTGCATACACATACAACGATTTTGTTACCAACGATTTTATGAACGATGTTATGAACGATTTTCTGTCAGATTATCTGTCAGATTTTTTAAAGTGTAATGAACGATTTTTTTGAACTACAAACGATTTTTGCATATTCCCTTAATGAAAATCGTTGAGTTGACAAGTCTGACTGAACTACAAACGTGAACGCGCATGAACTATAATCGTTCATCGTTTGACTCAAAAAGTGAACGATTTTTTCAAACGATAATCGTTAAACGATATCGTTTAATGATAGTCGTTCAAATAATCGTTGTGTGTATATGAAGCTTAAGACTACTACATCCTTAAAGCTGCCCATCCACTAGGCGATTAAACCTAGCGATGGAGCGATAACGACGGTCGTTATCGCTCCATCGCTTGGTAATCGCCTGCAAATCGGGCAGTAAAAGGTTAAACACGACCAGCGATGCGCTTGCCTGCTGGTCGTTTTTAGACATCAGTCATCGCCCGAAATTGACGGTTAACCTGACGACCGCCGTCAGCTTGCCATGTTCGGGGATGATTGATCTGCATACACTGAACGTCTGAACGTTCAGTGTATGCAGTTCACTCCGCGGGAGACGCCGGCATCGTAATTGTGTCGTCGTCCCCCGCATCGTTAAGTGGATGGGCAGCATTACTCTCCATGCAGCTCATCCTTCTGTACATATTGCTGCCTCATTAATCTTCTCTTCTCTTACAAACACACATGAGCTTTTAACTTATCTCTACACACTGACAATAACATCCACAACCTGTCGGCATAAAAAACTTTCAGACAAATCCAACAATTATATTTATATTTCTCTCCTGCTGCTTCTATTAGCTGGTGACATATCACCAAATCCAGGCCCAACCCACATACCCCACCCACAACGAACTATAAATCCAGCTAACCTCATAAACATTGCGTGCCT
This sequence comes from Taudactylus pleione, assembly GCA_031769625.1. Classification (NCBI taxonomy): domain Eukaryota; kingdom Metazoa; phylum Chordata; class Amphibia; order Anura; family Myobatrachidae; genus Taudactylus; species Taudactylus pleione. The sequence goes on along the minus strand of JAUIMM010000376.1, from coordinate 2,773,447 downwards.
CCCTGTACCCTCCAAGTCACTAAAATGTGCCTTATAGAATGCACGCTCTGTCTGCAAATAAGCTAAAGTTGGCCACACATCTAAAGATTATGGGCCTGATTCAGACCCACTCGCGAGCGGCTGTACGCTCGCAAGTGGGTCGATGGTCTGCACTGAGCATGCGCACGACGGAGGGAGCTCCGTCGTGCGCATGCGCCAGACACGACGAGCGAAGGACTTTCCTTCGCTCGTTGTGTCCGATCAAAGGGGGCGTGCTGTCAATGTTGATTGACAGCACGCCCCCTTTGGTGGGCGTGCCGGGGGCGTGCCTCCCTGACGGGGGCGTTCCCACGGGAACGCCTCCCGTCAGAAGCCGGCCCACTGACATCACTAGTGATGTCAGTGGGAGTGATTTTGGCTCTGATAGAGCCAAAATCACTCCGGAGCTTGCGGTTGAAAACCTCAACCGCAGGCTCCGGCTCGCAATTTCGATGGTCGCGATGGTCACGACCATCGCGGCCATCAAAATGCACGCTCGTATAGCCTGTGGGTGGTGACCCACAGCTATACGAGCGTCCAGGAGGACGCTCCATGAAAAAGGAGCCCGGCCCTCATGCAGAGCGTGCGCTCTGCTCAGAGCGTACGGCTCTGAATGAGGGCCTATCTGTCCAACCAGCCAACTAGTTGATTGGTTGGAATGAAAATCTGGTAAGGTATGACAGCAAATGACAATCTGCAATTTGCTCCCAAACGCCAAAAAATGGACAAAAACTGTTGTTTGAACAAATTGTTTAGATCAAACATTTAACAAACTTCTCTGACGGCCATTTTCATCTGTTTTCTGGCATTTAGGAGCAAATTGCTGATCATCAGTTACTCCCATACGTTACCAGATTTTCATTCCAACCAATCAACTAGTTGGCTGGTTTGACAGATAATCTTTGGATGTGTGGCCAGCTTAACATTCATCCATGACCTCTTTATTTCAACTAACCTCAACCTTCTGGCAATAACAGAAACATGGCTTACACAATCAGACACTGTCTCCCCTGCTTCACTTTCACATGGTAACCTACACTTCTCACTCACCTCCAGGCCTGATAATTGTAAAGGAGTTGGGGTAGGAATATTACTGTCCCAATCTTTCACATTCACAGTTCTCCCACAGGTACCTTCACTCACATTTACATCTTTTGAAGTACATTCTATCAGGACTTTCACCCCTTTCTCTCTACGAGTTGCTGCTATCTATCGCCCACCTGGGCCACCCCAACAATTTCTGGAACATTTTTCTGCCTGGCTCCCTCACTTCCTATCCTCAGACATCTCCACCATCATTATGGGTGACTTCAATATCCCCATTGACAGTCCACAATCACCTAATGCCCCCAGACTACTCTGTGTAACCTCCTCTCTTGGCCTCTCCCAATGGACCGACTCCTCTACTCATCAGGAGGGCCACTGCCTTGATCTTGTATTTACCAGACTATGCTCAGTTTCTGATTTCACTAATTCTCCTTTCCCTCTCTAAGATCACAACCTTATCACCTGCACACTCTCCTGCATTACATCAACCTCTATGTCATTGAAATCTCCCAAACCTCCTAAAACTCATAGAAATATAAATGCTATTAACTTTCAACAACTATCTACATCTCTACAACAACAACTCTCACCAGTTTCTGCATTCACTTCTCCTGAGACTGCTGCATCACACCTAAACCAGATTTTAGAAAAAGCCCTTGATGAAGTAGCTCCAGCTACCCATCACACACCACGTAGACTTAGACGTCAACTGTGGCATTCTAACTTAACAAGGCATCTACAAAAACTCTCACGTAAAGTAGAACGTCAGTGGCGAAAGTCTCATACTCCAAGTGACTTCCTCACATATAAGACTATCTACAACTCTTATCGTGCTGCTCTGGACGCTGCTAAACAAACATACAGTATTTCCAATCTCTTATGTCTGCTCAAGCCTCTAACCCCAAGTGACTTTTTAATACATTTAAACTGCTTCTTACCCATCCCTCACCCAACCCAACTGCTACTATCTGTGCGCATGATCTTGCTTCCTATTTTAAGGACAAGATTGATAAGATCCGAAATTAAATTATATGCTCTTCCTCAGCTAGTGACCTGCTCAATTCCCTACCTGAACCCTCTGGCTCATTCTCTTCATTTGACCTCACAAATGAAGATGAAGTATCTACTCTCTTCTCATCCTCCTACTCTATTACCTCTCCTCTAGATCCTATACCCTCACAAATCAGTAAAGCTCTGTCTCCTGTGCTCATCCCAACCCTAACTAAAATCTGCAATCTGTCTCTCTCTACTGGCATCATTCAAGCATGCAGTGATTACTCCCATTCTGAAAACACAAAATTCTGACCCCAACACTCTCTCAAATTACCGTCCTATCTCCCAGCTCCCATGCCTTTCCAAGCTACTTGAGAGACTTGTCTACACCCGCCTCACACACTTTTTAAACTCACACAACTTATTGGACCCACTTCAGTCCGGCTTTCGTTCCCAACACTCCACAGAGACAGCACTGACTAAGGTAGTAAATAAATCTGGTCACTGCCAAGGCTAAAGGCCATTACTTACTCCTAATTCTTCTAGATCTCTCTGCTGCTTTTGACACTGTTGACCACTCTCTCCTCATACAAACACTACAATCCCTAGGTCTTAAGGATACAGCTCTCATGGTTCTTTTCCTACCTATCTGAGTGCTCTTTTACTGTTTATTTTTCTGACTCTGCCTCCTATTCGCTACCTCTATCAGTTGGAGTACCGCAAGGCTCTGTCTTAGGTCCTTTGTTATTCTCAATCTATACCACCTCTCTTGCAAACTAATCCACTCTTTTGGATTTCAGTACCATTTGTATGCAGATGATACTCAAACCTACCTATCTTCCCCAGATTTATCACCATCTGTATTGGTCCGGGTCACTGAATGTCTTTCTGCCATTTCATCTTGGATGTCATCTCGCCAGCTGAAACTTAATATTTCTAAAACAGAATTAATTATATTTCCACCGGCCAAAAACAGTTACCAACCTGATCTCTCTATCACGGTTGATAACTCGACAATCCATCCTGCTCCACAAGCTCGCTGCCTTGGTGTCATCCTTGACTCTGAACTGTCCTTTGTTCCCCACATTCAATCTGTCTCAAAATCATGTTACATACATCTAAAAAACATATACAAAATTCGACCATATCTCACACAAGACACTGCAAAAACTCTAATCCATGCACTCATTATTTCCTACATTGACTATTGCATTCGTCTCCTTACTGGTCTTCCCAAAAACAGGCTATTGCCATTACAATCCATTATTAATGCAGCTGCAAGGCTTATTTTCCTTTGCCAAACATTCATCGTCTGCTGCCCCGCTCTGTCAGACCCTCCATTGGTTGCCGGTCTTCTACCATATTCAATACAAAATACTTTTACTTACACATAAGGCCATTAACCAAACCACACCAACATACATCTCTTCACTCATCTCAAAATATCTCCCAACCCGACCTCTCCGCTCAGCACAAGATCTGCGTCTCTCATCCCCACGCATTACTTGCTCCCATTCACGGTGACAGGACTTTCTTCGGACAGCACCCACTCTATGGAATGCCTTACCACGCACAATAAGACTTACATCTAGTCTCCAATCCTTCAAGCGTTCCCTGAAAACTCACCTCTTCAGGCAAGCTTATCAGATTTCAGAACCTCCCACATAACCTTCATAGCTTCCATGTCTAATTACATCCCCGTTCACAGTCGACACATAGGGCCTCATTCAGAGGCGGTCGGAGGATGCAAGCGGTCGCTCAGAAACTGGGCGGCCACTTGCATCCTGACCACCCGCCTCTGTTGCAGTCGTTAGGCTGTGGGTTAACACCCACAGCTCTAATGACCGCTCGGGTGATGGTCGCGATGGTCAGAGACCATCGCGACCATCGGGGCTTACGACGAGACCCTAGGGTAGGGTCTCACTTGTCGTAATGTGATGTGATGTCAGTGGGGCCTCACCCAAATGGCAGGCGTTCCCATGGAAACACCTCCGTTTGGGCTGCCACCCACCCGGCCCACCTTCCAAACGGGGCGAGCTGTCAATCAACATCGACAGCTCGCCCCCTTTGGAAAGAGACCCGCTATGACCAGCGCTGTCGGTCGTAGTGGGTCTCACGCATGAGGGAGCCAGCTCCCTCGTGCACATGCGCACTGGCAAAACATTGAGGTGGCCGTGCGGTTGTAGACCGTACTGCCGCCTCTGAATACTCAATCTCACACACTGTCTTTCTTTCACATATTCCTGACATTTGGCCGACATTCCTGTGTGACTGAATCATGCAGCCCACCAAGAAACTCTGCAGTCTGGCTGGACCAAATTGCAATATATAGCACCTATCCTTGTGTATCAATGCCTATTTCCCTATAGATTGTAAGCTTGCGAGCATGGCCTTCCTACCTATATATCTGTCTGTTATTACCCAGTTTTGTTCTATTAATGTTCCAGTTGTAAAGCGCAACAAAATATCCTGCGCTATATAAGAAACTGTTAATAAATAAATAAAATCCATAATTAGCGGTCCTTGTATTGTGGTAAATCCCTGCAGCTATGTGCAGTCCCACAAGTTAGTTGCTCTGGGGTGCCCAAAAAACGTAACCCTGCTCTGCACCCGACTCTCATGTCACGAATGTGCAGCTCTGTCAGTGAAGAGGAGCTAAGAGGAGCCATACAATAAGTATAGCGCAAGGTGAAGTGCCAGAGGGCGGATGCATGACGCATCACACTCGGGATTCGACTAATTAAAACCTCTACTCGCACTTCACTACTGGGCCACAATGTAATGTACAGTAGGCTCCATGCCGAGGCCCAGGGCAAAAAACAAAGGTCAGATCATTTGAGACCAGGAAGAGCCTTCCTTGGCGTCGGATGGCCGCTGACCATCCAGGTTTTTGAGTTGGACATACAGTATCTTGAGATATTATGCTCAATATACAGTCAGGTCCATAAATATTGGGACATTGACAAAATTTTCAGATTTTGGCCTCTATTCACCACCACAATGGTTTTGAAATGAAACAAACAAGATGTGCTTTAACTGCAGACTTTCAAATTTAATTTGAGGGTAATTACATCCAAATCGGGTGAATGGTGTAGGAATTACAACGGTTTCAATATGTGCCTCCCACTTTTTAAGGGGCCAAAAGTAATGGGACTATCAACTCAAAAGCTATTTCATGGACTGGTTTGGGCTATTCCCTCGTTATTTCATTATCAATTAAGCAGGTAAAAGGTCTGGAGTTGATTCTAGGTGTGACATTTGCATTTGGAATCAGTTGATGTCGACTCTCAATATGAGATCCAAAGAGCTGTCACTATCAGTGAAGCAAGCTATCATTAGGCTGGAAAATCAAAACAAACCCATCAGAGAGATAGCAAAAACATTAGGTGTGGCCAAATCAACTGTTTGGAACATTCTTAAAAAGAAAGAACGCACTGGAGAGCTCAGCAACACCAAAAGACCCGTAAGACCATGGAAAACAACTGTGGTGGATGACAGAAGAATTATTTCCCTGGTGAAGAAAAACCCCTTCACAGCAGTTGGCCAAATCAAGAACACTCTCCAGGAGGTAGATGTATATGTGTCAAAGTCAACAATCAAGAGAAGACTTCACAAGAGTGAATATAGAGGGTTCACCACAAGATGCAAACCATTGGTGAGCCACAAATACAGGAAGACCAGATTAGAGTTTGCCAAACAACATCTAAAAAAGCCATTACAGTTCTGGAACAACATCCTATGAGATGAGACAAAGATCAACTTGTACCAGAGTGATGGGAAGAGAAGAGTACGGAGAAGGAAAGGAACTGCTCATGATCCAAAACATACCACCTCATCAGTGAAGCATGATGGTGGTAGTGTCATGGCGTGGGCATTTATGGCTGCCAATGGAACTGGTTCCCTTGTATTTATTGATAATGTGACTGCTGACAAAAGCAGCAGAATGAATTCTGAAGTGTTTTGGGCACTATTATATGCTTATATTCAGTCAAATGCTTCAGAACTCATTGGACGGCGCTTCACAGTGCAGATGGACAATGATCCAAAGCATACTGCAAAAGCAACCAAAGAGTTTGTTAAGGCTAAAAAGTGGAATGTTATGCAATGGCCAAGTCAATCCCCTGACCTGAATCCATTTGACATGCATTTCACTTGATGAAGGCAAAACTGAAGGGAAAATGCCCCAAAAACAAGCAGGAACTGAAGACATTTGCAGTAGAGGCCTGGCAGAGCATCACCAGTGATGAAACCCAGCGTCTGGTGATGTCTAAGGCCCTGATTCAGAGCCGGACGCTCTAACCAGAGTGCTCGCTCTGAATCAGGGCCCACCTCCATAATTATGGAGCGTCCTCCTGGACGCTCGTATAGCTGTGGGTCACCACCCACAGCATATACGAGCGTGCAGGTTGATGGTCACGATGGTCTTGACCATCGCGACCATCGCCACTGCGAGCCAAAGCCTGCGGTTGAGTTTCTCAACCGCAAGGCCCGGAGTGATTTTGGCTCTATCAGAGCCAAAATCACTCCCACTGACATCACTAGTGATGTCAGTGGGGCCGGCTTCTGACGGTAGGCGTTCCCTTGGAAACGCCCCCGTCTGGGAGGCACGCCCCCCGCACGCCCACCAAAGGGGGCGTGCTGTCAATCAACATCGACAGCACGCCCCCTTTGATCAGACACAACGAGCGAAGGAAAGTCCTTCGCTCGTCGCGTCTCGCGCATGCGCACGACGGAGCTCCCTCCGTCGTGCGCATGCGCAGTGCACACCATCGACCCACTTGCGAGCGGACAGCCGCTTGCGAGTGGGTCTGAATCAGGCCCTATGCGTTCCAGACTTCAGGCTGTAATTGCCTGCAAAGGATTTGCAACAAAGTATTAAAAAGTGAAAGTTAGATTTAGGATTGTTTAGTTTGTCCCATTACTTTTGGCCCCTTAAAAAGTGGGAGGCACATATAGAAGCCGTTGTAATTCCTACACCGTTCACCTGATTTGGATGTAATTACCCTCAAATTAAATCTGAAAGTCTGCAGTTAAAGCACATCTTGTTTGTTTCATTTCAAAGCCATTGTGGTGGTGAATAGAGGCCAAAATCTGAAAATTCTGTCAATGTCCCAATATTTATGGGCCTGACTGTATATTGGGGGCACAATACACATCCCCACCTAAATGAGGCTGGTAAATGAGGCTCCATTATGATTTCTAGAACATTTTCTTGTGTATTGCTGGGAATACCTGCCAAGCTGAGAACTTCTCTGGGTTATCACTAGGACAGAGTAACAAATAAATAGATAATCACTGAATGTGTTTTGTTTCAGCAAATAATGACATTTTGTTATATGAAAGGGACTGATCTATGTTGAGTCATTATTTAGATACCTGGTAATTACCGCGCTGGAGGACATTGCATGTGACCGGCAGGATATGGGGGTCTCTCCTCAGTATAGGCTGCTCAGAATCCCTCATTAACACCGAGCTGTAATTGAATTGTTGTTGAGTTGTTTAGCCTCATTAGTCCTCAGTTTACAGACACCTCCATCTGTGGAGACAGCGGCCACAGGAACATATGAGGAGCCCGTCAGTAATTAGACAGCCAATGAAATAGGTAATGACTGTGAGACCTGTTATATTTTGGGGTTGATTTTAATTATACCTGTATATCAATATTTCTTCTTCAATCCATCAAAATAGATGAGTAACATTGTATATAAACATTCATAAATCCTCAGTGACCAACCAGACCAGAGTAGAATCATTACTAAGGGGTCTATGTACTAAGGGCCTGATTCAGAGCCGGACGCTCTGACCAGAGCGCTCGCTCTGAATCAGGGCCCTCCTCCATTAAAATGGAGCGTCCTCCTGGACGCTCGTATAGCTGTGGGTGACCACCCACAGCATATACGAGCATCCAAAAAGATGGTCGCGATGGTCTTGACCATCGCGACCATTGGACTTGCGACGGAGACCCTGCGGTAGGGTCTCCCTGCCACAAGCCCTGGAGTGATTTTGGCTCTATCAGAGCCAAAATCACTCCCACTAGTGATGTCAGTGGGGCCGGCTTCAGACGGTAGGCGTTCCCATGGGAACGCCTCCGTCTGGCAGGCACGCCCACCAAAGGGGGCGTGCTGTCAGTCACCATCGACAGCACGCCCCCTTTGGTGCGAGACCCGGAGCGACAGCTTGGCTGTCGCAGTCCGGCATCGTGCATGCACACGACGGAGCTCCCTCCGTCGTGCGCATGCGCAGTGGGGAACAGCTACCCACTTGAGAGCGTACTGCCGCTTGCGAGTGGGTCTGAATGACCCCCTAAGTCTTAGGGAGAGATAGAGTGGACGGAGATAAAGTACCAACCAATCAGCTCCTAACTTTCACTTTACTGGTTGTGTTTTAAAAATGACATTTAGGAGCTGATTGGTTTGTACTTTATATACATCCACTTTATCTCTCTTAGTACGTAGACCCCTAAGGGCTCTATTCATCTACATTATGACATGGATATTGGAAAATATCACTTTATATCGTATCATATCAATGCAATATATAGTAATGTTTTGTCGCCATTCAGTAATACCTGGCAGCTGACTTCCCTTGTTAAGCGCCCCCTCCGCGATCTTGGTGAACAGTGCTAAAGCAGGATACACACTTGGCGATATTACTGAGCGTTTGCACGATTACGACATCGTAATCGTGCAATCGCTCAGTAATCGCGCACAAATTGGGCACTATTATGTCGAAAACGACCAGCAATGCGCGCTCCCGCTGGTCGTTTCCGACATCTATCATCGCCTGAACATGCTGGTCAATCTGCTGATAACAACAGATTCGCCGTGTTCAGGAATGTGAGATGGGAGCTGATTGGCTGGCACCTTATCACTTCCTTATCACTTTTCACTCTGGGCCTGATTCAGAGCCGGACGCTCTGTCCAGAGCGCTCGCTCTGAATCAGGGCCCTCCTCCATGAAAATGGAGCGTCCTCCTGGATGCTCGTATAGCTGTGGGTCACCACCCACAGCATATACGAGCGTCCAAAAAGATGGTCGCGATGGTCTTGACCATCGCGACCATCGGACTTGCGACGGAGACCCTGCGGTAGGGTCTCCCTGCCACAAGCCCTGGAGTGATTTTGGCTCTATCAGAGCCCAAATCACTCCCACTGACATCACTAGTGATGTCAGTGGGACCGGCTTCAGACGCCTTGGGAACGCCTCCGTCTGGCAGGCACGCCCCCGGCACGCCCACCAAAGGGGGCGTACTGTCAATCAACATCGACAGCACGTCCCCTTTGGTGCGAGACCCGGAGTGATGGGAAGCCCGTTGCTCCCCGGGTCTCGCGCATGCGTACGACGGAGCTCCCTCCGTCGTGAGCATGCGCAGTGGGGAACATCGACCCACTTGCGAGCGTACTGCTGCTCGCGAGTGGGTCTGAATGACCCCCTCTGTCTCCTAACACTGCTTAGTAAATAGACCCAAAAATTTATATTTGATTTATTCAGTTGTACTAGATCACAGTCATTGGCAACTATAGTATCTATGTATATAATTGCTTAACAGTGATATAGTCATTCAAAAGTACATCATTTTATTGCCTTTCAGAGTGTTATACTGTATGTATGTCTTCATGTTTTAGATTTTATATAGCATCCATAGTGGATAGTAACTGTATTATTGTGTATTCTTGTACATTCATATCGCAACATTGATTCCTTTAATGACATTGGTTGGTTAATATAGAGGTAGCGCAGATTTAGCTTTTTTTGGATTGAAATCATACTTGAAATCTTTTAAGATCCCGTAGGCCCAATCTGCCCCAGGATGCACCACTGGAGAGGCCTATTTAATAAACATCTCTGCGTTACATGTACCGCCACAATGTTTCGTTCTATCTCAGGAAAATATTTTATTATTGAGTTAAGGATATATTTTCGATGTTTAAAAATTTTATTGTTTTATTTTTTTGGAACTATTTTTTAACAGGTTTAATGATTTATTTTTCATTGAGGCTTAATCACTGTCATGCGCACCAGCCCTGTATTTGGTTTAAGAAATCAGTCTGAAAAGAGATGAATCTCTGGGCCTGACTCAGAGCCGCTCGTAAGCGGCCGCTCGTTCGCTCTGAGCGATGTTCGCACAACTGCGCATGCGTATGCGTCGTAATGCGCATGCGCAAACCAGTCATTGCGGTCGGAAATCGTGTGCTCGCAAAACATCGAGGGGCTGCTAATTTGATTGACAGAATGTACCGTTTGTGGGTGGTAACAGGGGAAGGTGCTTGAATACGGGGGAGTGGAGATCCGAACGCAGGCGTGCCTAACGGTCAAAAGGGCGTTTAATGGGAGTGCCTAATTAGTAAAGGAGTGTCATCGACCACGTCACTTGGTTGTCTTTTAGCCTGAACTGCTTGCAGTGATAGTGGTATGAAAATCCTACCACAACCACTGCGAGCAGTTCAGATGCCTTTCGATGTTCCCAATTAATCTAATAAATACCGGTGATGACGTGTGATGCGAACGGCAAAGGGGCATCTTTACAAAATAGCGAGCGCATTTTTCAAACGCTCGCTCAGAAATAGAGGCGTCTACACACCGCAAAGAGCGAGCGCTCAATTTAAATATCCGGCCCCTTTTTTAGAACGACCGTCCGCAAATAGCATCCGGCTCTGAATCAGGCCCTCTGTGTGCACTCACATCTGAATAGTCCGCAATTCCACCTACACCTCCTCAGAACACTTCGCCTAGTGTATGACCGAACGCCCAGGTGCCGCTCAGTTGCACCCACTTCGCCCATAGCGAAGAAGCAGTTAAGATGTGTTGGACTATAAATTGTCCATAGTTGCTCAATGTTGCATAGGCTCAGTTCGGGCTCAAGCGCAGTGGGGAAAAGCGCCAGATGAGTCCACAAAGTCCATTTGTAAAACACAACGGAATCTGCTGGCGCTGTATCAGTACATGTTAAAAAATGTATAAAACAGACTTGCAGCTGTGAATCAGACACATAGGGCCTTATGTCATAGCCTGCGAGATGCAGACACGGGCGCGTTTCGAGCGAATCTCCGCCGTATTTTTAAAGCGCCAGTCACTCAAAAGCTCAAAACCAGGTCGGTGTCTGCATCTCGCAGCCTATTACATAAGGCCCTTGGTATGTACAGTATGTATCAAATAACTAAAGTACTAATACACCATAACACAAATACATGGCTATAAACCTTATACAAATAAATAATATGTTTTCTGGCAGATTATCCTCTGCTTCTTAACACATTATTGCATCAGTTTACATGAGAATGACTCATACAGTGTATGATGTATGTTCTCTTGCTGTCATAGGGGATCTGTTGCATGCACAAATAAAAAAAGACGTGTCAGTTACTTGCACTCAGTTGGGCCTTGTGTCTCTAATACTGTAGTTTGGATTGTCTGATTTGCAGGGGAATTTGCGAGGTATCAACAGTATAACGTTGGCGGCGGCCCCAAAGATAAATGAAGGTGGTTTCCAGGAGTACAGGCTTAAAGATTTGAGGATTTACGCAAACTATGAAATCAAGATTACCCCAATCACCGTCTTTGGAGCAGGAGACTCTGCCAACAGGACCATCAGCTACAAAGAGCGTAGGTACCATATTGTTAAACCATACAGCAGCTATGTCCACCGATCCTGGTAAGCTTCCCCACCTTGTAGATCAATACATGAGATACATTTTGATATTGCCGATTTATTTCACCTGCGGGTGATTGCCCATGCATACAGGGGCTGATTCAGAGATGGTCAGCCGCCGCGTCTTTCTACGCAGCGGCTGTGCAACAATATGTAAATGGCGCCTCCTGCCGGCTTCTCTGATCCGCTGCTGCATCTGAAGATGCAGTATCGGGTCAACTGCGTGACCGTCGGACTTCTGGGTAACCCTCGGTCAGTAAATTATGCTGCCGGGGCCAATGAAGCTGCATCCATGGAAGCAGCCACTGGCTTCGGCACACCCAGAAAATGAGGTCAACACTCACCCGTATTCAGGAGCGCTCACTGTCGCTGCTCCCAAACGGCAGCAGCTTGCCAATCATGCTGCGGTTTTTGGGGCACTGCCACCGACATCGCAGAAACAGATCGGCACATGAGCAGTGCGGTTCCAGCACAGCACAGATCTGTAAACATTGGAGGCGTACGGAAATATCGAATTTACGTACAGTCATGCCTTCAGTCATGCTGGTGACTCTGCAATGTTATTGGCTTGTACCATCCCACTGAGGCTGGAACCCGTCTGCCTGTCTAGATGTATACTGTACATGCGTACGGTGTACCAAGACTATACAGATGAACAAAGTGACTTTACGTCATCCGGCGCGAGTCACCTGGTGCAACTCAGACGCTCAGTGAGGATTTTTCCTCTTAAGCGTATCGCAGGCGCAGCGGCAAGCCGCTCACAGCGTACCAGAGACACTAGGCTGCGACTTTACTGGCACGGGAACTGGTTCTACACATTTAGAAAGCCGCACAATGGAAATTGATGCGAGGAAAAGCCGCGGTCGCTCGCATCGGAGCCCTTTTGATTTGGACTCAGTCGCACACACAGATGTGCAAATGTCTCAATTCAGTTTTGTTGCTTCCAGTTGTTTTTATTATGTGAATATGACGCACATTTTAAGCGAAAAGGACGCTCAAAGCGGCCATGTCGCATGGGACAGGGATTGCCAAGAGGGGTTGTTTGGAGATCCTGAAGCCCCAGTATAAATAGACATATCTGTATACACACTATTCAAGGATATTTTGCCCTAGATGATTTACTGTATCAAAACTTCTAAAGAGAACAAGTGGAGGTGTGTCCTGTAGAAACCAATCAGCTTCTAGCTATCATTTATCTACTACATCCTGTAAAATGATAGGTAGAGGCTGATCAGTAGCTATGCGCAACATCCCTACTTGTCCTCTTTAGAAGGTTTGATAAATCCCCCATAGACCCCCTTCCCCTCACCCCCTGACAAGTCACACTGCACATCAATACCTACCCCTTGGGATTTGTGCCTTCTACCTCCTGCACTTTCATTGTGAAGTAAAGTGTTAGGTGTTTAAAGTTATTCTTTATTTAAACATTTTTGTATACACATTTCCAGTGTTGTATGTGGCCCAGGAGACCGTTTTCTCTTGCTACCTCTGAATCCAACATGAAAAAACTGCCCTGTTCGCACTCTGGAGAAGTCCTGGGGGTAAATGTACTAAAGTGAGAGTTTTTAGAAGTGGAGATGTTGCCCCTAGCGACTTATCAGATTCTACTTAACATTTACCTAGCACCTTCTAGAAGATAATAGCTAGAATCTGATTGGTTGCTATGGGCAACACCTCCACTTCTAAAGACTCTCACTTTAGGAAATATACCCCCTGGTCCACCTTATGGCAAGTGTCCGACTATCTTGTCAACGCCACTTTACGTTCAGCGAATGCCGACTTGCACATCCATCAGCCATGTCATAGAATGGGATGTAGTTTGAAAGCCAACGGTCTAAATGCCGACCGCCGGCTTCCAGACTTTTTAATCCTGGCGTGGTATTACTGACAGGCGTCAAAAACTTGACGCCTGTCATTAACCAGACGCCGGAAGACCGACGCCCGGCATACCGAACAAAGGTAAGCCGGTCGCCGTGCACGGACAGCCGCGGGGGGAGGGTTAGATTTAGGGCTCCCAGGGGGGACTTAGGGTTAGGCACCCCCCCGGGAGGGTTAGGCTAGGGGAAGGGAGGGTTAGGGTTAGGCACCCCTGGGGGGAGGGGAGGGTTAGGCACCCCCCAGGGGACTTAAGTTTAGGCTGTGGGGAAGGGGGGGTTAGGTTTAGGCACTTAGATGGGGGATTAGGGTTAGGCACTTGGGGGGGAGGTTAGGGTTAGGCACCCCTAAGGGAGGGTTGGGGGGGATTAGGTTAGCGATACCTACCTTAATGACGATCGGGATCTTCACCCTTGTCGGGCTGCCGCTGTCGGGATTTGAACCGCCAGCCATGCGGCAAGCAGGTAATACCTACTGCACCCCATAGAATAATTTGTCTTAAGACGCTATCTCGGAAGGTATAGACATTTACCAAGCGTGCAACGACAGTCTGCTACCTGTGTGATTCCGACAAACATGAGACTGAACGCGTTACATTATTCTGACAAAGCGCAGAATCCAAGGAGAGTCCGGGACCCGGAGCTTATGGTCTCTGTGTGACATCTGGCACTCGGCCCTCATATAACAGGACATCAGGCACCATAGTTCATCATTTCACCATAAATAATTTTGGGATATTTTTGCTATGTAGAATATTATGATTTTTAAATATCAAATGGAGGAAGTTGAGTGTTGGATGTGAGGTGCTGGGTGCTCCATGGTTACCCAAAGTAGCATGTGAATTGTCACCAAGTTTCCCGGACTCATTAGGCTTTGAGTTGATTTGAGCACTGTTTAGTAGAAATGTATTTTGGCTTCGCTGTCTGTATTTAAACTTGTCAGTTCCTGTAATGTTCCAGTGATGGGGACGGAAAAGCTGCACACACCAGAGAGCCAGCTGTGTTCACCATATTCAAGTGCGTTCTCCAAGCTGTTTATCACCACTGTCTCCAAGGAGGGGACCTGGCTGGCCGGACAGCGCCAGATCAGTGACGCGTGATCCCTCCGGGAGAGAGGATGCTTTGTGTGTACAGCTGTTCCACGTCACTGGCCTGCAACACACTCACCATATTACATCTGAATCACAGGACAGTGAATATTTTATACACATAATTAACCCCTCCAACCCACGGCGCAAACATATGTCAGCGACTGGTTTCAGTGAATGGATTTTAAACACAGCTAATGACCAATATGGTGTCACTCAGGCAGCGCAGTCATGTGACATTAAATGAATCATAGCTGGCAGTGATCCCAAATTCCCAGGAACAATTTTAGGTTGGTTTACTTCCTAGAAAATATATTTTTTTAAATGTTCGGCACAAATAAGTCTTTTCTTGCAGGCACCTGATATCAATTTGTTATACACCCTCCAAGGTATTTATGGAAAACAGGGCTCCTGTGATTCTATTTTCCGCGACAGCATACCCCTCACCAGTGGTGCTCCAGAGGTGGGGCTGCAGCACAGTCCAAAATTCAAATAGGGGAACCGCACCAACTGCCACCCAATACACTGCCAAACATCACCGGCTGGGACTCACATGGCAGTTGGTGTGGCTCCCCTATTTGAATTATGGACTCAGCCCCACCCACTGCCCCTCGCTGTTCCAAATCACTGACCCCAAGAAGGTTGGTTGGGAGCGTATGAGTGTACTGGTGTGAAATGGAGGTGTGTTTTGTTACATTGGGGGTGGGGCTTCATTTGTCCCAATTTTGCCTGCGTAAATTATGGGAGGTATACCCTGGCCACCTGTGATTGGCTGCCATTGACAGACATTCATTTGCTTGGCAGTGTGACACCACATTGGTGCTAGCACTTGGCCTAGTAGGTTATGAGTGCACTGGACGCCTGCCGCCATAGTGGCAGCCATCTTGTCTGTATTTTTATGTGTCCAGTATGTTTCGTACTTTTCACTTATACTAATCTCTAATGCGGAGGTCACCCCCAAGTACGCCCACATGATACTTTAAAAGCTGTAACCATGGTACATACGTGGTGATAGGTTCTACAAGCCTTGTTTTAGGTGTCAGATGCAGAACAGTGATTGGACACTTTTTCATTTTTATGTGCACGGCACATCTAAATTAAATTATAGGTTACATGTTCCAGATTTACAGTGAGAAAAATCAGGAACATACCAGGCACAACGTTTGGCTGTTGGATCTACTGTTCTGCTGTAAATGATCTGTGGTTATATCAGATATTTGATGGGAAATTGTACTCTTCAAAAGACAAAACAGTCGCCTCTCCAAAGTGGATACAGCATTGTGTTCCTGACCTTCTTAACGATCAAGATGGTAATGGAAGATTTATTATCACGCTTCCAAGGACGAGAGCAAATCTCCCCACTCAGAGTCCAAGGCTTGTTTGTTTCTTATAACTGAATAAAAAAAAAAAATTATTTATGTCCCTTTTAGTTTCATGACCCTTCCCAATCCGTCTCATTCCTCACCATGGCCCACATTTATCAAGTCCGTCATGGCAGAAAAATCTCCATACTTTTTGTCTGACGGTCAAAAGGAGGAGGCCCATCACAAATCCCTGCTTGAGCTCATAAAAAATACATTTTAGGAGTGTAACCCGTGTAGGAAGGCTCAAATATCCAGATGCGTTGGGGCCATAAGTCGTTTCACAACCTTAGAACTGTCCCTTGCCAGCTCTGATGTCTGCCTGATCCATGTATCCAAGGACCAGACAAAACAAAACTGATCTCAGCTGCTGGAGAACCTCTTGATTACTTCAAATATTGATAACTCAGAAACAAATGTATATCATCGCAGAATTTGAGACACTAAAGAAAGTTATGTGTAAAAAGTGTGGACACTGGGTGGACATGAGGCTCTAATAAAATCAATATTGTGTCTTGACACCCTCCAATCACGTATATCGGTCTTGTGTGGCCAGGAACCGTAATAATAATTATAATAATCAATAATTACCCAGCAGCTGAGATCATTCCCTTCTAAGCAACAACACCAAACCATTAACAGTCATAGTATCTGGATAATATTCCATGCACTAGGTTCCTATTTGGAACAGGTCTAGACCAGAACCTGTAAGTATAAGTTCTGAGGCTATGGTGTGGATTTATAAAAGTGGGGATGTTGCCCATAGCAACCAAACAGATTCTACTTTTTTATCTAACACCTTCTAGAAGATAATATCTAGAATCTGATTGGTGCTATGGGCAACATCTCCACTTCTATAAACTCGCAATTAAGTGAATATACCTCTATGAATCAAGAGGCTATAGCCCCCCAAACATGAGTGGACATCTGTGTATTCTCATTGAAGTATGGGAAGATTGAAGTCCAAAGGTCATTTCTCCAGATTTGTTGAGGTCCTGTCTCGTGAGAATGATCTAATCTACTGGAGAACCTATTGAGAGGCTGAAATCCTGATTAAACCTTCTATCGAATGAAGCGGATCATGTGTGCAAATCACTCAACCACTGAGACATAGATTTGGCAGAATAAACTGTTAGCTATTTATTAAATTAAGTGTATATTTATTTAAAGGAAAGTATCGTGGTAAAGAAAGGACGGCCAAAATCAGCCTAATCTACAATGCACAATAATAACCAACAACATGCATTGCAGGCAGATACCACCCAAGGTGCACAAACACAACTATAACACCCCTATAAACCACAAAGGTATCCACTCGATCTTCTAACTTGATGATGACTCCAGTTAGGGTGGTACAGCCAACTAACAGTCAATGAAGGAAGTGCACTCAAAATAAATGATCGCAGCCAGACCGGTGATCTGCTGTTGTTTCCTGACGCAAAATAGCCAACAATAAACCACCAAACCAAGGGAGGGTGGGAAGACTGGAAATGAAGAGGCTTTGGCCCACAGCCCAATCCTGTTAAATAAACTCTTACAAGAAACACACCCCATGCACTACCATAGGCTGCTAAGACCAGTGGTCAGTGCCCACGCCATCCCCCAGCCTAGAGGTTTGATCCACCTCTTTTCTTATATCAATCAATTGGTTTCTCAAATCATACAGAATTACATAATTGAAGTCTTTAGACACACAAGGGGAGGTGTATTATGTATCAAGCGAAGAAATTGCCCAAAGCAGACAATCGGCTTCTAATTGCCATTTATCTAGCACAGTCTATGAAATGACAGAAGCTATGGGCAACTTCTCCATTCTATCACTCACAATAGTTTGATCCATCTTTCCTACAATCCATTTCCCTTTAAATATTAATGCTCGCCCGGTCCCCACACAGAATATCCATTAGCTTTGGCCCTCCTGCCAGGGAACTGAATATGTTGGCAACCCACCCAACTCTATCACATAGCAGGTAGACAACAGCTGTGCTTTACATTACCTACTTCCTAGATAAGCATCTTCTCACAAATATCAAACAGTTAAGATCCACTGAATGCAATCTTAGTTCAGCATCTGGACCCAGTCAGTTCAGCTGTCAGTGCTGCAGTCATCTCTTTTCCTCCTTTGGTCATCCCTGCTGTCTTAATGGCAGAAGCTGCGACAGAACATGGAGAACATCTGTCCTGGCTCTCTGCCTAGAATCAACCATAAAAGTCAAGAAAACTACCTGGCACAGAGCTACTTGGAGCTGGCGGATAACCACAAGAGGGCCTGGGCAGCACCTTCTCCATAACAAGCTCAGATCAATGTTGAAGGGCAGGAGATGTCTGTTTTAAGATGACCACGGGGACTAACTCATGTGCATCTGTCTTCTGCTGTCTCTCTTCACAAAGGAGGCGATGTATCAAACCTTGGAGAGAGATAAAGTGGAGAAGTTGCCAAAAGCAACCAATCAGCTTCTGTCTTTTATCTAGCACAGTCTTTGAAATTACAGAAGTTGATAGGTGGCTTTGGCCAACTTCTCCACTTTATCACTCTCCGAGGCTTGATACATCTCCCCCAATGTAATATCTCAGCACTTTCTATTGTTTATACAAGCTATTAATAATCACTTCAAGTTCCTTTATATCCATACATATATCTCATTCCATCAGGTCCAGATGAGGGTTTGACATATACAACATGCCACGCGTCTGACCTTCTGGTTCACTTACTGGGGTCAGGCGAACTGTCTGTGGTGGCCTCAGTGGTGGCACTGGGTCAGTTTTTCCAAAACGCCGCCATCTTGGCATTGTGGCCGCGTGCGTGCCCATTACTTGAAGCCATGCTCATGTGAACACATTTCCAAGTGGCCAGCCTCCTCATTTCCACTACAGGTTGTATAAACCTGCTGCATGAACCTGTCAGATGCCTCAGCCTTAGACAGTCTTGTTGTTTGGACCCTGTTTGGCTCCCTAGTTTATCCTGTGCTTGGACTTTTCATTCAAGATCCTAATGTTTGTTATCCAGGTTCCAGTACTTTTGTGCCTCATGCCTAGCTACCATCAGTCATACCAGTCTCTCGTACTGTGGTGCCTCATGTCTAGCTACTGTATCATCAATAATACCAGTCTCTTGTGCCTCGCTATTATTAATCCTACCAGCCTCCAGTATTCCTGTTCCTCATGCATCTTTACTGGAATCGGTATGAAATACAGACGGAGGAGATGCCGGCTGTCAGTACACTGACAGCGGCATCTCGAAGTTTGGAATCCAGACAGGGTAACGGTCCCCCTGTTCTATTTAACCCCTAACCCTCCTTTTTTGTACCCTCATACTAACCCTGCCTACCCCGCACTCTAACCCTCCCGGTAAGTGGCTAAACCTAACCCTCCCCCCTTAGTGCCTAACCTACCCCTAGTGGTGATTGAACCAACCCTCCACCCCCCCACCCCTGTCTGGAGCCAAACCCTAACCTCACCCCTCTCACAGCCTAACCCTAAATCCCCCCGGGGCGCCAAAACCTAACCCTCCCACACCCGCGGCTGATATTTACCTTGCCCCAGTCTCCTTATGATTGGGATGCTGGGATTCCGTCATCGGCATCCCCAGTCATGTCAGGATTCCGGTGCCGGTGTTCTCTCGGTGATCGTGTTTCCAGCTCCGGAATTTTCGCCAGTTGGCATCCTGATCATCAGGATATTAACCGCAACCCATATTTACCATCAACCCATTCCTTCCAGTCATGTCTTCTACCTACTCGGGGGGACCTTGACTTGCGTGGTGACTGGAATGAAGCCCATACCTCCTTGCAGAGGCCCCTGGTGAATACCTGCTGGACTCCGCATCTCTGTATTGAGTTACGTCAAACCAGACTGAACATCCTGGATCTGTTACGTCCTCATGGATTCCTGATACACTGTGCAGACAAACAGCTGTGCCTACTTCTAAAGTTGAACTTGTACTATCTGCTTTTCTTCTTTGAAATTGTATTTATAGCTCTTTATTTCCTGCCTTGCTCCACAGGGACATGAGGTTACTCTGTTGTTCTTGTATGGATAAATTAGTGATGACATTCCTCGTGTCTCAGTCTCCATAAATAGCCCCTAGGGTGACTGAGACTGGGATTATTCCTCACACTGGTGTGTACAGAGGGCGGAAAATGCAAGTTTAGGCACCTGAGCAATACATTGGGGTGGCAGGTCAGAATTTGGGCTGGGCAGGACTGGATCATTCTTCTCCAGTTGAGTGATCTCACGAGCAAAATGCTAAAATCAGAGATTTTTACCTTGCACTGGACATAAAGGGCCAAATGTAAGGGCATTGAAAGTGGGTGTCTCAGGGTTTGCACATTCCAACGAGCGCACTAGTACACAAGGGGAAGGATGAAACTAGCATTTGCATATTATTGCTGCTGCGACTCTGCGGCAGTGACTGCGAGCACCTCTGGCCCAGTATGTGAATCAGGCCCAGTATGTAAATATTAGGAAAAAACCTCATACGCTACTGATGTAATCGGGTTTATGTTGCACCTGCATTGCGTGCATGAAGATCGATGCATGTAACTGCCTGTATAAGGGCTGTACGCATTTTAGCAGTCCCTCCACCTCCTGTCTGTATGCTTATTTTTGTACTAGTGACATCAAAAGTGCAAACCTGCTTCAGCCTATACTTTGTGCAGATGGTACATCTGGAAATAGGTGTATTTACTCTTACAGTAGGTCTAACTCTGCATAGCCCACAGTCACATTAACATGTCCCCGCTGAACATTGCCTGTATGAGAGCGCCCCATTACAGCCCAGTTATGTCTCTTCAGCTGCGAGTGAAGAAGTGAAATGCATGAAATTCTCGTACGTGTGTCTCATTTAGTGTTACTCGTACGCCCGGTTTCCGGAGAATGTGCATTGTGAAATTGCACAAGACCGACTCTGCAAAATGTTCCCTGAGAATATAGACGGTTCCTAGTGAGTGGATAGACTGCGTTGTCAGTGACATCACTGGTTCCCAGTGAGTGGATAGGCTACATTCTCAGTGAGATAACTGTTTCCTATGAATGGATAGGCTGTATTCTCAGTGATGTCACTGCTTCCTAGAGGATGGATAGGCTGCATTCTCAGTGATAGCACTGGTCCCTAGTGAATGCATAGACTGCATTCTCAGTGATGTCACTGGTTCCTAGTGAATGGATAGGCTGCATTCTCAGTGATAGCACTGGTCCCTAGTGAATGCATAGACTGCATTCTCAGTGATAGCACTGGTCCCTAGTGAATGGATAGGCTGCATTATCAGTGATTTTACTGGTTCCTAGTGAATGCATAGGCTGCATTCTCAGTGGTATAACTGGTCCCTAGTGAGAAGATAGGCTGCAATCTCAGTGAGATCTCTGTTTCCTAGAGAATGGATAGGCTGCAATCTCAGTGACATCACTGGTTCCTAGAGAATGGGTAGGCGGCAATCTCAGTGACATCACTGGTTCCTAGAGAATGGGTAGGCTGCAATCTCAGTGACATCACTGGTTCCTAGAGAGTGGGTAGGCTGCAATCTCAGTGACTTTACTGGTTCCTAGAGAGTGGGTAGGCTGCAATCTCAGTGAGATAACTGTTTCCTATGAATGGATAGGCTGTATTCTCAGTGATGTCACTGCTTCCTAGGGGATGGATAGGCTGCATTCTCAGTGATGTCACTGGTTCCTAGTGAATGGATAGGCTCCATTCTCAGTGATGTCACTGGTTCCTAGTGAATGGATAGGCTGCATTCTCAGTGATGTCACTGGTTCCTAGTGAATGGATTGGCTGCATTATCAGTGATATCACTAGTTTTTAGTGAATGGATAGGCTGCATTATCAGTGAGATAACTGGTTCCTAGTGAATGGATAGGCTGCATTCTCAGTGATAGCACTGGTCCCTAGTGAATGCATAGACTGCATTCTCAGTGATTTTACTGGTTCCTAGTGAATGCATAGGCTGCATTCTCAGTGGTATAACTGGTCCCTAGTGAGAAGATAGGCTGCAATCTCAGTGAGATCTCTGTTTCCTAGAGAATGGATAGGCTGCAATCTCAGTGACATCACTGGTTCCTAGAGAATGGGTAGGTGGCAATCTCAGTGACATCACTGGTTCCTAGAGAATGGGTAGGCTGCAATCTCAGTGACATCACTGGTTCCTAGAGAGTGGGTAGGCTGCAATCTCAGTGACTTTACTGGTTCCTAGAGAGTGGGTAGGCTGCAATCTCAGTGAGATAGCTGTTTCCTATGAATGGATAGGCTGTATTCTCAGTGATGTCACTGCTTCCTAGGGGATGGATAGGCTGCATTCTCAGTGATGTCACTGGTTCCTAGTGAATGGATAGGCTCCATTCTCAGTGATGTCACTGGTTCCTAGTGAATGGATAGGCTGCATTCTCAGTGATGTCACTGGTTCCTAGTGAATGGATAGGCTGCATTCTCAGTGATGTCACTGGTTCCTAGTGAATGGATAGGCTCCATTCTCAGTGATGTCACTGGTTCCTAGTGAATGGATAGGCTGCATTCTCAGTGATGTCACTGGTTCCTAGTGAATGGATTGGCTGCATTATCAGTGATATCACTAGTTTTTAGTGAATGGATAGGCTGCATTATCAGTGAGATAACTGGTTCCTAGTGAATGGATAGGCTGCATTCTCAGTGATAGCACTGGTCCCTAGTGAATGCATAGACTGCATTCTCAGTG
Source organism: Taudactylus pleione (assembly GCA_031769625.1). Lineage (NCBI taxonomy): Eukaryota > Metazoa > Chordata > Amphibia > Anura > Myobatrachidae > Taudactylus > Taudactylus pleione. Next base: position 2,750,732 of record JAUIMM010000376.1, on the reverse strand, counting down.
ATTTTACTGGTTCCTAGTGAATGCATAGGCTGCATTCTCAGTGGTATAACTGGTCCCTAGTGAGAAGATAGGCTGCAATCTCAGTGAGATCTCTGTTTCCTAGAGAATGGATAGGCTGCAATCTCAGTGACATCACTGGTTCCTAGAGAATGGGTAGGTGGCAATCTCAGTGACATCACTGGTTCCTAGAGAATGGGTAGGCTGCAATCTCAGTGACATCACTGGTTCCTAGAGAGTGGGTAGGCTGCAATCTCAGTGACTTTACTGGTTCCTAGAGAGTGGGTAGGCTGCAATCTCAGTGAGATAGCTGTTTCCTATGAATGGATAGGCTGTATTCTCAGTGATGTCACTGCTTCCTAGGGGATGGATAGGCTGCATTCTCAGTGATGTCACTGGTTCCTAGTGAATGGATAGGCTCCATTCTCAGTGATGTCACTGGTTCCTAGTGAATGGATAGGCTGCATTCTCAGTGATGTCACTGGTTCCTAGTGAATGGATTGGCTGCATTATCAGTGATATCACTAGTTTTTAGTGAATGGATAGGCTGCATTCTCAGTGATGTCACTGGTTCCTAGTGAATGGATAGGCTGCATTCTCAGTGATAGCACTGGTCCCTAGAGAATGGATAGGCTGCAATCTCAGTGACATCACTGGTTCCTAGAGAATGGGTAGGCGGCAATCTCAGTGACATCACTGGTTCCTAGAGAATGGGTAGGCTGCAATCTCAGTGACATCACTGGTTCCTAGAGAGTGGGTAGGCTGCAATCTCAGTGACTTTACTGGTTCCTAGAGAGTGGGTAGGCTGCAATCTCAGTGAGATAACTGTTTCCTATGAATGGATAGGCTGTATTCTCAGTGATGTCACTGCTTCCTAGGGGATGGATAGGCTGCATTCTCAGTGATGTCACTGGTTCCTAGTGAATGGATAGGCTCCATTCTCAGTGATGTCACTGGTTCCTAGTGAATGGATAGGCTGCATTCTCAGTGATGTCACTGGTTCCTAGTGAATGGATTGGCTGCATTATCAGTGATATCACTAGTTTTTAGTGAATGGATAGGCTGCATTATCAGTGAGATAACTGGTTCCTAGTGAATGGATAGGCTGCATTCTCAGTGATAGCACTGGTCCCTAGTGAATGCATAGACTGCATTCTCAGTGATTTTACTGGTTCCTAGTGAATGCATAGGCTGCATTCTCAGTGGTATAACTGGTCCCTAGTGAGAAGATAGGCTGCAATCTCAGTGAGATCTCTGTTTCCTAGAGAATGGATAGGCTGCAATCTCAGTGACATCACTGGTTCCTAGAGAATGGGTAGGTGGCAATCTCAGTGACATCACTGGTTCCTAGAGAATGGGTAGGCTGCAATCTCAGTGACATCACTGGTTCCTAGAGAGTGGGTAGGCTGCAATCTCAGTGACTTTACTGGTTCCTAGAGAGTGGGTAGGCTGCAATCTCAGTGAGATAGCTGTTTCCTATGAATGGATAGGCTGTATTCTCAGTGATGTCACTGCTTCCTAGGGGATGGATAGGCTGCATTCTCAGTGATGTCACTGGTTCCTAGTGAATGGATAGGCTCCATTCTCAGTGATGTCACTGGTTCCTAGTGAATGGATAGGCTGCATTCTCAGTGATGTCACTGGTTCCTAGTGAATGGATTGGCTGCATTATCAGTGATATCACTAGTTTTTAGTGAATGGATAGGCTGCATTCTCAGTGATGTCACTGGTTCCTAGTGAATGGATAGGCTGCATTCTCAGTGATAGCACTGGTCCCTAGTGAATGGATAGGATGCATTATCAGTGATTTTACTGGTTCCTAGTGAATGCATAGGCTGCATTCTCAGTGGTATAACTGGTCCCTAGTGAGAAGATAGGCTGCAATCTCAGTGAGATCTCTGTTTCCTAGAGAATGGATAGGCTGCAATCTCAGTGACATCACTGGTTCCTAGAGAATGGGTAGGTGGCAATCTCAGTGACATCACTGGTTCCTAGAGAATGGGTAGGCTGCAATCTCAGTGACATCACTGGTTCCTAGAGAGTGGGTAGGCTGCAATCTCAGTGACATTACTGGTTCCTAGAGAATGGGTAGGCTGCAATCTCAGTGACATCACTGGTTCCTAGAGAGTGGGTAGGCTGCAATCTCAGTGACATTACTGGTTCCTAGAGAGTGGGTAGGCTGCAATCTCAGTGACATCACTGGTTCCTAGAGAGTGGGTAGGCTCCAATCTCAGTGAATAATATTTCAGTTCACAAAACAGCTGTTTGTTATGTGGGTAAATACAAGTGCACACCTCCTAGCCCATGTCCTTATTCCTGCACTTGTTATTATTTACAATACACATTATTCAGTTATTAAAGATTTACATGTTGAAGGGACCAGACATTGCTGGCAGATTTCTTTCCTTCCAGAGATATTCTGAGTAAAGCTTTGTGGCTTGTAGAACAGAGAAGTGACAGACAGCTCAGGCGTACAATGAAACCACATGTCCTGTCATCTCTGCACGTTGGGTGATTATCCCCGGCCACATTACCAGTCCGTGCCGCCTCAGTGCTTGGCAGAATGCATCTTGTCAGAATTGCAGAGATTAATGCGAAGACGTCTAGGTACAGATTACTAAAACACTGATTAATAAATTTGAGAATTATTTCCTATAAATACCGCAAGACAGGAGCTGGAGATATCCTAATCCGATTTCACAAGAGATGGGCACTAATCCTGAATCCCAGATTATATTGTCTCCATGAGAAATAATAACAGTGTTGTTGCATTACTTGTTGCGCCAAACTGCTTCATTTCAATATATTTTAAACCAGTTGTATTAGTAAATACTTAACCCATCTTTATTTTCTCTTCCAGCAATCAACTACCAAAATTCATCCGGTGAGTTATTATTCTGTCGCTGTTTTTCTTGTCGTCAGTTCAGTGTGATGTGCCACCGTAACGTTGGGACGTTTCATTATTGCATTCAGGGAAGCAAAACATACTGTAAGAAATACTGTAGGTGGAATGAAGTTAATGCATTAAAATATTTGCAGGAACAGATTTTTTGCCAATGTTGCGGTAGTAAGGGTTTAAGATCAAACCAGTTTGGATATATCTCAACCCTCCCTATATATATGTGGGGCATCATCCTGCTGTCACCAAGATCACGGCTGTTGGAAGATGCTACGTCAATGGGGGAAGAGGATATTGGAAGAACTTCTGCACTAGTAGGTATCTCTAAAAATTCATATGTAGCCCCAAATTATTACTTATACAGTATAATGGGGTCTATTTACTAAGCAGTGTTAGGAGACAGAGTGAAAAGTGATAATAACGTGATAAAGTGCCAGCCAATCAGCTCCCAACTGTCATCTCACAGGCTGTGTTTGAAAAATTACAGTTGTGAGCTGATTGGCTGGCACCTTATCACTTTCTTATCACTTTTCGCTCTGTCTCCTAACACTGCTTAGTAAATAGACCCCAATATGTCTTATTCATGCAGGGGTGCAGCCAAAGACAATAATTATGATTACACAGAAAAGGATTGTTTGGCGCACTATAGAAGTTGTTGTGTAATTTATAACTCTTATTTCATTCATTAGAATTGTGTACTGTACCAGTGAAATATTAAAAGCAATAATTCATACTAAAGATAACATGAAATAATAAAATTTGCTAAATTTGTGAAATAAACAGATTTTAATTTCTGGTGTCGTCTCGCTCTCACTGGTATATATAATAGTACTGTAGGTAAACATTGCCTTGTATTGTGAATTATATTGCAATATTTACCTACAATATTATAGCAAATAAAAGTGAGAGTGAGACAACACCAGAAATTTCAATCTGTTTATTTCACAATTTTGAAAAATTTATTATTTCATGTTATCTTTAATATAAATTATTGCTTTTAATATTTCACTGGTACGGTACAGAATTTTAATGAATGAAATAAAGGTTATATTTTACACAACAACTTCTATAGTGCGCCAAACAAAGAGACAATCTTTGTCCTCTTTTTTTCTTTCTGTTGGAAGATGCACAAGGCATTTGAGGGGAAAGTTACGGTAATGGGGACAGAAACGCCCCAGCACTTCTCAGGTGCCGATCCTACCCCTGGGGGCTGGGTACGAACCAAAGTGTTCATGCTCATATATGGTGTGACCGCTCCCCCCCTGTCTCAGCTACCAGCAAAAGTTTGGAGGTGTAAATTTGGGTTAATATAAACCTTCTTCACCTTGGCACTCTTAAATACTATTACCAAAACGTATCTAACAAATGAAGACTTAGGGCCTGATTCAGAGCCGAACGGTCTGACCAGAGCGCTCGCTCTGAATCAGTGCCTTCCTTCATGAAAATGGAGCGGCCTCCTGGCCACTCGCATAGCTGTGGGTGACCATCGGGCTTGCGACGGAGACCCTGCGGTAGGGTCTCCCTGCCGCAAGCCCAGGAGTGATTTTGGCTCTATCAGAGCCAAAATCACTCACACTGACATCACTAGTGATGTCAGTGGGGCCGGCTTCAGATGGTAGGCGTTCCCATGGGAACGCCTCCGTCTGGCAGGCACGCCGCGGCACGCCCACCAAAGGGGGCGTGCTGTCAATCAACATCGACAGCACGCCCCCTTTGGTGCAAGACCCAAAGCGATGGAGAGCCCATCGCTCGCCAGGTTTCGGGCATGCGCACGACGGAGCTCCCTCCGTCGTGCGCATGCGCAGTGGGGCAACATCGACCCGCTTGCGAGCGTCCTGCGTTCGCGAGCGGGTCTGAATTACCCCCTTAGACCGCAAGAGTTGGCTTTAAAATGGTCAAATTTATTTTGACAACCGAATTGATTTGTTTTCATTAATCACATACTGTATAGGTTGATGTTTCAAGCTAGTATGGTGGTGGACAAAAGAACGGATGACAAACAAGACAATATAAATTCATACAAGCAAACGTTGGTGTTCAACTCTCCATAAATCAATAACACACCCGTACGGGCTTGTCTTAGTTTCCGGGAGGGTCATTCGGATTGACCATCACATAAAATGAAGAGAGCGCACCCAATAATAAAACGAAGCCATTCAAAACCACGCAGACGTTCTACAATCACCACCATAGGCAATACAACCGGAGAATAGGGCGGGAGGGAAGTAACGCCCAGAAAAAAATGGAGAACCTCCAGCTGACAGTTTGCTTATAAATAAACAGAAACCCCTTTGCCCCCTCTTTACTCTACTGGCTAATAAAACTGTCAATCAACTGGTAATAAATATCATTAAAGGGGCTACCACAAAAGTCTTAAAGGGAGTTATAGCTTGGTATCACCTAGAGGGTTGATATCCCTGGCTTGCGCTTCAATTACTGCTACCTAAAATGGCCTGATCTTGAGTTGGAGGTCAGTGGGTTTGGGGACGCATCTCGCGGATTTCGGCATACTGCGCATGTGCCTTAGAAATAAATCAGCGACTGCGCATCAGGCAATGCGCACGTGAACAGGGATCGCGAGTGCAGGCGGATTGATCGGACCACTGTTTCCGTGAAAGGGGCATTTCTGTACGGTGATCACACGGACGCACTGGAACTGTTCCGTCTAGTTTTAGTTTCATTTGAATGTTGTGGGCGCATAAACCAACTTCCGTAGCGTGCGGACGGAAATGGGACACCTGTTTTCAGACGGATCTTTTGCACCCAGCATGGAGTAAGGGGAATGTCCAGATACTAATGATGATGGTTGTAGCTGCAGACAAAAAACAGTGGGGGACGGGACGGCATTCCACATGTAGGTGCATGGATATTCGGCGTACACAGGCATTAGTAAAATCTAATATGCAGGCCGCCACGGCTGTACGCAGACTCAGCCCCCAAGTGTGGGTTCTGGACAGGGATAAAATGGAGAGGAAAATATCAGTGGAATTCTGCCGCTCCCACATGGTGATGCAACACGTTTCACTTGTGCGTAAATTGGAAAACACAATTAAAAGCTCCTGTGGGAGATGTATCAAGCCTTGGAGAGACAGACTGTGTTTTGAAAATGGAAGTTCGGAGCTGATTGGTTGGTACTTTATCTCTCGCCAAGGTTTGATACATCTCGCCCCCTGTGAGAAGGCAGCGTGGTGCAAAAAGAGAGAGAGAATGGCAGAGGGAAAAGCAGATGTGATAAGGAAGGAGAACTAGGGTGACTTTTGTTACTCTCAGAATGGGCACGTATATATAGGAATGTGAGAGCACCAGCTTAAAATAAAACTGCATTCATTTTGGAATTGCCAGGTAACCGGCATAAGCAAACATAGAATCCAGTAGTGTCTATTTGTAAATGCAAACACATTTCAAAAAGAATTTAGCCATTGCCCAGGTAACAAAGTCAATAGACCCCATACAGCAGCCCGGAATGTGTTATTGCTCATTAAACGGTATACTATGAGAGAGTGTGAGTCTTGCAAATAATAACTGAGCTAACAATGGCAAACTAACCGACCCATTGTTATCACCACCCCCCTCACTGTCCACTTATATTTCCACTTATACTACACTGACAGCACCTCTAATAGATTTCTTTCTTTCTAACCAGCTGGTGCTGGTGCTGGTGCCTCAGCTACATGGGATTACTCCGCATGATGTCCATGGGCTGCTAGGAGACCAGTCTTGTAGCTCTACTGATGCATCTTCCCTGCAGGACACAGCGCCGGGACTGATTCAGAATTGTGCAGGGAAGCGGCTGCGCACTACCGTACCGTACATCAAATATGCTAAAGCAGCAAGAGGCGTCTGGTGTAAATAGACCATACAGTACTTACCGGCTTTGTATAGATACTTTTCAGGAGCAGCCCGGAGATTTGCTGCTGCCGGCTGGTTCGGGGGGCGTGGCCGTACTGTTGATGTAATTAGGCTCCGCCCCTTTCTAAGTCTGCAAATCGTGTGTCCGTCCGGAGGGGGCGGGGCTAAACTATGCAATTTGTGTCATTTAGACCCGCCTCCTCCCTACAGACCTGCAAATTCCCCATTAAGTCTCCCCATCCTGCCTGCTTCACTAGGAAGTGGGCAGCATGTGGGAGATCTGCCTACCCGAAAAATCGTGAGCCTCCCACGACTTCCGGGAGTGTAGGCAAGTATGAGATAGAGGCCTTCTGACTGCATCGCAGATCCAACTGCTGCAGCTTCTGCTAGACCCCCGGCAAATCCTGGGGTTACTCCCATTGCCCATCGAAAGCTCCGTAGCCGAGGCCAGAAAGTCTGCTCCGTTTTCCGGGAGTGCCCAGGTCAGTGCCTGCATCTTCCGGAGCGGATTTACTGGCCTCGCAGGCAGGTAGGAAGTGGCCATTCTTAGGCTTACTCAGTTGGTCGTGATGTTGATCCGATCCCGCGTCTTGGGGCGCGGACGTCGGATCTGAGATGCTGGCAAGAGGCATCTATTGTCTTCAAACGCCTCCTGCAGCACTAGCAGATTTTGCGCAGCATCTGCGTTCGAGTGTCCAGCTATGAATCAGGCCCCGTGTCTCTGAATTGCTTTAACAAGCAGAATTTTAGAATACAAAAACAGAAAAGAAAAATCTAATTAGTTCAAGATTAATTTCACATATTTGGTGGTGAAATAAAAAAAAAAAAGTAGTTCCCATCCAGGGGCAGTTTAAGAGATGAGGGGGCCCATGTGCAGCCTCCGTGCTTGCCCACTCTCTGCCCAGCACAATAGATGCATGCGCCGGTCTCCAGGAGCATGGTGCCCGCGCTATGTTCTCGGAGACTTCTCTACTGCGCATGAACAAAGCTCCAGGACAATGGCTGCCACACCATTTTACCTGTGATTTCTGTCTACAGCATCAGCCGACACGGGGGTACTCCGGAGATGTAAGTATAATTATATGGGTGCAGGGTGTGCGGTGTGGGGCACCCCCTGGACCCAGAGGCCCATGTGCACCACACACCCTGCAACCATTATAGATACACCAATGTTCCCACTCCCTTTTGCTACACTTCCCTGTAAATAGAAACATAGAATTGAAGGGAGATAAGAACCACTTGGCCCATCTAATCTGCCCCATTTTTAAACATAATGGTTACCTCAACCCTTATTGATCCTTACTTCTTCTGAAGGATATCCTTATGTCTATCCCATGCATGTTTAAATTGCTCCACTGTCTAAGCCTCTACCACCTCTGATGGGAGGCTATTCCACTTGTCCAATACCCTTTCTGTGAAGTCATTTTTCTTCAAATTTCCCCTGAACCCACCTCCCTCCATTTTCGGAACATGTCCTCTTGTTCTAATAATTCTCTTTCTTTGAAGAATGTCTCCTTCCTTTACCTTGTTAAAACCCTTTATATATTTGAACATTTCTATCATGTCCCCCCTTTCCCTTCTCTGCTCCAAACTATACATATTAAGATCTTTTAGTCTTTCCTGGTACGTATTGTGGTGTAGACCTTGCACCATTTTAGTTGCCCTTCTTTGTACTGTCTCTAATGTATTAATGTCCTTCGGGAGATATGGCCTCCAGTACTGAACACAGTATTCGAGATGAGGACGTACCAATGACATATACAGTGGTATTATCACTTCTTTCTTTCTGCTACTGATTCCTCTCCCTATGCAACCAAGTTTCTGACTTGCCTTCCCCATTGCTTTCTTACACTGTTTGATTGCCTTTAAGTCACCTGAAATAGTCTAGATGCCTTTCATCTTCAGTAGTTTCCAGTATAGTGCCATTAATACTATATTTAGCCTTTGGATTTTTGAGACCCAAGTGCATGATCTTGCATTTTTTGGCATTAAACTGTAGTTGCCACCTTCTTGACCATTCCTCTAGTCTACCTAGATCAACAGTCATTTGTTTTACCCCTCCTGGTGTGTCTACCCTGTTGCATACCTTTGTGTCATCTGCAAAAAGGCATAGTTTCCTTTCAATACCATTTGCAATGTCACAAATAAAGATATTAAAAAGCACTGGTCCAAGTACAGATCCCTGAGGTACTCCACTGGTAACATTTCCCTCTTGAGACTGCACTCCATTCAACTATCTTTGTATCCAATCCCATGCTTTCCAGTTTATTTAAAAACCTGCAATGTGGAACAGTGTCAAAAGCCTTACTAAAGTCTAGATAAGCTATATCTATGGCCCCCCCTTTATCTATTTCCTTAGTCACCCGGTCAGAAAAGTCAATAAGGTTTGTTTGATCTCCCCCCAGTAAATCCATGCTGTTTGGGATCCTGCAAATTGCTGGATTTGAGATAATCTACGACTCTTTCTTTTAAGAGTGTTTCCATTCATTTCCCTAATACTGATGTAAGGCTCACTGGTCGGTAGTTGCTTGACTCTTCCTTGTTTACACTTTTGTGCAGTAATGTTACAAGTGGGTTCAATCTAAAAGATCCCAGATGGGTGGATTCCCAGAAATGATACTTAAACAAACAAAATGAATAGAAAAGTGTAAATTTACTATACTTAGCTACAATTGTCGATTCATTCAGTAGATACAGCAATCACATCAGCAAAATCCAGGAGCCTTTCTCTCAGCATCTAGAGACTGGATTACTTTCAAATGGGATCTCCTGGCACTTCTGCAGTCAGTGTGGTTCCAGGAATAAGGCTGCCTCCACACTGACACAGTACAGCTAATATAGCCTAGATGCTGAGGGGAAAACTCCTGAATAGGCATTTTAAAAGGTATAAAGGTCATCTTTTGCAATACACACAAGTAGATTGAGACAGTAGGGGGCACTGTTGTCTTAGAAATTGAGTACATTTATGGTGTATAGTTGAAGGTAAAACTATGTTGACACAGGCTTAAGTATATATTGTCTCATAACAATACATTTGTAATAGCTAACTAGTTAGCATTCTAAAACATATTGACATATATTGGACTGTGTCACAATTTGTATATGTTGCAAAACCGACTGAGAGCACTGAACATCCAAATGGCTTGAAAACTCCATTTTTGTTACTCCTGTTACAGACAACGTTTGCTCTTTTCCAGTCCTTTGGAATTACTCCAGTAGCTAGTGACTGGTTGAATAATTCTGTTAATGGTGTTACCAGCACCCATTTAAGCTCTTTTAGTATCCTTGAATGTATCCCATCTGGCCCCATTGATTTATTCACTTTCAGTTTTGAGAGTTCTGATAGGATCTTCTCCTCTGTAAATGTGCTTGTTCCAACCTCATTTTTCTGATTACACCTGCAACTTAACTGCTTTACCTTGCCCTCTCTTTCAGTAGTGATTACTGAACAAAAATAATTATTAAGATGATCAGCTATTACATTGTCTCCCTCAACAAGACTCCCTCTTTCTGTCTTTAGTCTTTTTATTCCACCTTTTGTTTTTCTCCTTTCGCTTATATACTTAAAAAAGTTTTGCCCCCTTTACCCACTGACTGTGTCATTTTCTCCTCAGCTTCTGCCTTTGCCTGTAGTTCCATCCTATGCACGTATCGTAATCACGGAAGTTATCAGGTGCCCACAAAGAAGGGAACAATTTGGAGTAGGCCACAAGTAGAGCCCTGTGTCAGCCTTGCTTTTTGTTTCCATCATTTGACCTTGTTTGAGCCTGTTCGAAGTTTATTTTCGATTCCATTCGATGTCCAATTAGTGCGCTTTCGACATGTGTATAATGTTCGTTGGATGGGGTATAATGTTCGTTGGATGGGGTATGTTCACATTGGCAGAATCCAGGTCTGGTTCAGAGACGGAAGCAACTCCAATGTGCCCACAGTTGAGCGATGTTTTGTTTCTGCGCATGCACGAAAAGTCCTGGAAACCCTCACTGTGCACGCGCCAACCCAAGTGTCCTCGGCCAGTTGCAAACACTTGCTATCCCTGGGCATATAAGTGTGGAGATTGGGCGTGTTATGTGAGTGTTACTGCTGCATTCTACAATCGTAAATCCGATACATCAGAGGCCATGGTTAGTTGGATGAGAGGAGAGTAGCTAGAGTAGACCCCAAGCTACCGCAAATGTTGATGGTGCGACCGATGATACATTTATGTTGAAGTGTTTACAATCTCCATCGCAATTGCACAAACCATGCAGCCTGATAGTGGCCATATCACCGCTGGTACACTCCATCGCACAGTGGGGCACAAAGGGAAGGCTGAGATTAGCATTTGCATATTCTCTCAAGCGCTATTGCCATTGCGGCCACATTACCAACCATCACTGAATAAGGCCCTTCGTTTTGTAGGACGAGTTATGAAATTAAAGAGGTAAAGGTTGTACATACAGACGTGTCCTCATACATCTAGACTCCTGGCGCGTTAAACAGCCCTTCTAATCGCGCCGTGGTGTGATTCGGTAGCGCCGAGCATCTTTCAAGCAACTTTGTACCTTCAAATGCATCTTATTCACACAGTGACGTGAATAGCTAGCACAAGCATCTTCTGCTGATTAAAATGATATGCGGCATGCCTGTGTGTGACTGCATCTGCATGCGAAATGCTACGTTACAGTGTTACAGCCGCTGACGCTGCAATCCACATGCAGATGGACACAGAACATAGGCATGCCGCATATCATTTTAATCAGCAGAAGCTGCTTGTGCTATCTATTCACATCATTGTGTGAATAGGACGCATTTGAAGGTAAAAAGTCACACCAAAGACGCTCGGCGCTACAAAGGCGCACCGAGCTCCCGCGTTATGTGTGGCGTGACTTGTAGCGTGTGGAGGATAGATGTATCCTCCACTCAGAATAAAAATGGGCGAACCTGCACGTAAAAATGTTGTCACTGCATTTTTAGATTAGTAGAAAGCCCCCATTATGCCTTAAGACAAGCATGAAAACTGGACGTGTACACGGAAAGTGATAATTAATGTCAGTAAATGTCATGAGCACTGTACCGAGCAGCTGCTGCCATTTAATAGTAAATCAGATTATTGATTCTATGACGACGTTCAGTACGTAGGGAGAGAACGCTACAGTATTCCTATTACAGAAAGAAAAATTGAATCTTAAATATTTAACAAACATCGGCCTCTCATTCTTTTTATTATTCCACACGACGGCCGCACAATATTTCACCCCCCCCCCCCCCGTGTCTCCCCTCCCCACGTATGTCATGTGTACGGAGCCGCAGTGATGAGATTATTCCGGACACAGCAATATCCGTCTCCGGCCGGCGGCTGCGGCGCTGGCATATCTGCTGGGTGGTGTAAGGGTTAAACGAGAGGGCATGAAAAACTGTGGCTTGTACGCTGACCTCTGAAATGTTTCCTGCATGACTCGTACAAACCCTCGGCTCATTAATTCCAGCGAGGACTTTGCATTTTGATTGTAAAAAGGTCGTTTTTAGCATCCTTGTTAGGGGTAAATGAAGTGGAAAGGAAAGGTCCGGCCTTATTTGTTAGCAGCTTAAGTGCTAGAACAATCATTGGAGGAGAACGGTCAGATTTGTACCCACTGCAGGTGAAAGAGGTGCAGGACGTACGCCTCTCCCCCCTCGCCTAATATAGATTGCAGATTGTGTTACTCACCTGTCACCTTATGGAAGTCATTTAGGAGAATATTAAACAGTCATCATCAGTCATTTGCATAGAAAAGCAATTTGGTTAAGGCTACGATCACCGGGCATTTGTCAGACGTCAGGTGGAATACAAATTTAGCTGCATTTGCAATGCCCCGTTTATGTGTGGGAACTACTGTACCGCGCATTTTCTATGTGCCATTACCCCTATTTTACTGCAGTGACCATGGGCGGGATGACTAAGCGTCGCATCAGTCACTTATCGGGTACATACCGGGGTTAAGTACTTAGAAACGCAATTTAAATTGCAAAGGACGGCTCTCCAGATACGCGCTGTCCTTTGCGATAGCACCCAGAAGTGTCTCTGGCGTCCTTGTGCTCATGTAGGGGGAGCTGGGAGGAGGGTGTCCCGATAAGAAGCCCATAGGCTTCTATTGGGTAACGCCATCTGAAGATGGCGTTGCCCACAGCGATGAAGCACTGGTAGAACTGCATTCTCGTGGGGTTTACCGCATTTTTCTGTTTAGTACATCCCCCCCCCCCAATGTATTGGTGGAGTAGAATCCAAATCACACAGCATACTGCAGTGAATCCACTGTTTACTTCTGGTGCCAGCATGTACAAGGTTTGCCTCATTACATACATTGGAAACAGAGCCTTATCTAGGGGTCCTGGCTCCCATGGCAAAGTGAAGGACATGACTAACTAAAACTTCTACTCAGCTGCGTCACACTACTGGGCTACAACATCATGGAGGCTCCGTAACAGACCCCAAAGCCAAGAGCTCGAAGAATAGGCAAGCCTGGGATATTGTTCAGAGGGGTGTGGATTAACATATAGACAGTAAAAAGGTAGAAAGTGTCTAGATAGACACCAGATGATAGACAGTCAAAAGGTCAACTGGGACAAAATGTCGACAGTGTCAAAAGGTCGACATGGAAATGGTCGACAAATGATGCGATGGAATCATGTCGAATTGGCTCCGCCTCCTCCTGATTGACCCGCGAATCACGGCATTTTGATGCTAGGGGGAGGGGCCTAATGACATGCCACGAGGGGGCAGGGCTTAAGAAGATGGTGCCTGCTCTCCAGTCTGTCTGGTGGGGGTTTCTGGGTACTCAGACACCCCCCTGCGTGCGCTAGTGCATGTCACCAGCCATGGGTGCAGGATGCAGTGCACCTGGGTCCAGGGGGGCCCACACCGCACAACCTGCACCCATTCACTATACTTACCTCTCAGGTGGCACCACAGATATCAGGAGCATGGCATGGACAATCTGCTCATGCACACTACAAATATCACCTGAAAAAATGGTTCCTGGAGATTGACGCATGAGACTCTGGTACAGACCCAGAGTCTACTGGGGATATAGAATGGAGACTGCACACGCCTCCTGACTGTTGGGAACTGATTGGCTTAAGCACCATTCATCATACGCACAGGGGCGCATCTATAATGGGTGCAGGCTGTGCAGGGCACACAGGCCCCTGGGTCCAGGGGGGCCCACACCGCACACACCCTCCACCCATATTTTTATTACTTACCTCTCCAGAGTCCCACATCGGCGGTATCATAACTGTAAACATTGCTTGGAAAATGGCGACTGCACAGTAGGGAAATCGGGGAGAAAATGCCTGCCGCGCCATTTCCCCATGACCTGTGCATGCGCAGTAGACTCTGGGCGCAGACTAGTGCCCAGCGTCTGCGGCGCTGCGCCCAGTGCGCTGCCGGCCGCCAGAGAGAGAGGAGGGGACGCCGGACGGAGACCGCACACGAGTCCCCTCCTTTCTTAATACGCCCCTGCATACGCAACAAGTTTTATCACTTGTTGTGAAAGATAAAACTCATTGATAAATAAGGCCCACAGACGGAGGTGCGGAGTTCTGGCGATACAACAATGTAGCTTAACTTTACTGAATGTCGAGAGAAGACCAGATGGGACAATTACAAGGAAATTCCTTGTGTAACACCGCAGGCCACGATTCCATCAGAGAAACATGCAAAATGATGTCAAATGAAATAGAATGAGGAAACACACTCAGCCAATGATAATCAGCCCTCTTACGGCCACAGGTTTTACTATTTCTGGCTATTTATTGCAGTTATTTGCTTCTTTTATGGACATCTGTACAGAGACATTTTAGAAGAATGCGTCATTCTGAGTGTATTCAAAATTAGTTTACCTAAAAGGACAGCGAATTCTCCTGGGTGACGATGAATCCTCATTGCCCAGTTGTATAAAAGTGTTTAATAATAATGCCTCAAAAATGTTTTTATTTTTTTTTAGGGGGAGGGGGCTGTAAAGTGGTAGCAATCAGTTAAATTAAGCGTACATTAGATCCATAAATCTATTATTTTGTCACATTTTATTGCCCAGTTCAAATGGAAATGTGAGTTAAGTGATAGACGATAACAACTTCGTATAATAAAGCAGCCCCATTAATAAATGAAGTGTTATCAGCCAGGGAGGTTAGTGGCACTCATCATCATTGTCACCTGTGTCTTGTCTCATAACAGGCGCATATTTCCTCCCTCTTCCATCCATCCCTCCTGTAAGACTAAATTAAATTTCCCCAAGAATATATGTGTATAGACCATAAGGAAAGTCGTATTTTACTCTAAAAATGCAGATGTGGGTCCAGCTCTGCCTGAGGTCCTAAGTGTCCTAGGGTATCAGATTAATGATCGACAGTGTCTAGATAGACACTCAATAAATCAACACCAGATTGTCGACAGACAACAGGTCGACAGGGGCAAAAGGTCAACACACTCATGGTTGACACAAAAATGGTCGACACATGTTTTTCCAACAAGGTTAGGGTTAGGCACTTGCCGGTGGGTCAGGGTTAGGCTGCAGAATGGACCGATAGCTTAGGCACCAGTGGGAGGATTAGGGTTAGGTTTAGGCACCAGGGGGAGGGTTAGGGTTAGGCACTAGAGGGAGGGTTAGGTTTAGGCACTTGGTGGAGGGTTAATATTAGGCACCAGCTGTAGGGTTAGGCACTAGAGGGAGGGTTACAGTAAGTTTAGGCACTTGGAGGAGGGTTAGGCACCAGGGGCAGGGTTAGGGTTATGCACTAGAGTGATGGGTTACAGTAAGTTTAGGCACTTGGAGGAGGGTTAGGCACCAGGGTTAGGCACTAGAGGGAGAGTTACAGTAGGTTGGTGGAGGATTAGGCACCAGGGGGAGGGTTAGGCACTAGAGGGAAGGTTAGGTTTAGGCACCAGGGGGAGGGTTAGGGTTAGGCACTAGAGGGAGGGTTAGGTTTAGGCACCAGGGGGAGGGTTAGGGTTAGGCACTAGAGGGAGGGTTAGGGATAGGCACCAGGGGGAGGGTTATGGTTAGGCACTAGAGGGAGGGTTAGGTTTAGGCACTTCGTGGAGGGTTAGGTACCAGTGGGAGGGTTAGGCACTTGGTGGAGGGTTAAGGTTAGGCACCAGGTGTAGGGTTAGGGTTAGGCACTAGAGGGAGGGTTACAGTAGGCTTAGGCACTTGGTGGAGGGTTAGGCACCAGGGGGAGGGTTAGGCACTAGAGGGAGGGTTAGGGTTAGGCACTTGGTGGAGGGTTAAGGTTAGGCACCAGGGGGAGGGTTATTGTGAAGATTAGGCTTAAATTACTAAAAAACACAACAACCATTTTTGTGGCGTCCATATGTGTGTCAACCATTTGTACATGTCGACTATTTGCACTGTTGACTATATATGTGTCGACCATTTGTCCCGGTTGACCTAAAATCTGTTTACCATCTGTTGCCGATCTATTGAGTATCTATCTAGACACTGTCGAACTTTTATACCACACCCGTGTCCTAGAGTTAGGAAACCTTAGAGCTAAAGAGATGTTGTTGTGTTGCTGGAAACCATAAAACAATTACATTATTTCGGTAGGGAGGTGTTGGAGAATAAACGTACAATAACAGGGCCTCCTTTATGTTCCTGTATAGATAGCACTTGCCGATTTGACGATGAGAAGCTATGTGGATTTGTCCAGGACAAAGATGACAACTTCGATTGGATTCGCCAGAACGTGTTTACCCAAAACTTCAAGAGAACGGTGAACACCGGGCCTGAAATGGATCACGCTGGGAATCCAAAGGGTAATTCTTCCACAGAGGTTTCTGAACCACCAAAAAAACTTGGGCAAATTATAAGGATATTACAAGTCACAGGAGAGCTGCAGACTCACGTAGCTCAAAGCTGGTTTCCCTCTGCCTTACAGCACAAAGATGGTATTCCGTAGAATAGGGGAGATGTATCAAGCTTTCTAAAACGGACAAATGGAGGTGTTGCCCATAGCAACCAGTTTATCATTTACCAAGCACATTCAATAAAATGATAGGTACTGTAGAAGCTGATTGGTTCCTATGGGCAATTTCTCCACCTGTCCTCTTTAGAAGGTTTGATATAACTCCCCCCAATGTTCCTAAAATGTACCACACCTATCACACCAGTACTGTGGACCTTATTCAGAGTCGGTCGCAAGCGCCGATGCGCTCGTAACCAACTCGATGGTTAGTCCTGCGCATGCACAGCGGCCGCACTGCGCGTGCGCAAGCCCCGGAGCGACAGATAAACTCTGTCGCTCCGGAGCTCGCTACCAAAGGGGCGGCTGTCGATGTTGATCGACAGCTTGCCCCGTTTGGTGGGCGAACCGTGGGGGTGGTTTCCAAAACGGAGGCGTTCCTTAAGGAACGCCTTCCGTTTTGTGGGCAGCCGCACTGACATCATCAGTGATGTCAGTGGGTAGCTTCCTGCTCCATCAGAGCAGGAAGCTCCCTGGGGCTTACGAGTGCCCAGACCCAACCTTAGGGTCTGGTCGTAAGCCCCGATGGTCGCGATGGTGATCAACCTGGTCGGTTGTTAAGCTGTGGGTGGTAACCAACAGCTTAACGATCGACAAGGAGGCGGCCGTTCAGGATGCAAGCGGCCGCCCTGATTGTGTGCGACCGCTTGCATCTAACAACTGCCTCTGAATGAGGTCCTGTGTCTCTGGAGCTAGGAATGCTAATGGTCCAGAAAGCTGTGTTGGGAGGATGTGTTCTCGGTAGTGATGATCTCATCATACCGATCCCCTAGAATGTGTTGTTATTACGCTGATTGAGCTCATTGTGGGGGAGATGCCTTGGAGAGAGCTAAAGTACCAACCAATCAGCTCCTAACTGTCGGTTTTCAAACTCTAGCCTGTAACATGACAGTTAAGAGCTGATTGGGCGGTACTTTATCTCTCTCCACTGTATCTCTCTCCAAGACTTAGTGCACCTACCCCTGTGTCAGTTAAGGTTAGTGGGCAGCAGTCTTGGGCAGCAAGTTTACAGGGTCAGCAAAATGAAGAGACTACCTTTTTAAAATGCTGTTTTTCTTGATATAAATGTATAAATTAGTGGCAATTAAATTGGTGGTGGAACCCATAATGCTTAAAAAAAAATCCTTTTTAATTTTAAGTGCTCACGGCTCATGTTTCTGTATGGGGTGAGAATGGCTCCAAACCCCCCAAGTTAGCGGCAAATCGCACGCCCGGTCACCTCCCAAGGTTACACCTTAATTCAGTTTGTTTTTATTTTACTGTAGTGTGTTGTCCTCTTTTATTGTGTTAAGATGATTGAGTTATTATATACACAATAGTAATAATATCTAGTCATAGCTGGGGCTTGTAAGAATCTAGAAAGTATAGGCTAGAAATTACTATCAGGTAAGTCCCAAGTCTAATATTAATACAGTTTATTAAGGAAGTGAAGAGAGTTATAGTAATAGGAGCCCGTCCCTGCCATGTGTAACAGTATAGTGATGATGTTAGCGATCAGTTTACTTTCAGTCGCATGCGGCCTCCGCACTAATGTACACGTACGGTCTGCTGACCGCACCTGCGCACGTGGAGAGTGCCGTGCCTTTTGTGAAGTGTAGCCTATAGCACGTTGGCTACCGGAGCTTGGTAAATTCAGCCAGAAAGCAGAACCCCTAGGTTTCTATGGGGTCTGCTTTTGTGGTCAAATCCAGGGGACCGCAACATATATGCTCTGTAGATACAATTGGGGAATACTAATTATTTACGGGTAACCACCGAAAAGGAGAGTTTGAGGGGGATATCCCCCTCAAATAAATAGGCACCTATAGAGAAGTGATAATTAAACAGGCACGTATAGAGAAGTGCTGCGCAGAAGGTAAATGGGACTGTCCAAGATGAGCCCTGAGCTTCCAGATGGACTGTACGGTAAGTCTATGTGTATTTCAGTCCTTCATATCAGTCTCTGCGCCAGTGGAGCTTACCCTCTATATTCCCCATCACATGGACACATACACATACACAGTAGGGTTACATTTGTTTGTCAGAAGACAATTAACCAAACAGTGTTTTTTTTGCCGTGCGGGTGGAAACCGGAGGTGACCCACTTAAGCATGGGGAGAAACATACAAACTTCACACAGATGGGCCATGCCTAGAGCCTGAACTCATGACCTCAGTGCTGTGAGACAGCAATGCAAACCACTGTCCCATCTGTGCTATCTGCTACGCCGTCTGTTTATAGAATGCATTAGATAAACGATAGCTGGAAGCTGATTGGTTGCTATGTCCAACCTCGCCACGTGTCCTTTTTAGAAGGTTTGATACCTCTCCCCCATGATATGTACATTACATAGACTGAACAAGACTATGGGGAAGATGTATCAAAGCTTGGAGAGAGTTAAAGTACAAACCAATCAGCTTCTGTCATTTTTCAAACACAGCATGTAAAGTGCCTGTTAGGAGCTGATTGGTTGGTACTTTATCTCTCTCCATTTTATCTCTCTCCAAAGCTTGATACATCTCCCCCTAATACTTTCCATTTAGGACAGTAGAGAATCATGTCAGTTTCATAAAAAATCTCCCATCTACTGAGCACCTTGCCCAATGTTACTGTGCATAAGGTGTTGGCACAGAAAAGACAGGCCAGTCCTATCCTTCCATGTCTACTAGAAGACAGATGACTGAGTTTGTTTGCTGGGAAATAGCTGCCTTTGTAGATACCGCAATCATGTCCGTTCTCTCCAGCGCGGAAGACGGTCACAATGATCTTTAAATGACACCACAGGTGGGGAGGCTGAACGCCATCTGTAAACCATCGCGAGCCAAGCGTCTGCTCATCTCAGAAAGATGGTGAAGGGTAGACTGACACACCACATAGCGATAACTAGATCGTGCTACAAACATTTTAGTCATTTTACCTGAAACAGTGTTTTAGTTACTTTTCTCTAAGGGAGAGATTTATCAAAGCCTGGAGAGAGATTAGGTGTAGGGAGATAAAGTACCAGCCAATCAGCTCCTAACGGTCATGCTGTGTTTTAAAATAACAGTTAGGAGCAGATTGGTTGGGACATTATCTCTCTCCAAGATTTGATACATCTCCCCCTTTAAGAGTAGGAGTATATTCCAGCTGTCTTTGACAATTGATTTCCTTTTGATGTGGTCATGTTACACTACCTACATCTATTGATTCATTAGGATCTTTCCTCCTCAGTGACATCATTGTTTCCTAGTGAATTGATAGGCTGAATTATTCTTATAAGAAACAGACTCACTTTCTAATTGGTCGACATACATCCATTGCCCTTTGGCCTGGGTGACATAGACAGGTCTATTTAATAAGCCTTGGATGGAGATACAGTGGACGTGGAGATAAATTACAAGCCAATCAGCTCTTAACTGTCATTTTTCAAACACAGCCTGTGACATGACAGGAACTGATTGGCTGGTACTTTATCTCCACATACTTTATATCCATCCAAGGCTTAGTAAATAGACCCCATAGACACGTAAGTGTGATCAAGAGACAAGTCAAATAATGGTCAGCGTCCGACTGCATTTATACCCATTAATAATCCAGTCGCTGACTGATTGACTGACTCAGACATAGTGCCGTATTCAGTTACAGCGGATCCGCGATACTTTTCTGCCTCCCAGACTTTTCGCCTACATCGCGTCTTTTGTAGGCGGAAAAGTATCGTGGCCGTGTGCGATAAACTCCGTATTCAATATGGAAGTACGAGAAAACGGGACCCGGCGAAACTTGAACAGGCGGAAAGTACTGTCAGATTTGGGGAAATCAGCCTGACGCCCCCAAAAGATGCTCTGACATGGGGGTTCCCTATGGTACCCCCCGATTTGGCTCGCTGAAGGTATTTGGTGTTTTTAAACGGGCTCAATAGCTGCTAAATAGCGTTTTTGTATAAGTGGTGCAGAATAGTATTCAGGAGGTTTTTTTGCAGAAAATAAGTTATCCCAACAAATTTGGGGTACTTGAAAATGGGGGTCAGCATATTTAAAAGTTGCTAAAGTTAAGTTGAAAAAAAAACATGAAAAATCCACCTGCCGCAAGCCCCTGCAATGAAAACAACACATGGGGCATACTTGGGGACCCCCCAGAGTCAAGTTCGCTAGTTTTTAACTTTGTCCCCCAACTTTTTTTTTTTCGCCCCCAAATTCAAAGTGATTTTTTGGGGTGTCCTTAAGTGTTTTTTTATTTTATTTGATACAGTGTACCTTTGGGGGACTGTCTTAAGGCTGCATGGGGGGTTCCCGCAACGCTGCACCGCAAAACCCCAATTCTGCACTTTTTTCCGCCTGCTATTCATAGGCAAAACTTTTACACCTATTACATTGTATTCACTTTCCGCCTAGGCGGAAAGTCTTTCAAATTGAATACGGAGTAAAACCCAAACAGGCGAAAATGATGTCATCCGCGAAAAGTTTTCACCAAAAACACGCGAAAACGGCTTTTCGCTTCAAATTGAATATGGTCCTGTGCCCTAATTTGAAGAAACTGCCTGGTGACATTGCTGTGCATGCACTGGGCTCTTGGAAGCTGACATGTTATTTATTTGGGTTACTGCCTGTATGTCGCTTAGTGACTTTCTATGCATTGAAGCTTGTGTGAGGTCATTGTAATGAATAATGATTTTATTCATTGTTATATATCTCAGGTTTCTACATGTTCATTGAGGCATCCAAACCACGCCGGCTGGGTGACAAGGCGAGGCTCATCAGTCCCATGTACAATATAACAACCAAGTTTCCGTCCCGCAAAGTATCGTACTGCGTCTCCTTCTACTATCATATGTACGGGAGGCATATAGGTGAGTGCAGCTCTTGTATGTGCAGTAAGCGTCTGTCACCTATAGGAGGCAGTCTGTCCTAACTGCTGGCTTCTCCATGCTGCTGGGCATTCATTATACAAAGTAGGGAACCTTCCCTTAAACTCGTAACTACCTCAGTCCCTATAGCAGTAGATTGAACCAGGCTCATGACTTTTCCCATTAAGTGAATTAGGATCAGAGGGCGTGATTCAGAGGTGAGCGCATGTTTTAAATCTGAGCGTGCGTCCCGATGGTTACCGCTAGGGGGGAGCAGAACGGAATTGCTGGAGACCCATGCAGTTCCAAAAGGCGGTCCCTGAGGGATCAGCGAGCATGTAGGGGTGTGCCGATGTAAGGGTCTGCGTCGCAGGATGCAGTTGTGTTGGTACTGGCGGCTATGTACCGTCGGACATTCTGCACAACCACAGGGTTGCTCTAATGTTTGATGGCTCTGCCAATGTCCGCTCGATGGTGCCACTATTTGCGCACCGCAGATGGTCAGTGTCTCCGTAGACAGCCCATCAGCTGGCGCATTAGCAGAAATTCGCAGTAGCGGCTGCAAAACTCATTAGCGTCCCCCTCTGAAACAGGCCCAGAGTTCTAAACCATGAGCTATTGTATGATATTAACCTTTGACTCTTAATATTACTTCTTAAGGATCAGTATGAAAACCACCCATAATCAATACGTTATAAAAATATGTTTTAAACTTTGTAAATTCGGAATCTCAATGTGACGACTTTCTGCATCTGCAGAATTTTTCCATTAAGATTTGTTATACAATTTAGATTCATGGATATTTGACAGCCGTAAAATGTATCCTCGGATTTGCCATCACGTCCTTCTACAGGGTGCTCAGTAATACAGCTTCCGGGATTTCACCTCACTATGTCATCGCAATGTCCTAAAGGCTGACCGCAATCTCATTCTGCTGTTGGTTTTCATTTGGTCTATGCGGTGAAATCAGTTCTTCAATTTGATTAAACCCTGCATGTGTGTTTTTTGAGAGTACTCATCTCGTCTAAATATTATCCCGAGTTCTAGGGACATTGTAATGTCCTTACACCGAAGAGAGTTGTCTCCAACCCCCGAGATCATTAAAAAAAAGATCATCCCTGATGGGATGCGGTCATAATACCGACAGTCTGGACCCCGGCGCTGGAATCCCGACACCTGTCAATCCCGGCACCAGCATCCCGATGGTGAGTACTGGGGTTAAGGGGAGGGTTAGGATTAAAGGTTAGGGTTAGGCACTAGGGGGAGGGTTAGGCAATAATGGGGAGGGTTAGGTTTAAGGTGCAGGGGGGCGGTTAAGGATAGGCACTGGGGGGAGGGGGCAGGTTTAGGCATCGGGGAGGGAGGGGTAAGGAGAGGGTGAGGGTTAGGACACTGACCAACAGGTGTCGGTATCCTAACCCTTATGGGATGCCTGCGTTCGGATTCTGAACATTGGCATCCCATGCCCAACCCTCTCTAATTCGTGATCTTATAGCCAGCTGGTCACTGACCTCAAACATCTTCATCTGCCCCCCTCAAGGTAGGTGGAGGTAGAAGCCCTCATAAATTGGAGCCAAGTAGCCCCCATGACCATGCCTCTGATATGGGACTAACATTCACCATCAAACAGGAAACAATGTGTTCTTCTTCTTGTGATGTGATCATTTGGATATGTCATTGCTGATCACTGGCAGTTTACACTGATGTGCTTTTACTTTCAACGCCAAATCTGACACTTTATTGTAGTCATTTGTATTGTGAGGAAATTTGCAGTGAATGTTAATATTTTTAAGAATAATATTTTCATTGTGTAATATGTGTGCTACGGTGCTTCTGGATATCCACCACTGCAGAGTTCAGTTTCTCATTTGCATTTTGACATATTCACTAAAAGCTGCTATAGATATTGATTCCAATTAATTTTACACTGGTTCTCCTGCGTTGGTAATCATCATTATATTCCTGTGGTCCTAAAATCAGAATTTATATTCTGAGTGAATGAAATATGTAATTATATAACATGGAGAAATCAGACAGTTATGAATGTGACAGTGAGACAGAGAGCCAAGGGGCAAGATTTAGGCCCTGGATGTATATTATGGGAAATTGTGATCACACTGTCTCTGCTGTAACAGCAACTAAAAGAAAGCCTGTGATGGGTTTACAATGTAGGCTGCTTCCTACTGGTTACTAAAACAGCAATACAAAGGGAGGTGAAATACTGGCCGCTATGTGGACATGGGGCCTTTGCAAAATGTGACCCTGTAGGGGGTTATGCATAGTTGAAAGCAAGCCTTTGGAGAGAGTATCTTGCATGTCTTCATTCAGCACATTGCCCCGAGAACCAAGCACACTCAGCTTCACCAGCCGAATGCATCTCCACTAAAGGGCCGGATTCAATTAGATGCAAAAAGTCGTGACCGACGTAAAGCATTCGCCGAAATGATGTTTTATACCACATTCCCGCGTATCGCCCTATTCAATTCCAGGATGCTTTTGCATGTGCGGAAAAGTGCATAGGCAAAAACAGGCGAAAAAATTTCTCCACCAAGAGGCAGGAGAAAAGTTGTGCAAAATCCCTATTTTTGACCAAAAATGTGGGTGATTTGGTTCAGAACCCTTTGTACACCCCCCACTTCCCAATGAATAATTATGCAAAAAAAAAAAAAAAATATATATATATATATATATATATATATATATATCTTAATTCCCCCTAAAAAAAGGCATGTCATTTTTGGGTTGAAAATGTTACAAGTGAGTATAAAGTACTGGGTCTTGTATGTTGGGGTGCTGTATGGATGGGACGGGCATTTTAGGATTGAGGCAGGCAGGAGCAGGTTTTTTTGGGTTTTTTAAAAGGCATTTTAGAGATCCAAATATATACTAGTACCCATTTACATGTACCCCCAATTTACCTAGAGCAATTATTTTTCACAAAAGAAAATGCTTTAGAACATTTTCCCACACTTATGCAAATATTCATATAATAACACTTTGACTGAATTTAAGAACCCTAAATATTTTTATTAGGGCTATTTATACACTTCTATATTGATTTCCAGGGTCAGTTTGGCTTTTTAAGGGGTACAGACTGATTTCCTCCAAATAAGCTGTCCTTTTCACTAGTTTCGCCATTCGCTGCATTCGCACATATGCGTTTTCACCTGTTTTGGAATTGAATAGGGCGAAAAGCGGGAGCGCGCATTGTGAAAGTACGCAAAAACTTCACGAGCAAACAGGCAAATGAGGCGTAAAGATTGCATCTGCGAATGCTTTTCGCCAGCCGCAACCTTTCGCCTCTAATTTAATTCGGCCCTTACAGCTATGGCCAAAGGTTTTGAGAATGACACAAGTATTGGTTTTCATAAAGTCTGCTGCTTCAGTGTTTTTAGACCTTTTTGTCAGATGTTACTATGGTATACTGAAGTAAACTTACAAGCATTTCTTAAGTGTCTTGGGGGTCTATTTACTAAGCAGTGTTAGGAGACAAAGTGAAAGGAGATGAGGTACCAGCCAATCGCCTCCCAACTGTCATTTTTCAAACACAGCCTGTGACATGGCAGTTAGGAGCTGATTGGCTGGTACCTCATCTCATTTCACTTTGTCTTCTAACACTGCTTAGTAAATAGACCCTAAAGGCTTTTATTGACAATTACATTAAGTTTATGCAAGGAGTCAATATTTGCAGTGTTGACCCTTCTTTTTCAAGACCTCTGCAATTCGCCCTGGCATGCTGTCAATCAACTTCTGGGCCACATACTGACTGATGGCCGCCCATTCTTGTCTAATCAATGCTTGGAGTTTGTCAGAATTTGTGGATTTTTGTTTGTCCACCCGTCTTTTGAGGATTGACCACAAGTTCTCAATGGGATTAAGGTCTGGGGAGTTTCCTGGCCATGGACTCAAAATTTAGATGGTTTGTTCCCCGAGCCACTTAAATCACTTTTGCCTTATGGCAAGGTGCTCCATCATGCTGGAAAAGGCATTGTTCATCACCAAACTGTTCTTGGATGGTAGGGAGAAGTTGCTCTTAGGATGTTTTGGTACCATTCTTTATTCATGGCTGTGTTCTTAGGCAAAATTGTGAGTGAGCCCACTCCCTTGGCTGAGAAGCAACCCCACACATGAATGGTCTCAGGATGCTTTACTGTTGGCATGACATAGGACTGATGGTAGCGCTCACCTTTCCTTCTCCTGACAAGCTTTTTTTCAGATGCTCCAAACAATCTGAAAGAGGATTCATCAGAGAAAATAACTTTACCCCAGTCCTCAGCAGTCCAATCCCTGTATCTTTTGCAGAATATCAATCTGTCCCTGATGTTTTTCCTGGAGAGAAGTGGCTTCTTTGCTGCCCTTCTTGACATCAAGCCATCCTCTAAAAGTCTTTGCCTCACTGTGCGTGAAGATGCACTCACACTTGCTTGCTTCCATTGCTGAGCAAGCACTGCATCGGTGGTGCCCCGATCCCGCAGCTGAATCAACTTTTGGAGACGGTCCTGGCGCTTGCTGGACATTCTTGAGCGCCCTGAAGCCTTCTTCACAACTATTGAACCTCTCTCCTTGAAGTTCTTGATGATCCGATAAATGGTTGATTTTGGTGCAATCTTACTAGCAGCTAACCATGGTTAACAGAGAAAGTTCAATGATTTCAAGCTCCACCCTCCTTACAAAAGCTTCTAGTCTGTTATTCTAACTCAATCCGCTTGACAAAGTGATCTCCAGCCTTGTCCTCGTCAACAGTCACCTGTGTTAACTAGAGAATCACTGACATGATGTCAGCTGGTGCTTTTGTGGCAGGGCTGAAATGTAGTGGTAATGTTGTTTTTGGGATTAAGGGCCTGATTCAGAGCTGGACGCTATTTGCGCTCACTCGTTCAGAAAAAGGGGCCGGATATTTAAATAGAGCGCTCGCTCTTTGCGGTCTGTTGACGCCTCTATGTCTGAACGAGCGAATGAAACATGCGCTCGCTATTTTTTTTTAAAAACGCCCCCTGGCCGCTCGCATCATACGTCATTTCCGCTATTTATTAGATTAATCGAGTACATCGAAAGGCGTCTGAACTGCTCGCAGTGCTTGTGGTAGCATTTTCCTACCGCAATCATGCGAGCAGTTCAGGCTAAAAGACAACCAAGTGACGTGGTCGATGACGCTGCTTTGTTAATTATGCACACCCTTAGAACGCCCGTTTTGACCGTTTGGCACGCCTGCGTTCGGATCTCCACTCCCCGTTTTCCCCGTTTTCAAGCACCTTCCCCTGTTACCACTCACAAACGCCTCATCCTGTCACTCAAATTAGCAGGCATTCGCTATTTTGCGAGCACACAATTTCCGACTGCAATGACTGGTTCGCGCATGCGTATTACAACCCATACGCATGCGCAGTTGTGCGAACATCGCTCGGAGCGAACGAGCGGCCACTTACGAGCGGCTCTGAATCAGGCCCTAAGTTCATTGTCATGGCAAATAGGGACTTTGCAATTACAGTAATTGCAATTCATCAGATCACTTTTCATGGCATTCTGGAGTAAATGCAAATTGCCATCATAAAAACTGAAGCAGCAGACTTTGTGAAAACCAATACTTGTGTCATTCTCAAAACTTTTGGTCATGGCTGTAGACTGAAAGGGTGTAACTGGGCTGTTCTCACATAGATTCAGTGAGCAATTATGGCCAACTTGTGTTCGAGCTGCATCAGCCCCAATGTTGGCAGGTTTGCTCTTAAGACATGCCCTAAGTGAAATGGATTCTGTTGAAAGGTTTGTTCTGCAGGCATGTGTCCCAGATTATATAGTTCCTGTTGGTAGATTTGCCATCCTAATATGCATCAATGGTTAATTGGGTTATGTTGAAAAGTTTGCTATACAAATATATGTACTGGGTGAAACGCGTTGTGCTAGTAGGCTGGCAACCATTGAAGTAACCTGGGTGAAGTACAGTAGGTGCTGTCAGAATTTTTGCTCTCTAGACTTGTTCAGGGGAAATGGTTCCTGTTGGAAGGATGGCTATTCAGATTTGTGTAAAATGGGTCCTAATGAGAAGTTTGTGATCCAGTGAAATTGTTGCTGTGTGAAGGTTTATTACCTTAACATGTGTCTGTCGTGAATGACTCTTTTGGGAGGTTTACTATTCAGTTATGTGTCTTGTGTGAAATGGGTTCTGTTGGCCGGTGTCCTCTCCAGTCTGCCCTGGCCTCTGACTGAATACAGATAGGGAGGTATACTAAGCCTGGGGGAGATATACTAAGCCCGGGAGAGAGGCTCTCTCCAAGGCTGAGTACATCTCCCCCTTTGTATGCTGTCTCTCTATTCAACATAAGTGTGTCAGGTGAAGTGGTTCCTCTTGTGAGGTTTGCTCTTTGGATGTATGCCCTGGGTGAAATGGTTCCTGTATGGTATGGAGATGAGACTTTCCAGTACATGACTGGGGAACTGATAAAATATTCAATTTGCTCATTTTTCCTGTGTGTGTTTTTTGCTTTTCTGCTTTTGTTGTTCCTAAACAATTCTATGCTCTATAATGACGGTTCCTAGGGAATAAATATTCACAACAAACTGTTTTCATGGATGATTAAAGATATTAGCATTTAATCATCTGGGCAGCTGCTAAGTGCTTTGCATACTTAACAGTTATACGACTAATTGTATTATTGTGAGTGGCTGTGTGAGCTGGAATATATAAAATGAATACTGTACCTTATAGGGAACTAGGCTGGTGCTTAACCCTTACCCTCCCCTCATCATAATTAGCCATAACTATATCTTTCTGGTAAAAAAAAAAATACCCCAAACAGTTTAACTATGTGTCTGCGACAAGAAGGAGACAGCGGATTGGGGACCCCCCTGCTAGAGTAAAAACCAGCCCCAAGCTACCTGGTCTGGGGCTGCTACTCTTATTGTGAAATGGCTACAAAAATAGCCCATTCCCAAAGGGGCTATCAGATTGTGTGTGGGGTGGGGGTAATTTACCAGATTGAGCTTTGCATACATTCATCTCTGCCTCAGAGCCTTTGCTTCAGTCATTTACCTAAACCTTTAGCCATAAGACGAGTCAATTATTTTTGCTGTGAGATACCAGGTCAAACCTTTCTCCTCTGACCCACCCTGACCTATCACGTTAGTTACAGATACAGAGTAAAAAAAAAAAAATGTTTTTGTTTTTTTTAGTGATATGATTTCCCTGCAGCAGATCCATGGCTCTGGTCATTTTTTGATGGCTCCTTTTCTCTAGAGAACGTGGGTCTTCTGTGCATGAGTGACAGGTTTCCACCTATTACTGTAATTTCCTGTCCTTTCACTTTCTCATGGGGGGAAAACAGATTTCGTGTGTGCCCACTGAGATGCAATATTATCTCTCAGGCAGACCAACATGGGCATGTTTATAATGGGTACTAGGTGTGCTGTGCACACAGCCCCTGGGTCTAGGGGGGGCTCACAACGCAAACCCTCCACCCATAGCATCAGGGGCGTTTTAAGAGAGTGGGCACGTGTGCAGCCTCCGTTTGGGCCCCCTCCTCTCTGTCAGCAGCTCACCTCAGCACACTAACGCTGTAGATTCAGGCTTCCTGCGAGAATCTACTGCGCATGCGCCGAGTCTCCGGGAAAATGGCACCCGCACCTACTTTCCCAGGGACATCTTTTCTGCGCATCCGCAGATCACTGGGAAAATGGCCGCTGCTGCGGAGCAGCACTTCGGGATCGACGGCGAGGTAAGTATAATTAACTATGGGTGCAGGGTGTGCGGTGTGGGCAGGGGCAGATTGGGAAATGAAAGTGGCCCTGGAAAAAAACGTGAAAAAAAGGCGCGCGCCGAAAAAGTGGGTGTGGCCTTGTGGAAAGGGGTGTGGCCTAATGCGAAACACCATACCTGCAAGCCACTCCCCCTGTTTCAGTCATAGTCATACTGGGGGCATGCCTACCGCTCCAGGAGCTGATAGCCATGCCCACAGTCCCTCTCTCCAGTGAATAAGCACAGCGAGCATGTGAATGAGCATTTTCTTACCTATATGATTACTCTGCAACGGGGAATCTCTGAAGAAATTGATCCTCCCTGGACAGGCAGTGTCTTGAGTTGGTATTTGCTATTCACGCACGAGATCCCATGGTCTGGAAGCCGCCTGTATGTGTCCCAATAAAACCAATGTCATTATCATGCAACAGAGGTTCAACCAGATAATAAATGTGGGTTTCCCATATCAAACAATTTTATATTAATAAAATATATTTGCTCCTTTGGTACCATTTGCATCAGTAATATGGTTTCATTAGAATTGTTATCTTACTGAAGATGACTGTGCCCCAGTGTTTCTTCTAATAGTATCAGCGTTCCTACCGTCCTATATGTGTGTCTCCGGCACCACCGTCTTGGTGTGTCTCCAACCTATCCCCTCTCGTGTGTTTCTTCAGCGCTATCTCCCTGCGCCTCTCCAGTGCCACCCCCAATTCTCTCCGGCACCATCCACCCACAGTGCCATCCTCCTGCGTCTCCCGAGCGTCATCCTCCTGCGTCTCCTCAGTGGCGTCCTCCTGCCCTAGCACAGAATAGCCCTTCTTTCTCACACACAGATCATCTCCCCTTAGCACAGAATACCCCCCTCCCCACAGACAGATCAACCCCCCCGTCCCCACAGACAGATCATCATTTCCCCCACCCTTAGTATAGCAGACCCCCCCTCCCCCAGACAGATCATCTCCCCCACCCCTAATATAGCAGACCCCCATCCCCATACAGATCATCATCTCCCCCGCCCTTAGTATAGCAGACCCCCCTCCCCAGACAGATCATCTCCCCCACCCCTAGTGTAGCAGACCCCCATCCCCAGACAGATCATCATCTCCCCCGCCCTTAGTATAGCAGACCCCCCGTCCCCCAGACAGATCATCTTCCCCACCCCTAAGGTAGCAGACCCCCATCCCCAGACAGATCATCATCTCTCCAGCCCTTAGTATAGTAGACCCCCCCTCCCCCAGACAGATCATCATCTCCCCCACCCCTAGTATAGCAGACCCCCTTCTCACAGACAGATCATCTCCCCCGCCCTTAGTATAGCAGACCCCCCCCTTCCCCAGATAGATCATCATCTCCCCCACCCCTAGGATAGCAGACCCCCCTTCCCAGACAGATCATCTCCCCCACCCCTAGTATAGCAGACCCCCCTTCCCAGACAGATCATCTCCCCCGCCCTTAGTATAGCAGACCTCCCCTCCCCCAGACAGATCATCATCTCCCCCACCCATAGTATAGCAGAGCACCCCCTCCCCACAGACAGATCATCTCCCCCGCCCCTAATATAGCAGACCCCCCCTCCCCCAGACAGATCATCTCCCCCGCCCCTAATATATCAGACCCCCCTCCCCCACAGACAGATCATCATCTCTCCAGCACCACCCCTAGTATATCAGACCCCCCCTCCCCCAACAGACAGATCACCACCCCCTAGACTGCAGCCAGACCCGATTGTCTCCTCTCCACTCTGCCCCCTCCCCAGGCTGTGATATGAAACTTAAACATGACACTTCACAGCCTGGGGAGGGGAGAGTGGAGAGGATGTGATCAGGCTGAAAGACTGCTCTGACCGGCCGGCGGCCCCCCATCCCCGCCGCAACTTACCCTCACCGCGGCCACGCTGTCACCCGCGGTCCAGCGCCACTTCACCTCACTCCGACTGTACGCTGGGTGGAGCCTTGATAGGATGCTGGCCGCTGGCCTCTCTTCTCGCGAGAGAGGCTAAGGCACGGCCAGGCAGTACTGATAGGCAGCCAGGCTGCTTGTGTAAAACACACAGGAGCCGGCTGGGTGACGCGAATCGGGGGGCGGGGCCTCAAATAACAAGCGGCCCCACAACCAATCGGCCCACCGGGATTTTCCCCGCAAAAAGTAATGCCCAATCCGCCCCTGGGTGTGGGCCCCCCTAGACCCAGGAGCCCGTGTGCACCGCATACCTTGCACCCGTTATAAAGACGCCTATGCACAGCATATACTTACCTTTCTGCTGCATCTTCCTGGAGATTTGCACATGCGCAGCAGCATATGCCGCGAGCCGACAAGCCACAGGCCCCCTCCTCTTTGAAACTGCCCCTGCATAACTTGGGTAATTGTATTGCTACATATAGCTCACTGCCAGTACTGAGGGAACTAGGGAATAAACCCTGTCATTAGGGTGTCAGGCCCTGATTCAGAGCCAGACGCTCTGACAGAGCGCTTGCTCTGAATCAGGGCCGTCCCTCCTTCATTTTGGAGCGGCCTCCTGGCCGCTCGCATAGCTGTGGGTGACCACCCACAGCTATAGCGAGCGGACAAAATGATGGTCGCGATGGTCAAGACCATCGGGCTTGCGACGAGAGCCTGCGGTAGGGTCTCGCTTCCGCAAGCCCAGGAGTGCTTTTGGCTCTATCGGAGCCAAAAGCACTCCCACTGACATCACTAGTGATGTCAGTGGGGCCGGCCCCAGACGGTAGGCGTTCCCATAGGAATGCCTCCGTCTGGGCAGCCACGCCCCTGGCACGCCCACCAAAGGGGGCGTGCTGTCAATCACCATCGACAGCACGCCCCCTCTGGTGTGAGACCCATAATGACGGCTTGGCCGTCGTTATTCAGGTCTCGCGCATGCGCACGACGGAGCAGCCTCCGTCGTGCGCATGCGCACTAGGGCAAAATCGACCCGCTTGCGAGCGCTCAGCGATCGCGAGCAGGTCTGAATCAGGCCCTCTGTTTCTTAACTGATAACTTATTACACTCACATGTTACATAATACATCACTATATGGTTTTATAATTTGCTTTTAATGTCCAAATAAAAGTTAAATACTGCTCGTTTGAGTTCCCCCATTATTGGAATACTAATCTTTTCCTTGCTCCAGTCATAATGAAATCCAGAACCAGGTTGGTCAGAAGACAAGCCCTGTGCTGCAGGTCAGTGAAGCAGATTGGGACCTCTAGGACGACGGGCAATCAGCTTGATGGTTGGGGCGACGAATTCCCTTCATCCCGGACCAAGCGAGATTGCCCGTACACACTGTGTTATCCCACAAATGACAGAACAATATCTTGTCCCATCCGTCAGTGAACTGCACCACATCGTACATGATGTCTTTTGATTGGCCGCACAGCACGGCCCCACTGTGTGGTAATGCAGAGGTGGACCCTGCTGTGTCCGCCCTTGCGTCTGTTGCTCGAGTCGTGGCTGAGATAATATGCAAATGTAAGTGTTAGCCCCTCCCCTGGTGTAGCAGCCTGCATCTTACTGAGCAAGCTGTGACACGCTCACTTTCATTATCCCTCCACGCAGCCTGGTACACCGCCTGTGATTTTTTTTTTTAGGTGCCACCATCGGCGCACCATCGACACATGCACCTGCCCTATCACAGGAACAGTTTCATTGTCTGAACATAGGGCCTGATTCAGAGCCGCTCGTAAGCGGCCGCTCGTTCGCTCTGAGTGATGTTTGCCCAACTGCGCATGCGTACGGATCGTAATACACATGCGCGAACCAGTCAGTGCGGCCGAAAATCGTTTGTTCGCTAAATAGCGAATGCCTGCTATTTTGAGTGACAGAATAAGGCGTATGTGGGTGGTAACAGGGGAAGGTGCTTGAAAACGGGGAGTGGAGATCCGAACGCAGGCGTGCTTAAAGGTCAAAACAGGCGTTTTAAGGGTGTGCATAATTAATACAGCAGCGTCATTGACCACGTCACTGGGTTATTTTATAGCCAGAACTGCTCGCAAGATTGTGGTAGCAAAAACCAACCACAAGAATAGCGAGCAGTTCATATACGCTGGTCGATGTACTCGATTAATCTAATAAATAGCGGACATGACGTAAGATGCGAGCGGCCAGGGGGCGTATTTTTTCAAAAAACGACCGCAAGTTTTGTTGGCTCATTCAGACATAGAGGCGTGAACAGACCGCAAAGAGCGAACGGTTCATTTGAATAGCCACCCCTATTTTCTGAATGAGCGAGCGCAAATAGCGTCTGGCTCTGAATCAGGCCCTTAGTCCCTGTGGCTGCATCTGTGCGTCTGAGAACGCAGCCGCTTCCACTGACACACCCAGGAGACTGACTTTTTTGCATTCACTTCAGACCACCTCCCAATCACCACCCATCTCTTTGCAGCCCCATGTCTGTCCCGAATGCAACTCCATATTTGTGCCTACACATGCGCCTTAGGAGTTTCAGTACCTCGCGCGCATGTGCAGTTTCAAATATTCTCTCAACTACTTGAACACAGCTTTACCTTGGAATTTCATGCACGTCTAAATCAGTTCCAGTGTGCGTTTTGAAGTTAGTCATTGAAGTTATAAAATGGCGTCCACATGGAAAAACGTTCATACTACTGTGGAGTGTCACCATTTAAGTTCTAAAGTCTAATGTCGGTCTTCTCTATTTTAGTTCACAGTTTTTAGTCTAAATAATGTTCAAGAAATTCTTGCAAGTTTTCAACTTCAGAGACGACTAGATGATCTGGTTCGGGAAACACTTTTGGTAAAAATTCCCACGCCTCTAAGCTCTAACTCATCCTTGTCGCCAGATGGGTCCAGGGATTTGTATTCTCAGTGATGGCATTAGATTTGCTGCGGTTATGTAATACATTAACCATGGCCAAACGAGTAAAAGTTTAGTTGAAGAAAGTAAAACTTATAATGGGACAATTTGACATTGTGATTGTGATGTTAATATATTTTGCCAATATTCACATTTTGTTGACCGCAAACTGGCAAACTGGTACAGCGAAATGGACGCGTCCTACAATGTATGGAACGTGTACGCAAATTGCTGTACTATATTTGTGCAAAACAAAACAAAAAACTGCGCCGTCCTCCAACAGACTGTCAGTCGGACAGTTAATCTACACCTGCATTCTTCACCATACATAACAGTGTGACCGCCATGTAAAATCTAATCAATAAATTGACCCCAGAATACAGAAGCTTATAGTAGTATCATGGAGAACAATATACAACATGTATCAGAGGGCCTGCAACTTCAGACATACTGAGCATTAAGCAGGACACCTTGCCTGGAGAGCTTCCATTCAGTAAGTGGAGATATCATTTGGCAGCGAGCAGTCCGTGAGCCGATTCCTCCTCTGACAGAAACAGTTAATAGTCCATGTGGCACGGTCTCTATTACCCCATGTGACTCCACGTCTTGTGCATCTTCCAGCAAGCACTCTAGTAAGTAAGGATGACTGCCCATTTAGCTAATGTGTCACAGCATCTGTGTTGCTATCCGGGGGGACATTGTGCACGGCAGCCCTACCAAGTTTTCAAGCATTTTAGAAAGACGCAGTTTTGCATCAGCTGGAGAGAACCTCGCCAAGGGGGACAGAGTAATCCAGATAAGGAGGGAGCCGAAGGCCGTGCATATTAATATACCAAGACGCAGATACAGTATGTAACACAAGGAGCTGGAGACTGACATATAGAGATACATGTTAAACAGTATTAGAGCCATCGCAGCAGCATAAATATCCTTCCATACCCTGTGTGCTCATCGTATCTAGGGGTTTACCCAAAAGGCCTGGTTATTCTCAGGTGTACATTTGTGCATTGTCTGGTGGCCATACAAGTAACAGAACTTGGAATCTACATAATAAGTTCTACTTGCAGTCCCCTAACTATTTAACTTTGGGGAATGGTTCACATTATGACATTGGGACCCCATGCTGTCTGTTGTAGTGCGACCAGCCCAGTTGGTCAAGGCCAGGTGCTAGTCGCTGTGTTTGCAAGGTCCACTGCACCCGGGCCCTGATTCAGAGCCGGATGCTCTGACAGAGCGCTCGCTCTGAATCAGAGCGTTTTTTGTTTATGAAGCGGCCTCCTGGCCGCTCGCATTGTTGTGGGTTGCCACCCACAGCTAATGCGAGCAGCCAGGATGATGGTCGCGATGGTCAAGACCATCGCGATCATCAGGCTTGCGACGAGACCCTTGTGGTAGGGTCTCGTGGCCGCAAGCCCCAGAGAGCTTTCGGCTCAAACAGAGCCGAAAGCTCTCCCACTGACATCACTTGTGACATCACTTGTGATGTCAGTGGGGAAGCCCCCAGACGGTAAGTGTTCCCATGGGAATGCCTCCATCTGGGCAGCCACCCCCCCGACCCGCCCACCAAAGGGGGCGTGCTGTCACTCAACATCGACAGCACGCCCCCTTTGGTGCGAGACCCACAGCGACGGGTTGCCCGTCGTTATACGGGTCTCGCGCATGCGCACGACGGAGCCGACTCCATCGTGCGCATGCACTCTAGGCCACCATCGACCCGGTTGCGAGTGCTCAGCGCTTGCGACCGGGTCTGAATCAGGCCCTCGGTTTGTCCAGTTGATAGCGATGAATGGTGAGTGTGACTGCATCATATTGTAAATTTCAGTTTTATGTATTAAAATACACATACATAAGAGGACAACTTTGCTGTCTGAATTGTACATGTAACTTGCATTCAACCCTAAGCATTTGACTCACAACACTTATTTCTAGGGTTGACCGTCGATGGTTCTGCCATCGATGGTTGATGGATTTAAACCAAAAATTAGAAACCATTGATAATCGAGACATTGGTGGTTTAACTTCGCGTATGCACAGGCTGCAGCTGGAATTAGCCATAGGGACTAGGCCACTGATACACACCATCGGTGGCCTACCATCGATGATAAATCTAGTTACCATTGTCGTGAGTCCATCTATGGTTTCTAATCATCGATGATTGATGGCCAACCCTACTTATTTCTGCACAATCTACACAATCTGCCCTCATACACCTTGCCGCGTGACGCCTGGAGTGAGTGAGCTGCGCCGTGCAGTGTGGCATCTATTTTGCCAACAAATATGTCTTTGTCGCAGTCGGAAGTAACAATTCGCTGCACGAGACTGCCTTCGTTAATTTGATATGCGACACTTGTATATCTGCGTGAGACTGAGGCTGAATCTGTATACAAAGCACAACGGAACTTGGCGTGGAAAAAAGCCGCCACCGCTGAATCGTAGCACTTCAAATACAGATTCAGCTGCTCGGAGATATTGTATACGAGTGTCGCATATCATATTAATCGGTGCAGTCTCGTGAAGTGGTTTTATCACATCGCATTGTGACTAAGATGCAATTTCAGGGGAATAAGATGAGAATACGACGCTCACCGCAAGCCTAGTATTACGGGATCTGGCTGCAGCAATAGTGTATGAGGACACATCTTTAAATGAATTACGGACCTAAATTATCAGGACATGACAGAATTGTCCCCTATGACTGTTTGCTTTAATTGAAACTTAAAAGAACATATGGGAAGAAGTTTATGGCCTTGTACAATCTTCCGGTCACATAGGTGTCATTAACTTTCTCCTCCACGTGATGGGGCTTATTCACACTTCTCAAAGCAGTACCCTCAGATCTGGATTTAGATTGAGTTCTAGGGTGGCTGAATTTGTTGGTGGCTGGAACCGTGCACCTTGTTTACTAATCATAGGACATCTTACTTATGTGTCAGCAAAAAAAGCCATGGAAGTGGGGGAGATCCGTGAACATAATATGAAGGACGGGGTGTAGGGCTTCTATTCACAATAACTTGGTCATATATATCCGTCTTTTCACACTCAAACCATCTAGTATGAATACATCATACATGTCATATAATCCAGACACACGTTTCATGCACACGCTGTATGGCTGCTTTCCAGTGACTATGCAAACATGTAACAAGCACTGGCCCTGATTCAGAGCTGGACGCTCTGACAGTGCTCGCTCTGAATCAGGGCCGTCCCTGCTCCTTTTTGGAGCGGCCTCCTCCTCCATAACGAGCGGCCAAAATGATGGTCGCGATGGTCAAGACCATCGCGACCATCGGGCTTGCGATGAGACCCTGCGGTAGGGTCTCGCTGCCGCAAACCCAGGAGTGCTTTTGGCTCTATCAGAGCCAAAAGCACTCCCACTGACATCACTAGTGATGTCAGTGGGGCCAGACCCAGACGGTAGGCGTTCCCATGGGAACGCCTCTGTCTGGGCAGCCACGCCCCCGGCACGCCCATCAAAGGGGACGTGCTGTCAATCACCATCGACAGCACGCCCCCTTTGGTGCGAGACCCTTAACGATGGCTTGGCCGTCGTTATTCGGGTCTCGCGCATGCGCACGACGGAGGCACCATCGACCCGCTTGAGAGCGCTCGCGAGCGGGTCTGAATCAGGCCCACTGTTTGATGAATACCGCGTGTATAATGACATTATCAGCAGAGGATGTTGCAGAGCACTGAGATTCAGCCCATGAGCCAGTATTTCACTAAAAGCAGAATCACCCACTGTGTAGACTTATCCTAGGGATGGCCATCGACCATCGATGTTTCCCAAACATTAATGATTGCTGGCCGATGTCAGCTACTTTTGCCATCGATGGACGAGCAGGAGCCAATGTTTTTTTTTTTTTTAATCACAGGGCGGAGCTTAACTCCGCATGGTGGCCACTAAGCCCAGCCCCCATTTTTAATTGGCATGTGGCCCGGCATGCTTGCAGCAGAGGTGACCATCAAGGGGGTGCAAACCATCAGTGGTTCACCATACATGGTTTGTGTGCCATCGATGGTAATCACCGATGGCATCCATCGATGGCCATTCCTAACTTATCCTGGATGACAGGTCTACAAAGTTAGGGTCAGTTGGCTGGGGTGACGCCCTCACGGCTTATCAGCCATTGCATGGTGATGTAATGATGCCCCACCTGCCAATTCAAGTGATGCAAGTAATTTGGACCTGTTTACATGCCATCCAAACCCCAAGATTCGGTTTTTAAATCCGAGTTCGGAATTTACAGCAGAACCGGGCTGGGGCTCGTTTTTACTCAAAACCCCAAAAGTTATCCAAGCCGGGACTTGAGTCTACTCGGAACGCCAATGCTTGTGTGTGTTTGTTTTTCAGGAAAACAGAACCGCACATTTATTTATAATAGGCATTGGCGTATCTATAAAGGGTGCAGGGTGTGCGGTCCACATGGGCCTCTGGGTCCGGGGGGGCCTACACTGCACACCCTGCACCAATGTTTAATACTTACCTCTCCGGAGTCCCGTGTTGGCACTGCAGTTACAGCGTTAATCACTGGGAAAATGGCGCAGCTGCCATTCTCCTGGAATCTTGCGCACTAGAGGTGTCCCTGGTACCAGGGCACAGGTGCCATGTTAAAGGAGACCTGCAAATGCGCAGTAGAGGTGTTCCCGGAACCATGGCACGGGCGCTATGTTACCGGAGACCTACGCAAGCGCAGTAAAGTAACACACCACAATAAGGAGGGGGCCCACACGGAGTAGTCTGCACACGGGACCCCTCCTCTCTTAAACCGCCCCTAAAAATAGGGTCTATTTTCAATTTTATACTGAGATATAAAATGCATTATTAAGCATAAAATACTGTATTTGGTCAGCGACAAAAGTAAATACAAAGCATCAAGCACTTCTGGAACAGAGGGCCTGATTCAGAGACACTTCTAAGCGGCCGCTCATTCGCTCTGAGCGATGTTCGCACAACTGTGCATGCATATGGGTCATAATGCGCATGCGCAAACCAGTCATTGCGGTCGGAAATCGAGTGCTCGCAAAACAGCGAGGGACTGCTAATTTGATTGACAGAATGTACCGTTTGTGGGTGGTAACAGGGGAAAGTGCTTGAAAACGGGGGAGTGGAGATCCGAACGCAGGCGTGCCTAATGGTAAAAAGTGCATTTAATGGGAGTGCATAATTAGTAAGGGAGCGTCATCGACCACGTCAGTTGGTTGTCTTTTAGCCTGAACTGCTCGCAGTATTAGGGGAAAGAAAATCCTACCACAAGCACTGGGAGCAGTTCAGATGCCTTTCGATGTACCCGATTAATCAAATAAATACCGGAGATGACGTGTGATGCGAACGGCAAAGGGGCGTCTTTACAAAATAGCGCATTATTCGTTCGCTCGCTCATAGAGGCGTCAACAAACCGCAATGAGCGAGCGCACAGTTTAAATAGCCGGCCCCTTTTTTTGAACGACCGTCCGCAAATAGCGTCCGGGTCTGAATCAGGCCCAGAATCCCAAGTTTAAAGATTTTCTTCCAAGACAGCCTCTTTCAGAAATGGGATTGACCCTGTTGCATTTTGTATTTTTAGGTCTAGGGGGGTCATTCAGACCCACTCGCGAGCAGCAGTACGCTCGCAAGTGGGTCGATGTTCTCCACTGCGCATGCGCACGACGGAGGGAGCTCCGTCGTGCGCATGCGCGAGACCCGGCGAGCGGAGGACTTTCCATCGCTCCGGGTCTCACACCAAAGGGGGCGTGCTGTCGATGTTGATTGACAGCACGCCCCCTTTGGTGGGCGTGCCGGGGGCGTGCCTGCCAGACGGAGGCGTTCACATGGGTATACGAGGACGCTCCATTTTAATGGAGGAGGGCCCTGATTCAGAGCGAGCGCTCTGGTCAGAGCGTCCGGCTCTGAATCAGGGCCTAGGTTTGTTAGAGGGTGAGCCTTCTGCCTTGTCCTTTCTACAAGTCAGTTCGAACTGTAACCCACCAGCCACTATTTCCAAAGAGTAGACTTTGCAGCTGGTACTGCAGCAAGTAGAGAGCAAGCCTAAGATTGCAGTAATTAAACAAACAGCCAAATGAAACACTTAGGTGAGCCGAGATGTGTGGAAAAAAAAAATCTCTAACTGTTTCTAATTGGTTTCATTACATGTGTTCCTGGGGATGGACCCATTAAGCGAAATGAGACCGTTAGCTGTAACCTATCATAACTCGGCGGTAAATTACAGGCTGACAAATGACTGGTGAAGGTGGCAATTTAACACCATTACTGCTGGAAGGGAGAGCCACTTTTTCGATTTCAACGTTTGCAGCCAGTGAAAGCCTTTCAGAGGCTGCAGCCATGGGGTTAATTAATATTCCCCCTTATTAATAATAGCTCCTCCCCTCTGCATTACTCAGCAGCAACCTCCGCAGTCATTTATTGTACGTCTACACGCCTGGTCACATTTCATTAGGAGCGCCTTAAATAAGGAAAGCAATGCGCCAGTTCGCCCCCTGCTTCCTCGGCGCCTTGTGGAAAGTGATTGATTGCTCTCGCTGGCTGTGTTTTGCTATGGGGGTTTATTATTTCAGTTTACTTTTTCATACATAGATAAATATATTTTGTTTGTGTTTATGGTGAGTTATCCACTGTTTGACGTTATTAATCCTTTTCTGATTTTATTTGAGAAATGCAGCGAATCAGCGACTAACTTTGTGCAAACTTGTGTACGACTCTGCGGCCGAATGTGCAATAACTGAGGCTCACGCTTTTAGCACCCGTGCGCACTGAAATACAGATCGATACATCATTATACGCCACCATCGGAAAATTGCACCAGCCCCATGGCAGAAGTGTATCTGTCTGACCACAACCTCCTATGCCTGCGGCTGTGCGTCTGCGAACACAGTCGTTCACATTGACGCGACTCCCATAATACGCCCACTGAACGGACCATTTTTGCGTGCACTAGTAACCACCTCCCAGGAGCGCCCATAACTTTACTGCCAAACTTCTGATACTGCCTGCCCCAAACGCAACAGCACCATACTTACTCTCAGGGTACCACGTGCGCCGTAGGAGATTTCAGA
The DNA here is from genome assembly GCA_031769625.1 of Taudactylus pleione. Classification (NCBI taxonomy): domain Eukaryota; kingdom Metazoa; phylum Chordata; class Amphibia; order Anura; family Myobatrachidae; genus Taudactylus; species Taudactylus pleione. The sequence goes on along the minus strand of JAUIMM010000376.1, from coordinate 2,709,610 downwards.
CTTTTTCACGCATGCGCAGTTGCAAATAATCGCTCAGCTATCATGTGTCCATCGGCATTGCGTGTGAATTGCCTGCGACTCAGAATCAGGCCCAGTATCGCAGGGGCGGCTGACTCAGGCAATTTATTTTGTTGACGTGCAGAAATAAGTGATTTATTCTATTGCTTCCGTAAGCGGCAATCAAAAAACTCCTACTTCTCCGTAAGTTTTATTGATAAAGAATATCCCTACTGTATATCCATGATTGCTCACTCTCCTCTGCCGAGCCAGGTAACTGCGCTCTGAGGTTCTTCATATGGCGAACGACATTTACCAACAACTTATTACTGAATTGCTAATAGTCTCTTCTGTCTTTAATAAACAGGATCAAATAAAGCAATTTGTTTTCTGATGGCGAATAGGTTAATTACACAGGTCTGCGAAATTTAAGGTATTGAATGATTTTTTAATAATACTTTAATATTCTTAATTATACTCCTGTGTACATCAAGAAATAGTATATTTCAAAAATTACCACATCACATTTACCTATAAGGGAGTTACATACATTTTTAAGAAAAAACAAGAAGTTTAATTGTTTTTTTTACATATTTATTGTGAAATACGAAGAAGTGTAGATGATATCACTGTGTTTTTGTAATAATTACATAATAAAATAACAATAAAATCAAACAATAATAGAAACAAAACCATAATTATTGAAAAAATCGTTAATACAGTATCTTGGTTTTTTTTGTCTTCAAACTTCGTTTTGTCGCTTTTCGCTTATAAGCCTTTTCTGTGTCATCTCTGTGTATCATCCAGCAGCAGTCAGCCATCATGCTGACGTCCCAACGACTCTGGTATCTTCTTTCTACTTCTTTAACGTCTTGGTGGAACCGTTCACCCTGTTCTTCACTGTAGTCTCCGAGATTATTTGGGAAATGCTCAATATGGGAATTCCAAAAATTTACTTTTAAACTCATATTGCAGCCAAGGTTTCTGTAACTGTTAAGCATTTCCCTGACAATTTCTTTGTAGTTTGGATCCTTGACATTGCCTAAAAATGTTGAAATCACTGTATGAGTGGTATGTACTGTATATGTACTGTGTGTGTGTAGTGTGTACTATGTGTGTGTGTATGTGGTGGTAGGCAGGGGTTAAAATGAGCCGACACAGGGCTAAACTGTGTCGCATCTGTTGTATTTGGTTCCACCTTCGCCAGCTCACCTTGTAGTTGTAATTGTTGCGTGTGTGCAATGTTCCTTTAGGGTTTAGGCCCATGTGGACCTTAATCTGGAACTGGGCGGGGGGATGTTTTATGACGAGAACTGATTTGCAATGTGCTATACTACCGACTGAATTCATTTAAGACAATGGCCCTCAATCAGACCCGCTCGCAAGCACTATGAGCTCGCAAGCGGGTCGATGGTGGGGCAATGCAAACGCGCAAGCCCCGTAGCGAGGGAGAAATTCGCTCACTCCAGGGCTCGCTACAAACGGGGCGTCTGTCAATGTTGATCGACAGCTCGCCCCGTTTTGTAGGTGGGGAGGGGGGGTGGCTGGACAAACGGATGCGTTCCTGAAGGAACACCTGCCGTTTGTGGGCGGCCCTACTGACATCACTCATGATGTCAGTAGTGAGCTTCCTGCTCTATTTCAGCAGGAAGATCACTGGGGCTTGCGGAAGACGAGACCCGACCATCACCTGGCCACTCGCAAAAGCTGTTGGTGGTCACCCACAGCTTAGCGAGCGGCCAGGAGGCCGGTATAAAAAAATAAAAACGGCCGCCCTCATTCAGTGCGAGCGCTTGCTTTTTGCGGTCCTATGTTTTATAATAAATGTAGGCAGAATACATTTATTACTTTAAGGAATATGAAAAAAATGACTTATTCATAAATACACGTTTTGCAGAAAAACGTGATGTGATATGCAGCATCGGGAGTCATTTTCATGTTAAGAAGCCAAAAATCCATAAGTATCACATAAACACAGGTCTGCAATGAAAAAGCTTTTTTATCTTCCGATGTCCGACACACGGGGACAATTCTTTTTCTTCTGCGCATGCATCTGTGCCACGCTGCGCACGTGTGTCCAGATAGCGTGCGCACAGAGCCGGAGCTGCGACCGACCGCAAGGTCTCAGAATTGGTTTGAAAATGTATTGGGCCATACACGGACGTAGAAACAGTGCTGCCATGGGGCTGCTGCAAGTTTTGATGGTGCGACCAACAGTGGCGTCTAAAGTCGTACCTAGTGGTAGTTCAGTGTCTATGGATGCTGACAGTTGGCGTCTCATTTGCACACACGGACGCCGCAGCTATAACGTGTTAAAGCATTTGCATAGAGTCGCAGATGGGCAACCCCCAAAAGACCCAGACACGGGCCCCGCTGCCATAATGTGTTAAACCGTTTTGTGTGTTTTTTAAGCTTTTTTTTCTGGTTTTGAACAACATTTTTGCTATTTTTAAGCATTAGATAGATAAGGGGGCCAGGCCCGGCATTGTGAAAAGGCCCAATCGGTTCAGGCCTTGTAGGGGTGTCAGTCTGTTCTATGTATCATTAAACTCTTGACTGAGGTCATGGAATGTTGTGCAATCACAAAGTGAGATCTGGCAGCACCAATCCAGATTTATATATAACTGTGAGAGTGGGCCGTAACTATGGTAGTGCGACCTGTGCCATGACACAGGGCACCGCAGGGCAGGGGGCGCTGTTTGGGCCTGTCAATTTTCCTGTTTATTGTCATTCTCTCTTGTAGCTTCCTCTTCTTTTATCCCCAGCATCTCCTGGCTGCCCCAGGAGTACCCTTGTCTCTTCCCTGGCCCTTCCCCATGAAGTCATGGCCCTTTTTCAGGTGCACTATTTTATTTTCCTATTTAAAAAATGAAGGGGGGGTGCCAATGCTCTTTCTGGCACAGGGCACCAAAAAGTCTAGTTATGGCTCTGCTGTGAGGACCAGAGAACTCGGAGTGTGCGCGGGAGGTTTGGAATGTGTCTGGTTCCGCTAGATCTTCTACAGCAGTGGACGAGTTAAACGCCAGATAGGTATTTCTATTCATGTACTGTATACCGGAGCTCAGCTGCGCAATCAGGACCCCCGAGAACGCTGGGAAATGTTACCTCTCTGAGATGAAAAGGTTGCTGTCGGCCCTTCAGAACGGACATTTAGTTCTCCGCTGGTTAGAAACAGCCAGTGAGAATCCCAGGGGAGAAATCTATGGAAGACTAGCAGGAATTCTCCAGCTTCAATAGCCTTTCCCTACAATAGAGATATCAGCGGGGAGGTCTCCTCGCTGCAGCTGTGTCTAGAGAGGAGGATACGTCCTGGCTTACAGCTTCTATATCATTGTACTATACGTCTCAGGTACAGCTCACACACTCTATAAGCACTGTGACATAGCTACAGTACGTAAAGACCCATTCCAGAACCTTGGAATGGGTTAATTTTCTATAGAGGCTTAGTACTGTACAGTACATGCGCTTTATTGTGTGTATGAGTTAGAGGGGTCTATTTACTAAGCAGTGTTAGGAGACAGAGTGTAAAGTGATAAGGTACCAGCCAATCAGCTCCTAACTGTCATTTTTCAAACACAGCCTGTGAGATGACAGTTGGGAGCTGATTGGCTGGAACCTTATCACTTTACACTCTGGACCTCATTCAGAGGCGGTCGCACGGGAGCGATAGGTCGCACCCAAAGTGATCGAGAATATGCAAAACAAGCGCTCAGTCGCAACGCACATCGTAAGCGCGGAAACACCCACAACAATGAAAGCACACCTCCTGTCTCTACGGCCTAATTCAGAGTCGGTCGCAGGCGGCAACCTACGTCAGCACGATTAACACCTGTTACATTGTTAATTGCCTACAAACATCGGTTGAGGCAGAAACCATCGCCAGCACTCGCAATGCTTAAGGTAGACCCTGGGCTACCCTTAGCTCTGCGAGCAGTAGCGTCGTTATTGCAACGAGATGACGTGTGTGATGACTCGCTCAGTAATATATGCACGCCCTTAAAATGCCCTTTTTAAGGTCAACCACACCTGCGTGCGCACCACAACACCCCCGTTCACAGCACCTTCCCCTGTAACCACCCACAAACGGCACGAAATGTCAATCACAGCTACGACCTCGTAGTGACTAGCGAGCAAGAGGATTGCGTTTGGGAAGACAGGCTTGCGCACGCGCACTGCCATGTACACGCATGCACAGTTGACAAAAACATCACTCGCTACTACAAATCGCTCCGTGTGACCGCCTCTGAATGAGGTCCTCTGTCTCCTAACACTGCTTAGTAAATAGACCCCATAGACAGTGAGAGGAAACGTTATGCTATGGTAAAGGTGGGGGGGAGGCACTGCTCATTATCCTATGGTAAAGGTAGAGGGAGGCACTGCTCATTACGCTATGGTAAAGGTGGGGGGAGGCACTGCTCATTATGCTATGGTAAAGGTGGGGGAGGCACTGCTCATTATGCTATGGTAAAGGTGGGGGAGGCACTGCTCATTGTGCTATGGTAAAGGTGGGGGAAGGCACTGCTCATTATGCTATGGTAAAGGTGGGGGGAGGCAAAGCTCATTGTGCTATGGTAAAGGTGGGGAGGCACTGATCATTATACTATGGTAAAGGTGGGGAGAGGCACTGCTTATTATGCTATGGTAAAGGTGGGGGAAGGCACTGCTCATTATGCTATGGTAAAGGTGGGGAGGCACTGCTCATTATGCTATGCTAAAGGTGGGGGGAGGCAAAGCTCATTGTGCTATGGTAAAGGTGGGGAGGCACTGATCATTATACTATGGTAAAGGTGGGGAGAGGCACTGCTCATTATGCTATGGTAAAGGTGGGGGGAGGCACTGCTCATTATGCTATGGTAAAGGAGGGGGGAGGCACTGCTCATTATGCTATGGTAAAGGTGGGGAGAGGCACTGCTCATTGTGCTATGGTAAAGGTGGGGGGAGGCACTGCTCATTATGCTATGGTAAAGGTGGGGAGAGGCACTGCTCATTATGCTATGGTAAAAGTGGGGGGAGGCACTGCTCATTGTGCTATGGTAAAGGTGGGGGAGGCACTGCTCATTATCCTATGGTAAAGGTGGGGGGGAAGCACTGCTCATTGTGCTATGGTAAAGGTGGGGGGGGAGGCACTGCTCATTGTGCTATGGTAAAGGTGTGGGGGAGGCACTGCTGAGACATATCCTCAAAGAACTTTGGCCCTCATTCAGAGGCAGTCGCAAGAAGCGAGCGCTAGCTCTGAATGAGGGCGGCCGCTTGAATTTTCTAGTGCGGCCTCCTGGTCGCTAGCTAAGCTGTGGGTTACCACCCACAACTTGAGCGACCGACCAGGGACTTGCGACGAGCCCCAGGGAGCTTCCTGCTCTGATTAAGCAGGAAGCTCCCCAGTGACGCCACTGCTGATGTCAGTGCGGCTGCCCACAAAACGGCAGGCGTTCCTTAAGGAACGCCTCCATTTGTGAAAACCACCCCCCACCACACCTACAAAACGAGGTGAGCTGTCGATCAACATCGACAGCCGCCCCTTTTGTAGTGAGCTCCGGAGCGAGAGAATTTCTCTCTCGCTCTGGGGCTTGCGAACGTGCAGTGCGGCCGTTGCGCGTGCGCAGGGCCTTAACATCGACCCAGTTGCGAGCGCTCAGCACTTGCGACTGGGTCTGAATGAGGGCTTTTGTCCCACAATGGAATTCCCCAATAACATCCATCATATCTCTGAGCTACAGCTCAGTACTCACGTGTAGGGACCAAAACTGCTGTCCTGCAATTCCACCTCCAAGCCATCCAGGGCTCCATGTAACACAGTTTTATAACACTGAAAATATTGTGTCTGGAAGAAAGGAGCAAACTGCTCCATGTGTTGGTTAAATCTATCTGGTAAAATAGGTACAAGCTGAAAAGATCAATGAGGATTTATGAAGAACAGCTGATTGGCGAAACGCGTTGGTGTTGCCCTGACACTCCTGAATGGGATACTCGGCACACTACTAGAGTCTTGTCCACCCTTTGCTCTCATTAGACACCTGTGTTACCTATACAGTAAGTGCATCTAAGTGTGCGAACATATGGATATATGATAAGATGAATAGTGCAAAGGTGTAATCATCACATGAAAGTGTTTTAACCTGATTTATTTCTGATATTAATCATGAGAGTAAGGGGACATAAAGACTGCCTTTACTACATGTGGCAATTTAGTATTTGTGAAATGTTTTATTGCATTGTTTGGAAACGCCCTTCTTCACCAAAGTGCTTCCAAACATGCAATAGGTTACATTAAAAGTATAATGCAGAGCTAAACTGAATATCCTTACATGGAATGTACATGGCTGTGCACCCCACAGTACAATAAGGAATGTCCTTAAATCTCTCTCTACAAACCTAGGTGCACTGCGGCCCCTGCTTCTCCCAACTCCTCATCTCATAACAGAAGCCCGGAGGCGAGATAATTGTTGTTGCCCCCCCTTGGCTTGCATTTACTACCAACAATGCCAGTCCCAGTAGCACTCACACAAGCTCCCCCTAAACCACATTTACTACCAACACCCCAGCAGCAACCAGTTACATACTCCAAACCCCTCGTTCACTACCAACACCTCAGCAAAACCCAGATACACACTCTCCTCCCCCTTCATTCGCTGCCAACACCCTAACAGCACCCAAAACACACCCTACCTTCCTGCGTTCACTACTAATACCCTAGCAGCATCCAGACACACACTCTCTTCCCTACATTCACTGCAGCAGAACCCACACACTTTCCCTCTCTGCATTCACTGCCAACACCCCAGAAGCACCCAGACACACTCTCCTCCCCCAAAACTACCAACACCCCAGCACACAAACACTTCAGTTCTAGCTATTTGCTGCTCCCAACAACAGCAGAGGAAGCAGGACACGTGTGTGTCAGGGAGAAGAACCAACTAAGGAGGAACGGTCTATTCACTGTATTCTCTGCCCTGCCCCTTCATGTACATTGGTGTGGTTGCCATGTTCAGGATCGGACTCCAGGACTGTGGAATAACGTGCAGGATTTATTTATTTCCTAAGTGCACAGAATGTAAAAATATACAATATGAGTGCTGTGTAAATATATATATATATATATATATATATATGTGTGTGTGTGTGGTTTAATTATCACTATTCATTAAGAGGCATGTAGCCTGATGTAAAGTTGTGAATAAGAACTGTGGGATTTAGAGAAAATAAAATATTTGGATCACACTTTGAAGGGTCAACTTTATTTAAGAGTGATAAATATATATTTTCGAGATTGAAGAATAAATAAACAATAATTGTGGAAAACACTAATTTTAATTCACATATACACACATTTTTTTAAAAATTATATAAAAAATATTTTTTTAAATACATCTAATTATGGTAAAATTATTTTGCTGACCTTATTTTAATGATTTACAAAACGTTATATTTTAAATTTAATATGGGTCACTATACATCATATTTGTAGTCATTATCAGTCTGTGAATGCTCCATAATAGGCATGCTTTGTTGTTTTGCATTATTTGTGCTCATTTTTATTCCTGGGTGCACCTCCCCTAAAACGTGTCTAGCATTTTGCCTTAAATTGTATTTAGGGGAAGGATGAATTAAGATTAAGGGTATATTTACTAAAGTGCTGGTTTTTAGAAGTAGAGATGTTGCCCATAGCAACCAATCAGATTCAACTTAATATTTAAATAGCACCATCTAGAAGATAATAGCATCTGATTGGTTGCTATGGGCAACATCTTCATTTCTAAAACCTCTCACTTTAGTAACTATTCCCCTAAGAGTCTGTGCGGATTTTTGTATTTTTTTTATTTCACAGTGAATTAAGAGACAGATTTCAATTTATAACTACACTGCACTCCATGCCAGTCTGCTCTGTGCCAATCTAATAATAAACTTGCACAAACTTCATATCCTTCCCATTTTACTTACCGTAATATTGCATAATATCATTATGATGGATATAGTCAGTGAGAAATCAGGGTATACTGGAGAAATAAATGCAGTCTGTCGGATGCCCTCCTCGCTCTGTGACGTCGCTCTGGGCTGATAGTCTATTACTCCCTGTTTTACTGCGCAAGCTTCATTCCTTTTTTTTTTTACTCAACCCGGAGAAGTAACAAGGCCTGAGGTGATTCACTGTTTAGCCGCTGAGTTTTGAATTGAACATCAATCTCAGGCACTAAATAATTCAAGAGCACAACACCAACATTTTGGGCCCTTGCATTTAAAGAGACTCATTCTTTTTCCCTATCTGAAATAATAGAGAAAATTCCAAGACAAATGAAGGTGCGGGAGAGTCAGTGTTTCTGGCTCTGAGCATATTCACCCACCGGGCTCATACTGTGTATACTGTGTGTGTCTGTGTATATATATATATATATATATATATATAATGGATGCTAGTCCGGCACTCAATCCTCTGTGATAATAAGTGCTTTGGTGCCCTTACAAGTAATGTAGAAACAACCTACGTTTTCAGGGGGTCATTCAGACCCGCTCGCGAGCGGCAGTACGCTCGCAAGCGGGTCGATGTTCCCCACTGCGCATGCGCACGACGGAGGGAGCTCCGTCGTGCGCATGCGCGAGACCCGGGGAGCGACGGGCTTTCCATCGCTCCGGGTCTCGCACCAAAGGGGGCGTGCTGTCGATGTTGATTGACAGCACGCCCCCTTTGGTGGGCGTGCCGGGGGCGTGGCTGCCAGACGGAGGCGTTCCCATGGGAACGCCTACCGTCTGAAGCCGGCCCCACTGACATCACTAGTGATGTTAGTGGGAGTGATTTTGGCTCTAATAGAGCCAAAATCACTCCAGGGCTTGTGGCAGGGAGACCTTACCGCAGGGTCTCCGTCGCAAGTCCGATGGTCGCGATGGTCAAGACCATCGCAACCATCTTTTTGGCCACTCGCATATGCTGTGGGTGGTCACCCACAGCTATGCGAGCGGCCAGGAGGCCCCTCCATTTTCATGGAGGAGGGCCCTGATTCAGAGCGAGCGCTCTGGTCAGAGCGTTCAGCTCTGAATCAGGCCCTCAGTCTTGACAAAGAAGGTTCCCCCTTCGACACGTTGACTACATGACTGTAGTTGTGTGATTATTTTCACAAGTCTCTGTGAGTGCCACCGTCCTCCTCTAATATCTATATATATATATAATCATACGGCTTGAGGCGGCACTCAGAGACCTCTTAAGGTGAATAGATCGTGTTTATTCTACATCAACGTATCGAGGAACGTATTCCCGTCATCAGGACAAACATTAGCGCAAAAGTAAAAACTTAAATACCTGAGGTCCAGAACCCCACCGCCGCCGTCCATGCTTCCGGCCAGCATCCGCCCGGCCCCCACGATGTTCGTCATACCGGAAGGGTTGTCGCCCAGAGCACGTCCGTCGGAGGCACCTGTGCTGGGACCCTCAGTATCTATGGCAACATATCAAAAACATAGTGAACAACATATAAACAACATAGTAAACTATACTTAAATACAATAAAATATAATAAAGTGAAAATACAGTACATCAAGTGATCTAGTGCAAGAGAACTGCCTGTCTAGACTTAAAGTGCGTGATGCATATACTAAAATGACTTAATGTCACAAAGTATAAAGAGGTGAGGTATACTATATTAAGAGCACTTTAGCCCCCCTGTATGTCCATGTGTAAAAGAACAATATATGTAACATATATCCATTTAAAAATATCTGTGTACAATACAAGACCTAAAGCTGCATACACACAAAACGCTTTAGTAAATGTACGATTTTAGTAAACGATTTTCGGTCATTTTTTCGAATGGAAAAATTAACGAAAATCATTTATTAAAATCGTTCATTTACTAAATGTAATGAACGATTTTTTGTAAACTACAAACGATTTTTCCATATTCCCTTACTGAAAATCGTTGAGTTGGTCAGTCTGACTGAACTACAAACGTGAACGCGCATGAATGATAATCGTTCAGCATTTTAACTCAGAAAGTGAACGATTTTTTCAACGATTGAACGATAAACGATATCGTTATGGATAATCGTTCAAAAACGTGTGTGTGTATGCACCTTTAATATTTAATCCAATGTTTCAACATGTCTATGAACCACATCATATCTTACATTACTGCTAGTAAATAAGGGTAAATTGGGATAGTTGGTCCTCTATTAGTCACTTGATGCCTTACACATTATAAAAATCAGCTTAACCCTAGGGATTCATCACCATGCAACGGAAGGGGTTTAATGAATTCACAGCATCCACAACAGAAGATATTGGGGGGAATTCAATGCAATGCGATGATGAATAGCCGCAGGAGGGAGCTCCCAAAGCTATTCAATTCACTGCGCTGTTTGGGCGGGCTAAAGAATTTCTTCTCACACCCCCCTGGGGATGAGAGGAGAAATCCAACAAAACTACCGGGCACACAGCTGTTTGCCGCCTTAGCGCGGCGCTAACAGCCGCGTGGCCGGCACTATAGTCAGAGTGTACCGGTTCTCGCAACTAAACACCCAGGGAGCTCTCTCCCGCGTTTTACATCATCACATTGAATTGATTTCTCCCCATTGTGTTTATTGGATGTAATAATTACCTATATGTAATAATCATCTAGCTCTGCAATCTGAGCATGAAGTATATACAGATATAATTATGAATGCCGACATGAAGTCGGAGCATGCACTGTACAAGACAGAGGAAGTTCGTCTTTTCGGACGTCCGAAAACAAAGCCACCGGGGACTTCGCAGGGACAGCGTATAAACGCAACCATTGTCCCTGTAAAGATTTTTGCTGCATAAAATAAGTGAAAATATCCTAGCCATTATTGCGACTATCCTATGATAATGGTTCTCCAGCCAATCAGCTCCTAGCAGTCATCTGTTTGAAAAATGACAGTTGGGAGCTGATTGGCTAAACCTCCATTTATCATACGCAACGTGTTTTATCACTCGTTGTGAGTGATACAATTAGTTGATAAATGAGGCCCTTTGTCTCCTGGAGAAAGCCAATGAGTGGTAGTAGAAGAGGAGAGTATTTGTTGCAGGCGTTAGGTCCGTGTCAATGCAGGAAAAGGCCATTAACAAGCCGCCCAAGGCCCTTGCTTATCTTACTGGCCGCTGTCCAAGGTGCTGAAGTAATATTTACTCTCACTCTGCCAGCTTTATGGGCTCCGGGAGGAAATGTTATACATAGTAATATTAGCACCGCGTCAGGTTCTTCCTTTACAATGGGACCCTAAATTATTGACAGTGCTCCTAACGGGAACAGCGGTAATGGAAGAATACAAGGGGTATATATATATATATACTGTATATACATTTGTTTTCATCCATAGAGAGACTTTCAATATGAGCGGTACATTATTCACTGGGCAATCAGGAGAGTGAGAGGAGTTATTCTGTCTGCAGGGACTGATAGGACGAGCTCCATCTGTCCCAGATGTTTTCAGTGGAGAAAAGGATTTCCCTCATATAGGGGTCTATTCAGCAATGATTTTTTTTTTTACATATTAAATGAAGAAATCATAATTTCCGCATTTTTATGTAAATCCCCTATTCAGCAATGGGTTAATGGAGCAGATAACGCAATTATCTTCTCCATTAATTCCCATCTCGCTGAGTACCGCACTGTAGGGATCAGCCATTGATTTCTGCAGTGCTTTAACGCTTTTCGCTATTCAGCAAAGCAAAAAGCGTTAAATTACTCTAAAAATCTCTACTTTATATAACGCTATCTCAGAATGGCGTTATATGAAGAAATTACATTAAATTCCCCAAAAACTGCAGGGACAGAGGGAATTTTTCCATAAGTCCCTGCAGCAACGTGTAACACCGCCCCAGTCTCCGTCCCTGCTCTGCGATGACCACAGACAGGTAAGTCACTCTAGAGCCTGTTAACCCTGCCGAAATTGATTGACATGTGTACACAGGCTTTATATTAGCCTGTATACATGTATATTTATGTGCTATTATGTTTAACATTTATATATAAATGTTAAATATAAAAGCACATAAATATACATCACTTTGGACAGGCTGGAGATGCACTTACCCGTCGGCGGTCACCTCAAAGCACAGACGGAGACTGTTCGGAAGCGCATGACTGAGCATGCTAGTGTAACAGAAGGTATTGTTTTCAGAAACCGAAACCAATGCCTCCTGTAACATCGCAGGGACAGTGTGTTACCGCAACCGCAGTCCCTGCAGAAAATAAAGCTGTTTATAATTGATAAAAAATTGTGAGGATGTTCCCCCGATAATATTCTGGGCAACATCGTCACTATTGCTGAATAGGCCCCATAAAGATAGATACGAGATAGATAGATAGATAGATAGATAGATAGATAGATCGATAGATACGAGACATATACGAGATAGATAGATAGATATGAGATGGATCGATAGATAGATATATACTGTAGATAGATAGATAGATAGATAGATAGATAGATAGATAGATAGATATGAGATAGATAGATATATAGATAGATAGATATAAGATAGATAGATATGAGACAGATGGATAGATAGATAGATAGATAGATAGATAGATAGATATGAGACAGATGATAGATAGATAGATAGATAGATAGATAGATAGATAGATAGATAGATAGATAGATAGATAGATATGGGATAGATACATAGATAGAAAGATAAATATGAGACAGAAGATAGATAGATAGATAGATAGATAGATAGATAGATAGATAGATAGATAGATAGATAGATAGATAGATAATTTGTAGCACTCACAATTAAAATGACACCAGTTTTGTCATAATCTGACTTTCTCCTGGGACATATGGTTCTGTTTGGTATAGTGAGTGGCATTAGACAGCATCTATTATACTCCAGCTGTGCTATTTGTTACAGATTATAACTAATCCTCTGACTTTTTTTCTACCTTTCTTGCGGCTTCTTTCAAAAATCGTCACCTGATTCTTTTGTAAATATGGAGCCTAAATCCCCTAGTTCTAAAGACCGTGCCTGATTCATGTGCATTATGTTATTTTCATGCTTCTACCTTCCCTGAAACGGCTGAGTTCTCAAATACATTGAACCTGGGATTATAGATCAGACAATGCGCTCTGAGAAATGGATTTGTTATATAAATCCATATTATAATTATTATTGTTGTTAACCACAAAAAAGCAGAATATTAGTGAGAAGTTATTAGGGATACCAATAGGAGTAATACAATTCTGCGGTTACACAGTATAACTTACATTGAAGGAAACTTGGAGGAATCAACTAAAACTAAGGCAGCAATTTATCAACTTTCGGGTCTGTGTACTTAGCCTTGGGGAGAGATAAAATGGAGTGAGATAAAATACCAACCAATCAGCTCCTACCTGTCATTTATAAGCTGTGGGGGTCTATGTACTAAGCCGTGGAGAGAGATAAAGTACCAGTCAATCAGCTCCTAACTTTCATTTTACCGGCTGTGTTTGAAAAATGACAGTTAGGCGCTGATTGGTTGGTGATTTATCTCCATCCACTTTATCTCTTGACAAGACTTAGTACATAGATATGTACTATATTACAAATAAATCATATTATACTTTTTTCTCCCTTAGGTTTTATAAAATCAGCTTTGACAAGAATATAATACATACCTCCCAACATATTGGAGTTAAAAATAGGGACCCCTAAAAGGAGGCCTGGCCTCAGGGAAGGGTTGTGGCCCTGTGACACACCACCGTTTCTACCACTCTAGGGGTGTCCATTGTAGTGTAAGAGTGCTCCCCCAACTGCGGGACACTGCGGCCCACAGGTGGGACAGCGGGACTTAATGGGTGTTGCCAGCTACCAGAGGTGGTGGGGCCAGCCAGCAAAGATAATTGGCCAACATTCATAGAGGAGAGGACATAGCCTGCCACAAACGTGGCTACTACAGTGCAACAGAGTAACAATGTTTAATTTGAGTGTACATTCAGAAACTTCACCCTTACAGGAGTGGGTAGGACCCTCCAGGGATTTCCCCTGTACCCCAGGGGGGGGCCAATCGGACCCCAAACTCTTTTGTTTTTTTTACTATACACCTTCCAGGATCTGATTATTTGATGGAGAACAAAATTATTATTTTCTGCAAAATAGGTTGTGGAAAAAAGAAGTAAAAAAAATCAACTTGTAACGGATGTCTGGTGAAGGTACTGTATTAGAGATATTAGGGCCTCATTTATCAACAAGTTTTATAATTCACGAGTGATAAAATGTGTTGCTTATGATAATAGTGCTCCAGCCAATCAGCTCCCAACTGTCATCTGTTTGAAAATGACAGTTGGGAGCTGATTGGCTGGAGCACCATTTATCATACGCAACAGGTTTTATCACTCGTTGTGAATGATAAAACTCATTGGTAAATTAGGCTCTTAAGGGTCTAGTCATAAATCAGTGAAAAGTCCTGTTTAGCAGAAAACAGGGCTTTTTACTGCTTTTGGTGATTCATAGAGGCCGGTTACCATGGAGAAGGTTCTTCCTCTCCAACGGCACCCAAGCTTCGTGTATGACGCGCATCACCATACTTTTTGTATGAATCGCGTACAGATTCGCCATCTGAGAATAGTGTAATCTGTACCGCAAGCCGAACAGAGCAGGGACGCTGCACACTTCCCTGCTGTCTGCCCGATGCCAGCTCTGCCCCCTTTTCCCAGCAAGTCTCACCTAACCTGCTGCTCTAGGACACTGCCGCGTGGGCAGTGAGAAGCAGGCATATTGGGCTCCCGATATGTCTGTCTTCTCACTGTTTTCCACAGAGGGGCTGGATAGCGCCCGAAGATACCGGACCGGTAAGTGTAAATGAGTGGCTAATAAAGACCACTATATATTGCATTGATGTGATGCGATATATAGTGATATTTTTCAGTAGCCACTTCATGTTCTACATGAATAGACCCCTTAGATAATTTACCTAACTATTTGCTACTGAGTATGACCGAGGCTTCTGTGACACAGATCTTGATTTGCAGTTCAGCCCATTGTCATTTAGGGGTCTATGTACTAAGCCTTGGAGAGTGAATGGAGATAAAGGGCCTAATTCAGACCCGCTCGCAAGCGGGTCGATGGTGGGCCAATACACACGCGCAGCTGGGGCAACGCGCGTGCTCAAGCCCTGTAGCAAATGAGAAATCCGACTCTCGCAACAAAACGGGCCGGCTGTCGATGTTGATCGACAGCTCGCCCCGTTTTGTAGGTGGGGAGGGGGGGTGGCTGAACAAATGGAGGCGTTCCCGAAGGAATGCCTGCCGTTTGTGGGCGGCCCTACTGACATCACGAGAGTCTATTAGAGCAGGAAGTCCACTCGGGCTTGCGAGACTTGAGACCCTACCACAGGGTCTCCTCGCAAGCCCGATGGTCGCGATAATCGTGACAATCTCCTGCCCGCTCGCACTAGCCGCGGGTGGGCACCCACAGCTTTGCGAGCGGACAGGAAAAAAAAATTCCTCCTCGCCGTGATTCAGAGCGTGCGCTCGCAAATAGCGAGCGCCTCTGAATCAGGCCCAAAGTACCAACCAATCAGCTCCTAACTGTTATTTTTCAAACAGTCTGTAGTGACAGGAGCTGATTGGTTGGTACTTTATCTCTCTATAAGAGTGAGTACATATTTGTAGTATGTAAAGCACACAACCTTATCATCTAGTGCTGAGCCTTTAAATTATGCTGTTGCATTTATTAAACTAGTAGATTAATGTGGTATTTTTCCTCGAGCTAAACGTATTTATAATTTGTTTTGACAGGATATTTAAATATGGTGCTGCGCGTGATGAACATTGGCAGCTCCAACAGCACCGTTTGGTCAAGGAATGGGAACTTGGGTAACAAGTGGCAGCATGCCAGCGTCCAAATCTCCCCATCAGGACCCTTCCAGGTAAGGATAAATGTCCAGCAGGATAATGGGATAAGTGTTATGAAAGCATCAGCAGTTAAGTCAGACAAACACGTCCCCATCAGCAGTGCAGAGTAAGAAATATCAGCACCATAAAAACAGTAAGCGTAGCAGAGTAATAATATACAATAAACATCTAAACACACATAAGTATAAAATATAGCGATACTTGATGATGTTATTGCTGCGGATTTGGGGCTGCGTCTCTAGAACACAGCGGATCTATATAACTGATATTGTCTTGTCAGGAGGCTGATGTTTTAAATAGTCCAACAATAAAAACGGAAGCGCTCCGATTGTGAAAATGTTTAATGTGGAATCAATTCCGGCTCCAGCGACCTCTCTTACTATGTGCGGGACTTTATGGCTCATAAATGGAGATAATTTGAAATTATAAAGTCTCACATTTTCTCCTAAATACCAAATCCCCTCCCTCAGCACCCGGCGACTGAGGCTTCCCTACATTGAGGACATCCTATACCGGGGCCGTGTACAGGACTGATGGACAAAGACATTAGCCAGGTGTCGCTTTAGACTCTGCAGGGGCATTCAATGTGCAGCCCTCCAGCTGTTGTGGAACTACACATCCCAGCATGTCTTGCCGCAGTTTTGATATTAGGATACTAGTTAGCAGCCTGTCAAACTGACGGGACATTGTCGCGCCCACGAAAAAGTCCTGTTTGATAGCTGAAAGGGTAACTTTTCGGTAATTTCTGCTCAGCAACTCGGGGGGGGGGCTGCGAGTCAAAATGTTACCGCTGGTGACTGTGCGCGGCAGAATGGAGCGACAATTGAATTGCTCCGTCGGGCGCCAACTCATGACTGCCAGCGCGCAGAACACACTTGAACTCCCCACATGGAGGTGAGGAGCAGCGTTAGCCTGAACAAAGTCGCGAACGTGAAATCTCTGATTTCTGCTCGCTAGCTCGGAGGACTGCGAGTAGAAATGTCAGAGCCAGCGGCTGTGCGCGCTAGAACGGAGCAACAATTTAATTGCTCCGTCTGGAACCATCTAGTGAGCGCCTGCACGCAACACACTTGGATTCCCCCCATAGAGGTGAGGAGCAGCATTAGCCATATATATATATAATATATATATATATATATCCCAGCAAAGAGAGGCGGCACTCAGAGATTGTTAAGTGGCAAAGTAGCAATAAAGTATATTCAGGTGTACATGGAGGCGACGTATCGAGGTGTATCCCTCTTTCTCAAGCCCACACCATTGCAATACAGACAAACATGACAAACACCACTAACCCCATTAAATATCCATGTCTGCTCTCCGTCTGACCCACGCCACTACCGCAAGGTCCTTCCACCGGAAGTTCCGCGTGACGTACTTCCGGGCTGTGCGTTCCACCGTTACCAGGCAACCAGTTGCATGCCCTCCAGGACCAATTCCTGGTTCAGCCGACAGCCGCTGCATCTGGGAAGGGGGATTATATATATATATATAGAGAGAGAGAGAGAGAGAGAGAGAGAGATGCTAAAATTGTGGCTGGGCATTCTGGGATGTGTAGTTCCACAACAGCCAAAGGTCTGCAAGTTGAGTCAGCATGTTCCTCCTTTTAGTGTAGGCAACATATGGGGCTCTTCCCTCTCTTGGCATCCTGCTGAATGAAATCTGATACCTATCCATATGCTGCTCCATATAATAATTCCCCATGGTGCTCTGCTAATACATACCAACAAGGATCCTTTGTGTGACATATACTGACTTGCCCTGTGTCATAAATAACCAGAAGGCACTTACAGTGAGAAGAGCATGGAGTCCCCTTGACATTCCCATTACCAGCACTAGACTTTACCAGCCAGGGTTGGTGGCATTGTAGTAGGGGGACATTCGATGTGGGGTCCCGCCTGCCTACCAATCCTATTCTGGTTATCACAGGGCTGGTTTCCCTAGGGAAATACAACTAAAGCTATAGTCCTTGCCCCAGGGACAACCAGTCCTGTGCCGATAACACTAGGGCTATTTCCTAAATCCCTGAGCATTTGGCGTGGGCTTAGTAATCAGTTGTCAAAAATATATTTAATATTCTTCCTTATTGGTGCACTGCATGTCTCAGTTTCAGCTAGTCCTGTTATACCCAATTTTAAGGGCTGCCAGGGCAATCTGAAACCTGTGGAACCACAAGTGCCAGCATGTCCTGGCATACAAGGCTCACGGGCACCTGTAGTGCATCTGTGAAGAAAATATTACAATAAACAGAGGTGATGAGGTCAAAATACTTTATTAGAAAAAAAAAACCCTCCCAGAGACCCCTCATTCTCCCATTCATTAACCACTATTTTCCTTTGGTAAGGGTCCTCTTCGTTCCATGCACTGTAGCTTCAACAAACTCGGCAATACAAAACATACAGTATGCCACGTCAACAGGTCATTTATGGACATTACCATCGAAAGAAGTGGGAGTGCTCTGATTGGTGAGACAATGGGAGCTGCCGTGCTCTGACCAATCAGAGCACTCCCACTCCTTTCAATGGCAGTGTTCTGTTTGCATGTTTTATTTATTGATTAACAGTTTCTTATATAGCGCAGCATATTCCGTTGCGCTTTAGCCTGCGAAGATACTTTCAGAGCCCCAGAACCTGCACGTGCTATTTATTACATTCCGGCATAATTATCACATACTGCAGTGCGATTTTGGGTGCTAATATCGCACCTAGATCTGATTGAGTATGTGATTATTGATAAATGCCTTCCGCCCGGTACTGAATCATATATCTATCTGCAGTATATACGTTGTTGCTGCTCTATTACCCCCGTTCCCTGTGTGATCTTATAGACAAACGTCTGCAGTCTCTGATGCATAAATCTCCACTGACTTTTACACATAATGGGAAGAGAATTAGAGAAACATATTTTCTCAACGCACTGCGTAATCAATAATATTAATATGCTTCTAAAGTTCGCCGACCTTCAGTAAATCCATTTTAATTTTGTTTATGTTAGCAGTATATTTTCTCACTGCAATTATGGATAATTGTTCTGATATGTGGGGGCTTCTGAGCCAATGGATTAGTAGTAGGTTCATTTATTTCCTCTTTTTACTCCACACTGCGGATGAATTAAGAAGTGAAAAGAGCCTTTATGAGTATGTATTTGTAAACCCGTCCCCCTCCATGAAATACGAATATTCCCCTAACTGAGAGATAAAGGGTGTTACAGGCGTGAGGGAGATCTCATTCCCAATTTACGAGCACCTCGGCTTGGAGCCGCAAACGGCTATTTTCCATGCCATTGTTATAGGAAAATTGGGTTTACAAAAAAGTTTTGCTTTAACGATACAAAATAATAATAAAAAAAAAAATGGATGTTCCTCATGTCCTGTATTTGACTCTTTTCTTGTTTTTTTAGCAACCAACCATAAGTTAGAAGACATCACTAAACCTAAGAGCTATCTCAGCCCCAGGCAAAAGCTGTTCTTTTCAGAGTAAAGCGCCGGATTAGGGGTTAGAGAGATTGAAAAACAACTTTGTAGAGGTTACTACCTAACAGAACCTCGGAGATATGTTATATCCCACCACCACCCCTCCCCCCTTTCCCAGATCCCCGCCTGGTTCAGCATTTCAGCTACTGTCCAAAATTTGTGAAAACTGCAGTTTGTCCCCCTCGCTCTCTGTTATCACTTCCTTTTATTAATACCCCTTTTACACCAGAGCTAAAACCCGGGTTATTGCAGGGTTAACCCGGGCAGCTCCTTGGTGTAAAAGGGTAGAGGGTTGGATCGCAGTGTGGAGTGACCCGGCAATCCAACCCAGGTAATTTGCAGGGTTTAACACGGGATTAACCCGTGAAACCCTGCAGTGTAAACGGCGCGATCTGGGTCACGGTGACCTGGATCGTGCCGCATGCCTGCCGATTGGTCGGCTTCAGTGGCGCTTGGAGATGACGTCATCTCCAAGCGTCCACTTCAATGCCGGAAAAGCCGGGTCTCTGCAAACCCGGTTCCAGTGTGAACGGCACCGACTCGGGAATTTCCTAGGTCGGTGCCAGGGATATTCCATGCCTGATCCGGATTGGAACCCTGTTCCAACCTCCGGGTCAGACCCGGAATTTCGGGATAAAAGCGGTATAACATGATTAATATTTTACCAGACCCCGGTATGATTTGTTTATAACATTTCATACTGTATATGAATCATATATCTCATCTATATGAATCAGGCTGTGGGAAAGAAATCCCACAATAGAATAATCTGAATATTGAAGCACGGTTCTCGTATTTTACATGATACAAATTCAGTGAGATAGTTCCTTATTAAATTAAATAATTGCATTCAGTGGAAAGAGGCGTTAATGTCTGTCCCGTTGCTGTGTCTCAGTGTTGACCCCTTATCCTCTGTCTCTCCCAGGTTGTGTTTGAATGTATTATTGGCCCCAACATAGAAGGGGACGTTGCCATCGACGATGTCACGATAAAAAAGGGAGACTGTCCGAAAAAACAAATTGCTCCGACTAAAGGTGGGTTATACAGGCTAATTTAGGATCTGTCTATAGATATTAGCCGCAGTTTGCTGGAGCAGATGTTCCCAAACTTCGCCATTACAGTCCAGGTTTTAAGGATATTTATGATTGAGCACAGATGGTTAAATCAAATTGACTGAGGTACTAAATAAGTCAGGTTTAAAGGTGCATACACACACAACAATTTTTTTAACGATTATCGATAACTATATCGTTCAATCGTTGAAAAAATCGTTCACTTTCTGAGTTAAAACGATGAACGATTATCGTTCATGCGCGTTCACGTTTGTAGTTTGTAGTTCAGTCAGACTGACCAACTCAACGATTTTCAGTAAGGGAATATGCAAAAATCGTTTGTAGTTCAAAAAAATCGTTCATTATATTTAGTAAATGAACAATTTTAGTAAACGATATTCGTTCATTTTTCCCTTGAAAAAATTAATGAAAATCGTTTACTAAAATCGTTCATTTACTAAATCGTAACGTGTGTATGCAGCTTAAAGCTGCATACATTAAACGATTTTCTGTCAGATTTTTTAAAGTGTAATGAACACATTTTTTTAACTACAAACGATTTTTGCATATTCCCTTACTGAAAATCGTTGAGTTGGTCCATCTGACTGAATTACAACAAACATGAACACGCATGAACGATAATCGTTCATCGTTTTAATTCAGAAAGTGAATGATTTTTTCAACGATTGAATGATAAACGATATCGTTAACGATAATCGATCAAAAAATCGTTGTGTGTGTATGCACCTTAAGAGTTATCCATGGTTGAGCACAGGTGACTTAATTAGTACCTCAGTCAATTTGATTTAACCACCTGTGCTCAACCATAGATATCTCTAAAACCTGAACTGTTGGGGAGCCTTGAGGACCGCGTTTGGGAACCTCTGACTTAAGCTGGCCACACATCTACAGATTATCTGTCCAACCTGCCAACTAGTTGATTGGTTGGAGTGTGTGGCCAGCTTAAGGTGTTCAGTTTGTGAAATTAGTGAATTATATGGTAGGGCAGTGGTTCTCAAACTCGGTCCTCAAGAGGACCCCACACGTTTTCCAGGTCACTCAGCAGGTGCACAGGTGTATTTTTTACTCACTGACACATTATAAATGATCCACAGGTGGAACTAATTATTTCACTTGCGTTTCTGTGAGGAGACCTGGAAAACATGCACTATTTGGGGTCCTGAGCACCGAGTTTGAGAACTTGTGTAATAGGGAAATTTGGGGAATGCCCCAGGCACATAACTGTAAGGGGAATCCAACTGTCTTGTATTCATCCGAGAGGTGCAGGCTGACCTTACACGGAGGTACTGTATATTCCATTGAGAGTTTGCAATGTGGCCGATATATATTAACACTTTTGCTGAGGGACTATAAGCTCGAATAGGCTATGTGTGCACAATATTGTATAGTAGTAGACTTGGGCTGAGGGGCTGTATATTGCAATGAGCTCTGGAAGGTTGACACTCAGTGCCTGATGCAGAGGTGCACGCTAGCTACACGCAATGGCAAAATTTGCGCTGTTGGGCGAAGTTGGTAGTACTGCTCATGCGTCCGAGTCGCAGTGCGCTTAGCATTCCAATGGTTATCAGATGAAGACGCGGAGCGATATTGGATGCAGAGAGATGCAATTTTGGAGGGCATTCCTGTGTGGCAGGAGTGTCGCTGTCGATGACTGAGTCAAAAGGTGCAGTTGCACTGACTCAGACGGCCATGCTCAGATGGAGAATCTGCCACCCTACAAGGCTGGTGCAGTCTTCAATAGTGTGACCGATGGCGCATGTTAATACTCGCAGCGGCGGATTGGCACTGCAGACGGTGGGCGTGTCAGTAGGAAGACCATTGGCCGTGGCATTAGCATAAAGTCGCATTCACGGCTGAGGAAAAAGGCGCAGTGGTGGCCAGTGGCGGCCCCAGAGTTATATTACTACAGTTGGGCTATTCTGTAGGGCTGGCTCTGCTTCAGATGTAAAGTAAAGATCCCTGACATGTGGAGCTGTAGCAAGTCTTCGATAGCAACCAGTCAGCTTCTAGCTATTATTATCTAGCATATTCTATAAAATGATAAGTAACAACTGATTTGTTGCTACTGGCAAGTGGCAACTTTACAACCTGTCCTCTTTAGAAAGATTTGGTGGGTGATCAAGCACGAGAGATACCGTATATTTGATGGAGGAGCCCATGACTTGAGCAATACCCCAGGTCTGCGGTAGTTTTAATCCACTACTGGTTAAGACATCCTAATGCTGGCCATACACGCTACAATTATTGTGGCGATCCGCCCGATATCCGCGGATCGCCCCGATAAATTTAGCGTGTGTGTGCTGGTGACCGAGGGTTAAACATCAATCGGTCATGCTGGATTGTCCAGCATGACCGCCCGATGCGATATTTATGAGTTAAAACGACTGCCGCATCGGGCAGTGTATGCCAAGCCGCGGCCGACAGACATGGAAGGAACATTGAAATGTCTCCTCCCTGGGGGGGGCGGAGCGCAGATGTCGGGGCTAATACACTGTGAGATATCTCAGTGTATGCCACGGACATCTGCGGGCTGGCAGATAAAATGTCTGTCGGTCTGACAGGCATTTTATCTGGACGTGTATGCCCAGCTTTAGACATTCTATAGAGATGTCATGGGTCTGTTAAAGGAAAATGAGAAAATTACTGTAAAAGAGAAAACTTTTTATTTAAAATGTCTCTAAGAGCAAAAATCCACTGTCTAATGCTTTCCTGGCTTTCAACTGCCGCTCTGTTAAAAAAAGAAAAAAAAGTGTAATGGAGTATTGACTCTGCGTTGCATCACAAAGAAAATGTACCTATCTAATTTCCTTTCTTCTTTTGTGGCAGCAGTGGCAGCTCCCAGCAGTACCTCCTCTCACCTCCTCTCAGGATCTCTATTTTGGCTCATACCATTCTTCCTCTTTGTGCTTCTGAGATGATACCAAGCTCCCCCCCCACTGGATTCTGAATGATGCCTCCCCTACCTTCCGCCCCTTTCCTCCTCAGTCCTCCTTCCACCGGCACACCAAAGTGTCCAGATGTTACCAAAGACCGGCAGGCATGGCTGCTCGAAGGACCCGACAAGAGACTGTGGGATCCCTTTTGAGGAGATCATTGCATCTACAGTACAGATAAAGGGGAGAGATGCTGCGGAAGGAATTACAAACAGTAGCAAGAGACGGCAAAGGCGAGACGAGAAAGGAAGCGGAGGGGACGTACGGATAAAACACAAACAATTTTTTGTTTTATTGTTTTTGGAGAATTGAAGACTTAAAGGTCCACAGAGGAAACGTGGAAGAATACAAAAAAAAAAAAAACCATAAAAACAAACAGTAACAGACTAATGAAAACATAAGCACAAATTTCTATTGAAACCGTGGAGGACGTGACTGGGGGAAATGCTACTCTGCTCTAGAGCAGGAGCCTTGTAGGAGATGTTCCAGTCCCTGTACCCCCATTTTCTAAGTAGATCTGTTGCGTGCTGCTCAGTGTCATATCTGCTCATTTATGCTCACACCAGTTGCATGTTCCTCCATGTTCATATATACGTCTTTATGTAGTCATCTGTCCTATGTATCAGCCTCCATTTTTAGCCTCTTTCCTCATCGAGAGGACATACGCAGAATCCTTCTCCGTGGAAAAAGAATGTAGACCTTAGTGAAGGGAAAGCTAGAAAACTTTATAATCCATTATCCCAGGTAGAGCTGCCTCATGTCGTTCTAGGTCTTCCCAGTTGCCACATGAAACTGATGGCCCATCCCATGGGCCCCAGATTTCGCACCCAATACCTCAGTAGTCAGGACGACCAATGACTGGAGACTGCAAACAGCGCAGCGCTTTAGGTATTTATCGTAGAGGGAGATGTATCACAGCTGCCTGAGACCCAGCTCGTACTTAGTCATCTTTTATCTGTTTTGAGACATAAATATTATCATCATATCATCATCAACGAAAGTGCCCTAATCTCAGCCGCTACGCGGTAAGTGCGTTCACCTCCATGCCACCTTCTGTTTTCTCCAGATACGTTGGCGCCATTCATACGCCATAGCTCATAGACCTCCGCAGGGGTTATTACAGAGGTCATCTGATCACTATGATGACATTTAGGAAAATTGTTACCAAATCTGAAAGTTTTAAATAAACTGGTATCGTTTTCTAGAGGTGTTGATACTGTGTCGGATCACCGGGCAGGAATGAATGAATGAATGTGAATCATTAACGGAGACTTGTAAAAGTGAGAGAATGAATGGCTAGGAAATTGTCGCAGGGTGCTGGGAGAGAATATATGGTAACAAAAGAGAACGGTTTCATTGCGGTAGCACAATGAACCCATTTTAAACACGGTTGGACTCCTAAAACAATTCCTGTATGTAATGAAGGATATAGTAGCGATGTGTTTGCTAGGTGCAAAATCAGGGAGACCAGCAATGGTAAGGGTCTTCAAATTGCTATACTACTACCAAGCTCCCTTTAGGAAGCACATTTTTTAGTAATTTCTTCAATTTGAAGACGACTTGTGTGTGATTGTTAGTAGTTTTCATCTTGCCTTATGGTTGAAATGCAGCAATTACAAATATTTTTTCTTATAGCACTCTCACTTTTGTCTTCTAATCCTCCAGAAAAATATAGATACATGTAAGTTCTCTTTTTCATCCATAGGGCCATATTCAATTTGAGGCGAAAAGTCAGAGCTCGGACTTTTCGCCATCATAGCCGTTTTAGCAGGGGATAAAGTATCGGGTGCGTGCCCGCTTATCCCCGTTTTCAATTAGGATCCGGCGAAAACGGGACCCGGCGGAAAGGTAAGTATCAAAAAGTCCTGCAAATTTTGGAGAAATCATCCTGGCACCCCCCTAAAGATGGTCTGACATGGGGGATCACTATGGGTAACCCCTGATTTGGCCTGCTGAAGGTAATTGGGGTTTTTAAATAGCCGCGGCAGATGCATAAATGTGCCTGTGATGAAGAATAGCACTAAGTTTTGGGGTTTTTTTTTTTCAAAAAATAACTACTTCCATCAAATTTGGGGTACATGAAAATGGGTGCAAGCATATTTTTAAGTCCCTAAAATGATTTTTAAAAATTCTTCAAAAATGCACCTGCCGCTAGCAGCCGCATTCTAGAAAATACCTGCCGCATACATGGGGAGCCCTCCTGAGGATATTTTTCTAGTTTTTAAGTTTGTTCCCCAACATTTTTTTTTTCATCCCCAAAATAAAAGCACCTTTTTTGGGGTGTCCTGAGGAATTTTTTTTTTTAATTTTTGACACCGATTACATTAAGGGAACATTCACAAGGCTGCAGACAATTTTTTTTAATTTTGCACCCCCAAACCCCAATTCTGCACTTTTTTTCGCCACCTAAACAGTGGTGAAAACTTATCCCCGTTTTTTTACAAAGACCTGCGAAAAGTCTTTGTAATTGAATAAGAGAAACTGGCGAAAATGACGTAATCGGTGATAAATTATCGCCGATAACGGACTTTTCGCCCCATATTGAATATGGCCCATAGTGTAATAAAAATAAATAAAAAAAAGTAACAATCATTTTTAGAACAGATTATTTATTATCTTTGATAGGATAAGATTTCCGAAAAAAAGGGTGAGATACCCTCCAAAAATTCCAGTAATGTTATATGAGGCTGCTACAATTGAAGGCAGTAGAGTGTGTTACCCGTAAAGTAAGGAGAGAGGAAAACACGGTTGTAAATAAAAAACGATGTGATTTAAAAGTTTTACTTTTAGACTTTAAATATATGGGGGTCTATTTACTAAGCGGTGTTAGGAGACAGAGTGAAAAGTGATAAGGTGCCAGCCAATCAGCTCCCAACTGTCATCTCACAGGCTGTGTTTGAAAAATGACAGTTGGGAGCTGATTGGCTGGCACCTTATCACAAACTTATCACTTTTCACTCTGTCTCCTAACACTGCTTAGTAAATAGACCCCATGGAGTCTAAGGGCCTGATTCGCTGAGTCGCTAGCAATCCGCACGTAATGTCGTTGTTGGCATAGTTGAGCGATTATTTGCAGCGGTGCATACTTGGAGATTTCTGAAAAACACTACGGCGCATGCGTTACACAGAGTGTACACACGAAGGCGCTGTTGTGCTCAGGACATGTGATCTCAGAGAGGTAATGGAAAAGTGATGGGCGATCCTAGGCGGCAGCTACTCCTGCACATTGCAGGCGACTGTGTTACCAGATGCACATGCATAGGAGGCCATAATCAGACAGAGAAACGGCAGCTGCCATGGGGCTGGGGCAAGTTTCGTTGGTGCGACCGATGGTGGCGTATAAGGATGCACCAATCGGAATTACAGCGTGCACTGGCGTCAAAAGTGGGCGTCTCCGTCCTTACACATTCGGGCACATGGATATACACATGGGAAGGAGTTTGTAGGCCAATTGGATAAAAATTTAGAGATGGGCGACCTCCAATTGACGTTGCTGCGTGCGCTTTTGTGGGAGACTCAGAATCATTCCCTAAGTATCTTGGTTGCCTACAAGAACCGGTCGATTGGTCGACAAAAAAAAAGGTCGACATTCAGGAGGTCGATACATTCTGAATGTCGACAGTAAAGAGGTTGACCTGGTCAATAGGTCGACCATCATTCTGTAGACGTGTATTTAGGGTTAAATTGTCGGCACAGTCAAAAGGTCGACGTTTAACATGTCGACACAAAACAGTGGACACATTGATTTTTCATGATTTTTAGGGTTAGGCGAAGATAATAAAAAAATAACATATGTCGGCTTTTTTTGTGTCACAGGAATAAATAATCTCAGGAAATCCAAATAATAGCGCTACTGTACCTTTGAAATAAATGGGCACATTGAATAAGCGAGGTTCTCAGTCACAGCAATAATGTAACTTGTGATTTGGATTATTGTGGTCACCCGGCCTCTGTCATTTATCATCCTGCAGAAAATTAAAACAATTCACAAAATGTAATTTTTCTTTCTCCCTGTGGCCGATCTGCTCATCTAATACGATTGGCTACAAGACAATGTCAGGCATCCTGGGCCGCCATCAGGGGGGGACTGCCAGGGCCGTGGTCCCGGGACCGGAAAGAGCGGGGGCCCGATTGACAGCGGTGCAGATATGCACCGGCACCCAGGGAGAAGCAAACAGCGCTGCCGCCACGGCAGATATATGGCGCAGCGCTGGCTGCGAGCAATCACAACTCGCGGACCAGCAGCCAATCAGGAACGGCCGCACCTGACTGGCTGCCGGTCCGGGAGCTGGGATTGGCTCGTGGCCGGCACCATATATCTGAAGTGCCGGCGGCAGCACTGTTTGTTTTTCGGTGCATATCTGCAGAAGCAGAGACTGCCAGGTGCTCAGGGAATTCCAGCTGAAGCTCAACGGCCCCTATATGACAGGCCAGATGGTGAGAAGGGGGCCACACTGGGGGGTAACACTGAAGGGGAGAGGAGGGGGCATCACATTTAGGGGGTGGAGGGTAGAGGGGGAGGGAAGACAGTAATGTGATGAGGGGGCCTTGGGGGAGGGGGGCCTGCCTATTTTCTCTGTACCGGGCCACACAATTTCTGGTGGCAGCCCTGCAGGCATCCATTGATCATTCCGCCTCCTCTTGTCTGTCTCCCGACTGTTGCTGTTAAGTATGTGGTCTAGGGTAATCCTTCCCCTTTAAATATTTAGGCCCTCATTCAGAGCCGTACGCTCTGAGCAGAGCGCACGCTCTGCATGAGGGCCGGGCTCCATTTTCATGGAGCGTCCTCCTGGACGCTCGTATAGCTGTGGGTCACCACCCACAGGCTATACGAGCGTGCATTTTGATGGCCGCGATGGTCGTGACCATCGCGACCATCGAAATTGCGAGCCGGAGCCTGCGGTTGAGGTTTTCAACCGCAAGCTCCGGAGTGATTTTGGCTCTATCAGAGCCAAAATCACTCCCACTGACATCACTAGTGATGTCAGTGGGCCGGCTTCTGATGGGAGGCGTTCCCGTGGGAACGCCCCCGTCAGGGAGGCACGCCCCCGGCACGCCCACCAAAGGGGGCGTGCTGTCAATCAACATTGACAGCACGCCCCCTTTGATCGGACACAACGAGCGAAGGAAAGTCCTTCGCTCGTCGTGTCTGGCGCATGCGCACGACGGAGCTCCCTCCGTCGTGCGCATGCTCAGTGCAGACCATCGACCCACTTGCGAGCGGACAGCCGCTCGCGAGTGGGTCTGAATCAGGCCCTTAAAATCCTGAAACTACATCCACAAGTCTTAGTAGCCCACAGACCCCAATACAGTTTACTCAATAATATGACACAAATACCACCACAGGTGTGGTGTTACCTAGTGCGGTCTCTCTTACGTTACCCATAGATGGGTAGTTTCCACTTTGCAGAGCAGGTTGAAAGGCTGGATCCTATGGGGTATAGTTATGCGGTTTGGTTCAATATTGGATCTCGGCATCATCCGACCGCATTGTCTCCCTCCCAGACCCTACTGACATCTGTTAACTAGGTTGACCCATGCTAACCGCTGACTACAGATGTGTCCTCACTGATTATCCGTACACTATATGGCGCACGACCCCCGGCACGACTGAGATACTCAGCAGCAGCGTACTGTATTTCTACTTCAGGGTCCATAGGGTATCCACAGGATACCTTGGGGTATAGGTGTGACGTCAGTCGCAGGGCACCAAAGAGTTAAGCTTTCAGCCTCCCAGGATGCACTAGGTCCCCCTCCTATACCCCGCCCCCGGGCCAAGGCACCTCAGTTTAGTTTGGTGTCCGGCCGGAGTCGGGTGCACCTGTTGGAGTGGGGGCTAGAAGAGCCCCTGAAGCTTTTTCTTCATGCAGCTGTGGCTGCACATCTGGATGAACAGCATGGACAGTCAGTCCTGACGTCCATGCTGTCTTCCCTACACCCCGCCGGTACCAGAACGCCGGTACTGATCCGGGGATGCTGGTGGGCGTCTGGGGTCACAGCTAGCGGTGACCCCAGATGCTCCGGACCATGGCCGGATTCAAGGGGGACAGAAGTAAGCAGCGGGGTCCCGCGGTGGGTCCCCGCTGATCACATGGTCCTAAGTCCCCAGGCAGGGGGCTCCCTGGGGACTGGCTGCAGCGTGGAGCCAGGCGACCAACCTGCGCTTCCACTACCCCCTGGGACAGCGGACCGCAGCAGAGCGGTAGCGCTGCGGCGTCCCAGGGGTTAAATGCATGCCAGGGGAGCGCGCCTTCCCTGTCTCACAGCCGGCGCCTCCCCCGCTGCACACAGCCCTCTCTGCATGCTGCCGACTGGTCCTGTGGCAGCGCTCCTCCCCCAGGCCAGCCTCCTCTCTGCTCCTCGGCGGCCATCTTCTCCAGAACGCATGGTGAATGCTGCTGGAAGCGCTGGACGGAAGCATCGTGGTCTGGGTCCCCCCGCATACCTCTCCTCCGCTGTGGCTCAGGTCTGTGTATGCAGCGCTGTGTCCTACCAGGCCCTGTGTCTGTGTAGTTGAGTAATCAGCGCTGTTAGTGCAGGAATTGTTATTTCTCTGCATTGTATGTGACTGTGCTAGCGCTGCCTGTAACTTTTCTTCTCTAAACTGTCAGCTTTATTACTGTCCCTGTTCTTCTGCTAAAGCCCTTGCGGTGCGGTGCTGCAGGGTGGTCTCTCGCCTATTTAATACTTAATTGGTGAGAGAGGTCACATACGTGGTGCCATCATGTCTGAAAGTGATTTTCCCCTCCGGCTACAGTGTACCACGTGCAAAGTACCGTTAGCGGAGGGGGAGGGTAGCGCGGAGGGCCGTTGCCGGCAGTGTTTGTCCATGGCGCGGCCTATTACGGTTACAGCACCGGTACAAGAGCCGCCCTGGGCTTGTTTCGCTCAGGCGTTAACAGCTTTAGTGGGCCAGTTAGCTCCGCAGCCCGCGTTTACTCCGATGGGTTTGTCCCAGCAGTCTGTGGTGTCGTCACCCATGCAGGGGTTCCCACGACAATTGGTGGTACCCCACAGTCTCCCTATTTCCCCGCTCCCGGGTTCTCAGGAGCCAGCGTGGGTTAACTCCCTGACGAGTTCTGTACAGCACTTGTCGGATGTGTTGCAAGGGGAGTCTGTGATGCGGCCTTATGAGGATGACGAAGGGACGTCTGATGATGGGGAGATTCTGGATCCTTACGATCAGGAACCTCTCCATACTAAGGACGCTGATGCTAAGTCCAAAGTATATATTCCTGGACTTATTCGGGCGGTCCGCACAGCCTTGGTGATTGAGGACGAAGTTCCCCCAGCGGCTAAATCTAAGTATGCCTTTTTCAAAGATGTGAAGGGCGATGCCACAGTCTTTCCTCTTTCGGGTCAGTTGGTGGACCATTTAGAGGAGGCGTGGAAACAATCTGGCAAAAGATACCAGCCGCAGAGACGCCTGGCGGTGGCTTATCCGTTCGCGGATAATTATTTTGCTAAGTGGGAATCCCCTCCACAGGTGGATTCTCACGTGACCCGTCTTGTCCGTAGTGCCACATTGCCGATGCCATCCATGTCCTCCCTTAAGGATGCTACGGACCGCAAGGTAGAAATCTGCCTGAAGTCCGCTTATTCCCTTGCAGGGGGGGCAGCACGGCCGGCTATGGCCATTTGCTGGGTTGCCAGAGCGATGGAGCGCTGGGCGGATTCATTAGAGGCTTCTTTTGAATCCGACTGT
Organism: Taudactylus pleione; assembly: GCA_031769625.1. Taxonomy (NCBI): domain Eukaryota; kingdom Metazoa; phylum Chordata; class Amphibia; order Anura; family Myobatrachidae; genus Taudactylus; species Taudactylus pleione. Next base: position 2,678,587 of record JAUIMM010000376.1, on the reverse strand, counting down.
CCGGCCGAACAGGCGGAGTTGATTGGCAATCTCCGTGATTCGGCCACCTACATCAACGAGGCGGCTCTAGACATTAGTACTCTGGTGTCTAGAATTTCTTCAGCAGCGGTAGCTGCTCGTCGCACCTTGTGGCTGCGATCCTGGAAGGTGGACGCAGATTCCAAGAAAGGTCTGGAAGCGTTGCCGTTTACCGGAGAAGTTCTCTTCGGTCCGGATCTGGATAAGATTGTGGCCACGCTGGCGGCAGCCAAATCTGCTTGTCTCCCGTCGGCTGCTGCTCCTTCTGGTTCGGGACCATCGTCCTTTCGGTCATCTAGGGCCCAGGGCAGGCCCAAACCACAGTCGTTTCCTCGACAGGCTGGCCCTAAGAAATCGGTCAAGCCCCGGAAGCAGGCATGGAGTACCAGACGTCCGGCCCCCAAGCCAGATGACAAGCCTGCGGCCTGACGGTCCGGGCCTCCCTTTGGGGGATCCCAGGGTGGGAGGCCGCCTGCTACAGTTCGCCCAGTGTTGGTCGACCACTACGACAGACACTTGGGTTCTGGAGGTGGTTTCCCATGGATACGCCCTCTCCTTCCGGCACAGACCCCCGGCTCGCTTCTTCACCACGGGTCTCCCATCAGACCGGAACAAGGCTACGGAGCTGCGGAAGGTATTGCACACTATGCTCCAGGCTGGAGTTATAGTGGCTGTTCCATTCTCCCAGAGGGGCCAGGGTTTCTATTCAAATCTATTTTTGGTACAGAAACCCAATGGGTCATATCGTCCGATTCTCAACCTCAAAGCACTCAACAAGTCTTTGCGGGTCCCGAAGTTTCGGATGGAGACCCTACGGTCCATCATTCTGGCGCTGGAACCTGGGGACTACTTGGTGTCATTGGACATACAGGACGCTTACCTGCATGTCCCTATTCTTTTGCGCCATCAACAGTTCCTCAGGTTTGCAATCCGCAGCGACCACTTCCAGTTTCGGGCGTTACCTTTTGGCCTGGCAACAGCACCACGTGTTTTCACCAAGGTGATGGTGGTCATGGCGGCTTCTCTGCGGCTGCAGGGAGTCCGCATGTTGCCGTATTTGGACGACCTGTTATTGGTGGCAGGATCTCCAGAGCTCCTGTTACGCCACTTGGACCTGACCATTGCACTGCTGCAACGGCACGGCTGGCTAATCAACTGGCAGAAGTCCACTCTAATCCCGTCTCGGAGGATTCTGCATCTTGGAGCCTTATTGGACTCGGGACAGCAAAGGATCTTCGTGACGGAGGACAAGATCTCTGCTTTACAGTCAAGGGTGCGCAGTTGCCTGCACAGCCGCCGGGTGTCCTTACACTCGGCGATGAGGTTACTGGGCTCCATGGTGTCGGTGTTCGACATGGTGGAATACGCCCAGTTTCACTCCAGACCTCTGTAGCACCTGATCCTGTCCAAGTGGAACAGGCTGACTCAGTCTCTGAAGTCCCAGACGATTGTGCTCACCCAGGAGGTTGACAACGGACGCCAGTCTTCGGGGCTGGGGAGCAGTTTAGGGTCCACACTTGTTCCAGGGCAGGTGGACGCCGACAGAAGCGGAGCTTCCAATAAATATCTTGGAACTCTGTGCGGTCTTCAATGCTCTCCAGCAGGCACAGCGGTTTCTCCAGGGTCGCCCGGTGCAGGTCCAGTCGGACAACGCTACCACCGTGGCCTACATAAACAGGCAAGGAGGAACTCGCAGTCGGGCGGCTCTCGTAGAGGTCTCTCGGATCCTGGTTTGGGCGCAGCGCAATCTTCCGGCCATATCAGCGGTCTTCATCCCGGGAGTGCTAAATTGGGAGGCGGACTTTCTAAGTCGCCAGGACGTTCATCCGGGGGAATGGTCCCTGCACCCGGACGTTTTTCAACTACTGGTGGACAGGTGGGGTCTTCCAGAAATCTACCTCATGGCGTCCCGGCACAACAACAAGTTGCCGGTGTACGGGTCTCGCACAAGAGACGAAGGGGCGTCTCTGGTGGATGCTCTGTCCGTCCGGTGGACGTTCCGGTTCGCATACCTGTTCCCTCCGGTCTCCCTTCTTCCACGGGTAATCCGGAAATTCAAGCAGGAAGGAGGGACGCTCCTGTTGATAGCTCCCGCGTGGCCCAGACGGCACTGGTTCTCAGACCTTCAGGGTCTGTCCGTGGACAGTCCTCTGCGGTTGCCGCTACGACCGGACCTTCTGTCTCAGGGTCCTTGCCTTCACCCGGACCTGACTCGGCTGTCTTTGACGGCGTGGCTGTTGAGACGGCCATGCTGAGGTCCCGGGGGTTTTCCAGCTCTGTGGTGCGTACCATGTTACGAGCTCGGAAACCGTCTTCCGCGAGGATATACCATCGCGTGTGGCATACGTTCTTCCAGTGGTGTCGACCGAGAGGTTATGCACCGCGGGAGTTTCGTCTGTCTCGGATTCTCGCCTTCCTGCAAGCGGGACTAGATCATGGGCTTCGCCTTGCTTCTTTGAAGGTACAGGTTTCGGCCCTATCTGTCTGGTTTCACCGTAGGATTGCTACAATCCCGGATGTGCGCACCTTTATGCAGGGTGTTCTCCGCATTCAGCCGCCCTTTGTTCCACCTGTGGCGCCTTGGGATTTGGCTGCGGTCCTGAGGGCTCTCCAAGGACCGCCGTTTGAACCACTGGGCTCAGTGGATCTTAAATGGCTAACAGCTAAGACTGTTTTCCTTCTGGCCATTGCTTCGGCCAGACGTGTTTCTGAGTTTGGGGCTCTTTCTTGTAGACCCCCTTTCTTGGTTTTTTATGGGAACAGGGGCAGTGCTCCGCACTCGGCCCGAGTTTCTTCCCAAAGTTGTTTTCCAGTTTCATGTTAACGAGGAAATAGTTGTTCCGGCCTTTAACTCACCGGGTCTTTCCGTGGGTGAGGCCTCTTTGGATGTTGTGCGGGCCTTAAGGACTTATGTTGACCGCACTTCTTCGTTTAGGAAGTCGGACGCTTTGTTTGTCCTCTATGGCTTCCGTAAAAAGGGTTGGCCTGCTTCAAAGCAAACTTTGGCAGCCTGGATCCGTATGGCTATTTCTGAAGCTTATCTTCATGAAGGCCTACCGGTCCCTCCTTCTCTGAAGGCTCATTCCACTAGGTCTGTGGGTCCTTCGTGGGCAGCTCGACGTGGTGCCTCGGCAGTTCAGATCTGCAAGGCTGCTACGTGGTCTTCTGTCCATACCTTCGTGAGGTATTACAGGTTTGACACCTTCGCCTCTCAGGATGCTTCCTTCGGGCGGCGGATTCTCCTTTCTGCACAGGAGCGTCCCCACCCTTAAAGGATACTGCTTTGGGACATCCCCAAGGTATCCTGTGGATACCCTATGGACCCTGAAGTAGAAAATATGAGATATGGTAAGAACTTACCCTTGTTATCTCTATTTCTACGAAGTCCATAGGGTTCCACAGGACTCCCGCCCTGTCGCACCTGTGCTGCAGATGGGCTTTGCTCTGGTCACCGGTTTTCCGTCTCCCTCTGGTGAGAATGTGATTCTTGTATGTGTCCAGATCTTTGTTCTCTCTCTTCCTTCTCCTCCTCCGGCCTATGGCTTGGTAACTAACTGAGGTGCCTTGGCCCGGGGGCGGGGTATAGGAGGGGTACCTAGTGCATCCTGGGAGGCTGAAAGCTTAACTCTTTGGTGCCCTGCGACTGACGTCACACCTATACCCCAAGGTATCCTGTGGAACCCTATGGACTTCGTAGAAATAGAGATAACAAGGGTAAGTTCTTACCATATCTCATATTTTTCCTTATCATTTTGCACCTTAATTGCATCGCAGACGCAGTGAAAAGCCAATTGCAGTGTACTAGAGATGCCAGTCTGCGACTTTAACAGCAAAGGAATTGGTATAACACATGTACAAAGTCACTGATCAAGCAGAACTCGGCGTAAGAAAAAGCCGCGGACGCTGCGTCGCAGCGGCTTTTAACACAGATTCAGACTCAGTAGAACACAGTTGTACAAATGTCGCACATCATACTGATCAGTGCTAGTTAGCAATGGGGGTGTTATTTATGCAAATAAGACGCGCATTTTGGGCGAGAAAGGCACGTGGTGCAGCCGAGTGGTACAGGACCTGGCAGAGGATAATTGGCGCCACTGAAGTAACAGTAAGAAAGGGCACATCCCTCGGTCCTGTGAGATACTGCCCGTTTACAGTTTCTATGGCATAGGGGATAACGTTTTATGTACCCAGTAAGGGTATGGAAACCTGCGACTTTCCAAGTTCTGGTGGAACTACAAATAACAGCATGCCAAGATATTGGGACCATACTTACCTACTTTGAAAACTAGTTTCAGGGAGATTCTAGTTGGCGCAGCGGGCCATTGAGGGGCCGTGCCGTGCCCCTCCCCCAAAGGACGTATCTTGCTCCACCTATGGGCGTATCTTTGCTTAAAGGCTTGCTGCGAGATATTCTATATAACATCAGTAACAATATACTTGTTATCGATCCCAACGTCGCTGCCTGCAATACTGGATTTCCTATTTGCATCTATTCGCTGTGATCGTTCTTCTCACTCAGCACAATATACAATGAGACACAAATGTGATGCCTATGCAATAAACTCCAAATACAATCTGACCTTGTGTGACTTAATCCATAAACATCTATTTCTTGCAGGGACTAAGAATATGTTGCTAAGTATGTTCTTCTTTTGGTGTATTAGATGTTATTTTATTGTAACCACTGGACTGCCTGCAACTTGTAGGCGCTACCTATATTTATTGGCTGTGCTGCAGTGTTTACCATACTTTATAGTATCCTTCAAATCATTACGGACACCACATACTCTAAGTAAACAAAGAGTATTTGTCACGGTAGCGCGCCCCAGCCTGCGCTCAGATACGCCAACCTGACGCAGGGGGGTGTTTGTGACGTGGTTTTTACTCGAGCTCCCACCACGAAGAGAATTAGAATAGCGCTCTTGCGTTCGCCAGACACTTAAATCACACTTAACAATTCACAATTATTACACAAATGTAGCATGGGCCTATCCAGGCATAGAGCACAGAGATAACGCTGATATATTTTTAGGATTTATTGAGAAAATATCTCCAGGGTAAGTTACAAGGAAAAAAACAGGTAAATAAACGAGACGGAATCAGTATGATTTACCGCCGGCTGCATGGCGGCTGTTCAAATCCCGACACAGGAGGAAATCCCGATCGTCCTAAGTTAAGTACTAACTAACCTAATTGTACCCCCTAACCCTAAACCTCCCTTAGGGGTGCCTAACTCTAACCTCCCCCCCAAGTGCCAAACCCTAACCCCCCTCTAAGTGCCTAACCCTAACCCCCCTCTAAGTGCATACCAAACGAGACATACAGATATAAAATGCACAGATTGATTTCAAATAAAAGGATAAAAAGTCAGAACCCTAAATTGTCTTACTATGAGGTTTAGGCGATCTGTGTGGAGGGAGACCACAGGGGACAGAAGATGGGGTCACTCCTAGCACAAAGCTACTCCCTTGTAGAGGTATTTAACTAAAGATTACTAACAAAAATTCCCCTCAACCTCAGCACACTAGCAGCAGCAGCAGACGGACGCTACGGCTCACGGCAGACACAATGACTGCAGAGATAAGAAGCACAGCCAGCATAGGGAGGCCCACTGCTGCCTTCTCATATCTGTCAGACGATATGAAACTTCGGAACCCTCAACAGGCAGTCACGTAACATGTAAGGCGAAGGCAAGTCTGACCGCCCTCAAACACTGCGGCTCTCCTGACAAGCAGGGAGCTCTCATGCAGCACAGGAGATCACAATGACTATTCTATGCACACCCATGAAACGGCATTTAAATGGTCAGACATGCCAGTGTTCTTCTAACCCCCTCCCCCCTGTTACCACCCCCAAACGCTGTCTCTTTCGCTCATTTTGTGGATGGTTCCGCTATACGAACGGTGTATAGTGTAACCATTCTCAAAACAATCGCTGCGCGTGTGCAGTGTGGAGTTTGCGCAATAGCAATCAATTGCTCCTGCAAAAATATAAGCATTGCGTCCGTCTCTGAATCAGGCCTACTGTGTGAATATGTGCCCTGTGCTCTGTCGCTGTCTCTCCTGCCAGGGAAACTACAAGGGGCTAATGAGAGTTGTCAGCAGGGATTCCTGAGTAACTACAACAGTCACAGTGACTGAAGCAAATCACTGTCCTTGCCCAGAAACTCCTTGGCGGCCCACCAGCAGGCTGAGCTGCAGCGAAGAATCTAGGGCAGCAGGAAACACAAACTGAAGCCGGAGTCTCCCGCAGGAGGGTAGGCAACTATGATTGGGACACAACAGTTGGAGAGGTACATTATAAGTGGTTTACTTATCTTTTATATAAAATTCATTGTTCTGTTTGCTTGTCCAGTTATGCATTTGGACACCCCTGCGCCGATTGGGATGAAACCAATGCGAGGTTGTCCAGTTGTATCTTGTACAGGTTTTAGGAGGGTTAGGGTCCCGGTTGAACCTCCCGTTGGTGTAAGTTAGCCAGAACTTTGACCCAGGGAGCCTGTTCTGAGCCTTGCACTGAATGGATTTGGACGAAAACTTCACAGAGGGGTAGCAATTGGTCTGGGATGCCTAATGGAGTGGTTGGGGTCCTGGTTGAACCTGACGGCGGAGTGCACTGGGCAGAACTTTGAGCCAGGGAGCCTGTTCTGGGCATTTCCACTGGCTGGATTTGGATGAAATCACATAATTTGGACAAAAACTTCACAGAGTGGTAACATTGGATCCCAGAACACATACTATGAAGTTGAGGTCCCGGTCGGACCTCCAGTTGGTGTATGCTGGGCAAAAATTTGATCCGGGGAGCCAGTTCTGGGACTTTCACTGGATGGATTTGGATGAAAACTTCACAGAGTGGTAACATTGGATCCCAGAAGAAATACTAGGGGTTTGTGGTCCCGGTCGGACCTCCCGTTGATGTAGCTGGGCAGAACTTTGACCCAGGGAGCCTGTTCTGGGCCTTCCACTGGATGGATTTGGATGAAAACTCCACAGAGGGCTGGCAATTGGTCTGGGATGCCTAATGAAGTGGTTGGGATCACAGTCGGACCTGAGTGCGGAGTGCGCCAAGAAGAAATTTGACCCAGGGAGCCTGTTCTGGTCCTTCCACTGGATGGATTTAGATGACATCACATAATAAAACTTAATAACTTGAAAATGTAAACCCGGGCAACGCCGAGTACTTCAGCTATCATATATAAAATTCATCGATGTTTGTTTGTCCGGTTATGCATTCGGACACCCCTGCAACGATTGGGATAAAATCAATGCGAGGTGGTCCAGTTGCATCATGGCAAGGTTTTAGGGGGGTTAGGGTCCCGGTTGGACCTCCCGTTGGTGTACACTGGGTAGAACTTTGACCCGGGGAACCTGTTCTAGGCCTTCCACTGGATGGATTTGGGCGAATACTTCACAGAGTGGTAACATTGCATCCCAAGAGACATAATAGGGGGTTGTGGTCCCGGTCATACCTCCATTTGTGTACGCTGGGCAGAACTTTGACCCCTTCCACTGGATGGATTTGGATTAAAACTTCACAGAGAGGTGGCAATTGGTCTGGGATGCCTAATGGAGTGATTGAGATTCCGGTCGGACTTCACGGTGGAGTGCGCCGGAAAAGAACTTTGACCCAGGGAGCCTGTTCTGGGCCTTCCACTGGATGGATTTAGATGACATCACATATTAAAACTTAATAACTTGAAGATTTAAACCCGGGCAACTCCGGGTACTTTAGCGAGTATAGGATAAAGTAAACTTTGTTCAAATTTATTCTTGGGAATGTGATTGATTCAGTATAAGATGTACTGGATATTCAATTAGGTAGGTTGCTACAGTCAAACTGAACAGGGAAACATCTGAGAATCCTTCTCTTAGAACATTGCCGGTGACATTTTCAGATCCAAGAAAGGTGAGGTTGTTCTGTTCATGTAATGTATTGCCCCCAGATCACGGTCCTCGAAAATGCAATGCCAAAATTTCCAAACATTATAGTTATTAGAAGGGATGTTTACTTTGAACAAACCTATTATAAATGCATTCTTCATTCCAATACAATAAGAATCTGAATTTAGTTCCAATTAAAACTTTTTTTGCAGTTTTTCTCTTTATGTCCTTTGGTTGTAAAATGGCTGCCGGATGCTGTTATTTTGGCCACCACTGTAAGAGCAAACACACGGCTGCCTCATGAGTATGAGAGTGCAGGATTCTGGGTAGTATAGTTTTTTTTGTCACGTATTTGGCACTGTAGGAGGTGCTCTGTATGTTTCTCTGAAGTTTTCCGGACTCCAGAGGTTTTAACATAAAAATAAACTGACTTTGTTTGTTCAAGTCCAAGTTGTTTTGTGAAAACACATCATTAATACTTTACGTGCAATGCTCCAGCTGCCGGTAATTATCCACAATGGGATTTACCTCAGTTTTATTGCAGACCTTTGATACATTGCTGATTGCATGGAGCTGGCATGGTTTACTTTCAATTATGAGGCCGGACGTTTCCCCCAGATATACATTATGGCGTATCTGTATGGAGCCCATGGCTGGCCCGCTCTGCGCTGGAAAACTGTGCCTACAGCATCACGGGACTGTCCGTCGCCTCCCTCTTACTGTCGTCCAGGAAACATGAATCACAAGGAGCAGCCCCGCATGATAGATACAGAGATTTTATGTCGGAGGGGTGTCATAGAGGCTTCTAAGGTTTTTAAACAGATAGAGGAACCTGGAATTTTTCTCATGAAATAAAAATAAAATCCCATGATTCTATGTGGTACTAAATACTGCAACGGTTATAGGGCCTCAGGAATCTAGTTTATAAAATATTAATACATTTCCAAATGCTGTCATGTGGCACATAGAGAGGCCTAGGAAACAGTGTCTCCCGTCTGCATAACAGCTACCTCTGTCTGCTCATACTTAGGGCCTGATTCAGAGCCGGATGCAATTAGCGCTCGCTCGTCCAGAAAATAGGGGTGGCTATTCAAATCAACCGTTCGCTCTTTGCGGTCTGTTCACGCCTCCAGGTCTGAACGAGCGAACAAAACCTGCGGTCGTTTTTTGAAAAAATACGCCCCCTGGCCGCTCGCATCCTACGTCATTTCCGCTATTTATTAGATTAATCGAGTACATCGACCAGGGTATGAGCTGCTCGCTATTCTTGGGGTTGGTTTTTGCTACCACAATTTTGCGAGCAGTTCTGCCTATAAAATAACCCAGTGACGTGGTCAATGACGCTGCTGTTTTAATTATGTACACCCATAAAACGCCCGTTTTGACCTTTAAGCACGCCTGCGTTCGGATCTCCACTCCCCGTTTTCAAGCACCTTCCCCCGTTACCACCCACATACGCCTACTCCTGTCACTCAAATTATCAGGCATTCGCTATTTTGCGAGCACATGAATTTCGACCGCACTGACTGGTTCGCGCATGCGTATAACGATCCGTACGCATGCGCAGTTGGGCAAACATCGCACGGAGCGAACGAGCGGCCGCTTACGAGCGGCTCTGAATCAGGCCCTTAGTCTGCAGGCACTAGGACCCGCCACTGGATCACTCACTCTGTAGGTCCTTCCTCCGAAGTGTGCTACTGCGCATGCATAGCCAAGCTGCGCATAGGGATAGCCATCATTGGGTAAACCATCAATGGTCACCATTGGTAGTTGACCTCGATGGTATGAAACCATCGGCTGGAAACTATCATTGGCTTCATCCATCGATGGGCATCCCTGCTTTAATACTTAATGGGCAGTGGGTTAATCAGAGATTGGGGGCAGGGCTTCGTGGGTCATGTCGGGGATGGAGCTAGGCTCCGTGTCCCAGCACATGGCGAGAAAAAAACATTGCATGGCTCTGTGCCATCGATGGTGGAGAATCATTGCTTCTCCCCCATTAACTATCAATAGTTGTTAAACCATCGATGGTCATCCCTAGCCACACATCTTTCTCCTCCAGTATCTTCCTTGCATGGACATTGGACCCCATTCAGACCCGCTTGCAAGCACTGTGCGCTCGCAAGCGGGTCGATGTTTAGGCCCTGCGCATGTGCAGCGGCCGCACTGCGCATGCGCAAGCCCCGGAGCGAGAGAGAAAAGCTCTCGCTCCGGAGCTCTCTACTAAAGGGGCGGCTGTCGACGTTGATCGGCAGCTCGCCACGTTTTGTAGGCGTGGCGGGGGGTGGTTTCACAAACGGAGGCTTTAAGGAATGCTTGCCGTTTTGTGGGCGGCCGCACTGACATCAGCAGTGATGTCAGTGAGGAGCTTCCTGCTAGATCAGAGCAGGAAGCTCCCTGGGGCTTGCGGTTGCCGAGACCCAACCTTAAGGTCTCGTCGCAAGCCCCAATGGTCGCGATGGTCTTGACCATCGCGACCATCAACCTGGTCGGTCGCTAAAGCTGTGGGTGGTAACCCACAGCTTAGCTAGCGACCAGGAGGCCGCACTTCAAAACTCCGCCCACATTCAGAGCGACCGCTCGCATTTTGCCTGGCCATTGTCCTAGTACACCGGATCCTGCAACAGCCATTAGGGCTTCCAACCAGCGCTGTACCACCACCATTTACTGCAGCTATATAAGCACACCACTGACTCCACAGCAAGTATAGAACCTGATGGTGCAACCGCTGTATGCTCCAGGCTGTGCTACTGCAACTTCATTACTGTATTGGGTGTCGCAGTGCTGCGCAGACATGCAGTACATAGCTCCCATAGAGTTGAGACTATATATATGCGTTGTACTACATATATACCACTAATATCACCTCTGCTTTACGTCTCCTACACCACTGTGTATTTTTCCCTGTTATCCCTAATAAACCTGCAAAGCCTGGTTAGGGATCACAGTTTAGCCTAAACTCCATTTTAAAATTCTGCTGGTGCCTAATGTAAACCTCTCAGATTCTATATCAATCGGACATTCTGTATCAACAGGCGGGACAATGCCCAAATGGCAGGATGGTTGGGGTATGCACTTGTTCTTACAGGTATATATAAAATTAAAGTTAATTATGTTACCTAGTTAACATTAGTTTATATGATGATTTTATAAGGTCTATTCCTCCTCCTGAATGCGCACGCAGTGACTGCGAGAAGAGGATCAGGCCCAGCCGGGAACCAGGAAAAGTAAGGGAGCAGGATGGGGCAGACCAGGGGGACAAGGTGGGGGAGGAGCTGCAAATGGAGCTACAGAAAGAGGGGGCTGAGGCCAGACAGAGTTGGGGCATGGTGTACTGAGGTGACCTGCCATAGGTTCAGTCCATTTACTAATACATATGGTACAAGTAGACCCTGCCACGCATATACTATGTTGCTGCCAGACAGTGGGCGTGCCGCAAATCTTCTTCTGGCAACATCAGCGGGAGCTTACTGCCTGAAATCGTGTGACGCAGGTCTGGGAAAAGCGTCACGAATTTAACTCTTAAAAGTTAAAAAGAAGTTTTCTTTGTAACTAGCCTTCTCTCATCCTAACGTTCACCTGCATACAAAATAAAACAAAACACAAAACAAAAAAAGGTTTAAGACGCATTGGGTGTAAAGAATGAATATTGTTTTTTTTTGTGTGTCTGTACAGTATAACTAAGTTAGACCAACCTGACGTCAATCACCTCTTAAGTCTCAATAACAGAAGCAGCTAGAAAATAGATGTGTCAAATGTGATTTTTTATTTTATACATGAAGTGTAAGGGATCAAAGAGCAGATCCAACGCAGACTGTGCTGAATAATGGCCTCTGCGGGTTCCTCTGTCAACCTGATACTTAAAGCAATAGCTAAACTAAAATCTACTATCACCGATAGTGCAGGGAGACATTGAAGGCAGACGTGGCCACATAGGTATTGCCTGGTGGCACTCCATCACATTGGCAGTCTCTATGAGGCACACTGGCAATGATCCGAGCCCATCTTAAGGATGGTCTTGCGTGTTTTCGTACTGTGAATACTCCGTAGCCGAGACCCCCGGCCAAGATTGTCAGTGATCGTAAGATTCGCAGGGGGGAGTAGTGGGCTTGCGGTAGGAGCAGGCGCCCCCCCCCCCCCGAATCTCCGCTTCCATGAGGTCCTCTTAGAAATATCGGCAGGAGCGCATGTCACAACAGGGCATGCTGTGAGGTGATTACTGAAGGGGGGATCTGCGAGGTGATTACGGAAGGGGGGGTGCTGTGATGTGTTTACTGAAGGGGGGTGCTGTGACATGATTACTGAAGGGGGGCTGCAGTGAGGTGATTACTGAAGCGGGGGTGCTGTGAGGTGATTACTGAAGGGGGGGTGCTGTGACATGATTACTGAAGAGGGGGTGCTGTGAGGTGATTACTGAAGGGGGGTGCTGTGAGGTGATTAATGAAGGGGGGTGCTGTGAGGTGATTACTGAAGGGGGGTGCTGTAAGGTGATTACTGAAGGGGGGTGCTGTGAGGTGATTACTGAAGGGGGGGTGCTGTGAGGTGATTACTGAAGGGGGGGTGCTGTGACATGATTACTGAATGGGGGTGCTGTGAGGTGATTACTGAAGGGGGGTGCTGTGAGGTGATTACTGAAGGGGGGGTGCTGTGAGGTGATTAATGAAGGGGGGTGCTGTGACATGATTACTGAATGGGGGTGCTGTGAGGTGATTACTGAAGGGGGGTGCTGTGAGGTGATTACTGAAGGGGGGGTGCTGTGAGGTGATTAATGAAGGGGGGTGCTGTGAGGTGATTACTGAAGGGGGGTGCTGTGAGGTGATTACTGAAGGGGGGTGCTGTGAGGTGATTACTGAAGGGGGGGTGCTGTGAGGTGATTACTGAAGGGGGGGTGCTGTGACATGATTACTGAATGGGGGTGCTGTGAGGTGATTACTGAAGGGGGGTGCTGTGAGGTGATTACTGAAGGGGGGGTGCTGTGAGGTGATTAATGAAGGGGGGTGCTGTGAGGTGATTACTGAAGGGGGGTGCTGTAAGGTGATTACTGAAGGGGGGTGCGTGATGTGATTACTGAAGGGTGGGGTGCTGTGATGTGATTACTGAAGGGGGGTGCTGTGATGTGATTAATGAAGGGGGGTGCTGTGAGGTGATTACTGAAGGGGGGATCTGCGAGGTGATTACTGAAGGGGGGGGTGCTGTGATGTGATTACTGAAGGGTGGGGTGCTGTGATGTGATTACTGAAGGAGGGGTGCTGTGATGTGAATACTGAAGGGGGGTGCTGTGACATGATTACTGAAGGGGGGCTGCAGTGAGGTGATTACTGAAGCGGGGGTGCTGTGAGGTGATTACTGAAGGGGGGGTCCTGTGACATGATTACTGAAGGGGGGGTGCTGTTAGGTGATTACTGAAGGGGGGGTGCTGTGAGGTGATTACTTAAGGGGGGGTGCTGTGATGTGATTACTGAATGGGGGTGCTGTGAGGTGATTACTGAAGGGGGTGCTGTGAGGTGATTACTGAAGGGGGGGTGCTGTGAGGTGATTAATGAAGGGGGGGTGCTGTGATGTGATTACTGAAGGGTGGGGTGCTGTGATGTGAATACTGAAGGGGGGTGCTGTGATATGATTACTGAAGGGGGGCTGCAGTGAGGTGATTACTGAAGGGGGGTGCTGTGAGGCGATTACTGAAGGGGGGTGCTGTGACATGATTACTGAAGGTGGGTTGCTGTTGCGTGATTACTGAAGGGGGGGTGCTGTGAGGTGATTACTGAAGGGGGGGTGCTTTGACATGATCTGAATGGGGGTGCTGTGAGGTGATTACTGAAGGGGGGTGCTGTGACATGATTACTGAAGGTGGGTTGCTGTTGCGTGATTACTGAAGGGGGGTGCTGTGAGGTGATTACTGAAGGGGGGGTGCTGTGACATGATTACTGAATGGGGGTGCTGTGAGGTGATTACTGAAGGGGGGTGCTGTGGCATGATTACTGAAGGAGGGTGCTGTGACGTGATTACTTAAGGGGGGGTGCTGTTAGGTGATTACTGAAGGGGGGTGCTGTGAGGTGATTAATGGAGTGGGGGTGCTGTGATATGATTACTGAGAGGGGGGGTGCTGTGACATGATTACTGAAGGGGGGGTGCTGTGAGGTGATTACTGAAGGGGGGTGCTGTGAGGTGATTACCGAAGGGGGGTGCTGTGAGGTGATTACTGAAGGGGGGTGCTGTGAGGTGATTACTGAAGTGGGGTGCTGTGAGGTGATTACTTAAGGGGGGGTGCTGTGATGTGATTACTGAAGGGTGGGGTGCTGTGATGTGATTACTGAAGGAGGGGTGCTGTGATGTGAATACTGAAGGGGGGTGCTGTGACATGATTACTGAAGTGGGGCTGCAGTGAGGTGATTACTGAAGGGGGGTGCTATGAGGTGATTACTGAAGGGGGGTGCTGTGACATGATTACTGAAGGGGGGTGCTGTGAGGTGATTACTGAAGGGGGGGTGCTGTGACATGATTACTGATTGGTGGTGCTGTGAGGTGATTACTGAAGGGGGGTGCTGTGAGGTGATTACTGAAGGGGGTTGCTGTTGCGTGATTACTGAAGGAGGGGTGCTGTGAGGTGATTACTGAAGGGGGGTGCTGTGACGTGATTACTGAAGGGGGGTGCTGTGAGGTGATTACTGAAGGGGGGTGCTGTGAGGTGATTAATGAAGGGGGGTGCTGTGAGGTGATTACTGAAGGGGGGTACTGTGATTAATGAAGGGGGGGTGCTGTGAGGTGATTAATGAAGGGGGGTGTTGTGAGGTGATTACTGAAGGGGGGTGCTGTGAGGTGATTAATGAAGGGGGGGTGCTGTGAGGTGATTAATGAAGGGGGAGTGCTGTGACGTGATTACTGAAGGGGGGGTGCTGTGAGGTGATTACTGAATGGGGGATTGCTGTGAGGTGATTACTGTAATATGGTCAACTCGACTGGCTCCAGCTATTTTTAATATGCCTTTATTTTTAGATGTGCTCTGTATAATGGGGGCTGGTGGGGCCCTGCCTATTTGATAATTTGTGATGGCAGCCCTGGGCAACGCCGTCTATAGATGGCATTACCTAGTAGAAGCCTATGGGCTTCTTTTCGTAGACTTACTGGGAGGGATACGACAGCCGCACATGCACAGAGGGACTCACACCACAAAGAACAGCTCTTATCGGAAAAGCTGTCCTTTGCTTATATCCTCATGAATGCCGCGTTACTACACTCCGGTATGCATGCGATGATTGGCGGGATGCATCACATCCAAAATGCGATGCTTGACACATCCCATCCTAAAGGAGAGTCAAAGAAAGAGTAAAGAGTAAAAAGAGAAAGGACAGGAAAGCACACACAGACACAGACTAAAGCAGAGACAAGACAAATAAAAACACAGAAATCTGAGAAAGGGGGGGATAGAGAAACAAGGGGTGAAAACAAAGAGGGTGTCCATGGAGATCGGCACAATTGCCGGTCGCACAAGTGTGTACCCACCATTAGAGTCTCATCATGAAAATACCTAATTTTAATAAAGAACGCCCGTGCGTCATTTTAGCAGCCAATTTTATGCAGAAACTCCTGTGCACTGCTGCTATGGTGGTTTGCTGTAATCTACATCTGCGGCTTTATAGCGGCTGGGTCCACGAGCAGTACACCTGTCAGGGTTTGCTATACTGCGATGCAATACTGTAGCACTGGCTACCCAGCGATTATTGCATGCGTGGTTTCAGTCGCATCTCGCTGCGCCCTTCCACGGTATTTCATAAAATGACTAACATGCCTGTGTGACACAACCTGAGCAACAATGAGGGAGGACACATCTTTATCTGATTAGACTGATCTTCATATACGATAAATCTTGATTTTTATTTTTAGGTCGATCCTGTGGCAAGATGCATTAAAGAACATTAGAACTTGCAGGTATACACAGTTTCAGTGAAGTGTAAGCTCTTGTGGCAGCACACAGTAAATAACCATAAGCATTGCAGGAGTATACGGAGTCAGTGAAGTGCAAGCTCTTGTGGGAACATGCATTAAACAACTTTAGGCCTTGGAGGTATACACAGTTTCAGTGAAGTGCAAGCTCTGGTGGCAATAGAAATGAAGCCTAAACTCTGCTGGCCTTTTTCTCACCTTCCCATAAATAATGACCCCAGTCTAAGGACAGAGGGAAGCTTAAATCCCCACCCTTTTCAGCGTTCATTCAAAGAGAGGCTTTAGTAACAGTAAAAAGTGTACTTTTGTACCAGAGGCCTGTGCTCCCCTTCCATAATGCCCAGAGCCTAGGGGTTCCCTTTTATCTAAACCAGCAGCAAAGGGATAGTGAAGAACCAGTGAGTCTCACCCACTGCCCTCTGCCTGGATCCTCCTCTAAACAGCGGTTCCTCTTTCCGGTGCCACCGGGGATGGAAGGCACCACATTTGCCGGATGTTTCCTCACTCTCTCTGGAAATTCTCTAGATCAGGGAAGGTTTTCCAGTGGTGGGCTCTTCTCCAATCAGTGGTCAGTGGCAGCAGGGTCATCTCTGAAGTCCTTTCCTGGTCAGTACTGGCTGAGACCGTCTCTCACACTGCCGGCCCATTCTGAAAGTGCTGATGGGGGGGTGGCAACCTATTACTCAGCAGGGCCTCGTCAATGAAAGGTGGGTGCTTCTCATGGGGGTCCTCTCTCCGATCTGGCAGTACTTTTCAACGGTCTGGCAGCAGCAACAAATGCGGATGGCAGGCTCTAGGCTCCAGCACGGTGATCCCCCGGCGGGATTCCATTCGACGGCCCACGCAGGGACCCACCGGCATTCTTCCTCCATAGTCCGCTCACACAGGGGCTCCACATATCCACTGCCTGTGACACTCCTCTATTGCTCTCTCTGCAGGTACAGTGTAACGCTTTTCCCTGCTACATGGCAACACCACTGCACAGCTCCTCTCCTATCTGTGTGATCCCCCTCTCCTTAGGGCTGCCTGACTTTATTTTCTCCTGCTGGTCATCCCCGCCTCTGCTCCTCCAGCCTCTCTTCACTGGATCAGAGGCAACAGCCAGCCTCTAGGCCCTTCTGCCCTGCAGCCTCCTCCACCAATGGGTTCCCAGGGATTTTCCCAGACTTACTTGTTGTTAGCAGGCCAGGGATTTCTTCCTCAGGGCTTATGGGTGAAGAATAGGTCACAGCAGCCCTTCCATCAAATTCTATGCGGCATGTAGAAAGTAATAATAACAACAAAAAAAAACTACTGAGGCTAAAGGATATTTACGTGAACCCCTAACTGACTAAGGGATAACCCCATAGCTATGGGGGTACCACACTACCCTGTGCCGCAATGTGCAAGCCCTACGATGCCCACTTTCAATGCCCTTGGATGGTGCAACTTCAGTGGTGGTTCCAAACTCTCCACCATTGGTGCACCATCGCGTCCACCATTAACACTTGCACCAGCCTATGGCAGGCGCAGTCTACTTCTGAGATTCCTCTGAACATAGCCTCTGGGCCTGTGGGTGTGCATCTGGAAACTCAGCCAGGTTCACTCACACGCCAAGAACACTCCCATTACACGCCCATGAGACGGCTTTTTTGTTTCGTTCACTTCAGGCCACCTCCCTGAACTCTCCAACTGCACATGTGCCACCGTTCCCGAACTCTCCAACTGCACATGTGCCACCGTTCCCGAACTCTCCAACTGCACATGTGCCACCGTTCCCGAACTCTCCAACTGCACATGTGCCACCGTTCCCGAACTCTCCAACTGCACATGTGCCACCATTCCCAAACTCTCCAACTGCGCATGTGCCACCGTTCCCAAACTCTCCAACTGCGCATGTGCCACCGTTCCCGAACTCTCCAACTGCACATGTGCCACCATTCCCGAACTCCCCAACTGCACATGTGCCACCGTTCCCTAACTCTCCAACTGCACATGTGCCACCGTTCCCGAACTCTCCAACTGCGCATGTGCCACCGTTCCCGAACTCTCCAACTGCGCATGCGCAAATATATCAATATTATTTTTATGATTATTGTCTGTATTAAATGCAAAAATGCAGATCCCATATTATGCCAAGGGAAGATTAACAGGACCGAGTTTCTACATACAGAGAGGATTTGCATCATCTTCATTCTTAATGCCACTGAAAGGCAGTCTCCTCAATCGCCAACGACCACCGCCATTCGTGAGATCACACTCCTACCCGACACTGCAACGCTTTGTGCTCCGGAGCTGACGGCCAGCAGAATATGCTTCTGACATAGGCGTCAGAGACTCTGCTCAATCGGTGCCGACGTTAAAAGCTAACCCAGGGCTATTTATATTTTCAAAAGATTTTGCCTGTCTACATGGGAACAAGACGCTTTGAGGCCCACTATAGCTCTCCGAAGAAAAAGCTCTGCTACAGTTCTCTGAGCTGGGTGATAAGGGGTGAGAGGTGTTGGGTAGAGAGGCAATTTTAGGCGTAACCTTTTAAGTGGTGCATTAGTAAATTGCTTGCGATTTAAAAATAAATGCATGTTGCAAAGGTAATTGAATGGAACATATTGAAAACATATAAACAACTGTGTAGAAACCTAGTTAGTGTTTTTTTTATTACCATTAGTTGTAATTACATTTTAATCAGCTAGTGATGCTTCAAATTACTATCACATGGGGGATTCCAGTTTACTGATTTCTAACAACAAAGATGCAAGATTCTCCTCATTAACACCTAATTAACCAATTACCCCAGTTGTAATTACCGGTAAATCTCTCTGCCTCAACGTCCCTGGGTTGGTGATCGCTGGCACAGGTTAATGATTGCATTACTCAGAGGCACCTGGGTAATTGGGGCTCACATTTCTCCTGCCAGACTATGTTGGCTTCAAAATGAGACATATAAGATACTTGTACAGATATCCCACAGCCAGTCCCAGTAACGAAGGCTCGCTAATGCAGCCAACAGGCGATGCAACAGTGTTTTTTGGTTGACTGAACCTTGCAGCGAGTCTGCCGTCTGCACACAGTGAAAGAAGTAATCAGTCCCCCGGGAACCAGCAGGGGCGGGCTGGCAGGGATGGGACATCAAAAGAAAACATTGGCACAGATGTGTCCGACTGCTCATACAACATTGCTGCAGTCGCGCCAATCAGCCCCTCTCGGCGTGCCAGGTCCCGTGCTGCTCTGCTAGCGCCCATCATCTTTTTTTGTCCGAAAAGGTATATTAATCACAATGCGATGTTACTAGGATGCACCAGGAGACGGCACTGATTCATTTTATATGCAACACTTATATATCTGTGTGCGACAGTGGGGCCTATTCATCAACACTAAAAGTTTTTAAGGACATTTTCCTTAATTACCGTGATTTTAGTATTCATGAAGACACTTAACACAGGAGATATCACTGAAATCTCCTGCTTAAGTCTGCCTGCGTTAATTTCCACACTCCCCATACATTAGTACATTAGTATGGGGATATGGAAATTATGGTATTCATCAAATTCCGAAAATTATGTATTTTTGAAATTTGATAGTCACTATCCGCCACTGTGGGGTGGCAAATAGCAGGTAACACCTGCTTTCAGCTGGGCAGGTCCCCCGACGTCTTCCTCCGTCGCTCTGATCCCTTCTCTGGCTCCTGTAGCTGCTCTGACACTGTGTTCACCCAGCAGAACACAATAAAGTTTAGAAAAAAAAATCCTTTTTTTTTTCTAAACTGTACTGTGTTCTGCCGGGATAACACAGTGTCAGAACCTGAGGCAGCTTCAGCTGGCAGGTAAGTGCGTGACAGGGGGAGGTGAGCAGAGGGGGGAGGGGTTGGGGGGGACACAAAATGACCGCAGCTGTAGGCAGTGCTGCGCATGCGCTGGTTTTATGGATGTAAGAGCGCATGCGCAGCACAGAATACAGCTGCGGTAAGGTAGTGTAGAAAGGGAAAACTATTTACCGAAAAGCTGTCATCACAAAAATGACAGCTTTTCTAAATAGATAGTTATGGAGGCATTCGGTATGATTTACTGCATGGGCGGCGGTTCAAATTCTGGCAACGGCGGCCCTACAGAGGAGGAAATCCTGATCGTCCCAAAGGTAAGTATAAACTAATCTAATTCTACCCCCTAACCTTCCTTTAGGGTGCCTAACCCTAACCTCCCCCCCAGTGCCTAACCCTAATCCCCCCTCTAAGTGCCTAACCCTAACCCCCCCGTGCCTAACCCTAATCCACTAATCCCCCTTCTAAGTGCCTAAACCTAACCCCCCCTTCCCCGCTGCCTAACCCTAACCTCCCCCTGGAGGTGCCTAACCTTAACCTAGCCCTAACCTCCCGGGGGGGTGCCTAACCCTAAGTCCCGCCTGGGAGCCCCTAACCAAACCCTCCCCCTCCGCGGCTGTCTGCGCCCGGCATCACTTCTATCGGGATGCCGGGCGCCGGTCTCCCGACGTAGGTAAAATGACAGGTGTCTAGATTTAGATAACTGTCATTTAACCCTCGCTGGGATTAAGTAGTCGGGAAGCCGGCTGTCGGCATTGCGGCGGCCGGCTTCCTGAACATATACCGTTATGGAGAGGAGGAATGATGATTTCCTCCGGTAATTAGGTAGATCTCCATGCCAGTTCTAAACCTAATTATCTCCAGAGAAATTTAAGTTATGATGAATAGGCCCCTGAGTCTCTTCGTCTATAGACGAAGAATTACGATGCAGCGGCCCCAGCTTTTTTCCACACCAAGTTTCCTTGTGCTTCATATACAGACTCAGACGCACACAGATATACAAGTGTCACATATCAAATACGCTGTCCAGTCTCCTGGTGCGTCTTAGTCGCATTGCAAAAAAAAGATGCCCAACGCTAGAAGAGTCGCGTGGGACCTGGCAGCTCACTCGCACCAGACGTCATGCGCCACGTTGCGTATTGAGACTAGATGAATGAGGGCAAATCCGTAGTACCGATATACACTATGTAGATAAAAGTGATTGGACACTGACAGCAATTAGATCAACGAGATTTTATTGACGTCAGTACTTTGTAGGTCCCACCATGTGCAGTGATTACTGCAGACACCCTTCTTGGCAAACTGGCCATTCCGCCTTAAGTACTGTACAGTGACAAACTGTGACACTGAGGAAGGTCGAGTCGGCCTAGAACACACCTGTCACTCCAATTCGTCAAAGTGGTTCTCAGTGGGGTTAAGACCTGGTCTCTGAGCTGTCCAGTCCATCCTGTTCTGTATAGCAGTCCAACGTCGCCCTGGAAACATGACTTGTGCCATTGTCGTACTGATAAAAACATTCATTGTTTCCGTAGAACTGCAAGTGTATGGGCCTCACTACCAAGTGTTCTTGTCTCATGCTGGAAGTCGTGTGCAATGGTACGCATGGTATACATTTCGCTTGTGCGGAGGTGTCCAATCACTTTTGTCTACCTAGTGTATTTAACATTAGCAATGGTTTCTAATGTTAGCTGATGTTTCCACTTGTTTGAAGCAAACTAGCTACTTAACAGCACAGCAAGCAAGGGATTCTAGTGACTGATATACTATACAGGGAACATTCTAGTGACCGATTTGCAATACAGTGGGCCTCATTCTGAGTTGGATGCTATTCAAATATTGACGCAAATGGCCAATGGTTTTCCGTCTGTACATGTGTCAGGAGTCACACTGCGCATTCCTTTTTGTTAGTCCTCGATCTCAGAACAAAAATTAGATGCACAGTAGCAGAAATGTCAGGGACGTTGCATCTTATGAGAGTGTTGTAGGCAAGTCGCGGAAAGAGGTTGCATACAGAGATGCGTAGCCGCTGACCTAGCCGGCCATACCCGGGCTGAGACACTGCACCCACCAAGGGCTGAAGCAAGTTTAGATGGTGTGACCGATGGTGGCATCTACAGATGCACCAGACAGTAGTGCAGTGTTTATAGACAATGATAGTGGGCGTCTCAGTCCTTGCACGTTCAGATGCACGGATGTACACCAGGGAAGGGCTTTGTAGCGGCATCAGCATAAAATCACAGAAGCGACTGCGGAAAAATACGCTAGGACAGCCGCAACTGCGTCCGAATCGGCCCCTGTATCACGGCTCTGCCACAATGGACAGTTCATCAGTGTAAAGCCGGCCAGGCACAGGCAGTAACAAACTATGGACTCTGAGTGCAGCTGCAGCAGACACAGGCTGACGGGACGGGGCTGACAGCCAGAGCATGCTGCCCGACAACACTGTGTTATACACACAATAGCAAAGACTGGGGAGAACACTCTCTGCATACCGCACGGTGTCAGACATAGAGTATGTGCATCTGTGGCCTTTAGGACAACAACATTGTACCCATGGGTGTATCCATACTTTTTTATACTTACCTCTTCGAAGTTCCACGTCAGCCGGAGTATCGCTACACAAAACGCTTGGAAAATGGCCACCGCTGCTATTTTCCAGGTGTTTTAAGTATGCGCAATAGGGAAATGCGCAGTAGACTCCAGGCACAGACTAGTTCCTGGAGTCTACTGCTGCTGTCAGTTTGCCAGTGGCCGCCGGGGGGAGAGGAGGGGGCCCCGGACGGGGAGTGGAGCACACGGATGAAGCAGCCATTTCCCCAGTGACCTGCGCATGTGCAGTAGACTCTGGGCCTCCTCCTCTCTAAATACGCCCCTGATTGTACCGGTCTGCCAACTGACCCAGTCCAACCCTGGGATCTAGTGACAAAATTGAGGCTCTACAAACCAAGAGCCCAGAGGCACTGCTCATTGTACAATAATGACAAGGCACTCCATCCTATGGAAGTGCCAGGTTGTGTCCTCAAAAAGGGATCGGTATGAAATACCGTCGGACGCATGCCCGATGGTTGAAATCCCGACGCTGATAGACCGGCAGTGAAGATCCCGACAGGTATTTTAAGTATTCACTAACCTTACCCCCTCCCCATAACCCTCCCTTAGGGGTGCTTAACCCTAACTCCCCCCTAAGTGCCTAACCCTAACCCCCCCTGTAAGTGCCTAAACCTAACCCCCCTTCCCCACAGCCTAAACCAAAGTCTCCCGAGGGGTGCCTAACCCTAACCTCCTCCCAGGGGGTGTCTAACCCCCCCTTCCCCGCAGCCTAAACCAAAGTCTCTCGGGGGGGGTGCCTAACCCTAACCTCCCCCCGGGGGGTTCCTAACTCCCCCTTCACCTAGCCTAACCCTCCTGGGGGGCGTGCCTAACCCTAAGTCCCCCCCGGGAGCCCCTAACCTAACCCTCCCCCCCACGGCTGTCCACTCCTGCCGCCCGGCTTACCTTCAACCGGTATACCGAGCATCGGGCTCCAGGCGTAGGTAAAATGACAGGCGTTGGGATTTGGACCCTTGCCAGGATTAGACAGTCGGGAAGCCGGCAGTCGGCATTTGGACCTTCGGCTTCCTGACTGCATCCCCTCAAAAACATTGATTGCACCCACAGAGCCCTATCTGCGTGTGAGCCAATGGTCCTTAACCTCCGAAAATCTTTGTTCCTCATTTGCACCACTGTAGACTAATTTACATTCTACATATTAGGTCATTCTTTAATGTAAGCTGAATATGAATAGATGTCAAGAATGGATCCTGGAAACATAAGGGCAGAGGCAGAGCAGACAGTAAAACATAAGGTGCCCCTGAGAGTGCAGAAAAAGAGCCTAGCTCCAAGCAGCAGGCAATGGCGATGTTCATGGATCTGAGCGATTCTCTGCTATTTGCCGCGTGATAAAATCCCTGAAAACTGGTATGGCGCATGCGTTACACAGTGTGTACGCACAGAGGTGCAGTCGCAATTGAGGCACGGTATCGGAATTGTACTGAAAATGTGCTGGGCATTCCTGGGTGGTGCACAGAGATGGTCTGACTTATGGGCATGCTATGGGAGTGCTGCGAGCATGTTGCATCACTGCTTCCGAGCTCAGATGCTTAATCACTCACATTGGAGGCCATACTGTGTCTGAGAATCTGCACCTGGCCTGGGGTAGGTGCAAGTTTTGATGGTGCGACAAACTAAGTGCTATCACAGTGTCTAGAAATGCTCCAAGTGGGCGTCTCAGTCCTTGCACAGTCAGACGCACGCCGGTACACTGGGGGAAAGACTGATACTAGCATTAGCATAAAGTCACAGGAGCGTTGGCCACTGTCATCATGTTCATCTAGGGTTGTCACCTGCCCCATCCACCATTCCCGTGTGTATCCCCATCTCTTTCCAGGTCTGCATGTTCTACAGTAGTAGTGACCCTTATACAGTACCCACAGTAGTAGTGCCCCTTATACAGTACCCACAGTAGTAGTGCCCCTTACACATATTGACTCACAGACACACACATTATACTTACCTGAAGCCCCACTTCTGCACCCGCCGCGGTCCGGCAGCGCATCGCACCGGCCCTGCCCACAATAAGGGGCATGTGTGTCATCATCTAGGCGTGTTTGGCCCTTTTTAAATGTCAGAAATCCCGCCTCTCAGCATCATATCCCTCAATCTCCCCCCATATCTTGTCCCACCCAAATTCCCGCCATGAATCCCCCCAAATCCATTAGATCACTTATCTGTGACCATACTATGCCATTCAGTAATGTTCCCAATTCATATAATGTGAAATAGAACTGGATGGTGTATTTTATATGGGATGCAGTCAAAAGATTGACAGTGTCAACATTAATAATGTCACGGCAACAAATGTCAACAGTTATGATGTCGACTTTGTTAAAATGCTGACAGACATGTCGACATTATTCGAATGTCAACAGATGAAGAGGTAAATTTACTAAAGTGAGAGTTTTTAGAAGTGAGTTTTAGAAGAGATGTTGCCCATAGCAACCAATCAGATTCTACTTGACATTTAACTAGCACCTTCTAGAAGATAATAACTAGAATCTGATTGGTTGCTATGGGCAACATCTCTTCTAAAACTCACTTCTAAAAACTCACTTTGGTAAATTTACCCCGAAATGTCAATATTGTCAGAACATCACATTAGGGTTAGGCTGGGGGGTTAGGGGTAGGAATTAGGCTTAGGGATAGAGGAGAAATGATGATAGTGGAATGCACTACTGTGCAGACTCCATGCTTAAAGTATCTCCAGGGAGGCTTCATTCCCTAATCCAAGATGGCCGCAGTGGTCAGTACTGAACATACGCGGTGTCATCCTGTTAGAGTGAAACAATGGTAGACTGACATCTCCCACTTAGATCCATCAGAGACCTGAGCTAGTACTCAGTATTACTGCTGCTCCAGCACCCTGCCCCGACACCTCATTGCAGTAAAGACTCACCGGCTGGTGCAGTGAATTAAACCATACTCTGCTCGAGCTCCGATCCATCTCAACCAGTGTATCACAGAGAATACGGCTGTGCAAAAAAAAAAACCATCCGTCTGGTTAAGAAACTGGGCTGCCTGTAGTGATAATGCATCTTCTGGTGTGTACATAACTCTGCCATACCACCGCACATGTACACACATATTTCCAATAAGAAATACTCACCTGAACGGCAGAAGATTAGAGGTCTGAGTCACATGACCGCTGGCAGGGCCATAGCTAGGAGAGTGCGGCCGGTGCCATCGCACAGGGCACCACAGGTCAGGGGGCTCTGTTTGGGCCTGTCAAATTTCTGTTATTATCATTCATGCTTGTACCTTCCTCTTATTTCATCCCCAGCATCTCCTGGCCTCTCCTATCTCTTCCCTGACCCCTCCCCATGAAGCCTTGGCCTTTTTTTGGGTGCATTATGTCCCTTTGAAAAATGATGGGGGCGCCAATGCTCTTTCTGGGACAGGGCACCAAAAAGTCTAGTTACGGCTCTGAACGCTGGTTCCCAAAAGATGCCGCTGGAGCCACTGCAGTTGTTGGAAGCAGGTAATGATAAGTCGACATTCATCTCATTTCATCACTGTCTACATGATGAATGGCAACATGGTCAACCTCGATCCCATCCACACCTCCCAACGGGACATAGGCTACTCACCAGGATGGCCAGGAGAGTCCAGACGAGAAGTGTACGTCCCGGAGGGTAGGAGAACGAGGTAGTCCATAACCAGGCAGAGGTTGAAGTGCCGAAGGGGCACCCCCTGTGCTGGCACTTGCACACGCCTATGTTAATGCTGACATTATGACTGTCGACATATCATACCCAACCCATTTTATATAGTATATGTTAGAGATGTGCGCCGACCCTCGTGTTTTGGTTTTGGATCTGGATCTCCCCTGGTTTTGGATCTGGATTGGTTTTGCCAAAATCTCGCCTCCGTGTTTTGTTTTCGTGTTTTGGTTTTGGTTTTGGATCTGGATTTTTTCTTTAAAAAAAAAAAAAAACTGCTAAAATCACATAAAATTGGCCTTTTTTTGTTCCTACAGTATTAATAACCTCAATAACATTTATTTCCACTCGTTTCCAGTCAATTTTGACCACCTCACAGCTCTCAAGGGGACCAGGAACCGTGCTTTCCAAACATAAATAAACAATTGACTTAAATTGGCAAATGTTCCATAAAGGCATTTTCCAACCTGTACAGGGACATAAAAAAAAACATAGTTAGTTAGTGGCCTTCAAACTGCCGTTGTTCCCACTGTCCACTTAACCATATGAGATATATTGTGAACAAGCGGAACATTTTAGACCTAAGGTTTAAGTATTACATTGTGCTTGTGTCTGCACCGTGCCTGCTTGCTGGGAGTTGATTTTTATCATCCCAGAAGGGGACCAGGAAGCGTGCTTTCCAAAAATAAATAGGCAATTGACTTAAATAATCCTTTGCAAACCTTCTGTTCTGTAACTGAATTTTCCAACCTTTAAAGGAACTTTAAAAAAACAGTGTTAGCTACAGTAGTGGCCTTCAAATTGCCATTGTTCCCACTGTCCACTTATTCTTGGACTAGTCCAACCATGGCGACTGAATTTGTGTCATATGGAAGAGGAGGCTACAAACTGGGTCTCATGTTATGAGTTGGCCATATGGGGTATGTTGCTGTTAAGGGATCAGGCTGGTTATCAGTGGACACATTTATTAATTATAGTTATTATTCTGGTATGCCATCTCCTGAAGGGTGTTTAGTTTACCAACAGACAGAGAATAGCTACCTATCAGCTGAGGCATAGACTCTTCCTGAAGAATAGAGCTCTTTTCTCTGGAGGGAAGCCAAATAGGTGGGAGCCCCTGTACTTCCAACATCTGAAGCTCTTATCTCTCCACATCATCTATGATAGAAGATAAAAAATGTCATTGGGGACATCTAGCTCCTCTTTCAGTACCCTGCTTACCCTTTTTGGACAGGAAGTCCAGCATGGATGGTTTGGAAGAAGAAGGCCTAGTAACAGATGGGGATGGTCATTATCAAGACCTGGTCCCCCCAGTGGGTGTAGTCTGGGAGGTATTGGTTGGCATGCAGGCAGCAGAATAACAAAGGCCTCCATGTTGTCTGTGATTACTATTCTGTATTTCAGTTTGCGATTCAGGTAGGAATAAAGTGGGCTACAGAACACAGTGACAGAATCACTGGTTGTCATAGTGCATTCAGGCCAAATACGATCCATGAATTCCGAGACAGATTCCAGACAGATGAATCCTTTGCTTGTAATAATCTTTGGTAATTCCTGGCAAAGGTGGGTGTTATAGCCAAACACTTTGAAGACTGTAACTTTGAACTGCTTTATAGAAAACATGTGAATGAAACCTTTCCACACTGCAGAACATGATGGAGAAATCTATTGAAGTTCAGCACCTAGAGCATCTTTTTTTTCATGTTCTCTGAGGCCTCTCCTGACTGTGAAGATTTTCCACACTGTAGTCTTCCATTCTGACTTTTTAATGGTGACTTCAATGTTGTCCACTAGCTGAGATCCATCTCATCTGAGGGTTGGGTTTTCCCCATGCAAATGAGACAATTCACATCCAGAAAGTGACTCTTATGTTTAGCCGTGGTGTCAGTCTCTCTTTTGGCAGAATTAGGCTTTAGTTTTTTAGAGCATATAACTTTATAAGCTGTTAGGATAACATTTCTGCTATGTTTCAAATTAAAAAAAAAACTTTTTGTAACCCAATAACGTAAAAAAATGTTTTCATTGCAATATTCATGCAACCCCTTGACAGACAGCAGCACAGCACCCCTGCGCAGCTGTGCCAATGACAGGTGTGGCTGACACGTACACAAAAAAAATTGTTTATTTATTATTTTGGGCAGCAGCCCCTTGACAAATAGGAGCACAGCCCTGCGCAGCTACGCTGATGACAGTGACAGTCAGGTGTAAAACTGATAACAAATTAATTTAAAAACAATTCATTGGGTGCAGCCCCTGGCTGTTAAATTGATCATAAATTAATTTAAAAACAATTCATTGGGTGCAGCCCCTGGCTGTTAAATTGATCATAAATTAATTTAAAAACAATTCATTGGTTCCTAAACCAACCATAATATTAATTTAAAATGTCAGGCAACAATGCCCCAACCAGCACATAATGGAAAGGAAAAAGCTTCAAGATGGAATAGTCCTTGGGCCCTCCCACCCACTCCTATGTATTATATGAAACAGGACAGTTTAACAAACCAATCATTTAAGTGACAAGGACTGCCAATTGTGGCTGAAATGATTGTTTTGTTTGGACCCCCCATAAAACAAGCTGATCTCATACACAAACTGGCTTTACATTACAAGTTGTCCTTGTCATCCCCATCAGTGTGTATATCCTCTACTTCACACAATATTAATTTGTCCCCGCTGGAATCCACCATAGGCGCCTCTGTAATTTTTTTATGTAATTGTTGGTAGAGGTCTTCCTCGTGCAATTTGTAATTCATTTTAATGAACATCATCTTTTCCACATTTTGAGGAAGTAACCTCCTACGCCAATCACTGACAAGGTTGCCAGCTGCACTGAAAACTTTTTCGGAGTACACACTGGAGGGTGGGCAACATAAGTAATGCAAAGCCAGTTTGTGTATGGGACTCCAAATTGCCTCTTTTTCCTGCCAGTACGGAAAGGGACTGTCTAACATGTCTATTAGGATGTTATCTCTGAAATAGTCCTCCACAATTCTGTGAATGTAGACATAGTCACGGTAGAAGACATGTCACTAATAGGCAGTTCTCTCAGGCCCGACCAGATGTCATTTTTTGGTGACTGATCTGCATGACCAACAGGCATTCTGTTTGGAAAATGTAGTTTTTTCCTGGCAGCTGTTGAAACTGAAGGAGGAGATGAAGGCGTTTCACATGTGGCTGCAGCTGACAATTTTTTGACCAACAGCTCTTTGCATAGTTTTAGATTTTGGTCTGTTGGAAAAAAACTCACAAGGTAGGACTTAAACCTAGGATCCAGAATGGTGGCCAAAATATATTTTTCAGATTTCAATAGATTGACGACTCTTGGATCCTGGTGAAGTGAATCAAGGGCTTGATCCACCAGTCCGACATACTTTGCGCAATCGCTCCATTTCAGCTCCTCCTTCAGTTTCTCCAGCTGTCTTTGCAAAAGTCTGATGAGGGGAATGACCTGACTCAAGCTGGCAGTGTCTGAACTAACTTCACGTGTGGCAAGTTCAAAGGGTTTGAGAAACTTGCACAACACAGAAATTATTCTCCACTGCGCTTGAGTAAGGTGCATCCCCCCTCCACGGCCTTTTGCTGTTCCTCCATCCGCTGAAGCATATAGAGGGTAGAATTCCACTGAGTTACTACCTCTTGCTTCAGCTGATGGAAGGGCAAATTTAACTGTACCTGCTGGTCATGCAATCTTTGACAAGCGGTCGCCGAATGTCTAAAATGTCCGGATATTTTGCGGGCCACCGAGAGCATCTCCTGCACGACCGTTTCAGTTTTTATAAAACATTGCACCACCAAATTAATTGTGTGAGCAAAACATGGGACGTGTTGGAATTCACCCAGATGTAATGCTCTCACAATATTGGTGGCATTGTCCGAAATCACAAATCCCGAGGATAGTCCAAGTGGGTAAGCCATTTAGCAATAATTTCCCTGAGTTCTTCTAAGAGGTTCTCAGCGGTTATACAAAGAGTAGCCTGCCTCTGTATTAGCTGTCTTTTGGGAGATGTTGTTGCTGTTGTAGGCAATACACCAACCCAGTGGGCTGTCGCAGTCATGTAATCCTTAGTTTGCCCTGTCCCACTTGTCCACATATCAGTGGTCAAGTGGACAGTGAGTACAACGGCATTTCTGAGGACATTAATAAGGTTTTTTTTAATGTCCTTGTACAGATTTGGAATTGCTCTTCTAGCGAAGTGGAATCTAGAAGGGATCTGGTAGCAAGGACACAGGACCTGAGTTAACTGTTGAAAATCCACTGCAGTAATGGCGGATAATGGACGCACATCTAATACCAGCATAGCTGTTATGGCGTCAGTAATCCACTGTGCAACTGTGTGATTGCTGTCATACTTGTTTGCCTTTGCAAATGATTGTTTAACAGTAAATTGTTTTTTGGAGGATACACTACAAGTAGTCTTCCTCCTGGTCCCCTTCTGGGATGAAGATCCACTGACAGCAGCAGCAGGCGTAGTCATCAAAGATCCTTCTGAGGAATCACGGATAGCAGAGGAGTCAATCATGCTTTGAATACCAACATTGGATGCAGCAGGACTACTTGTGATGACGTATGAGGATGTTGATGATGCAGGTGTTGGTGTTGGAGATCGAAGGCGCTTGGATATCACAGAGAGGGAGCAGGTAGGTGACACTGGACTTGTTACGTTTTGAGTTTTGGAACTTGGCGACATACACTTTGATATTTGATGAATGCGCGCCAAGTGACGTAACAAGGAGGAGGTTCCTAGGTGGTTTAGGTCCCTCCCTTTACTCACTCTTGCATGGCAACATGCACATATGGCTTGACAACTGTTGTCCGGATCGGGATGGAAATAATTCCACATGTGAGAAGTAGATTTTTTTGTCATTTGTTCCGGCATGACAACAATGGGCTTTGGCTTTTTCAAACCATGGGCAACAGATGTTGCCTTACTTACACAAAGGATATCCTCGGCATCAACATCCTCATCACCAACATCTTTATCATCAACATCCTCATCATCCTTAGCGCCTTCATACACCAAAATATCCTCCTCCTCCATGTGCAATTCCACAGAAGCATCCTCAATGACTATGTGTGCAAGATGTTGACTGCCCTTCCCCATATTTACAGAGAGCACACAAATGCTGGAACTTGGAGGATCCTCCAGTACACTAGTATTTAGTTCTGGCTCACACATGGCAACCGCGGACTCTCCTCGGGGATTTGTGATTTCGATTTCTCAGGGCACACAGTTGGTTTTTCTGGAGCTGTCTTAGCAACTTTCACATTTTTAATTGGACCACCACCACTACTACTACAAGCAGAAGGGCTATCAGCAGTCTTCATAAAGAAAGGAAAAGGCCTTATCCTTTCCTTTCCATACCTCCTTGAAGAAGGTGCCTGTGCCGAGACGCATTGGAGACCCCCAGACACCTACCCATCTTGAACCCACCTGCATCTACATCCGCCCCAATCCAGGCACCTGAACGGCAGCAGCGGCGCTTAACCGGTTGCTGGTCCCCACTCACACCAGCCCTAGCCTCTGCCAAACGACTGCGCTGCACGCGCTCATCACACCACCGCACGCAGCACAGGTTTCACCTGCACTGCATCCACGGACGTGAGCCACTGAAACAATGCACGTCCCCCACCGCGGCATCATACTGGACTTTGAGAAGAACTGATCCCACACCAACGGACCTGGGCACCTACCGGTAGGTCAGCACCCATTCTCCTCACCAGTGCGGGACGCCGCAAAGTTAGAGCACCCCTGATCACCTCCAACAGGGCATCCCAGTTCAGAAGTCTGTCGACCATAGGTCCAGCAGGGAAGCATGCAGTAGTCAGGACCACATGTCAAGGAGCCCCCTGAAAGGGTTGACCCTACTCCCCACACTGTGGATACGCCCTGTCACCCCAAATCAGCAACAACTGGGCAGTGTGTGCTGCCACGAACCATCTAAGAGACATTTATCCTCTAGGAGCACTGTGCCTCCTACTGAGCAACTACCACCCCCTATGTGCACACACGGATACAAATAAATGTATTTATTTCTTCCACCATCCATCCAGCCTCCAGTATTTCTGTTCTACCACAACACATCCACCACAGCACACAGCCATCTGCTCCCCCCGTTTTTCCCCTCCTCCCTCTCCCCACCAATACACACACACAACCAAGGAGCGCACATACCCCCCAATCTTACCATATCCTTTCCTTTCCACTTCGTGTATTGAATGGCATATTGCCAATTTTTTGTTTATCTAATGGCAAATATCCTTTCAATTTTTTTTCTTAATTTCAGTAAAACCTGCTTTACCATATCGATGGCGTGACTTAAGCCCTGGGGCATGGGCCTTCCTAGAGGTCGAGGAAGTTGACGGCCTTGCACTGCTGGCGGCAGCTACAACATGTGGTTCTTGGCCTTGCTCTCCTGTCATGTGACGGCCCTCCATATTATTTCTGCAGTCTAGAAGCAGTGTCACAATCACCAATAGTGTAGTCAAGGTGCGGTTACAAAATTCACACACGTGCAGTCGTGGCACACTCAAAAATATTAGAAAAAAAGACAAATGATATTTATTTTTTGTCAGCTCCAGAAGAACTTGGCCCCAGAGTTTTTTTTGGAGCACGACTGTAGTCAGGCAGCACAAGGTTGCAACTTGCGTTGCTGGCTCTTGTGCACTACTGCGGTTAAGCCTAACACCCACAAGCACACAGAAGAAAAAAATATATAAGACACTTTAATTGTTTTCTTTTTTGATTGAGCATGACTGGAGTCGCTGGATCTTGTGCGCTAATGAGGTAAAGCCTAACACCCACAAGCACACAGAAGAAAAAAATATATAAGTATGGATTCCTGCCTATCGACTCCTACCTACCTATACCTTCTAAAATTGTCGCTATTTAGCGTAATGAGTCGCACAAGAAATAAATGCTGTCAGACTTTGAGTGTGGTTCCAAAGCACAAAAAGTTATTATTCAATATAAAAACAGATAGTTACACGCTGTGATCTAAATACAATTAGCGCAAAAAAATCATACAGACCCAAGGTACAGTTGTTACATACGCACGCGCTCTGGACCCAGATACCGGCATCAATATAGAAACCTCCGTCAACAGCAAGGCAAGAAAACTGGCATCCAAGTTTAGAGAGCCCACATATATACTCTTACAGGGATAGGCAATACAATAGAACAATGATTCCATTGGTTCTTCTTCCTGGTTCTTCTGTTACAGTATAGTTCATAGCTCAATTCGAATGGACACAAACCAGCCTCCAACTGCCCTTTGTGTCCTTTTTCCAGCTGCATACTAAATCTAAGCTGGTTACATTACAGAGTACATTTTAATGTTTAACTCTCTATAGTCCATAGTTTGCAGACACATGTTGCGATCTTCTCACCGATGGTACTGGATATCTGCAAAGACACAGTGGATCAGTACAACACTAAACACGGTCTGCTTACCATATACTAAACCTTAGACATCAAATTACATTTATTTCACAACATTACTAATATTGAATAAACCTTGAATATTACACTTTAATGCTAGGGAACCTTTGATGTAAGTGTGCAGTGTGTAAGTATTGGGGTTTTGGTAAAAGACGCTAGTTAGCGTTGTGCGACTATGTGTTTGTGGAGTACACCATGGTATGTGTTTTGCAGGGTTAATCATTTTATATGTTTTAGTGACTGTCTGTATTTCTGTGGTGAGGACTTTTAACTTCTTTCTATTGTGTGGGAATCACACAACGCTAAATAATAGCATCGCCGTATGTACTTATAATGGGTGAGATTCACTAAAATGGCACTGGGCAGCCAGTCGCAAAATGGCGTCTCATTGCCATTCGCAAAATGTCGTCGTGCAGATTTAATTTGAGACCGATTCAGTCTCAGCCAATTATCCGGCTTCAACACTTCTGAGGAATCACGGATAGGAGAGGAGTCAATCATGCTTCGAATACCAACATTGGATGCAGCAGGACTACTTGTGATGACGAATGAGGATGTTGATGATGCAGGTGTTGGTGTTGGAGATCGAAGGCGTCTCATTGCCATTCGCAAAATAGCGTCGTGCAGATTTAATTTTAAACCGATCCTGTCTCAGCCAATTATCCGGCTTCGACATAAGACACTTTAATTGTCTTTTTTATTTTATTGAGCACGACTGGAGTCGCTGGACCTTGTGCGCTAATGTGGTTCAGCCTAACACCCACAAGCACACACATAAGAAAAACAATATAACTATATAGGGCACTTATATTGTTTGTTTTTTTTGATTGAGCATGACTGGAGTCGGGCAGCACTGACTTTCTCTTGTGTGCTACTGTGGTTAAGCCTAACACCCACGAGCACACACAGAAAAATATAATAAAGACACTGATTTATTTTTATTTTACTTTTTTTTTTTTTTGGAGTCCAGAACTTGGGCCCAGAGATGAACACAGCACAAGCCCAGGACACAGCAGACAGCCCTGATGTATCAGCAGACAGCACCGTGACAGCACCGTGACCAGAATGGATCAGCAGACAGCACAGTGATAGTGAATGACAGCACCGTGACCAGAGACCGGAATGGATCAGGACTCAGGAGACAGCACAGTGACAGTGACAGCACCGTGACCAGAGACTAGAATGGATCAGCAGTCACCAGCTCAGGATACAGCAGATAGCACCAGCACCTCTCCCAGCCCTACAATACCCACCCTCCCTGTTCAGTCTCCACAGCCGGAGTGAAATGGCGTCCGTCATGTGGTCCCTTATATACTACATTGATCATAGAGATGAAAGCTTGTGAACCGCAAGATTTCCATCTCTATGGTTTTGCCTCGGTTTCGAGAACAGAGTAAGGCGGGAACCTCAGAGCCTGCTTGGATCCGACTCGGATATGCTAAATTCGGGTGGGTTCGGTTCTCTGGGAACCGGACCCGCTCATCTCTAGTATATATACAACTCATTGCTCTGCTCTTTTCGCAGATCCAATATGGGTGGAGATAATTGGACGCAAAATGAAGGTGCTGCACACTGCTACGTTCATTGAGTGACACTGTCAGCTCATCGGAATGCTGGTAATTTTGATGACACAGAGATGACGTCCGACACTGGTGTGTGATTGGGCACACCTGGGATCCTATGAACATCTGTCAAACCGTAACGCTGGTTTCCTAAGGCGAGTTCAGGGAAGACAGAATCCTGCACCGGTGTGACAGGTGTTATCTCTCCGGTCAAAATCCCTACCTGCCACTGTGCCCCTTATTCGTTCATGTGATGCAGCACAGAGGACTCCTTTCTCTTCCCACCGAGGTGGCAATGGAGAGTATCTGGTACCATCAGGAACGAAATCAGACAGCATTCTAAAGAGACAGGGGCGGTGTAACAAGTAAGTTGGGGGTGAGTTTGAGCTGCAGTGTTTTATGTTTTTTCAGACTGCAGATCACTTGGGCCTAGCATGAAATATAAATCAAATACACGTGCTGTCAGGAGGTGAGACCTGGGTGATTAATTGCCTTATTAGAGATAGATTACACAGGTCTCCCTTGTTTGTGCCTGACAGCTGCTTGACAGCAGGGCTCCGCCTGAGGGAGATCTTAAAGAGGCTGCACAGAGCAAAGCGGAGACAGCCTCGGATACAGCCGCACTTCCCATTCTCAGCACCGGATCCGTGCAGGGTAACATCTGTTCCTCTGGTTGCTGAGGAAAAAGCTAATCGCATCTTACATCCATGCACAGCAGACCTGCATTGCAAACGTCTTCTGATACAGGAAGATGAGTCCGGCACGCTCCTCCGGATGTAAAGTTCTCTACTGGTTCCTATCAAGGGTCCTGCACGGTATGGAACACAGAGCCTGGGATGTACTAAAGGAAAAATGCGGTAAAAACACAGTTTTCGCGGTTTTTACCGCATTTTCGTATGTATTAACTTAAGCCCCGGCCGCCCTATTATCAGTGCGGAGCGTAATGCCAGAAAAACCTGGCGTTATCCAATAGAAGCCTATGGGCTTCTTACCGCATCCGTTCTTCGTCGCCGCCCTGCACATCTCCACACCGGCCACCCCACTCACCTTAGCCTCCTGTGTGCCGGCCCGTGCTCCTACTGGGTCCTACGCCTACTCCTCCTCCTAATCTTCTTCCGGGTGCAGGGAGGAGGAGGAGGAGCCCGGGACTTCCTGCACAGGTCACCAGCAGGAAGTTCCGGGGGCTCGGAGGGGGTGGGGTCCCACGGAGACCCCCTCACCCGGCGTCGGCTGCTTCGCAAAGGACAGCTCTTATCACAAGAGCTGTCCTTTGCGATACTAATCACATATGTTAGTACATATCATACTTGCCTACCCTCCCAATTTGGTCGGGAGCCTCCTGAAAATCGGGTGCCGCTCCCGACCTCCCGGGAAGGCAGGCAATCCTCCCGGCTGCCGTCCACCCCTCCTATACCCCCGCAATAACCCGGTGAGGCAATTTGTGTCATTTTAACCCCGCCCCCTGATTCACAATGCCTATATTATCGGCATTGTGTAGCGGGGTCGGGGCCGAATTGATGTGAATGCGTGGCCCCGCCCCGCCACGCCCACAAGTGCCTGTCACCCACCTGGCCACTTCCTCTTGTCCCGGTCACACCCCCCGTCCTGCCGATCCGGCTGCTCCCTCCCGGAAGGAGCAGCCAGAAAGTCGGCAGTATGGTACATATGCGATGAATAAGGTTGCGGTGACTGGCGGTAAGTACACCGCAACCTTAGTACATCCCGGCCAAAGTCAGGAGATAGATCTCCCGAACGGCCCTGTTTATCACATTCCTCATTTTTTAGTGCAGATGTGATAAGATATTGGGGGTCATTCAGACCCACTCGCGAGCGGCAGTACGCTCGCAAGTGGGTCGATGTTCCCCACTGCGCATGCGCACGATGGAGGGAGCTCCGTCGTGCGCATGCGCGAGACCCGGCGAGTGAAGGACTTTCCATCGCTCCGGGTCTCGCACCAAAGGGGGCGTGCTGTCGATGTTGATTGACAGCACGCCCCCTTTGGTGGGCGTGCCGGGGGCGTGGCTGCCAGACGGAGGCGTTCCTATGGGAATGCCTACCATCTGAAGCCGGCCCCACTGACATCACTAGTGATGTCAGTGGGAGTGATTTTGGCTCTGATAGAGCCAAAATCACTCCTGGCCTTGCGGTTGAGAAACCCGACCACAGGGTTTCACTCGCAAGTCCAATGGTCGCCCATCTTGTTGGACGCTCGTATATGCTGTGGGTGGTGACCCACAGCTATACGAGCGTCCAGGAGGACGCTCCATTTTAATGGAGGTGGGCCCTGATTCAGAGCGAGCGCTCTGGTCAGAGTGTCCGGCTCTGAATCAGGGCCATTATCCACTAAATTCCAAATGAAAATGAAAAGAGCCCGTCACAGCAAATAGCCGGATGCAGAGTGATAGCTTACACTCATAGGCGTGCCAGAAAGCCGGCACAGGCACCCCCCCACCTCCACCGGGTCATGGACTACGCCATCCCTCCTCCCACTACTCACCTGGGGAGCAAATTAACTAGAGTGTGAGTTTATAGAAGTGGAGATGTCGCCCATAGCCACCAATCAGATTTGAGCTATTATATTCTAGAAGGTGCTAGTTAAATGTTAAGTAGAATCTGATTGGTTGCTATGGGCAACATCTCCACTTCTAGAAACACTCACTGTAGTAAATATCCCCCCAGGACTCATCTGGCTGCCCAGGTGAGTGGTCTATGTCCCGGTGGGAGGGGGAGATGGGGTAGATCATGAAGGATGGGGAAGTGGAGAAGCGACACCCCCTGCGCCTTCTTCTGTGCCCGGCTATGCTTATGCCATCACTCTTCTTGCTGATGCGCATCCAGGGTGCATACTGCGTGTGTGCGGCCGTCGACCTGAATCGCATCAGTGGGGAAGGCAGAGAGGGATCGGACGTTCCCTCTCTGATAAATTTTGCATTGAAGTGGCTTATAGGCTACATTGGGATAATGCCATCTGAAGTTGGAGTTTACAGCCGGGACCCTATAACAAGCAGTAGCTCCTAAAACTGAGCCTTCAGGTGACTGATATATTGAGAAATATCTTCAATGAAATGTGAATTAAATAAAACTCAATTTACCATCGCTGGCACTGAGTCACGCGCTGAGCCAAAATTCCCCCCCCCCCCCTCCTCCTCCGTCACAGGTAACATTTATCACATCTCTCCGGAGAATGGAGGATCAGGAATCACAGCTGCGGCTCTTTGTGTTGTATGGTCCAGCTAAATGCCAGCATTGGGCTGTGATGTTGTGACAGGTGGCACTCTGAAGTCACTGTTTAATTGAAGTCGGCAATGGCAAATGCTTTAATCCCTGTATCGAGTACAACAAAGGCAGAGGAAATTGCTGGCCCAGTCCAGACTGATTGATGGGCAGCTCGTTGATGGACCCCGAGGCTCAAGTCGTGAGGTTACCAAAAGATAAAAAAAAGTTTAGGGCTGAACTTCAGTTAATATTCTAACAGGGCTGCTCAGTTAAAAGCAACAAGCACAGAAACTGAACACATCAGCCATTTATTATAGTCACCAATTTCCCTCTGGCTCTATACGTAAAGCCTGGCAATGGTAGACTGTTATGTTGTCCTCTTTGATGCAGGTGTGCTATAAGGGCATGATTCAGCAATGTGCACTGATGATGCCCGAGCTGCGAATTTGTGCACGGCGGCTCTGCGCAAAATATGCAAATTTCACAGGAACCAGCTGCTTCGAGACACGACCCCAAGCCAGCGGGACTCGCAGCCAGATGACAGAAACGTACTGGCACGCCTGCGTCCGTCCAGCCGACCACCCCCCTCCAATCACCACCCACATACGGCACTTCCTGTCAATCACTCTGCCATGGGTCTGTGTAGCCTCTGCAGTCACAGTCCCGATCGCAGTGGCTAATTTGTGCACGCACACTGCGATGCATGCGCAGAACGCAACAATTGTGCGTATAAGCAACTGCGTTCCTTGCTATATCAGGCCCACAGTCCAAACTGAGCTCAGGGCAGGCAGCTATCTAGAGAATGGTCGGGGTCCAAGCATAAGTCAGGAAGGCATCTAAGTCAGGGTCCAAGAAGAGATCATGGAATGCAGCTGTCAAAAGAATGGTCAGGGTCCAAGCAGAGGTCACAGAGACATCTATTCAGAGAATGGTCAGGATCTAAGACATGGGTCTTCAACCTTTGGCCCTCCAGCTGCTGTGGTACTACAGATCCCAGGATGCCCTGCCACAGTTTTAGCATGCTGTTATATCAAAACGGGGCAGGGCATGCTGGCACCCCTGGTCTAAGAAGAGGTCAGGAAAAAGTCAATGAGTCAGGAATACAGAACTTTGACAGCGCTCTAAAGCTGGGCACACGCCTGGCCAACATACACACTTCCGATCGTCCGCCCGATGTGTGTGGCCAGCAGAGCCATTTGAATGTGCCCGCCCACTTGTGATGTCATATTCAATGGCTGCTGCGGCCGGCAGATGAAACAATATATCTGCTAAATACATGGTCATCGGCTGTGCTGCAGGGACAATGGGATGTGTCTGTGAACTACGTCAGATATATCGGATGCACAGTGCACACCTGCCGATGCACCATCGATATATATCGCACTCAAACGATTGATATATCGTTCAGGTGTGTACCCAACGTAACACAATACACTGCCTCTATGATCTAATGTAAGCCCATGAAGTAACTCAGCATGCACCGTGCAAGCAAAGCCCCTGTCTGTCTGCCCAGCAGCATCCCCAGTAATCAGAGGTCAGATACCATGCTATGACGCACACCTGGGCCCACTGCTGCTGACTGGTAATATAGAAACCGTTTTGCTTACTCGCGCCTGATCTTTACATAGTAAATTCACACGGGAGGGTCCTCAACACCTGCTCAACTAGCGTGAGAGAAAAGCAGTATGGGACCACTACAACCATTGTGAACCCTGTCATATCCAGAGATTGTTGCATCCGGCAGATGTATGCCATTTTCTATAGTCTACATTCATTTCTCCCACTCCACTTTCATAGAAGGAATCACAATATTAATCGCTCTGCCAATATTCAGAGGTGGATGCTGTCGCACTGCGTCTTTTAAAGCAGCCATGACTGAGGGGGTCATTCAGACCCGCTCGCGAGCGCAGGACGCTCGCAAGTGGGTCAATGGTGCCAAATTGCGCATGCGCACGATGAAGGGAGCTCCGTCGTGCGCATGCGCTTGACCCGAATAACGATGGCCAAGCCAAAAGCACTCCAGGGCTTGCGGTCACCGAGACCCTACCGCAGGGTCTCATCGCAAGCCCGATGGTCGCGATGGTCTTGACCATCGCGACCATCATCATGGACGCTCGCTATAGCTGTGGGTGGTAACCCACAGCTATGCGAGCGTCCATGAGGCCGCTCCAAGTTGAGGGAGGAGGGCCCTGATTCAGAGCGAGCGCTCTGGTCAGAGCGTCCGGCTCTGAATCAGGCCCTGAGTCTTAATGCTAATGCTGTGAACCAACCAACTTCCTACTGAGACGCCCACCGGCACTGCGCTAATCCGATACTGTGCGTATTAAGACACACCAACGTTCGCACCATTGGAGGGCCCATGACATAAATGACTGTGAATGCACAATGACCTCTGGTCTCATCACGGACTGTGTGACATGTTGTGGGCCCTACAAAGTTCTGTACAATACTAACTTGCGTGAGACTCATTATCTTCCATCTGATACTGACCGTAATTAAATAGACAGGACGGAGGAAGGGGCTCTGAACACACATTATAAATGTCAGATGAGCTTTGTATTGTGTTAACGTGTGACTGTGACAAATCAGGATTAAATTACTTTGGCTTGATATAATTAATCGTTCTGCGCGAGGCGCTGGACGCGGCTGTGGAATGTGATCTCAGAATATATGAATTTGTTTCTATTAGGTCTATCTACTAAAGTAAGTTTGTAGGATATCCCCCCAAAACACCCTTTTTGGGTATATACAGCTATATAGTCACAGATAAGATAGTAAGACAGTGACCTGTATAGTACAATTAGCATGAGGCTGAGAGCTCTATTTATTAACAATATTTTTACTAAAATAAAGTGAAAAATGGTGTTTTCACACCCTTTTCACATTATTTTAGTATCACCTATAGTTATTACAGGGCAATTGGAGTAGAATTTGTAAAATTCTACTCCAAGCCCTAATTATCACTTATTTTTAGTAAGCAGATTGCACTTCCTATAATTGTAATGGGAAATGTGATCTGTCCAAATTTACTAAAAATAAATTGTGAAAAAATACCGGGGAAAGCCCTGTGATAATAACGCAGAGCCGTAACTAGACATTTTGGTGCCCTGTGCCAGAAATACCATTGGCGCCCCCCTCATTTTTCAAAGGGACATAATGCACCCAAAAAAGGGGAATTGCCTCATGGGGAAGGGCCAGGGATAGAGATAGGAGAGGCCAGGAGATACTGGGGATGAAATAAGAGGAAGCTACAAGTGAGAATGATAATAAACAGAAATTTGACAGGCCCAAACAGCGCCCCCTGACCTGTGGTGCCCTGTGCGATGGCACCGGCCGCACCACCCTAGCTACAGCCCTGTAATAACGCCACCTGGAGGTGGCGTTATCCAGGGTCTCCCCCGGTTACCGGACTCCTGCTCTGCTCTAGAAAGCAGAGCCTGGAACAGGCCCCAGTGATCAGCTGTGTGGTTTAAACAGACCACACACTGATATACTGTAAAAAAAAAGAAAAAAAAATTAGTAAAAAAAAAAATTATCAGAGTCCAGGGACCGGAGATCGGGGCTCCGGGCGATGTCCTCCCTCCGGTCAGCTGGTCTCCCGTCCTGCACTGTGACCCAGTCATCAGCTGACCGGGTCCCAGTGCAGTATGGGATGTCAGCTGACCGGAGCCACGGAGGACATCACCGGAGCACCGATCACCAGAGGTAAGTGTAATAAAGAGAGGGAGGGGAAGGGTTGCGGGGGGGACGTGATCGCAGGGCTTAGCAGCGGGGCGGGGCTCAGCAGCAGCCGGTCGGCGCATTTGCGGGCAGTTGTCATACGGAGGGGATTCACAGGGATAGAGCTTTATCGCAAGCTCTGTCCCTGCAAGGGATTTTTAGCAAATCGCTGTGATATTGGCTGAATTCGCAATGCGAATTCAGTCGGTAATATCACACTACAATCTGCATTCAAAATGCAGATTATAGTAAATAGAGCCCTCAGTCTTCCTGATGCAGGTAAAATGTGATGTGGAGTGGGGAGCCCTCCTGATACCCCTGATGGAGGGGAAAACCAACTGATGTCTGGCTTTGAGGACTGAGTTTGAGTCAAGATACTGCAAGACTGCCACTGTGGTGGAACTACAAATCACAAAATGCCCAGTCTACTGCTGACTGCTTCACATGCCGATGAAGTTGCTCCACCAAAGATCTGACCCCAGACTCAGTCTGGTGCCCCAGGCCCTTGCCTCCCATGCCCTCTTACCCGCAGCTCTGTCTGGTGCATCCTTGTTGACATCCAGCCCCTGGAAGATGTGCAGCCATGCTTATGCTCGGGCCTGCCGCACAGGTCTGCGGCTAGAGCTGCCACCAGGGAAGAGTGGGACAGGGAGTTGTGGGTGAGACTATGGCATGAGAAGCTGCTGTGGAGCAAGGACAGGCTATAGATAGACGGAAGCGGCATTTGATGGTCTGATACGGAGCTCTCCACTAGTGTATGGTAGATTCTGAGGTGCCGGGAAGGGGTGCCACGTATTGGGCGGCCGTGACAGTACACTCCGGGTACATATTTACAGCCCTAAGTATGGTGAATATATTGTGGGCAATGGAGGAGGTGCCCCTTCAGTGCTGGCGCCCAGGTGCAGGCGCCTCCATTGTCTCCCATACTTCTTGCCCCTGATTCAAGTCTTGTTAGTGCTGAGTTATACTGCAGCCTCCTAAGTATACAATAGGTGGGACCTATTCTGACTGCTTTACATGGTGCCATCCACAGCTCCATCATGCTATGAGAATAAATAAATTCCCACAATCACTATTGGCATGATTCTGCGTCCGGTGCAAGACCAAATTGCGGACGGATCCCGAGGGCATCTGTAAACGGCGCATATGCCGTAGAAAGTGATTGCTGATGACGCATGTGCCGTACCATGTATACACACTCAGAAGGAGACTGGATTATGCGGGCGGATTGATATCTCAACGGAAACTCTTTTGATAAATTGGGCATTTCTGGGCTGCAACTGGGCAGCGACCATGCGATCACCTAGAACTGATCCGCCTCCTGGGAGTCTCCTGTGCGTGTAGGGTGACTTCCATGCTCGCAGTGAGCGAGCGTACGGAGGCGAGACGCCTGCTTCAGACGGATCTTTTGCACCCAGCACAGGGTGTGTGTAAGTGTAAGTGCCAAGACTGATGACTGCGGCTGCGGGTGCAGAAACAGTGGGCGGTGCAGCCTTCCACATGAAGATGGATATTCGGCACAGATTGGCGGATACTCGGTTTTGCCTACATTAGCAAGCAGGCTGCCGCGGCCAGACAAAGGGGCCTTCGCAGATGCATCCGACATGGAGGTACCTGCAAAAATAACTATCGCTTGAATGTATGTATGAAGGACCGAGATATCTGCTGCAGCCTCACGTTTTTGCTCGCAAAAAACAGCCCCCATGGGTTTATGCGGTGCACTCCGGAGTTTGGCACCGGTACCTAATGTCATCTAAAGATGGCACTAATCATTGTAGCCTATGGGATACAGAACGCAAGAAGTGCCGGGAGAGGGATCCGCAGATATCCGATGGTCACGATGGTGATCCAATGATCCGTCTTCAGACACAGACAGCGGATCTGAGAAGCTGGCAATGGGCAACGTTAATCCTGCATCAGTCTGTGAATCAGGCCCGTAGCAGCATATGGCAGTAAGTACAATGCCGCGGCCATAGGGAAAAGTGTAAGAATCAGCCACAGCGTTACTGTTTGCCACGTTTCAGTATTTTTTATTCTTTTTTTGCTTTTTCAGAAGAAAATAAAAACCAACGAACTACACTTAATAAAATATTCTTGCATCAGATACTGGAGGTGAATGTAAATCTGCTATGATTGCTCATCCCCACGTCATATGCCCAGTAAGAACCGAACGCGAGACGCCTCCTGTTTGTCGGTCCTAGATCCAGCGCGGTGCATGGCGGTCTTGGCAGGAAGACATTCCCTCCGGTACAATTCATTTGTTTATGAGCTGCATAAAATGAGAGCAGGGTAAACCAGCCTCTAATGGGCCAGAAGAATCTGCTCTGTCCATATGTGAACACTTAATTATCAAGCAGGAGATTTTACAGAAACCTCCTACCGGCGGATTGATTGTGTTCATATCAATTTCCTTCTGTCTATTGATCTTCAAAACACGGGAGAAAATAAATGGCCATCTTTGCTAATGACCATCTGTGTAGCAGCGGGAGA
This sequence comes from Taudactylus pleione, assembly GCA_031769625.1. Classification (NCBI taxonomy): domain Eukaryota; kingdom Metazoa; phylum Chordata; class Amphibia; order Anura; family Myobatrachidae; genus Taudactylus; species Taudactylus pleione. The sequence continues at coordinate 2,634,268 of JAUIMM010000376.1, read as the reverse complement.
TCATCCCTTTAACACAATAATCCTTTTATTGCAGATTCACCAGCTCTCTGCCTGGCCTGTCAGGTTCCCCCCTCAGCTTACCTGCGCGCTGGATGGTTAAACGACGTGTCCTTATTGTCAGCAGCACACAACTAATTCCAATTATTAAGCAGTCTGCGGCGTCCCGGAGTCAGGGAGTCATTCCCAACATCCTGCCTGTCACCGAAATGACTTTATACATTGATTTTCATCCACAATAGGAATTATTTCAGTCTAATGTACTAACTTATTATCAACTCTCTTTATTGAATCTTTGAGTGAGACGCTGCATTGCTCCCGTTTCACTGGATAAATGAAAAGTGTTAACTTAAAAGAAGCAGATGTTTCACAATGAGCTGACAGTCCCCTGCTGCACTCTGCATCATGGATAATTATTCTGGCTAACATATACAGTATATGTTGTGTAAGGTATGCAGTCGGGAAGCCGGCGGACGTAATCCCGACAGCCGGCTTCCCGACTGCTTTATCCCTGTTATTTTGCCGACGCCGGGAGACCGGCGCCCGGCATCCCAATCGAAGTGATGCTGGGCACCGAGCGTGGACAGCCGCGGGGGGGGGGGGGAGGGTTAGGTTTAGGGTTCCAGGGGGGGAACTTAGGGTTAGGCACCCCCCCTGGAGGTTAGGGTTAGGCTAGGGGGAGGGAGGGTTAGGGTTAGGCACCCCCGGGGGGGACTTAGGGTTAGGCACTCCCCCGGGGAACTTAGGTTTAGGCGGCGGGGATGGGGGTGTTAGGTTTAGGCACTGGGGGGAAGGTTAGAGTTAGGCACCCCTAAGGAGGGTTAGGGGGGGAAGTTAGGTTAGTGAATACTTACCTTAGGGACGATCTGGATTTTCACCCATGTCGGGCAGCCGCTGTCGGGATTCCAACCGTCAGGCAAGCGTCCGGTGGTAAATCATACTGATTCCGTTCTGTAATGCCTGCTTGGCATGGAAGAGGGAGAATAAGGAGCCTGGTCAATCTTTTTAAAAACATAGGGCTGATTCAGGGTTGCTCGCTGCTCTGACTGCTGTAGAGTCTTTTACCGTATTCGGGTCGCCTATGCGACTTTAAGCTAATGCTAGTGACAGCCCTTCCCCTGGTGTACAGCCATGTGTCTGTATATGGAAGGGCCAGGGTACTCACATTGTGTGTCTTTAGACCATACTTGCCAACCTTTTTTGCACTCTGGGGGGGGCTTGATGTACTAAAGGTGGGCGAGTCCGAGGGAGTGATAACACAATTGACCCCAGGGGCATATTAAGAGAGGTGGGAGCCCGTATTCATTCCCCATCTGGGGCACTCTCCTTTCTCCTCAGTGGCCAGCAACACACTGACAAAGCAGTAGACTCTCGGCACTAGTCTGTGCCCAGAGGCTACTGCACATGTGCTGGTCACCGGGAAAATGGCTGCCGCGCCATTTTCTTAGCAATTTCTCTACTGCAGGCGCAAAACGCCAGGAAAATGGCTGCTGCGGCCATTTTCCAGGGGTTTTGTGTAGTGCTGCTGCCGCTACGGGACAACAGAGAGGTAAGTATAAACAATATGGGTGCAGGGTGCTCCATTGTGAAGTTGGGGGCGGAGCCACGATGACGCGATTCAACACAAATTGCTTCATCAGCTATCTGTATCCTGAGTGAAGTAGGTGGTCGGGTGGCTCCATCCTCTGGGAGACTTGCCCACTTTTCCGGGAGGCTGAGAGCGCCTCCCAATTTTCGGTTACCTGCCAGCCGTTCCGGCAGGGTAGGCAAGTATGATTTGGACGCTGCCATCGGATGCACCATCAAAAACTGGGACCAGCCCCCTGCTAGGTGCAGAATCTCTGTCAAAGTATGGCCTCCAATGGAAGCCATTAAGCATCTGAGTTTGCAACCAGGTATGCGACACGCACGCAACACTAACTTGCCCATGAGACAGTACATCTCCATGTGTCCACCTCCCAGTCACCGACCCAGGAACTCCCAATACATTTATCAGACCATGAGTATCAATTGTTACTGTGGCTCTGTGTGTACATCCCGTGGGATACATGCACTGTGCGGGTTTCTAGCGACACTTGAAGAACATCGACCATTAGCTCAAATATTGGCATTCACACCAGAGTAGGCCATACTGATCTAAGAGGACTGAGAACATCACTCATTACGTCTTCCAAGTGGAGAAGTTACCCATAGCAATCAATGGAGTTACTGTATATTGGTGGAGTAAGATGAGCTATGCATGTTATATAGATGGAGTTACTGTATATCGGTGGAGTAAGGTGATCTATGCATGTTATATAGATGGAGTTATTGTATATAGTTGGAGTAAGGCGATCTATGCATGTTACATAGATGGAGTTACTGTATATTGGTGGAGTAAGGTGATCTATGCATGTTAAATAGATGGAGTTACTGTATATTGGTGGAGTAAGGTGATCCTTACATGATACTGTATATTGATGGTTAAGGTACAGAATACCTATATACTGTAACTTATAGTGATGGAGCAGTAAGGTGATCTATGCATGTTATATAGATGGAGTTACTGTATTTTGGTGGAGTAAGGTGATCTATGCATGTTACATATATGGGGAGTTACTGTATACTGGTGGAGTAAGGTGATCTATGCATGTTACATAGATGGAGTTACTGTATATTGGTGGATGAAGGTGATCTATGCATGTTATATAGATGGAGTTACTGTATATAGGTGGAGTAAGGTGATCTATACATGTTATATAGATGGAGTTACTGTATATTGGTGGAGTAAGGTGATCTATGCATGTTATATAGATGGAGTTACTGAATATTGGTGGAGTAATGTGATCTATGCATGTTACATATATGGAGTTACTGTATTTGGTGGAGTAAGGTGATCTATGCATGTTACATAGATGGAGTTACTGTATATTGGTGGAGTAAGGTGATCTATGCATGTTATATAGATGGAGTTACTGTATTTGGTGGAGTAAGGTGATCTATGCATGTTATATAGATGGAGTTACTGTATATAGGTGGAGTAAGGTGATCTATGCATGTTATATAGATGGAGTTACTGTATATTGGTGGAGTAATGTGATCTATGCATGTTATATAGATGGAGTTACTGAATATTGGTGGAGTAATGTGATCTATGCATGTTATATAGATGGAGTTACTGTATATAGGTGGAGTAATGTGATCTATGCATGTTATATAGATGGAGTTACTGTATATTGGTGGAGTAAGGTGATCTATGCATGTTATATAGATGGAGTTACTGTATTTGGTGGAGTAAGGTGATCTATGCATGTTATATAGATGGAGTTACTGTATATTGGTGGCGTAATGTGATCTATGCATGTTACTTAGATGGAGTTACTGTATATTGGTGGAGTAATGTGATCTATGCATGTTATATAGATGGAGTTACTGTATATTGGTGGAGTAATGTGATCTATGCATGTTAGTTAGATGGAGTTACTGTATATTGGTGGAGTAAGGTGATCTTTACATGTTACTGTATATTGATGGATCACGGTACGGTATACCTATTTACTGTACTTTATAGTGATGCAGCAGTAAGGCAATCTATACATGTTATATTGATGGTTGGGTTAGGTGTTGTATATATTTTATACTGATGCTGGAGTTAGTTGATTAATAATATCATTTACACTGATGGTACAGTCAGGTGATCGATACACACGCGGGGCCTCATTCAGAGGTGGGCATAGTATCGATGTTTGCGCAGTTGAGCGGATGTTAATGCGCATGCTTGATAAGTCCTGCAAACACCTAAAGCACATGCGTAGCGCAGGGTTTATGTAGAGATTATTGCTGCATACGCAGTCGCACCCATTTGAGCTGGGGGTTCCTGGGAGGCTGCTGGAAGTGACTGCAAAACAAAATGCCATCTCATGAACATGTTATGGGAGTCTCACGGTCACGGGCGTGCCAATGAATGCGACTATGTTCTGAAACGATGCGCTATGGTCACAGAGGCCATGTTTAGAGAAATTTCAGAAAGCGATACTACGCCAGCCGTAGGGCGTCGTAAATGTCGATGGTGCGGCGATGGTGGAGTGTTTGAGTCCACCAGTGGATTTGAACTGACCAATGGACTTTTAAAGTGGGCATCTTAGGGCTTGCAATGTCCGACGTTGGCAAGTACATAGGGGAAGGCTGAAACTATAATTAGCATATTATCGCAGCTGCGAATCTGAATATGGCGGCCGCCGGGTGGCTTGCCCGCCTTCCTGGGGTCCCGGGAGCGGCACCCAATTTTCGGGAGGCTCCGGCCGAATTGGGAGGGTAGGCAAGTATGTCACGGCCCATACATGTTATATAGATGGAGTATGGTGATCTATATATATTAGTGGAGTGAGGTGATATACATGTATACATGTTATGTTGATGGTGGATTAAATTGATCAATAAAAATCATATTGGTGGTAGAGTAATCTGATCTATACATGTTATATTGGTGATAAAGTGATTATATATGTTAGTAAATTCCAGGAAGGAGACCCACACAATTGATATTGATGTTGGGTTTGGTCATTCATACATGTTAAATTGGTTATGGGTTTAGTAGGACTTAATTGATCTAAACCCCTTATATTAAACTTTCTTGAATCACGGCACCCTAGAGTATCAGCATTTTCTTCACAGCACCCCTGGACCAAAAGTTTCTTATTGAGAAATTCAGCAAAGAGTATTAAATGAAATAATTTATTTGGGCTAACATGTCTTAGTAATGTGATGGGGCACAGAGCTACGCTTCTGTTTGTCCACATACATTAGAGTTGGCACTGGAAGCCACCAGCACTGGCTTTGCCCTCCACATTGTCCATAAATATTTTAATTTAATCCCAGACACCAACCCGTGGCACCTCTACAAGTGCACCCCAAAATGGCTGGTTTTGGTGAATTGGCGCATTTATTGAACATTGGGGCTATTTAACAGCACTGACGTGCAGTGAGGTTTATTTGCATGGGGAGGCACTTGCTACATACTTGCCAACTCTCCCTCATTGGGCTCTATTTATTAAAATTATTTTTACTAAAATAAAGTGAAAAAGGGTATTTTCACACCCTTTTCACATTATTTTAGTTTCACCTGTAGTTATTACAGGGCAATTGGAGTAGAATTAGTAAAATTCTACTCCAACCCCCAGTATCACTTATTTTTAGTAAAGCAGATCGTATTTCCCATAATTGTAATGGGAAATGTGATCCGACCTAAGTTACTAAAAAAAAAATTGTAAAAAAATACCGGGGGAAGCCCTGTGATAATAACGCCACCTGGAGGTGGCATATCCAGGGTCTGCCCCGGTTACCGGGCTCCCACTCTGCTCTAACGGGGAGAGCAGAGGTGGGAGCCGGTCCCAGTAATCAGCTATGTGGTCTAAGCAGACCGCAAGCTGATTGCTGTACAAAAAAGAAAAAAAAATTAAACATTTTTTTTTTCCTTACCTGAATCCAGGGACCGGTGATCGGGCCTCCGGTGATGGCTCCTCTCCGGTCAGCTGGTCTCCCATAGTACACTGGGGCCCGGTCATCAGGTGATCGGGCCCCAGTGCAGTATGGGAGATCACCTGATCGGGAAGCCCGGAGAAGATCACCGGAGGCCAGGAGGATGCAGGTAAGTGTAATGAAGGGGTGGGGTCGCGGGGGTCCGCGATCGCGGGGGGCGGGGCTTAGTGCCGGGGCGGGGCTTAGCATCGGTGGGGGTTTAGTAGCGGTGGTCGGTCGGCGCATGCGCGGGCTCTTAGTCGCGGTATTTTTTCCGAAAATACCGCGACTAGAGTGCGGATGGGATCCTCAGGGACAGAGCTTTATCGCAAGCTCTGTCCCTGCAAGGGATTTATAGTAAATCCCTGTGATATTGCCTGAATTCGCAATGCGAATTCACTCGGTAATATCACACTACAATCCGCATTCAATATGCGGATTGTAGTAAATAGAGCCCATTGTCAGGTAGACTCCCTGAAATAGTAGTAATCTCCCTGACTCCCTGAAGAGTCTGGCAATCTCCCTGATTGTACCTTACCACCATTATGTAGCTGTTATATATCGTATATAAAAAAAACAGAGATATATACTGTACATTCAAATGAGATAATTAGTATAATTTCCCTGCATTGGTAATAAGGCACAAAAATCCCTATGGCTACATTCATTTTCTAAAATGTATCAGTGTGTTTTCATCAACACGTAGATCTTACTGACTGCTTTGGGGCTCATTTACATTTGGATGTAAATACATTTTATGACACGCCCCCTCAGATCTAGCAGTACACGCCCACTTTACAGCCACGCTCGTTGGTGTTGCTTTCACAATCTCCCTGAATTTCTTTTTCAAAAGTAGGCAAGTATGACTTGCTAGTATCAGAGCCAGATTTACACCTACATATATGTTATATATACATAATATAGGACCCAGTTTTATGTTTAAAATGTATGCAAGCTTGAGGCCAAGATGGCAGATCAAGTTCATTTATCTGAGAATTAGTGTAGGGACTGGCTAGATGGGAATGACCGTGAAGCGGTGGCCAGCTTAACAAATTATTGCAATATTTTGGAACCAACATTCCCTATGTTCAAAGGAGTTGCAGTTTGAAAAGCATGTGAGTGCCGAGTTTGTATGATATTTTTTATGTAGATGGTGTGGTCACATACCAAGGGCACCCCAGATGGTCGAGTGCCGTGGATTGAGCCTGTCGTATATTTAAATTTTGTGGTCACACTTGCTAGGGCACCCTGTTTTTCAAATGTAAGACAAACTTTTTTCTTTTTCCAGGTGCTTATTAACTGATAGCCCTGGGTGTGGTCCTGTCTCTTTAAGGCAGGACCCAGTTTATGTTTAAAATGTATGCAAGCTTGAGGCCAAGATGGCAGATCAAGTTCATTTATCTGAGAATCAGTGTAGGGACTGGCTAGATGGGAATGACCGTGAAGCGGTGGCCAGCTTAACAAATTATTGCAATATTTTGGAACCAACATTCCCTATGTTCAAAGGAGTTGCAGTTACTCAAAAGCATGTGAGTGCCGAGTTTGTATGATAATATATATATATATATATATATATCATGTGGGCATTATACAAAGGTGCAGCAGTATATAGTGCTGGAAGTTTGGTGTGTTTTGATCAGGGATGTGCGGAAAAGGTAGACAGGGGTGTCAGTGGACTTTTTACTCCAGAGTTTTGACTATAGAAATGATTAGAATAATACAAAGAGGAAATTTATAATATTTTCTTTACATTTTTCTTCAAATTTTCATAGTCAGAACTCTGGAGTATACCTCAGTATGACAGGAGAGGCTCTGCCTCTCACAGAAGCATATATTGGAGATACCTGCTGTGGTCTCCTTCATTATACTTGCAAAAGAGGTTACTATAGATTTCCGTGGCTAGCTAGCTCCTTAGGCTTAGTTTTTCGGCCTCCTTAGCTAATGTCATCTTTAGATGGAGTTTGACTATAATAGCCTATAGCTACGTTTCTGATTTTTTTTTTTTTCCAGAAAGAAATCTGAAGGTCTCCTGGTAATTACCGATCACAAACGCGTGGTTTGATGGCTGTGCCTCTACAGGGTTTGATTCAGCTTGGATCGCAGTAGCTAATACACACGCAATTGCGCGTGCGTGAACCGGCCTCTGAGATCGGGACTGCGATCGCAGAGACCGCACAGACCCATAGCAGAGTGATTGACAGGAAGTGCCATTTGTGGGTGGTGAGAGAGGGGGGAAGGGGGTGGTCGGGGAGACGCAGGTGTGTCAGTGCGTTTGAACGCCCTTCCATGGGCGTGCATAAATTATCCACTGCGATGCCTTACACAGCCTGTGGCCTCATAGTGTGCGCTGAAGTTAGCAATTTCTGAGTAAGGTCAGAGCTTGTGCGAGTGTGCATGAGGCTGCGATGGTACTCTATTGTGCCGATGGTTTCGCTAAACATTACAGATGTGTGTAAGGTAAAGTGGGCGTCCTTATGTTGTGCTGCTGCGGCATAGCGATAGCAATGGATTAGCATACTATCGTAGTTAAACTGCATGCGTAATTGCTATTGCAATCGCAGTTGTGATCGGTAGTGAGTCAGACTAACAGTACCCCAGCTGGGCTTGAACTCGGAAGTAAAGTGATTGTGCAAGTGATCATTTGACTGTTTAATATTCACTGACACAGGCCGAAAAAAAAAATTATTTCAAATTGGTACGTACGTTTATAAATAATGATAATTTAGGGCTTTTAGGGGTCTATTTACTAAGCAGTGTTAGGAGACAGAGGGGGAGATGCATCATTGGCGAAAATGCGGTAAAACCCCCGAAAATGCAGTTTTCGGGGGTTTTACCGCATTACCCAATAGAAGCCTATGGGGTTCTTAGCGCAATGCTCGGGGCTGTAAGGGATCCGAACGGATCCCTCCCATGAGCCCCCACGGCCCGCGTCCTTCTGCGCATACGCAGGACTTCTGGGTGTTAAACCCGGAAGTCCCTCTGCCCGGCAGCATCGCAAAGGACAGCTCTTATCGAGAGAGCTGTTCTTTGCGATATTCTTGGTACATACCTCTGTAATTAACCGCGGTATGTACACGAAGTCGGGGGGGATGTACCGCAATGGCGATGTCGCCGATGATACATCTCCCCCAGAGTGAAAAGTGATAAGGTGCCAGCCAATCAGCTCCCAACTGCCATCTCACAGGCTGTGTTTGAAAAATGACAATTGGGAGCTGATTGGCTGGCACCTTATCACTTTTCACTCTGTCTCCTAACACTGCTTAGTAAATAGACCCCCTTAGTCAGTATTTGATATTTATCATTATTGATATTTGGAATAAGTTTTATCTTACTAGTGTCAGGGAGCATAGTTATAACAAGAACATAGAAGAGCCGAATAAGCTGTCGGAAAGTCTCTGCGCAGGCTGCAATCTAGGAAGTAGGGAAAATGTTGCAGCAATGGAATCTGAGGAATATATCAGGTCATTGTTTGGAAGATGTTGGTGAACACAGTGTATTTTAATAAATTCATAACTTGTGGTGCCTTTGAGATAAGCATGAACAGATGGATGAAAGACAGTTCTAACCGTCCAATGTGACCTGGTTATGGATATTGCCATACAGTAACTCATAAAACATCTTATTTTGCATACCCACCATTGGCATACTGGTATATATATGTACTGCATGCACAGAGAAGGACAGAGACAATTCTGACTGGCAGTGGCGGAACTTGTGAGTGGTGGGCCCAAGTGCAAAAATTTGCTTTGGGCCCCCCTCCTCCACCCTACTCCAAGTTCAAAATGCAGGGGGTGACAGAGAGAGGCACGAAGGTGACAAGGAGAGGGTGACAGGGAGAAGCAGTGGGTGACAGAGAGAAGAGGCAGGCCCGGTGCAAGGGTTCCAGGCGCCCTAGGCAACATTTCACCAACCGCCCCTGCTCCCTCCAATTCATAATATGCCATGCATCAGTCGCCCCAGTTACTGTATATACCATGCCACGCAGCAGTGTCCCAAATTCATAATATACTGTATGGAATATTACACACAGCAGAGCACCAAAAACATAATGTACCTCATAACACTGCCACAAATTTATTATATGCCACTCAGCAATGAATTAAGCCATCCTTTTTTTGTGTGTGTGTGGACTCAGCGGCGCCCTCCCGTGGCCAGCGCCCTTAGGTGGCTGCCCAATGTTGCCTAATGGTAGCTCCGGCCCTGAGAAGAGGCAGTGAGTGACAGGGAGAGGGAAGAGGCATTGGGTGACAGGGAGAGGGTGATAGGGAGAGGTGAGAGCAGAGGGTGACAGAGGGTGACAGGGGGAAGCAGTGGGCGTCAGGGAGAGATAACAGGCAGTGGGTGACAGGGAGAGACTACTGGGATTTATTACCGGATTTATTACCCAGTAGAGCACTGCAGTGCTGAGCCTGACTGCACTGTGCCTTGGTCACCTGCGTGTAGCTGCTGGCAGGGTCAGTCATACCCTTGATGACTGTCCTGCAAGCAGTTGTACTCCACCTGCCATACAGCATACCTCCCAACATTAGAGTCTCCGAGGTCGGGACTTCAGCGCACCGAAGGCGCGTATGCTCCCGAAAAAGGGCCATGCCGGCCCATAAATGGGGCGTGGCCTAGCAACACACCCCCTTTTACGTCACTAATGGGCCGAGATGCTGGGCTGCTCACGGGATTCCTCCCCGCACTGTGAATAGATGCCGAGTACATGCATACGACATCTATTCTCTCTCTGCTCACCCGATGCTATGCTACCCTTAACTCCCCCCCACCGCGGGACACAACAGCTTGCGGGTGGGACAGCGGGACAGTCCCCAAAATACGGGACTGTCCTGCTGAATGCGGGACAGTTGGGAGGTATGCTTACAGGCAGTGTGGACACCTATATTGCAGCGGAACCCCATGCAGTGCATCGGCTGCACCTCCGATAGATGCGCCCCTGCTGACTGGTATATACTGTAGTTCAAAAGAAGTGGTACTATGCAGTTGTGCATATGCACAGAGTACAAGCAAATATTGGGAAGAATAGATACTGTGAATCCAGTGACACTGTGCTGCTGTCCTTTCATACAGAATAAATACAGGTACTGAGAATTATATCCAGCAAATAGAACAAGGGAAGATGTACTGTGCAGCTGTCATTACACACAGAACATACTGTATACTGATAATTACATCTAACATTCAGAACAAGACTATATGTTCTGTGTAGCTGCCACAAAAGCATAAGAACATATACTGAGAATTACACCCAGAATACAGAACGAAGGAAGAGGTACTGTGCAGCTGTGCTTACATATAAAATAAGACAGGTACTGAAAATTATATTCAGCATGCAAAACAAAAGAAAAGGTAATATGTAGCTGTCCTTATGTACAGAATAAGAACATATACTGAGAATTACATCCAGTATGCAGAACAAGAGAAAATGTACTGTGTAGCTGCCATTACTTACAGCACAAGAACATATACTAAGAATTGCAACCAGCATACAGAATAAGAGAGGAGGTACTGTGCAGCTTCACATACCAACAGTATAAAAACATATAATGAGAATTACACCCAGTATACAGAACAAGAGAAGAGGTACTGTGCAGCTGTCCTTCCATATATAAGAACATATACTGAGATTTACACCCAGTATACAAAACAAGAGAAGAGGTACTGTGCAGCTACACATACATACAGCATAAGAAGATATACTGAGAATTACACGCAGCACACAGAACAACATAAGACGCACTAAGCAGCTGTCCTTACGGGATCGGTATGAAATACCGCCGTACGCGGTTCAAATCCCGACACTGGAAGACCAGCACCAGTGAAGATCCCGACAGCAGCTAACGTAAGTACTAACTAACATAACCCTCCCTTAGGAGTGCCTAAACCTAACCATCACTTCACCGCAGCGTAAACCTAAGTCTCCCGGGGGGGTGCCTAACCCTAACCCCCCCTTCCCCTAGATTAACACTAACCCTCCCAGGGGGGTGCCTCCACCCTAAATTCCCCCCGAGAGCCCCTAACCTAACCCTCCCCCCACCCCCACGCGGCTGTCCGTGCCCGGCTTACCTTCGATCGGGGTGTCGGGCTCCCTGTGTAAGTAAAATTACAGGCGTCGGGATCTCGACGCCTGTCTTTAGACCCTCGTCGGGATTAGGCAGTCGGGATGCCGACGGTCGGCATTTAGAACATCGGCATCGCGACTGCATACCATCCTTACTGTACATACAGAATAAGAACATATACTGACAATAACATCCAGCATACAGAATAAGAGAAGAGGCACTGTGCAGCTGTCCTTACATACAGAATAAGATCATATGCTGAGAATTACATCCAGCATACAGAACAATAGAAGAGGTACTGTGCAGCTGTCCTTACATACAGAATAAGATCATATACTGAGAATTACATCCAGCATACAGAACAATAGAAGAGGTACTGTGCAGCTATCCTTACGGTACATAAAGAATAAGAACATATACTGAGAATTACATCCAGCATACAGAATAAGAGAAGAGGTACTGTGCAGCTGTCCTTACTGTACATACAGAATAAGATCATATACTGAGAATTACATCCAGCATACAGAACAATAGAAGAGGCACTGTGCAGCTATCCTAACTGTACATACAGAATAAGATCATATACTGAGAATTACATCCAGCATACAGAACAATAGAAGAGGTACTGTGCAGCTATCCATTCTGTACATAAAGAATAAGAACATATACTGAGAATTACATCCAGCATACAGAATAAGAGAAGAGGCACTGTGCAGCTGTCCATTCTGTACATACAGAATAAGATCATATACTGAGAATTACATCCAGCATACAGAACAATAGAAGAGGTACTGTGCAGCTGTCCATTCTGTACATACAGAGTAAGATCATATGCTGAGAATTACATCCAGCATACAGAACAATAGAAGAGGTACTGTGCAGCTGTCCTTACTGTACATACAGAATAAGATCATATACTGAGAATTACATCCAGCATACAGAACAATAGAAGAGGTACTGTGCAGCTATCCATTCTGTACATAAAGAATAAGAACATATACTGAGAATTACATCCAGCATACAGAATAAGAGAAGAGGCACTATGCAGCTGTCCATTCTGTACATACAGAATAAGATCATATGCTGAGAATTACATCCAGCATACAGAACAATAGAAGAGGCACTGTGCAGCTGTCCTTGCATACAGAATAAGATCATATGCTGATAATTACATCCAGCATACAGAACAATAGAAGAGGTACTGTGCAGCTGTCCTTACTGTACATACAGAATAAGATCATATGCTGAGAATTACATCCAGCATACAGAACAATAGAAGAGGTACTGTGCAGCTATCCTTACTGTACATACAGAATAAGATCATATACTGAGAATTACATCCAGCATACAGAACAATAGAAGAGGTACTGTGCAGCTGTCCATTCTGTACATACAGAGTAAGATCATATGCTGAGAATTACATCCAGCATACAGAACAATAGAAGAGGTACTGTGCAGCTGTCCTTACTGTACATACAGAATAAGATCATATACTGAGAATTACATCCAGCATACAGAACAATAGAAGAGGTACTGTGCAGCTATCCATTCTGTACATAAAGAATAAGAACATATACTGAGAATTACATCCAGCATACAGAACAATAGAAGAGGCACTGTGCAGCTGTCCATTCTGTACATACAGAATAAGATCATATGCTGAGAATTACATCCAGCATACAGAACAATAGAAGAGGCACTGTGCAGCTGTCCTTGCATACAGAATAAGATCATATGCTGAGAATTACATCCAGCATACAGAACAATAGAAGAGGTACTGTGCAGCTGTCCTTACTGTACATACAGAATAAGATCATATACTGAGAATTACATCCAGCATACAGAACAATAGAAGAGGTACTGTGCAGCTATCCATTCTGTACATAAAGAATAAGAACATATACTGAGAATTACATCCAGCATACAGAACAATAGAAGAGGCACTGTGCAGCTGTCCATTCTGTACATACAGAATAAGATCATATGCTGAGAATTACATCCAGCATACAGAATAAGAGAAGAGGTACTGTGCAGCTGTCCATTCTGTACATACAGAATAAGATCATATACTGAGAATTACATCCAGCATACAGAACAATAGAAGAGGTACTGTGCAGCTATCCATTCTGTACATAAAGAATAAGAACATATACTGAGAATTACATCCAGCATACAGAACAATAGAAGAGGCACTGTGCAGCTGTCCATTCTGTACATACAGAATAAGATCATATGCTGAGAATTACATCCAGCATACAGAACAATAGAAGAGGTACTGTGCAGCTGTCCTTGCATACAGAATAAGATCATATGCTGAGAATTACATCCAGCATACAGAACAATAGAAGAGGTACTGTGCAGCTGTCCTTACTGTACATACAGAATAAGATCATATACTGAGAATTACATCCAGCATACAGAACAATAGAAGAGGTACTGTGCAGCTATCCATTCTGTACATAAAGAATAAGAACATATACTGAGAATTACATCCAGCATACAGAACAATAGAAGAGGCACTGTGCAGCTGTCCATTCTGTACATACAGAATAAGATCATATGCTGAGAATTACATCCAGCATACAGAATAAGAGAAGAGGTACTGTGCAGCTGTCCATTCTGTACATACAGAATAAGATCATATGCTGAGAATTACATCCAGCATACAGAACAATAGAAGAGGTACTGTGCAGCTGTCCTTACTGTACATACAGAATAAGATCATATACTGAGAATTACATCCAGCATACAGAACAATAGAAGAGGTACTGTGCAGCTGTCCTTACTGTACATACAGAATAACATCATTTACTGAGAATTACATCCAGCATACAGAACAATAGAAGAGGTACTGTGCAGCTATCCTTACTGTACATACAGAATAAGATCATATACTGAGAATTACATCCAGCATACAGAACAATAGAAGAGGTACTGTGCAGCTATCCTTACTGTACATACAGAATAACATCATATACTGAGAATTACATCCAGCATACAGAATAAGAGAAGAGGTACTGTGCAGCTATCCTTACTGTACATACAGAATAAGATCATATGCTGAGAATTACATCCAGCATACAGAACAATAGAAGAGGTACTGTGCAGCTGTCCTTACTGTACATACAGAATAACATCATATACTGAGAATTACATCCAGCATACAGAACAATAGAAGAGGTACTGTGCAGCTGTCCATTCTGTACATACAGAATAAGATCATATGCTGAGAATTACATCCAGCATACAGAACAATAGAAGAGGTACTGTGCAGCTGTCCTTACTGTACATACAGAATAACATCATATACTGAGAATTACATCCAGCATACAGAACAATAGAAGAGGTACTGTGCAGCTGTCCTTACTGTACATACAGAATAACATCATATACTGAGAATTACATCCAGCATACAGAACAATAGAAGAGGTACTGTATTGTATTTATTGTTGTCATCAGCAAAACAAGTTTGGCAGACGAAATGACATTGCACTTTTTAAAAAAAAACAGTGAATAGCAATCCATGGTAAAGGTTATCACAAACAATTTCACGAAAATAATAAAATGAAATTAACTAAAGAGATACATTCATAGCATTCAGCATGCGCACAGCAGATGGAAGAAAACTAACCCTCAAGCGACTCGTACGTGCCCGAAGTACTCTAAACCGTTTTAAAGATGGGAGCTTATCAAAAAATTCATGAAATGGATGGCTTGGATCCGATATGATACCTTTGGTTCTCTTTAGAACCCTAAGCCCATAAACATCATGAATATTTGGCAACTGCACGCCAATGATTTTGCTGGCGGTCCTAACAACCCGTTCCAGTGCACTTCTTTCACTCGCTGTGCAGTTGCCATACCAGATAATGATACCAAACGTCAGAATGCACTCAATTGAGCATCTGTAAAAGTTTAGCATAGTTACTTTGCTAACTCCCGAGGCCCTCAAACGTCTTAGGAAAAACAAACGCTGTTGCGCCTTTTTAATTAGGGACAGTGTATTTAAAGACCATGTCAAATCTGCCGCAACCTGGATACCCAGAAATTTAAAAGACTCGACTGTATCAACATCCTGGTTGTTAATAGACACTGGCAATTTCTGCTCTAAACATCTCCTACGAAAATCAATTACCAGTTCTTTTGTCTTGTCGCCATTTAGGAGCAAGTGATTATCACCATTCCAAGAAACCAAATTTTTGATCTCTTTCCTATAATGGGACTCATCGTTCCCACTAATTAACCCAACGACTGCAATATCATCAGCAAATTTGATGATTTTCACAGAATCAGAAGTCGACACGCAGTCGTGGGTAAATAGCGAGTATAATAGGGGGCTGAGAACACAACCCTGGGGAACACCAGTCTTAATCAACACATCCCCCGACACAGCACCTCCAATTCTAACTACTTGTGGTCTATCAGTTAAAAAGTTTAAAACCCAGTTACAAATAGACCCACTTAACCCCAAGTCAAACAACTTAGATGTTAGTGAGACGGGAATGACCGTATTAAAAGCAGAACTAAAATCAACAAAGAGTATCCCAACATAAGAATCCCTCACTTCCAAATGAGCTAAAATAAAGTGAAGTGCTGCAAGTACCGCATCATCAGTGCAACGATTTTTCGTATATGCAAACTGAAAAGGATCAAAATCTGCTGGGAAAAAAGATTGAATATGTCCTAATACCAGCCTTTCAAAGCATTTCATTATCAATGAAGTTAGTGCAATTGGGCGATAATCATTAAGGCATTTTACTACCCCCTTTTTTGGAACTGGAACAATATTTGCCTTCTTAAAACATCTTGGCACTACACAATTAAAAAGGGACAAATTAAATAAGACCGTTAATATCCAACTTAACTGGTGTGCAGCTGTCCTTACATACAGAATAAGATCATATACAGAGAATTACATCCAGCATACAGAACAATAGAAGAGGTACTGTGCAGCTGTCCTTACATACAGAATAAGATCATATACTGAGAATTACATCCAGCATACAGAACAATAGAAGAGGTACTGTGCAGCTGTCCTTACATACAGAATAAGATCATATACTGAGAATTACATCCAGCATACAGAACAATAGAAGAGGTACTGTGCAGCTGTCCTTACATACAGAATAAGATCATATACTGAGAATTACATCCAGCATACAGAACAATAGAAGAGGTACTGTGCAGCTGTCCTTACATACAGAATAAGATCATATACTGAGAATTACATCCAGCATACAGAACAATAGAAGAGGTACTGTGCAGCTGTCCTTACATACAGAATAAGATCATATACAGAGAATTACATCCAGCATACAGGACAATAGAAGAGGTACTGTGCAGCTGTCCTTACATACAGAATAAGATCATATACTGAGAATTACATCCAGCATACAGAACAATAGAAGAGGTACTGTGCAGCTGTCCTTACATACAGAATAAGATCATATACTGAGAACTACATCCAGCATACAGAATAAGAGAAGAGGTACTGTGCAGCTGTCCTTACATACAGAATAACATCATATACTGAGAATTACATCCAGCATACAGAACAAGAGACGAGCTAGTGCAGCTGTCCTTACATACAGAATAAGATAGCATACAGAAACAGATACTGAGAATTACAACAGCATACAAAACAAGAGAAATGGTACTGTGCATCTGGCCTTATACACAGAATAAGAACAGGTACTGAGAATTACAGCATACAGAACTAGATAATCTTTACTGTGTATTTGGTTGCTATTGTCAAAATCAGCATCAGCAGAACGTTCACAAACAACCAATCAGCTGGGGACCATCATCAACAACAGCCACTATTTATCCCTGCACCTGACTATCTGCAAATAATAATCTCTCTTTCTCAGGAGAACATCCGTCTTTTTCCTCGTCTGCATTTTGTCGCAATTGCGTGAACTCTCCCTTGCTGTACTTACTTCTACATTAGAGTTCTCCTGTGCCAGCCCACCTATCCAGGCATAAGTGGCAACATCACACAGATCTGCATGGGCACCTATGCACACACAGACTGCGCTGGGCATGCACAGTGCAAATCCTCCCTACACCAAGTGGCGCAGTACTCAGCTGGCATCAGCCCCTCCTGCACAAATCCCATACATCATTATTCCTCTCTTTCTATAACTTCTTACTGGCATCTATTTCCTGAGTGACATAAAGAGGCTCTAACAGATCTGCTGATCTCTATGGAGACTTCTTGTGTACATTACTAATGCCATTTAAATCCTTATTATAAGTTCCTATACTAATAATCAGAGCGTTACTCTCATTACAGCCTGCAGTGATCCGCAAATCCATCCAAACCTATTGCCAGGCACTGGTGAGCCCATCGCTTAATCACCACTTAATTCAGCGCCAGCCGATCTATATAACTGCATATAATAAAGTACGGTCATTACATATTAGTGGGGCGTGTGGAGTGGGAATAGACTAATCCCAGACAATGAACATCTGCCTTTATTATATTGCAACATTATCATGAGCCTTTTGTTAGGCCACAAAGTAAAAAAGCATTATAATATAACATCATTACACCCAATATAACACGTATCACAGTATTTGCTACGATTTTATTTTGTATTAAATACTAAAGCCATTTGCATCATCATCATCACAGGCAACCGCTATGTCACCCTTTTGTAGGCTGGGATTATATTGCAGTGCTCGGATTAATGAAATGTTAAATATGTGTACTGTAAACTGTATTCATCCTGTAAGTGGCTGCTCCAGACTTTCCTATAGAGAACATTAAGATGCGTCAAGGAATCCGCTACTAAAGAAATAAAAACAAATGTAATTATCCTTCATACACCTCCCCCTAAGATGTTATATTCATACAATTTAGAATAGTTTATCAAAGCCAGCTATCAATATTTAACATCATTATTAATTGTTAAGAGCTTATGACAGTGATATATGGTATTAGCTCACTAATGAGGGCTCTACATACATAATTACTGTCTAAGCCATTGACGGGCGGACTTTGCTTAATCAGTCATGGAACATTTATCTACAGAAGCTGCTGGGTCTACCCTATCCATTGTAACTGGAAGGAGTCGCTGGTGTACAGTACTAGGCCCAGTTATGAAGACGTTTAGTTATTTCTCTAGCCACATTTATGAGCAGTGATAGAGAATAATGAGATTTTAAAGAGTTTTTCTTGATCCAAATGCTGTAAACATAGCAGCAAGGTAACCGGTGTAGGGTGGTAACAAGATTACTGGGCTCCACAGCAAAAGCTTGTGGGCACCCAGTGATACTGTATGTGTCCATAGACCCGCACTGCGCTAGTGTCGGCCTCTGTGCATGGTCATAATAACAAGTGCTGTAACCTTTAGTCAGCCGGACCAAAATAAAAGAGATAGGAAGCTGGATGGCTGGGCTCTCTCATTTACACTTGGTGGTCAATTTACTGAGCAGTGTTAGGAGACAGCAGAGGGCTCTATTTCTTAACATTATTTTTACTAAAATAAAGTGAAAAAGGGTGTTTTCACACCCTTTTCACATTATTTTAGTTTCACCTGTAGTTATTACAGGGCAATTGGAGTAGAATTAGTAAAATTCTACTCCAACCCCTAGTATCACTTATTTTGTACTACAGCAGATCGCATTTTCCCATAATTGTAATGGGAAATGTGATCCGACCAGAGTTACTAAAAATAAATTGTAAAAAAATACCGGGGGAAGCCCTGTGATAATAACGCCACCTGGAGGTGGCGTTATCCAGGGTCTCCCCCGGTTACCGGGCTCCCACTCTGCTCTAACGGGGAGAGCAGATGCGGGAGCTGGTACCAGTAATCAGCTATGTGGTCTAAACAGACCGCAAGCTGATTGCTGTAAAAAAAAGAAAAAAAAAATGTAAACATTTTTTTTTTCTTACCTGAATCCAGGGACCGGTTATCGGGCCTCCGGTGATGGCTCCTCTCCGGTCAGCTGGACTCCCACAGTGCACTGCTGCCCGGTCATCAGGTGATCGGGCCCCAGTGCAGTATGGGAGATCCCCTGATCGGGAAGCCCGGAGAAGATCAACGTAGGCCAGGAGGATGCAGGTAAGTGTAATGAAGGGAGGGGGGGGTCGCGGGGGGGGAGGGGGAGTTGCGAGGGTCCGCGATCACGGTTGGCGGGGCTTAGCGTCGGTGGCGGGTAGCAGCGACGGTGGGTCGGCGCATGCGCGGGCTCTTAGTCGCGGTATTTTTTCCGAAAATACCGCGATTAGAGTGCAGATGGGATCCGCAGGGACAGAGCTTTATCACAAGCTCTGTCCCTGCAAGGGATTTATAGTAAATCCCTGTGATATTGCCTGTATTGCGAATTCACTTGGTAATATCACACTACAATCCGCATTCAATATGCGGATTGTAGTAAATAGAGCCCAGAGTGAAAAGTGATAAGAAAGTGATAAGGTGCCAGCCAATCAGCTCCCAACTGTCATTTTTCAAACACAGCCTGTGAGATGACAGTTGGAAGCTGATTGGCTGGCACCTTATCACTTTCTTATCACTTTTCACTGTCTCCTAACACTGCTTAGTAAATAGACCCCTTGGTCTGTTTCTCACGGTGTTGTGACTTCATTGGTGAATGGTCCAGATAACAATTGCCAATGGATTTGGTACCTCCATGATAGCAGTATGGCCACTGAACCTCCCTCAAATCTTCTAGCAAGAAATAGCCAAAGTAAAACCACTATCAGTGATGGTCCACTTTAAGCCAGGTATTATTAACAGGTGATAAAGATGGGCGCAGATCGCACACTCGATAACACGCTAATGCTGCAGGAGGCGTCTTGTGGAGGATAGACGCCCCCTGCCGGCATCTCTGATCCGCTACTGCGCCTGAAGACACAGCATTGGATAATCTGCGCGAACATCTGTCGTGCTACTGCGTCAATCAGTGAACGATCAGGACACGTGAGCTGTGCGAATTAGATGCATGTGCAGTAGATAAAAACTGCTCCACTATATCCGACATCGGCAGTGAGTACACCTGTGGGTCAGGACCTGTGTCTTGCAGGGGACAGAGCTCATACAATTGGATATAAAAAATGCTGAAACCTGTAGGGTATCATGTCTATGAAAAGCAGATGCTGGCCAGTTACTTGTGATGCACACAATGCACATATAGGTAGGATTGTATGAAACCCCAGATATTCTGCTCAGTTGATGTCACTGAGTTTTGCCAATAAAAAAAGTAAAAAATTACTAGGCAGCTTGACCCTCACCCCAAATCCAGTCATCCAACCCCAGTACTACACAACCTAAGCTGCTCCCCACTATAACAGAAGACAATGCTCATGGGGTTCCACTCACACACTACTACCAACCAACACTGAATGGTAAGGGCAGGCAACAACAAGCATTTTCCCACGCTGAGTGATTGTCATTGGCTGGCGGGTAATTAGTGATGGTCAGACCTAGCATGTTAGTGTGTGACAATTTGGTTGCATACTGCAGTGGTTCCCAAACTCAGACCTCAAGGCACCAGGTTCTAAGTATAGCCATGCTTCTGTACACGGGACTTAATTAGTACCTCATTCATTTTGATTAAACCACGCGTGCAATCATGGATATCCTTAAAACCGGTGCCCTGAAGAATGAGTTTGGGAACCACTTGCATACAATCTTATAATATACCAGTGCCGTAACTAGCGCTCCCGGCACAGGCCACACCGCCTTCGTGTGATGTCATGCTTAGGGGGCGGGGCCACAATCGGTGGTATTTACAGCAATGCCCGGAGCATCCTCAGGATACACCAGAGGGCTTCAAAGGCAGCGGTGGGCACACCTGAAGCATCCTAAGAATGACCCAAGCGGCACTGCTGCAGAGATTCTGACTGCAGGGTGCCATTCTAGGCACCCTGCTAGAAAGATGCAGAGGCCGTGGGGTGAGCAGTGGTGCCGCCCCCAAAGAGCGCTGCACACTGTGCGGCTGCACCACTTGCACACCCCTACTTACGGCTCTGCAATATACTATTATGTTATTTGTTTGTAACTTTGAACTATGGCCCTCATTCAGAGCCGCTCGTTAACAGCAGTACGCTCGTTGCGTTCCGATGTTGGCTAACCGCGCATGCGTCGGTGTTACACTGCGCATGTGCGTACGGCAGATAGCGAGCTTTTTTTGACTCGTTCCTAAAATAGCATACAGGAAGTGACATGTCAAATGTGATTGACAGAACAGGGTGTTTTAGGGTGTTGACGGGGGTGGAGATGGAAAAACGCAGGCGTGGCGAGGCGTTTTTGGGGCGTACATACATTAGCAGATGCGAGCGTAAAATGTGTTCGGACCGACTCATACGTCACTGGATGATCCTCTTTCACTTCAAAATGCTCGCACAGCTTAGGGTCTGGATTACTCGACCACATTGGCGATGGCCTTCTCCTCCGTCCCGGGACTCCACGATGTTGTTGCGATTAATCGCGGGAGGGCAGAAAAGCAATTAGTGTTGGATTGAGAACCGGCTTGGTATGTGTTTTGAAATCAGTTTTTTGGTATAGCACAAAACCGTATGCAGGTAGAACTCAGAGCTGCTAATGTCAGGATGACACAATCAATTTGCGTACATTTGTGGGGGTTTATTTTGCCCTCAATTTGGTGGTTAGGGCCTATTGTAACAATAATGTCATCATGTTTTAATTTTCGCACCATTTTATTTGTGCCTCTTGAATTTGCCTCGTTATATGAATTTTTAAACGTTCCTTAAAGAGCCCTTTTTTTTTTTTTTTTTTTTTTGGGCCAGTTTTTGCCTTTTGGTCCAGGATTAAATGTAACCCATTTGTACAATAATTTCACAATCCAATGTCAGATTTTTTGTTTCAATTTATTGCTCAAACAAAAAAAAAAAAATTAATTATTGGAGACATCTTTTTTGGCCAAAGATTTGTTCCAAAATCAAAGAAATTGGCCCAACATAACTGTTGACATAAACATACAACAAAAAAATAAAAACATTTCACAAGAAAGGAGAGGGAAGTTTTGACCAGAAAGGAATATGAGCCAAGCACAGAAGGATTGTGGGAAAAGTCACCATTGCTGTCACCGTTTTTTCACCCGTTTGGATGGGGGAGGGAGGGTGCCAGACCGGGTCCGGGATGTCATCGGGCTGGCCTGTCCAGAGGCAGATGTTGTGGCCTCTGGACTAGGCACAGGGCTAGGCACATTTGGAGGATTGGCTGATGTTGTGCCCGAGGTGGAGGATCCTGATGTTCCGGCAGGAAGGGAGGTCGGCTCCACCATGTGCTGGCGAACGAGCTGCTCCAGGGCATTGGCGATGCGGATGTTGGCCCTGGTATTTTCCGCCAGGGCCTGACCAATGGTCACGTTGGCCGCAGCATTTTGCTCCAGGGCCCCAGCCACCCGTACAAGACTGGCGTCCATCCTCTGCAGAATTTCCGTATGGAAATCCGATTTGAAATTGAGTTCTGTGAGGAGGGACACTGCCTGCGAGGGGGATTGCCCTGGACTGGCTTCTGCAGGGTCCTCAGCCGGATGTACTGGTTCCTCCCCTGCCGAGCCAGCAGAAATTCGGCGGCCAAGGCTCCCCTCTGGAGCAGACTCATCCGCCTGTGTCTCTGTTAGGAAAAAAGAGAAAAGCCTCACATTAGAATCTACATATTGGCACAATAACATTTCTGAGTTGATGACATCCAAAGATTTACCTGGGACAACATGAGGAGCCGCAAAGTCTGGCATGTCCGTATCCATGTTGGACACGCCAAACACCTCCACAGGCTGCACACACCCCTGTGCCAGCTCTTCTAAATCGGTCAACTCCAATGACACAGGGGTGGGACCCCCACCTGTCCCCCTTGCATGCCTAGCCCTGTCCGCGAGTTTTTGCTTTAGGCGATATTTGAAGTCGCCCCATCTGTGGGAAAAAATGGAAGCCATTATCCTTTGGTTTAAAATGGTGTTTGTTTTTAGGGGGGGCAAGTGTTTACTTACCGCCGTTTGACATCCCGGGCTAGACGGACATATTCACCCACCCTATTGACAGCAACGGCTACCTCTTCCCACATTCTCCCCTTCTGACTTAGACTCATATTCCTGTCTGCCTGTGGCAGGATGTCCACACACTTCTGTATCAAAACCTCCATCTCCTTTCTTGTGAAATGTGGCTGCCTTTTTTTTTTGGCAGCTTTGGCCGGAATACTGGGCCCAGCAGCCTCTTCCCTGTCATCCTCCTCACCTATTTGTGTAAATATTCAGATTTCACAAAATCACAACTTGCCCAATCTAATGTTTCAAATTAATCATTGATACAAAATGCATGAAAGACTTACCGCCTGACTCTTGGGCATTGTTTCCCTGGTCTGTCGCCATGTCTGAGGTCCAAACAAGAAATACACCAGAATTTAAATGTGTTTTCGTGACGTATTTATACATGCGTCCTTATTTTGCGGCCGCATCATTGATTGTGCGTTCCTATGATCCCTCCTTAATTTGTGCGGGAAACGAAACACTATTTATGGCTTGGTGTGTCTCGAGTCGAGGTGGCGTTTTTGGATTGTTGGAGGTTATCTTGGCTGGAGTTTATTGATTGCGTATAAAGGAGTTGGCGGTTGTAGATTTTTTTTTTTGGTAGATTTGCGTTTTTATTTTCCGTTCTCTTTGTTGGTTTATATTTTTTAGACCTCGTTTCTTGATTTGGTAAGTTTTGTGAAGTCTAACTTTTGATCAATAGTTGTTTCATTGTGTTTCTTATTTTTTTTTAATTTTGGATCCATAATTTCATCTATTTTAGTTTTGATTAATTTCCGAACAAAAGACCTTTTGATTTGGACTCTTATATATTTGCTCTTGGTAAGTCCATTTTTTATCTTGTATTTGCGAACTAATTAGCGCATTTTTACTACTTACTATTGTGAGTTGTATTTGCGAACTAATTAGCGCATTTTTACTACTTACTATTGTGACTTGTATTTGCGAACTAATTAGCGCATTTTTACTACTTACTATTGTGACTTGTATTTGCGAACTAATCAGTGCATTTTTACTACTTACTATTGTGAGTTGTATTTGCGAACTAATTAGCGCATTTTTACTACTTACTATTGTGACTTGTATTTGCGAACTAATTAGCGCATTTTAAAATGCTTATCAATCATTTTAAGTTTTTTGAGGTTGCCCTTTCGCTTTTTGTGCAAACATTTCAACCCATTTTGATGTACTGTGTGCAATGTCGTTTTGCTGTTTTGCCAAATGTGTGTTTCGCATATTTTAAGTTTGGTCTAGCACAAAATTTAGAAACAAAAATGCACAGAGGGAAATTTGGCAAATAATTGTTGTGATTAATTTCAGTTTGGACGTATCATGACAATACCCCGGCATGTAAGCAGCAATGGATGGTATCATCAAGCTAAGTTGTTTTAATTTACTTTTGTGGTGGGTCAAAAGCCTTACATTGAAATCTTTGAATTTCAGGTAGATCTGGGGCGGATTGTTCTGGCCATGCTCCCGGAAGCCGACCAACCTCAATCTCGTCCCAGGCTTAGGCATCGTAGGCATGCAAGGCCCCAGATATTTCGAACACGTGTCACCCTTTTTGGAATGCCCGATGATGAGGTTTTAAGATGCTACCGTCTACCTCCCAAAATCATCATAGACACTCTCTCATTAATAGAAAGTGATCTTGAGCGGCAAATTGACAGTCCAACAGCAATACCACCACTTACGCAATTTATGGCGGTGTTACATTTCTGTGCCTCAGGATCGTTTCAAACAACGGTGGGAATAGTGGCGGGCATCTCCCAATCCTCCTTTTCCCGGATCCTGAGGGCAGTGATGGAGGCACTTTTCAAGCACCTCCATCATTTTATTCAAATGCCTTTGGATATGGGTGCCCTTAGTGTGGCCAAGGCCAATTTTTACCAAATAGCTGGCTTCCCACACATCATAGGGGTTGTGGATGGTACTCACATACCACTTCAGCCTCCAGCACGGCTGGAGGCCATATTTCGAAACAGGAAACACTATCACTCCCTGAATGTAATGGTGGTATGTGATGCCTCCCTCCAGATCCTGTCCCTGAATGCTAAATTACCAGGAAGTGCACATGACTCCTTCGTCATCCGGCAATCAGGGATATGGCACAAATTAACCAACCTACAAGCTGGTGATGCGTGGCTTCTGGGTAAGTGGAGACCTTTAGTACATAACAATGTTAAGCTTGATATACAGTGTTCCTGATGTTGTCTATTCTTTTTCACAGGAGACAGTGGATATCCTTGCATGTCCTGGCTGCTCACTTCTTATTTGGCTCCCACACCAGGCCCACAAAGTGCGTATAATTCTGCACTTACAGCCACCAGGCAAGTGGTGGAGCGCTGTATCGGCCATTTAAAAGGCCGATTCCGATGCCTCCACCGCTCTGGTGGCGAGCTCATGTATTTGCCGGATATGGTGTCGAAAATTGTGGTCCTGTGTGGGATATTTCACAACATCGCCATAAGGAGTGGTGTCCCAATGCAGCCAGAGGATGCCTTACCTGAGGATGGCCCCCCCGAGGTTGGTCGGAGGTCAGTATGTGGGGGGGCCATACGCGATGATGTGGTGGCCAGATTTTTTAGGTAAGTTTTCACAAAACAACAGTGTTTATACCTAATATGTTTGGGTTTGTTGGCGAACATCTAATTTTATTTTGTTTTTTGCACCATCTTCTGTTTGTTCACATAATCTTTGGCACTCCAACGCTCACTACTTCCTGCTACCCTTACCGAACCTGGATCTGGACATTTTGGGAATATATTCTGGAACCCATATCGCAACGCCATGTTTGTGGAATCATGTTGGCATGGTCCTTCGTCAACCAGTTCTTGATTTGTTGTTTTTGGTTTGTTTTTGTTTGGTATGTGTTGTATTTGAGAATATCACTGTGTGTTTTTTTTGTGAGTGACCACTTTGATTTATCAGTTATGTTGTGAATAAATGTTTGTAGAGTGAAATGTTCTTCCTTTTTTTGGACGTTACCAGCAAGTGTAACCAGGTTCACACACGTTACATTTGACTAAGGGGTAATCCAGTACTGACGCCAGTTGAGCTAAAATGAAATATGTTTTCAGGTTCCAAACCCACACCAAAAGGAAGCCTGTACAATCATTTGGCTTTGTAAGATTGGCCTAAGCAGCTTGCACACCAACTACGAACCTGTAAAATGTAGAAATATCTAATTGACACTACACCCAAAAAGGGAAATTACATTGTGACTGTTATGTGTTTCTTGTGGCTGTTTTACATACAAATACAAAACACAATCTTACTTTAAAAAAATGGAAATCCTTGCAGGAACAGTCTACTTATGTCAGGGTAAACAATCTTTGGTTTTGAAAAAACTAATGAGCCAGAACGTATGTTCGAAAAAAACTATTTATTTGGAAAAATAAAAACCAAAAATAAAACTACTGACGAAGGATGCCAGACAGACGGTCAAGGGCCACGAGCACCCCAATTATATGTTGGCGCATCTGGCCCACACAGTCTTGGACTTCTTGCCGACGCCTCTGTTCCTCTGTGGGTGAGAAAAGTGTGTGGATTAATACAACAATAGGGAAACCACATTAAAATTTCATAAACACAACGAAATCACTCAAAAAAAAAAAAAAAAAACATTAAAAATAAAAAAAAAAACACAAATGGGGGCTGCAAAAAATACAAGGCCTATGTACAAATTCCCACAGGTGTGATATGTGTATTTTGAAATCAGCAGGAACAGGTAAAGGCAATCTGCTAAATCACCAAAAGTCTAGCCAAAAACCCCGAATAAAGGAACGACACATGATTACATACTAACAGTTTGTGGTTTAAAAAAGGCTAAAGAAAAACATACCGGTAGACAAAACGGCAGCTCCAGAAGTCCCACCATCGTCCTCCTCGGAGGAGCCTCCATTCCCCAAAGATCGGGGCGGGGTTATTACGGACTCCGGGGAGGGGGTAATTGGAAGAGGGGTGGTTGGAGGAGAGGGGGAAGTGGGACGGAGGGGAAGGAGGCCCGACATTTCCGGGAGAGGGTCTTGGAAGGCTGGGGAGGAGTGGGGAATAGGGGAATTATTGGGGGTGGAGTGTTGGCTGGGGGTTGGGGAGAGTGGGCGTGACCGCCGTCTGGCCGGACGGTGACGGCGTAGTCTTGGCTGTCCCCCTAAAAGATGTAAAACAAATTGTGGTTAGTTTCAGCACAAATCCTGGCCAAAAAACAAATTAAAAACACCCCCCACCAACAAAAAACATGCAAATATGAGGAGAATGAAAAAATATGAAATAGAGGGAACACATGGCCATGCAAATATGAGTAGAATGAATAAATAGGACAGACATGAAAACATGCACACGCAGTTTGGGCCACAAAGACAAACATGAAAACCACAATACATAAAACTTACTTTCTGAGATCTGCATGCGAAAGCATGCCAGCAAGCGGGGCGTTCGCCGTTGCAGGTCCGACCACCTGCGCTCCAGCTGGCCGATGTTGCGGTGTGAGCCGAAGGAGCGCAGGCGGGCCCGTGCCTCCGCATATGCGGAACGCTTCTGCCGGTTCGTGGTGGGTGGAGGCTGGCTGGTGATACGCCTATCCATCACCTCCGTTAGCACCAGCAGCTCGCGCCTGGTGAATGCGGAGGCTCTCATGATGGCAATGGTGTTTTTCTTAAAAATCATTTTTGATAAAGTGGCCAAAAAATTTCTGATTGGCTAATGTATTTGGGAAATTAACAGGAGCAATTCTATTGGTTAGTGTATGAGTCATGTGTTCGACAGGGCCAGAAATCTCTGGAGAGTTATGATAGGCTTGATGCAGTGACATGCGTAAGCAAATTTAAATAAAGAAATGAACCCCGGGAAATATGCGGGCATCCAAAGCAATAGAACAATTGTTTAATTGTGGGTAACATGTTTTTTAAGCAATAAAAGCGAATGTTTAAGCCGTACGTATTCTGCGGGAAAACACAAACACGGACAAG
The DNA here is from genome assembly GCA_031769625.1 of Taudactylus pleione. Lineage (NCBI taxonomy): Eukaryota > Metazoa > Chordata > Amphibia > Anura > Myobatrachidae > Taudactylus > Taudactylus pleione. The sequence goes on along the minus strand of JAUIMM010000376.1, from coordinate 2,605,746 downwards.
AGTAAAGTTTCTTGCATTGTGTTGAAAAAAAAAAAACAATTAAGCTAATTGATACATTGATTGGCATGATACGATTGATGGAGGTAGGCAGAATAAAGGAGCAGGTAATCGACATCTGACAAGGCCACTTCCGGTTTATACTTGTGCGTGCGTTCCCTTCAAGCCATTTCGGGGATGTACGCTCGCTATTTCGCACGTTCGTTAGTTAGAGGAGGGGTCGTCTGAGTTTGGGGAGGATTTTTAGATGCGTTTGAAAATACGAGCGAGCCCTTGAATTTAAATATTTTTGTACGTACGCCTAACGTACGTTCGCCCGCTTGCGAGTGGGTCTGAATCAGGCCCTATGTTTCCTTTAATACAGGCAGAAGATGGAAAGTGCTGGGCCAAAAATTATAACAAGCCCAATGTGAGGTAAATTCAAATGATAGTGCTGTGTGGGTGTGGCCAGTGCTGTGTGGGTGTGACCAGTGCTGTGTGGGTGTGACCAGTGCTGTGTGGGTGTGGCCAGTGCTGTGTGGGTGTGACCAGAGCCAAGTGCCTGTGTACACCCCATACACCAGGGGTCTTCAACCTTTAAGACAGTGTGGGCCACATTAAAAAATTCAATGAAGCCCAAGGGCTAATAAGCTATACGCCACACAGTAGCACAATCTTGGTTCACCCCTGATTCACATTATACTACATAGTAGTGTCCCATATTCATGTATGACACACAGCAGTGCTACTTTTACACAATGCCCACAGTTAGTATTGCCCCTAATACACATAATGTCCACAGTAGTAGTGCCCTTTATACAATGCCCATAGCAGTAGTGCCCTTACATATAATGCCCACAGCAGTAGTGCCGCTTATGCAATGCCCACAGCAGTAGTACTCCTTACACATAATGCCCACAGCAGAAGTGCCTCTTACGCAATGCCCCCAGTAGTGATGCCCCTTATGCAATGCCCCCAGTAGTGGTGCCCCTTATACAGTTCCCTCAGTTATATTAATGCCTCTTATGCAGTGTGCCCAATAGTGGTAGTGCCCCTTATGCAGTGCCCCCAGTAGAGAAACCCCTTACTCAGAGACCCCAGTAGTGGTGCCCCTAATGCAGTTCCCCAGTAGTGGTAGTGCCTCTTATGCAGTGCCCACAGTGGTAATGTCCCTTATTCAGTGCCACTTATGTAGTGCCCCAGTAGAGGTAGTGCCCCTTATGGAGTTCCTCCAGTAATGGTAGTGCCTCTTATGCAGTTCCCCCAGTTGTGGTGCTCCTTATGCAGTGCCCCCAGGAGTGGTGCCCCTTATGCAGTGCCCCCTATGCAATGCCCCCAATAGTAATACCCCCTGTACTAATGCCCCCACTAGTAGTGCCCCCAATTGTAATGTCCCCTAGTAGTAGTGTCCCCAACAGTAATGTCCCCTAGTAGTAGTGCCCCCAGTAGTAATGCCTCCTAGTAGTAGTGCCCCCAGTAGTAATGCCTCCTAGTAGTAGTGTAGCCTGTAGTGAAGCCTCTTACACACAAAAAAACAACAACTAATACTTACCTTAAGCCCCGCTCCTGCGTCCGCTGCTGTCCGGTCCGCCTGGCTGCTCCTCTGAACTATGGGAGAGACGTCATGATGTCTCTCCCATAGTGCACTACACACTGCGGGAGCCGGAAGCCGCAGCTTAGAGTGAGCTCCAGCCTCCGGCAGCCTCCGGCAGCTGCAAAATCTCAGCTGGCGCCAGGCAAATGGAGCCTATCGGTGGGCCTCGGGGAACAGCTCTGCGGGCCACCAGTGCTCCCCATGGGTTGAAGACACCTGCCGTACACTATCAGCCTCACTGTCTCCCTAACTACAGAAAATAAGTAGAAATGCCTAATTTTGTGAGAAAACTAGAAAAACAATATCAAAACTTAACATACTTGGCAGCTGATAGATAGATAGATAGATAGATAGATAGATAGATAGATAGATAGATAGATCGATATGAGATAGATAGAGCGGTATGAGATAGATAGATAGATAGATAGATAGATAGATAGATAGATAGATAGATAGGTAGATAGAGCGATATGAGATAGATAGAGCAGTATGAGATAGATAGCTAGATAGATAGATAGATAGATATAGCAATATGAGATAGATAGATAGATAGATAGATAGATATGAGATAGATAGAGCGATATGAGATAGATAGATAGATAGATAGATAGATAGATAGATAGATAGATATAGCAATATGAGATATATAGATAGAGAGATAGATAGATAGATAAATAGATATGAGATAGATAGATAGCTAGATAGATAGATAGCAATGCCAAAATGGATGGAGAATGTGATTTTTCACCTTAGTATTCTGACCATGTGACTTGCATACATCATAATCAGCCTTTGTGATGTCACTCAGCTTTGGTAGAAAGGTACCATTTTATAAAGATCTGTCAGTTATCAACTGTATCTGCTGATATAACATTTCACAATGTAAGGTATGTTTATTTTAACCTAAGTGTTATATATGAATATATTGTTAGATAGATAGATAGATAGATAGACAGACAGACAGACAGACATGAGATAGATAGATAGATAGATAGATACAGGGCCGGATTATAGGCGGGGCGAAAGGGGCGGTCGTCCCGGGGCCCCCACAAAGAGGGCACCCACACATTGGCAAACTTCCCCCAGTACGTTTACAATTAAATCGCTGCTGATCCTGTGCACAGCGGCTACTTAGGTTACTTAGGCGGGCGACGGCTATTGTGGCTACTTAGGTTACTTAGGGAGGCAGGCGGCTATATTCGGCGGCTCAGCTGTTTCTTATAGCGGCCGCCGAGGAACCTCTCCGCAGACGAAGTCTCGCGAGATGATGTCATCATCCCATGAGACAATGACTGAGAGTAACTGTGATGCTGCTGCCGCGCTGCCACGTGAGTGAGACGCCCAAGGCGCCCTTGCCCAGGGGCCCCCACAGACCTTAATCCGGCCCTGGATAGATATATAGTTAGATAGATAGATAGATAGATAGATAGATAGATAGAGCAATATGAGATAGGTAGGTAGATAGATAGATAGATAGATAGATAGATAGATAGAGCAATATGAGATAGACAGATAGATAGATAGATAGATAGATAGATAGATAGATAGATAGATAGATAGATAGATAGATAGATAGATAGATAGCAATGCCAAAATGGATGGAGAATGTGATTTTTCACCTTAGTATATTATTAACCATGTAACTTTTTTACATCATATAAAGCCTTACATCATTACATCTTGCTTACATCATAAACATCCTTTGTGATGTCACAAAGCTGTGGTAGAAAGATACCATTTTATAAAGAACTGTTATCAACTGTATCTGCTGAGTTGATATTTGATGTAAGGTATGCTTATTTCTACCTACATTCTATATTAAAACAATGTTAGATAGATTATAAATAGATAGCAATGGCAAAATGCATGCAGGATGTGATTTTGCACCCCAGTATACTGACCATGTGACTTGTTTACATTATAAACAGCTTTTGTGATGTCACTCAGCTTTGGTAGAAAGGTCACCATTTTGCAGAGGACTGTCAGTTATCAACTGTATCTGCTGACATGACATATCACAAAGGGCTTTATTTATTAACATTATTTTTACTAACATAAAGTGAAAAAGGGTGTTTTCACACCCTTTTCACATTCTTTTAGTATCACCTAGTTACTACAGGGCAATTGGAGTAGAATTCATAAAATTCTACTCCAAGCCCTAAGTATCACTTATTTTTAGTAATCAGATCGCATTTCCCATAATTGTAATGGGAAATTCGATCTGCCTGGTAGTTGCTAAAAATAAATTGTGAAAAAATACCGGGGGAAGCCATGTGATAATAACGCCACCTGGGGGTGGCGTTATCCAGGGTCTCCCCCGGTTACCGGACTCCTGCTCCGCTCTAATGGTTAGAGCAGAGCCCGGAGCCGGCCCCAGTGATCAGCTGTGTGGTCTAAACAGACTACACACTGATACACTGTAAAAATAAAGAAAGAAAAATAGTAAAAAAAAATAACTTACCCCAGTCCAGGGACCGATGATCGGGGCTCCGGTGATGTCCTGCCTCCGGTCAGCTGGTGTCCCATCTTGCACTGGGGCCCGGTTGTCTCCTGACCGGGGTCCCAGTGCAGGATTGGATGTCAGCTGACCGGAGACACGGAGGACATCACAGGAGCACCGATCACCAGAGGTAAGTGTAATTAAGGGAGGGGGGTCGCAATCGCGGGGGTGGGGCTTAGCAACAGGGGCGGGGCTTAGCTCTGTCCCTGCAAGGGATTTGTAGTAAATCCCTGTGATATTGGCTGAATTCGCAATGCGATAATATTACTAATATTATTCTACAATCTGCATTCAAAATGTGGATTGTAGTAAATAGAGCCCAAAGTAAGATATGTTTATTTTAACCTTAATGTTATATATGAATATATTGTCAGATAGATAGATATGAGATAGATAGATAGTTAGATACAGTGGCGTATCTAAAATGGGTGCAGTGTGTCTGCTAATGCTCCGGTGGCTGGCCAGCTGCGTTAGTCGAGAGATAATAGATACAGTATGAGCAGAGGCGTAACTAGGGTTTATGGAGCTCAGGGCAAATTGAAAAATGGAGTCAGGAAGCCAGCGGTGCTGACCGCTGGCTTCCCCGACAGTGAATGCCCAGGATGCCCAGGATTGGACTAATGATAGGCATATAAATACCGACGCCTATAAACTTCTATCGTCAGATGATAGATGTGACCCTTAAACTTAAACTAAACTTAACTAAAATAAACACAGGAGACCAAGTTATGCCGTTTAAATTAATTGGTCAGCTTTATTTGGTTACAAAGGTAGACATGGTGGCAGGAGAAAGAACGGCAACTAACCAGCGTCCACTTGTCTTAGGCCGGAACTAAATCACAACTTGTGAGGGCCAACTATCCCAGACAAGGGTAGGGTGATCTTAAAAACTTGCAAGGGCCAACTATCCCTTTCAGAGCAAGTGATGCGGCCCCAACACCCATGCCAATGCACCATTCATCCTGCTCGGTCGAGAGGTGCCGCTGACCCCAATAGGGTGAAATAAGCCTATCAGTGCATTGATGGGGTGCGCACCGCTATTACTGCTGCAAGATGGACACTTCAATATTGCCGGTCTTTCCCGCCACAGCGGCTCTCAGGAGAGAAGCAGCCCGCCACCATGCTAACCAACCAAGCCCTTAAAAACTGCAAAAGTATCCTCTAGAAAAAAAAAATTTCCCTCCTCAGTAAGATGAACTCCATCCCTGCGGAAAAGGTGGGCATCCTGAATCCGAATTAAAGGATGGTGCACCACCAACCTTCTCAATTCCAGCACGTGCCTAGCCACCCATTTGTTAACCTTCCTCCTGGACCTGTCCAAAGCCACACTATTATAGCAATATTGCCATGAAAGCCTGGCGATGATAGGGGACCACACCAAAAGGCAGTTAGGCAATAACCGAACCACCTCTCTCAAGTCACGAACAATCGCATGGCGCAACTCTAAGGAAGTTTGCTGGCCCAAATCATTGCCCCCGAGATGTATAATTAACACTAAAGGGGAACCAAATTCAGCTACTGACCTGTGCAAGTTGCGCAACAAAGCTTCCCAAAGCATGCCCCTCTGCCCCAACCACCTAACACTCTCCCAACGTGGGAACACGGAGGCATCTACAGCAAAGCGCGACTGCCCGGCCCAAAAAATAAGAGTGACCAATGAACCAAATGGGCCTAGCGTCCTGGACACCTGCAAATATACAGAAATAAAATAGATAAGTATATATGCAGCATGTAAATCACAAAGGAGGAGTGGGAGGGTGGGAGGGGGGGAGGAAGACTTGACCCGAGGTGAAAACCTACAAAAAACCTGCTGGATCTTTTGTATATTTCATTCGTTCATATTAATATTATATTAAGCTAAACGATCAATGTCCAAAGCAGGGCAAAAAACAGGGCAAAATCTCTCGGGACCCCCACCGGAAAGGCAGCAAGTTGGCCAAGGCACTCAAGTCCAAACGAATAAAGTATAACAATTATGATTCCAGACGAACATAACTTCTGTAGGCATTGGACTTCCATCTTCCGAGAGCCTGGATCTCCTGTGAAGAAAGACCCGAGGAGGCCGCAAAAGTGGCGGCACCTATTCTAAAAGAATGGGTGCCGTAATCCGAAGGGGAAAGACCGAGGTGCCGTATGCAGCGATGGAAGACCGATCTAAATTGGAATTTAGTCAAAGGACTTCCATCCTCGTGCATAAGCCAAGCCCCCGGCAGCATTGGCCTGCAAAGAGTATATTGGGAGGCCAAGTGAACCGGACAAATCCCGTCATCAGGACAGGATTTCAGGGACACCCATTGACCTCTACCCATCTGATCGGTCTTGGAACGCCGAACACGGCACAACAGCGTATCGCGCAGCAAAATGTGACAACGAAGCAGAGGGGGCTGAGCGCGGCGCGAAGACGCTACCAGCTCGCTGATGCGAAAAGCCCCATGAAAGGCCATCGCAAAAGCGAGGCGGAATAACAGAACCTCGAATTGCGAAGAACAAATGCCCGTCAAACTTTCACCTAGACGCGCTAACAAATCAGGACCAATAGGATGACGCTGGTCATCCGTGGCAGGCCTGACGCGAAACCAACCCCTAAGGGCCCTTTGTATTAAGAAACCCTTAGTCCCTCCGCCCCGCTAGGCGCAAAAAAAATGAAATCCCAGCAAGCCTCTGGGCAACATAATCCCGCAACCTGCCGGAATCGAACAAGAAACAAACAAAAGCAACCATATTAGTATAACGAGAGCTACCTGACGAACTCCGTCCTTGCAAAATATTCTCCCACTGTTGCCAAGATGTCTGGTAGGCCGTCAACGTCCGTGGGGCCACGGACCGACGTGCGAGATCTTCCATTCTGGTTTGATGATCTGCCAACAATGAAATGGACAAAGCTCACCTTTTAATGCCGCGTACGGGGCCAATTCGCAGAACCTCCGCCAATCCTGTCTGGAGAGCGCATCTGCAATGGAATTATCAGTACCCGGCACATGACGAGCTGTGAACAATATGTTAAACTGCAAAGCGCGCAGAACCAGCCAAGCAAGAAGCCGCAACACTGGTAGTGATGACGATCTTTGGTTATTGATCGCATGTACTACCCCCAGGTTATCGCACCAAAAAACTATGGAATGGTCGCGCAACCGCTGACACCATAGCTCTAATGCCACTACTATGGGAAACAGCTCCAGTAGGAGCAGGTTCTTGGTAAATCCTGCCTGCACCCATTCCGCCGGCCAAACTAAAAAACACCAATCTCCTCCCAAAAAAGATCCGAAACCTGATGATCCAGCAGCATCCGTGAATAGCTGCAGGCAAGCATTAGGCTGAGGATCCGCAGGCCATACGCGCACTCCATTAAAATCGACCAAAAATGTCTCCCAAACCGCCAGGTCCAGCTTTAGTTCAGACGACAGCCGCAGAAAATGGTGCGGTTGACGAAGCCCTACCAAAGCCCTCTGTAGCTTCCGACAGAAAATCTTCCCCATCGGGATAACTTGACACGCGAAGTTAAACAGCCCGAGCAGGGATTGACCTTGACGAAGCGCTAGGAGGATAGTATCCTGCAAACGACGAATCTTGTCCGGCGGCAGCCTGCAAAGACCCTCCAAGGTATCAATTTCAATACCCAAGAAAACCAGCTTAGTGGCTGGGCCCTCAGTTTTATCGTGCGCAATAGGTACTCCAAATTCCGAGAAGAGTGCTTGCACTGAAAAAAGGACATGATTGCAGCGACGCGAACCGGCTGGACCTACGCACAAGAAGTCGTCCAAATAATGGGCTATGCTCGTCTCCCCAGACCCCACCGCGACACACCAATGGAGAAAGGAACTAAAACGCTCGAAGAACGCACAGGAAATCGAACAACCCATCGGAAGACATTTGTCCAGGTAATAGCCATCCGTCAACCGAAACCCCATGAAGCGAAATGATTCAGGATGCAGGGGCAACAATCTGAAGGCGGACTCAATGTCCACTTTCGCCATGAAAGAACCCGGACCCGCTGCGCGAACCAACTCTAATGCGGATTCGAATGACTGGTACTGTACGCGGCAGACCTCAACATCTATGGCGTCGTTAACCGACGTGCCTGACGGATGTGACAGGTGCTGAATCAAACGGTAACTCCCGGGGGCCTTCTTGGGGACAACACCCACAGGGGAAAGGACCATGTCGGGTATCGGAGGCTGCGGGAAAGGTCCAATCATGTGACCCAGCCCGACCTCCTTCATAACCCTATCCTTTAGCACGTGATGTAAATCGCAGGCCGACCGTAAATTCCTAGGGGACCCGGAACTGACAGGCCGTATTATTGGAAGCGAAAATCCCTCTGCAAAACCCTTATTCCAAAAGGCGGCGTCGTCCCGCACAGGATACCAGTCTAACCATTTTGCCATGGCATCCAGACGAATGGGAGGTGACGCTTTACTTCGAAGTCCCGGCACCTGACCGTTTGGCAGAGGGTGCCGCAGCGGAAGGCTGAGCTCCGCCTGGACCGCGGGAGCAGTCATTACTGGGGTGTGCCGCGCCGCAGCGGAGGCACTGGTGTCGAAAGCGACACCTGTTACCAAGGGTACAATTCCCATTGTTGTATGCGTAACACTTCCGCTTGTTTTGCCCTCCATTGGCTGTCCTTGGTGCCGAGGGGGACGAGGGTTGAACTGGCTGCCCAGGGGACTGATCAGCAAGGACGCGTGTAGGCTGTGTCACCTCCATCCACACCTCAACATCTTTACAACCCAATTCCATGACCTTGACCCGATCTTGCTTTCGACGAAACTCTTCGTCGTATTGGCGCCACGCCATACTGCGTGAGGCCTTGAATAGGCCATGTATCAGGTGTAAATATCGTATAACATTAAGGTACTCGGAAGGCCTGGTTTTTAGATAGCAAGTTGAGAACACGCAGAACCCAGATATCCAATTCGTGTAAGACTTAAAGGCCTCCAGACCAATACCCCCTTTTGCCTTTGCAGTCGCAGCAGCTTTCTTCGCCGTAGCTGTAAGGGTGAACATATCTACGTAGCGCCCTTTTTTGATCCGCTGCTTAACCCTGGTACGCATACCTCGAGTGACAGCTGTATTAGCGCAGTGTACAACATCCTCCGGACCCGCTCCGCGATCTACACTGGTACTACTGCCGGAGGACCGTTCGCTAGAATGCCTATGGCGACGTGAGCGACGTCTACGAGACCTCCTTGCCCTTTTACGCCTAGCCTTCTGCGAACTATCGCTTGAAGAGGAGGAGGAAATGGAAGTAGACCCGCAGTCAGATGTACTGTCACACTCACCAGACGCACTGGCAAGGGCATTGGTAACTCCAGCGCCTGCGTTAGCTCCGACTTCAGCCGTCGCACTTCTGGTCGGGGCTGCGACCACTGTTAACTCTTCCAGACTGTCGTCTGAAAAAGAAGAGACTGAGGCAGCATAGTGCACATCGTCTGTGTCCGTAGCCTGATTGGGCTGAGGAAGGGAGATGGGAGAGAAAGAAACGGAAGGAGCTGCGGGCATGGGAGCGAGGGAAAGACCACAAATCCTGCCTAATTGCTGCACCAGCGGGCCAAGCTGCGTCTGCACGGCGGACGCCGCCGACGCAGAAGGGCCTCCAGTGTCAGCGTTTCCAGGCTGCTGGGTCAAAAGCGGTGTCAGTGCACCCATCACAGAGACCAGCAGTCCGGCAATGGCACCAGCATCCAGCAAGGGAGCACTCCCTGGTGCCGCAGGCCTTGCAGGCATAGCAGACGCCGGAGCAGCTGCCACCCCCGCAGGCCTGGAGGAGCTGGCTACTGCAGATATGGGGGACCCCATGTCTGCATCATTATAAACAGAGGGCAGCAGAAGAGGGGGAGGATTAACCTGCCTGTCACTATGCAGGCGTTGGCTCCGCCCCCTTTGTCTCCGCCCCCCGCCTGTAGTAATATTGGCCTGCGTGCAAGCCGGCGCCATGACAGGCCTCCGGCCTGCACGCTTATGCGGCCGTTTCCGCCGCCCTTCCCCCCGGACTTCAGCCGGCTTGCTCTGAGCGGCCACTGGGGGAGAAGGGACGGGCGGTGTGACTGCCCGCTGCTGGCCGCGGGAACGGCCGGAGCGCGCACCAGTGACTCCCGCGGGCGCAGTAGCATGCCCGGCCGCTCCCGATCCCCGCCTGCCCTGGTCCCTAGTCGCACTGGTACTGGCAACCAGCGGGGAACCAGGGGCAGGTGGAGGCAGCAACTGTGGCGTTTCACGGCACCGCCGCGGCCGCGCATCCGGGACCGCAGCGCATGTAGGTAAGGGGGCCGCTTCACCTGACCCTCCTGAACGCCGGGAGGGCAGGACCTGAGGGGGATAAAGCGCTCCGGGCCCAACACCGTCTGACAGACGGGCGGGTACCGAGCGCGCGCGCTGGCGGCGGCTCATGGTGCTCATCAAGTTTAAGCAAGGAAGGAGGCACAGAAAGGGAAAGAAAAATTAGATAAGAAAAAAGAGTGTAGATATAGGGAAAGTATGGAGAAGAGAGTAGGGAAAGATATAAAGTAGGGAAAGAGAAAGTAGGGATGAATAAAAAACGTTTAACCCAACAGACAGATCTGCTAGAAGGAACTGTACTTTCCTGGTCACAGATCAATTCAAAAGAGGCAGATTTTTACCACAGTAGATTCTCTACCCCTCTCCCTAACTCCGCCCCTAACCTAACGTCCTATCGCATCTGCCTATAACTGTAAACAAACATTTTTAACTTTATTAACCCCTCTATCCCTGACTAGAAGTTTATGTGCCGTCGGCTCTATTCCTAACCTCCGTTATATTCTTTAGCCCCATGCCGAAATCCCGATACCCGGCATTCTGAACCTAGATTAGTCGGGCATCGGGAATCGTTAGCCACAGGGGGGGGGGGTTAGGTTTAGGGACTCTCAGGGGGATTTAGGGTTAGGCACCCCCCGGGAGGTTAGGGTTAGATTAGGGGAAGGTGGGGTTAGTGTCAGGCACCCCCATGGGGGAGGTTAGGGCTACGCACCCCCCGGGAGGGTTAGGTTTAGGGTAAGGGGAGGGGGGTTAATGTTAGGTACCTATGGGGGGAGGTTAAGGTTAGGCACCACTAAGGGAGGGTTAGGGTTGACATTTACCCTGTAGGGATCTCCATCTGCCGGCATTCCGGCGTCTGTATTTCATCCGCCGGGCTTAGGTCCGGCGGTATAACATACCGATTCCAGATGAGATAGAAAGATTCTGTAGATATGAGATAGATGTTAGATAGATATGGGATATTTATATAAACAGCCATGATCCGGCACTCATGAGGTCGCAGCATAAGTCAGCCGGGTGCCCTCCATAGTAAACCTCACTGCCAAGGTAATCTGTAAATAGACTTCACAAGACGGCACTCCGTAGAAAAAAAGACTCCAGTCACTTTAGCACTACGAGCTAAAGTGACTGGAGTCTTTTTTACTATGGAGTGCCGCCTTGTGGAGTCATATATATATATATATATATATATCACAAGGACGAATGGACGCCACTCGTGGCTTTCCTCAACATACGAAAATAACACGCTAGGACCAGCGTTTAATCCGTCAACGTTTCGAAGTATTAACTCCTTTATCAAGACTGTCTTGATAAAGGAGTTAATACTTTGAAACGTTGACGTATTAAACGCTGGTCCTAGCGTGTTATTTTCGTATCTTGAGGAAAGCCACGAGTGCCGTCCATTCGTCCTTGTGATATTACTATTGTCCAGGAAGGGCACCGGGCACGTTGTCTATTCTTCATTGGGAGTGCCAGACAGAGTGGATTATATATATATATATATATATATATATATATATACAGTCAGGTGCATAAATATTGGGACATTGACAGAATTTTCATATTTTTGCCTCTATTCTCCACCACAATGGCTTTGAAATGAAACAGACAAGATGTGCTTTAACTGCAGACTTTCAGATTTAATTTGAGGGTAATTACATCCAAATCAGGTGAACGGTGTAGGAATTACAACGGTTTCTATATGTGCCTCCCACTTTTTAAGGGGCCAAAAGTAATGGGACTATCAACTCAAAAGCTATTTCATAGACAGGTGTGGGCTATTCCCTCATTATTTCATTATCAATTAAGCAGGTAAAAGGTCTGGAGTTGATTCTAGGTGTGACATTTGCATTTGGAATCAGTTGCTGTCGACTCTCAATATGAGATCCAAAGAGCTGTCACTATCAGTGAAGTAAGCCATCATTAGGCTGAAAAATCAAAACAAACCCATCAAAGAGAGAGCAAAAACATTAGGTGTGGCCAAATCAACTGTTTGGAACATTCTTAAAAAGAAAGAACGCATCGCAGAGCTCAGCAACACCAAAAGACCCAGAAGACCACGGAAAACAACTGTGGTGGATGACAGAAGAATTATTTTCCTGGTTAAGAAAAACCCCTTCACAACAGTTGGCCAAATCAAGAACACTCTCCAGGAGGTAGGTGTATATGTGTCAAAGTCAACAATCAAGAGAAGACTTAACAAGAGTGAATATAGAGGGTTCACCACAAGATGTAAACCATTGGTGAGCCACAAAAACAGGAAGACCAGATTAGAGTTTGCCAAACATTTAAAAAAGCCATTACAGTTCTGGAACAACATCCTGTGGACAGATGAGACAAAGATCAACTTGTACCAGAGTGATGGGAAGAGAAGAATATGGACAAGGAAAGGAACTGCTCATTATCCAAAACATACCACCTCATCGGTGAAGCATGGTGGTGGTAGTGTCATGGCGTGGGCATGTATGGCTGCCAATGGAACTGGTTCCCTTGTATTTATTGATGATGTGACTGCTGACAAAAGCAGCAAATTAAAATCTAAAGTGTTTTGGGCAATAACATATGCTCATATTCAGTCAAATGCTTCAGAACTCATTGGACGGCGCTTCACAGTGCAGATGGACAATGACCCGAAGCATACTGCAAAAGCAACCTAAGAGTTTTTTAAGGCTAAAAAGTGTAATGTTATTCAATGGCCAAGTCAATCCCCTGACCTGAATGCGATTGAGCATGCATTTCACTTGATGAAGACAAAACTGAAGGGAAAATGCCCCAAGAACAAGCAGGAACTGAAGACATTTGCAGTAGAGGCCTGGCAGAGCATCACCAGGGATGAAACCCAGCGTCTGGTGATGTCTATGCGTTCCAGACTTCAGGCTGTAATTGCCTGCAAAGGATTTATAACAAAGTATTAAAAAGTGAAACTTAGATTTTGGATTGATTAGTTTGTCCCATTACTTTTGGCCCCTTAAAAAGTGGGAGGCACATATAGAAACCGTTGTAATTCCTACACCGTTCACCTGATTTGGATGTAATTACCCTCAAATTAAATCTGAAAGTCTGCAGTTAAAGCACATCTTGTTTGTTTCATTTCAAAGCCATTGTGGTGGAGAATAGAGGCCAAAATATGGAAATTCTGTCAATGTCCCAATATTTATGCACCTGACTGTATATCTATATATATATATATATATATATATATATATATATATATATATTAGGGATGTGCGCCGGACCATTTTTGCCGGATTTGGATTTGGTTCTAATTCGTTGTCTGGCTTTGGAATTGGATTTGAATTTTTTTACAAAAATTGACAAAAAAAAGCTAAAATCACATAAATTGGTCTTTTTTTTCTTCCTAGAGTATTATTAACCTCAATAGCATTAATTTCCAGTCAATTTAGACCAAATCACAGCTTATAATATTGTTTTCAACATTATTGGCCAAAGGTTGCAGTGAGATGACTGGTTACTAAGTGACAAAGCAGCGGCACAACGACACAGACACCACAGTATAAAGCACATCTATGACACATTGCCACACAGCAGTGGCAGAAATGAAAAGTAGTGCACCCACCCAGTGGGGTACAGCCAGCAGAGTCACAGTACTTGTTTACAAAGTGGGCTACAGCCTAGGAGTCACAGTGCACAATCTTATTCACATTACACCGCACATAGTGCCCCTGATTCACATTACACCATAAAGTAGTGTCTCTTATTTATGTTACGGCACACAGTAGTGTCCCTTTTACACAATGCCCACAGTAGTGACCCTTTTACACAATGCCCACAGTAGTGACCCTTATACACAAAGCCCACAGTAGTAATGCCCCTTATACAATGCCCACAGTAGTAGTGCCACTTATACAATGCCCACAGCAGTAGTGTCCCTTACACAATGCCCCCAGCAGTGGTGTCCCTTACACAATGTCCCCAGTAGTGGTGCCCCCTATGCAGTTCCCTTAGTAGTAGGGCCCCCTATGCAGTGCCCCCAGTAGTAGTATGCCCCCCCAGTAGCAGGCCCCCTGTAGTGTGTCCCCCCAGTAGTAGACCCCCCAGTAGCAGGCCCCCTGTAGTATGCCCTCCCCAGTAGTATGCCCCCCCAGTAGTAGGCCCCTCCATTAGTAGGCCCCCATACACACATAAAAAAAAACAACTTACCTGTATCCCCGGTCCAGCCGCCGTCCCCTCTGCTGCCACGCAACGAGGAGGGAGCCGGAAGACGGAGCTCATGTGTGAGCTCCAGCCGGCTCCCTTCGTGCAGCAGCCAATGAGAGTCTGTGTGACTCTCATTGGCTGCTGTAACAAACACACAGCTGCCGCTGGCGGCTGTGTGTTTGTTCTGTGTAGGGCAGACCACAATCACGGAATCCGAACCGCTCATCTCTAATATATATATATATATATATATATATATATATATATGAGATAAATAGTTAGTTAGTTAGTTAGTAATGATAAAATGCAGATAGGATGTGATTTATAACTTTAATAGGCTGATCATGTGGGATATGCTATAACCAGTGCTGTGTGGGTGCAACCAGATCTATGTTGGTGTGTACACCCCATACACTATCAGCCCCAATGTCTCTCTAAATACATAAATAGAAAAAATGCATCATTTTGTGAGAAAAATAGAAATACAAATTTTAATGCCAATCATTTATGGCTGACTGTGTGATCAGCTGGTCATCCTGTCAGCATCTGCGACCCCAGCGCTGGGAATGAGCCAGTTGAGCTTAAGCAGGCTGGCCGGCTCGCGAGGCCAGGAAGTCTGCGTCCATGGATGCTGACCCTGGCCTTGTCCCTCGTTTCCAGGAATGAGAATGGGTCCTGCGCGTGCACAGATTCCCGATAATCGGGACTCTGCGTGAATACTAGAATCTGCATCCTCTGCTGAATGAGCCCCAATATCCGTCTGTTCACCTGAATTGCTGAAGTGAATCTTTCATTTGGGAGGAGTCGCTGATATGCTGTGCTGCTCCATAGAGGTGGCAAATGCACAATGTAATCATTCTAGGCATTTAAAATGACGCCCAGTGATGTTTACTGAAATTCAATGTGAGTAGAATATGAAATCAATGAACATGGCGCCTGAGGCAAAAACAGCCCCGATGTCACTTTATTGCCATGGATTATTGAATACTTTTATGTGGGGTGAACGAGATCTGCATAATTCAGATGAATGATGGGCGGCCCCTTTGTTGCGTGAATTGTTACATTTGCTGTCCTGCACAGACCACAAAGTGACACGAGTGTGAAATAAAATGGCCGGGACCAGTCATTCACCAATCACCACCATTTGTAAGTCCTGCTCGCTACAGTTCAACTCATCTTCAGCGTTCTGTTAGTGTCTTTAATGTTCCTTATCTAGCTCTTTATGGTAGCATAGGCAAACACCGGGGGGGTTTCCATCTGCCTGGAAATCCCCCTCTCCAGCCAAAACCATGATCACAATAGAAATAGTAATATAGTAGAATGTTACTAGCGCTGCCTGTTGTTCTCAGTATCACAAATGAAATAATTAGCACCACCTGTGGATCTTTTAAAATGTTTCAGCCAGTGATATATACCTGTGCACCAACTAGAAGATGTGGAAAGCATGCACTGTTAGGGGTGCACTGCTATAGACCATCTATAGGGCTAATTATTAATACTGTATAATAATACACTATCCAGTACATAAGGAAACCGATATGTACATATATGTCCAGGACAGTGCTAGGTTCTTCTGCAGGTCCTCCAGACTCCCAGACTAGCTCCAATGCTCTGGAATGGTGCCCGCATCTAAAATAAATACATTCAGCTCAGGCAGGATGGCCCTACTGACGCATCTAATGTCTAACTGTGAGTGCTGGTCCTGTATATGCAGGAATTATGACACACAATACACTTTGTATGATGCATATTAAAGCTGGATAAGTGCTAATTATACCCTCTTTGTGGACAGTCCATACTCACTCTAAAATCAAGCATTTGGAAACCCCTCTCTAGAAATCCTGCATTTGCCACTGGGTAGGGTACGTTCCACATTTTCTCACCACTGGGATCGCTGGCTTACAGGTCCTCTGGCCTTCTGTTCACCCAACTACTTTTCCCTGAAGCCCTCTTCCTGAGCTCTTTGTCTGTATTTTTTTTATAGTGTTACGTTGGTAAAATCTCAGCAGTTCTGTAGGAGCATTACAATTTGTTTTTGTCGGGCTCCACACAAAAGGTTGACAATGAACAGGTCGACCATGATGTGGTCAACAACTTAAGGTCGACGTGGAAGGTCGACATGACAATTGTCAACATGTACAAAAGGTTGGCAGGTTCAAAAGGTCGACGTGGACTTGGTCGACACATAAATGGTCGGCACATTTTTTTTTAGGATTAGGATTTTTAGTGTTAGGGCTATGGTTAGGCACTTACTGGAGGGTTAAGTTTAGGCACTAGTAGGGACTTTTAGGGTTAGGCACTAGGGGGAAGGTTAGGGTGAAGATTAGGGTTAGCAAACAATACATATGTCGACCATTTATGTGTCAATCATTTTCATGCCGGCATTGTGAAAGTGTCAACCTTTTGTACCTGTCGACCTTCTGTACTATCTAACTTTTGTCATGTCAACCTTTTTCCATGTCGACCTTTTGGTGTTGACCAAATTATTGTCAACCTTTTTATTGTCGACTTTTTGTATCCCTCCCGTTTTTTCCTATCGTGGGAACCTGTTACGCATTTTAAAATCTTCTTCGATATATCTCCAAACCAATACGTAATTGCTCTAAATCATGTTGTAATCTAACGTACTTCTGTTTCAGAAACACAATAATAAAAAAATTTAATAAAAGTGTTGACGATGAGCGAGATTGCCAGGGACTAGTTTGACCATGGGAGAGAGTGTGCGACAGTCTGCGTGTGTCGGCATTGGCCTGCTTGTGCAATTAGCAGACTGGAACTGAATAGTTTGTGCGACTACAGAATATTTTAATCCTCAGTCAGTCTAAAGCTGGCAATGAATAGATCTTATACCTCAATCCAGAAAAAAAAAAAAGCAATATTATTTTAAATCCTCCAGGGTTAGTGTAGCCTGGCGCTCAATGTGCTGTTGGAGACTGATACCGGCGAATCATGCAAGATAAGAAACTCCATTTATCAAAGCATTTTGACTGTAAAACTGAAGCCAAACACTATATCAGGTTTATTACAGGAAGAAATCCCATCTGTTTTATGGGTAATGCAGATAACTATGGTGAATGGCCTGGCCTAGTTCTGCAGTTGAGGATCGGATTCCTGTTAGAGTTGTGCGAGTATACTACATGCCCCGGGCTCCTCACTTATAAATTCAGGTTGTCTGAGTGTTTTATTGCGTTTCTCTTCTCCTGCCGGCTGCAGCTACAAGTGGACTTTCTTGTACTATAAAGTTTCCAGCCACCACGCAGCATATTACGCATTGTGAGTTTATTCCTTACTGAAAGGAAATCATATTAACTGATTACATCAATCCGCCCCTAGTATCTGCCACAGAGAATGGAGGTTACCTTTTACACATTTGAATAATAATAAGAGCATAATTATACTGCTCTATAGTGGTACCCATACGGTCTATGGCGGTGATACAGAGTGACTAGCGCGGCCATAGGCGTGCAGAGAAGCCGGCATAGGGGGTGCCGCTTCAGCACTCCCCACCTCCACCGGAGCATGGACTACCCCGTCCCCCCTCCCACTGGGACAAACACTACTCACCTGGTCGCCCAGGCAGTGATGGACCGGCATAAAGGGCCCACCGGGAAATGCAGTTGTAGGGGCCCAAGATTAAGGAGTGTGGCCAGTCACCACATAGAGACTTGGCCACCATTTGAGAATACATGCAGAGAACAGGGACGCTTTATAATGAGGGGGCAGAGGTGTATCAGGACATCCACATTGACTGGCAGGAGGGTTAATATTGGTGTAGTTTCCATACAAAGAAAACAAGCACCCAAGTTCATCCATGATCTGCTCCACCAAGTTACTGTCCTCTAGAGGAGGGGGTGAGGCCCTCGGACAGCGGGGCCCACCGGGGATTTCCCCGGTACCCCTGTGGGCCAGTCCGACCTTGCGCATAGGTGAGTAGTGTATGTAGTGGTGGGAGGGCAGGACAATCAATGATCTGGTAGGGAGTGAAGTGCTGAGGTGGCTACTGTGCCGGCTACTGCCTGCGCCCATGACTGCGCCAGTTGACACTACGTCTTTCATAAGTTCACACTGCACAAGTCCAGAACAGGCATGCGTAGAATGTGGCTGGAATGGTTTGTTATAACATAGACCGGGAAACTGTATTATTTCTAGGTAGTGAGTGGAAGTACAAATAGCGATGAAGCTGGGCATCGGCACAAGTGACTGTGAACGCTCCTCTGACACTGATTGGTGCTGTCTCCCTCACTAGTTGCATAGATTATGCTTTTGTGAGCGTGTTTAAGCAAGTTATATTTTGCTCACAAGAAAATTGAGCGTTGTCTCTGTAGTATAATCGATACCTAATAAAGAATGTATTTGATTATGTGCCAATTCTCCATCAGTTTCTATAAGTGTAATCTCCAGGGAGTGTTATTGCACATGCAATACATAATAGTATCCCTAGTACATTCTTATGGCTCATTTCCTTATGACAGATGTTATGTAAAATCAGTTTCTGAGATACTCAAACCATCCCTGACACCAACTTAAAATTAAGTTTTTTCTTACCATTTTGGTGTGTGTTTTGAACAACAACTGTACCTCTTGACCGTATCTACATGCTTTTATACATTCAGTTGCTGCTAGATGATTGGCTGATCAGATTTTGCATATTAATCAGTTGTATAAAAGATGTAATATACACTTATCAGTATAGCATTTATCTCTGTGATGTCATTTGATGTGCACAGATATTATTCTCTTCTGTGACAGACCGTACACAGCAGCTGTATTTGGGAAGTGATTTTGCCCACGTCTGATAGACTGTGTATCATCAATTTATTTCTGGCCTATCATCTCTGATTTCCCCAAGAAGGAGACTGCAGTCACATCTGTCAGAAGAACGTAACATGACATAAATTAACATTCAGAGCATTATCTTAAAAACAGGGCTGGAGAGTGGAGCAGACGGCAGATGACAGGGAATTCTGCACTCTCATTACAGAATCTGCATATTTCCCAGGGACCTGTGGGGGAATTCTATTTAAAAAAGAAAAAGAAAAATTGAGATTGCAAAAAAAAACTGTTGGTAAATAAAATAATAAAATAACAGCACAGTTTAACTTCAAATTATAAATTAAATGTAAAATTAAATTCCAATTATTGTTTTCTACTTTAAGTGCCAGTAGTGCCGCACAGCAAGTTTCAGCATCAAACCATACTTGCTGACTTTAATTAACTCTTCCAGAGAGTAGATGCAGCTGACAACTTTGGGGTTGAGGCGGGCTTTCCACGTCATTAAGCCCCACCTTCACACTGGCTAAATGCTGCAATTCATAGGTCTGCGATTAGGGCAGGGCTGGCTCCAGGTGGAGTAGCGCCCTGTGCCTTTATTGTTTGGCGCCCCCAGCGCAAGGCAGAAAGGGGTGTGGCCTAATTTCCATAGAACACCACCCTAGATGACACCATTTGTGGGGCGTTTCCGTATGACACTCCTCCCGCTTTACGTAACGTTGGGGGTGAGCCCAGCCCTCCGTCAGCAGCTGGGCTTCCCCCCATTTACATGCCCGCAGCATCCATTCAGCTTCACTGGCACTGCTGCTTTCTACTTAGCAAAGCAGAGACTCAGCAGTGCGTGTCCCCAACCTCCCAATCACCCACGGGACTGTTCGGCTTACGGGTGGAACAGGGAGACAGTGCCCGGAAAACGGGACTGTCCGGCTGAAATCAGGATGGTTGGGAGGACTATGCCTCTATAGGGTGGCGTCCCTGCTGGACCGCACCGGTCGGACACCCCTAGAGCCGACCCTGGAGGAAGGGACCGGTCTAAATAATGCAAATTACATCGTTTTAACCCCACTCCTCCATATGGTCTCGCAAATTACCTGTATAATCCCCCATCTTGCCCACTTCACCAGAAAGTGGACGGGATGCAGGAAATCCACCTTCTTTTCCGAGGGTGTGGGGGCTATCGAAAAATCTGGAGCCTCCCGCAACTTCTGGGAGAGTAGGAAAGTATGCATCAAACCACTGAATTTATTAAAGGTCATTTTGACCTACACTGAAATCACCATCAATCCACATTGGCTTCAAAAAGGCTGTCACTACGGAAAACTGATGCACAAACATGAGGCTATTATAGTGCTGCACAGATCACTGAGATACGTGCAGTAATGTTCTTTGTTTGTTGTTCAAATAAAATAAAAATAAATTAAAACATGTAGCCAGCCCTAGCGCTTCAAGCCCAGGCTGGTAATAGCAAAACCGGGGGACAAAGATTGTGGCGTCATTATGAAGTTGCTGCAACAGGTTTTACATATCAGTGCTGGTGCCATTATAGCAGAGGGACACACAGTGGACCTCATTCAGAGTCGGTCGTTGCGGCCGCACGGTCGTACGCCACCGATGTTCGCTATACTGCGCATGCGTAAAGTTTGCAATGCGCGTGCGCAAACTTGCCGCTACGATCAGAAATTTCTCTCTCCTTGAACACAGCCAGGTCGGTAGTTTGAGTAACAGATGGAGGCGTTTGTGGGTGGTAACGGGAAGGTGCTTGAAAACGGGGGAGTGGAGATCCGAATGCAGGCGTGCCTCATTATGCGAACGGCGTTTTATGGGAGTGCATACGGTTTATGGGAGTGCATAATTAACAAAGTAGCGTCATGCCACATGTGACATGGGAGGTTTTTACACTGACATGATCGTAGAGCTTAAGAGAGGGTATGGTCAACCTTAAGCTCTACGACCAGTTCCGATGGTTCCCGATGGTCTCGATTAATCCTTATATGCCCGGAGATGACGTGCAATGCGTACGAGAAAGGGGCGTATTTTTTTGTCTTCCGACCGCTTCCTCCCCTTGGTCGGCCAACTACCGATCCGAACTTAGGGACGCAACTTGCGAGGGAATCATTTGCATATCCGGCCCCTTTTTCCGTACGACCGTGCGGCCGCTTCGACCGACTCTGAATGAGGTCCTGTGTGTGGTCCCCCATCCATAGCACCCTAGGCCAATCAGCACAAAGCTAAATTCCCTAGGAGAATCACGTCTGAAAAACCATACTCCCTCAACCCCACCCCCCTGAAGGAGAAACCAGCACTATTAAATGCCCATTAAATCCCATAGTTTGCACACCGTTTCAAGGGTTGGCATAAATTATCCACTGCGATGCCCTATGCAGTGTGAGGTCTCATAGCGTACGTGGTTGTTGCAATTTCTGAGTAAGGTCAGGGCTTGTGCAAATTTGCGTGAGGCTGCAATGGTACTCGATTATACCGATGGTTTCGCTATTCTGCTAAGTATTACGGATGTGAGTTTGTATTGCGATTGCAATGGATTAGCATACTATCGTAGATGAACTGCGTGCATACTCAATATGGCGATCCGTAGTGAATCCGGCCCTGAGCCTCTTCTCTGTCTGTATTGCAGCCTCTGGACGTGTTTGTGAAATGAAGCACAGTCACTAAGGGGTCTGCCTAATTACCTCTACCTCTGCCACATCTGACGCTCATATCAAAATGTTTTGTCATAAAATTAATATACTTATACATCTATAATTGACTGCGGAAGTTAATTACTTTGCTCGGATGTGTTAGGACAATCCTGCTTCCCTGTAAATGTCTCTTTTTAAGGTCCGAGAACCTGGAGTGACACATTAAAAGGTAATAAAAAACTCCGCTCCACCCCCCCTCCTCTCTCCCGGGCAATAAGCTCAGGTATCTCTGCCAAGCCCCCACCTGCCATCTGCCGTCCTGTCTCAGTATCCGGGAGCCCGAGAGGAATTACATTCGGCTGCCTCCAACAGCTGCCCATCTTTTTTTTTTTTTTTTTTATTTCTTGCAATTTAATACCAGTAAGAGATTTTTTAATTTCAAATTTCATCTTCCCAAACCCCCCGCCCCCGCCCTTCCTCGAAAATGTTTTTTTAAAAAACAAGTAGGGATTAAAATCTGATTAAAATGGAAACATAACCACAGCAGATGATGGTGCTGTGTAGCTGGATATTTTATGTGGTGCGCCCAGCGAAGTGATTGAATCCCGCTCTCCGCTAATGCACTGAAGTAGCAGCTTCCACAAGATTTGTGATTAGAGAAAGGATTTGGAATCTGCATGATGAAATTTGTGCGCTCAGTTAGGGAGAGAGATGAGAGCAGACATTTCCGTAATATAAAATGAATAAAGATTACTACCTGGGGTTATTACTTAAACCATAAAAAGGTGAGGTGCTTAATGTTCACAGAGCTCAGCCGAGACAGGTTTTACACACGTCTCAACCTATTAATCAAACTACCTGCAGTTCATTACATGCTGGATTTCATGCCTGGACAAACGCACACTTTCCCTGCCTGATGGATACATTTGGTCAGGCGATTCATTTTATTTTCTCTATCCAGACTGGTGGATTGTTTTATACCGTATTGATCCCCAAACAATCGTCCTAGATTCTAAAATGATCAATTTCATTGTCACTATCATAGCTTATCGGTATGGCGTCACAGATTCTGCTGCACCTGACATGAGGATTTGCAGGAGGAAGAAGGCGGAACTAAGTGGAGGACACCAGCGGAACGGGAAGAGGAAGGTGGCAGTTAGGAAAGAGGAGGGAGGTAGGCAGGCCAGAGGTGGCGGAGCTGGGGGGAGGACACAGGCAGGCTGGGAAGACGAAGGTGGCAGTTACGAAAGAGGAGGGAGGTAGGCAGGCCAGAGGAGGAGGAGGTGGAGCTGGGGGGAGGACACAGGCAGGCTGGGAAGAGGAGGGAGGTGAATAGGAAAGAGGAGGTAGGCAGGCCGGAGGAGGGGGAGGAGGAGGATGCAGGCCTATGGGGAAGAGGAATGAGGCACTTAGGGAAGAGGAGGTAGGCGAGCCGGAGGAGGGGGAGGCAGAGCCAGGAGCAGAATACAGGCAGGCGGGGAAGACGAGGGATGTGGATATGGAAGAAGAGGTAGGCAGGCCAGAGGAGGCATAGCCAGGAGCAGGACACAGGCAGGTGGGGGAGGCAGTTAGGGAAGAGGAGGTAAGCGAGGGGGAGGAGGTGCCAGGAGGAGGACACAGTCAGGGTGGAAGAGGAGGGAGGTGGATAGGGAGGAAGAGGTAGGTGGGCCGGAGGAGTTGGAGGCATAGCCAGGAGCAGGACACAGGCGTGCGGGGAAAAGGCGGGAGGTGAATAGGGAAGAGGAAGTAGGAGGAGGGAGAGGCGGAGCTGGAAGGAGAACACAGGCAGACTGGGAAGAAGAGGCAGGTGGGCTGGGAGGAGAAGAAGGGAGTCAGGCCTGTGCAGTGAATTTGTAATTATCAAGAATATATAATATAGTGTGACAAGGCTTAGTGCATCCTTGTGATAAGTGCAGTGAGAGGAGCATTAGATCCTACCACTCTGAGGGGTCTATTCATGAAGGAAATATTTTCCCCTGTGATAATTAAGGATGAACTTGCTGTTAGTTCAATCCTTCTATTCATCAGTCATGCCTCATATACTTAATTATCACTTCCGAAAAGCTGCTCCTTTTGCGGAGACAGATTTTCGGAAAAAGAGGACATTTTCCCTGCTTCACTCTCTCTTCGCATTCACAGCTTCAATACAGGCCGTTAAGAGACAGTGAAGCAACAGGGGAGAAGCCGGAGGAGTCCAGTCTGTGATACCCGCTGAGACAGTGCAGCCCCGCAGCGCCAGAGCCCGCCGCCGCTGTTGTGTCCTCTTTCACCCCGGCTCACTGGAGGAGAGCTCGGGGAGCCAGGAGTCAGGCGTACAGCATCACTGTCAAGTTCCCGAAAAAAAATGCTTTTTCGGAACTTGATGAATTTCATAATTTCCACATCCCCATGCAATAGTGTGTGATATTACATCCCCTCTCGCAGTCCACACATAACCTCACACACTGTCTTTCTTTCATATCCTCCAGACCTTTTGGCCAACATTCCTGTGTGACTGAATCATACAGCCCACCAAGAAACTCTGCAATCTGGCTGGATGACCAAAATTCTAAATATAGCACCTATCCTTGTGTATCAGTGCCTATTTCCCCATAGATTGTAAGCTTGTGAGCAGGGCTTTCCTACCTCTATGTCTGTTATTACCCAGTTTTGTTCTATTAATGTTTCCAATTGTGAAATGCAACAAAATATGTTGCGCTATATAAGAAACTGTTAACAAATAAATACAGTATCTTCTGCGTTACAGGAATGATGAATAACCCTGGCACTTAATATATACAAAAATAGCTAAAAATGTTAGTTGTCACCTACTTTTGTAGAAACTAAGTGATGATGAATACTGTAGATCCATCATTTAGTTTTGTCCAAGCCGGACAGGCCAGGATTTACTTTTATGTTTTGTTTATTTTTGTGCTGCTAATTAAACTATCTGCGGATACTTGTACCAAGGCCCTGGAATGGTGCACTACCACTTGGCTGCTACATGCCAACGGCTGCAATCATTTACCATAAGGAGACGGCACCCTTACCTTGATCTTGTCACACATGATGGAGAATGTGGAAAAATGAAAGTGACAGACACCCCCTTTTGTTTTAAGACTTATATTGTGAACTTCATGGTGGTGACATCCTCAGGTGCTTAGGGAAGCTAGATTCTGCTTGTCACCTGCCCCAAGAGATAACATAGAGGAGATAGTTAAGGTCTCGCTCTTGCTACAAACAACATCAGAGCAGCAGGAAGCCACCAAAGTGCAATGACTGGCCATTAAGGAGGCCCGGAGGCAGCTACAATTGAACGTTGAGGAGATCTGGGGGCAACATCAAGAAGACCGCGAGGCCTTAAAAGAGGTGGTGCAGCATGTAGCAGCTCTGTTTGGAAATGCTACCACGGATGTCACAGACAGCTCCAGCTCTCCATATAGGGCATATAGTCATTTTCTGCAAAGGATAACAAAGAGTGGAGATGTTATAAGAGCAGTTGAGAGGGAAAGTTGGCCTAAAAATCAGTGGGTAGACCTTTTGGCACCGTTCCTGTCAGGGGACTCGCAGAAGGCATATTATGACTTGAGCCTTTATTCATGCCCTGGACTATGACAAACTAAGAAATTCAATTCTAACTTGATTGGGTGTCACAATGTCTGTTTGAGCAGGAGTTCAGCGCCACTGATACCAAGTGGATAAACCTCCTCGCTCTCAAATGCATGACCTCATCCATCTCACCAAGAAGCTGCTACATCCAGAGTTTCTAATAGGGCCACAAAAAAAGGGTCATTATGAATCACAACCGCAAGTCATTTTAGTCAGCAGAAGCTGCTTGAGTGTCCTCACATTGCATTGCAGATAAGACGCTCTGCAAGGGATAGAATCGCACAAAAAGATGCTCTGCGCTACCGAGTCGCAAGGTGCTCGCGCGTTATGTGTAACGCGACTTCTAGCGCACAGAGGATAGATGTATGTGGACACATCTGTAAGCAAATGTAGGCACTGTCGGAAGCATGTCGTGCTGGGGGTAGGCTTCAGAGGCTAGGCCAGGGCCAGATTAAGGGGGGAGCACAGGGGACGAGTACCCCCGGGCCCTCCTCTCTCAGGGGGTCCCCCAGCCGGAGCTCCCCCGACCCATCTGTAGCTGATGTCCAGTCCGTTGATTGTGACCGGGTTCCGTTCCTGCGCCGCTGGACTAATCAGCAGGATGCAGGCATAAAGGGACTGGTATCACCCCGCACAATAAAGTTTGTTTTCCCCTATCTGCGCTGCATGTGTGACGTGATGATGTCATGTGCGCTGAAGAACGTTGTTCGAGGAGCCTGCCGCCACTGCCTTAAGGAGGAGCAAGGAGAAGATGGTGGTGGTAAGTGGTGGGGTAACAAAAACACAGGGATATAGGGAGGGAGAGACACAGGCTGCTGAAGTGATATTGGGGGGGGAGCCACAACCGGGGGCGCCTAATTACTGCCTTGCCCTGGGTGATAAAAATCCTTGTTTCCTGATCATAGGCATGTGTAATGTCTCCGTGAGGAGGATTCATGACATAGCCGCTACCCCCTCACATAGCAGACCACTCACTCTTGGATTGCGGCACCTTTGCCGTTACGGCATCGGAGCCTGGAGTTCCCGGTGATCAGTCAGGGGAGGTGGGTGTGGGGCCACATAAATGTGCACATCTATGGCATCAATGAAGAAAGTATTCCACTGAGAGTAGAGTTCCATGAAGATGAAAAGAAAGATTCAGTGGAAACTCTAGTCACATGGAAACAATCTATTTTTTTCCATTAATTACATTAAAGCAATAGATAGAAATGTCCACACACTTCATAAGGCTGCGCTGGCCCCATGGGAAGTCTATGTTATATATGCTTTAGAGCCCCTTTAAGAGCTCGCACACAAACCTGTAACTCAATGTCTCTTAATCTGTGCGGTTTAGATTTCTTATTATGAGAAATTTAAATAATAGTATTTTTCTCAGACGACAATATACGCAGTAATAATTATTTCCCAATTAAATGATATCATTATATTTATATTATATGTAGTATGGGAATTTGTTTGATTCTTCTCTCACAGAGGAATATACATAATTAGCTTGGCATTTCCAAAGTTCTTTATTTTTTTAATTTAAAAGTAATTACTTTACATTCTAATTAAAAGGTAGGCGCTGTGAAATAACGGCTGCGAGAGCCTTATGTAACTGGGCTGGGTGAGTGCTCTTAACCCTAGATGGGGTGGCTATACAGGAATCTGTTTAAATGTATGTTATGGAGATTCCAAGCATCACCTCCAGTGTGGCCATGCGCTAATTACAAATAGTGGGGCTGGTTCTGGGTCTCGCGCAGGTCCGAAGGCAGCCAAATTCTGAAAGCGAATGGACTGCACCTTCCAGTGCGCCTGCATGTATGCGATCGCAGCACCTCGCTTCTTTCCATACGTGACAGCAGCGTTGTCATCGGTACTTACACCAACCCTATGCTAGGTGCCGGAAATTTGGTGTCCCAAATGCATATGCCCGATAGAGGGTAACTCCCATGATAGCCCCACGAGACGGCACTCTAGCGTGCGTTTGCATTGTTGGCATTCAGTTGCCACAACCAAAATGCAGCACAGAACTACCAAAGGTCCGCGTGACTCTGAATCGTGCATACATACGCAAAGTTGTGAGACCGTGGCGCATGGGCAGTAAGCTAAAAATCGCTAGAGGCAGAGATATGTTTCATGTGAGACAGCATCAGACTCAGTATGCCTTAGGGCCTGATTCAGATGCGCTCGCAGTGTGAGAGCGCTCGCTCGGAATCAGGGCATTTTCTTTTGTTTATTTCGGCCTCCAGGCCGCTCACAAAGCTGTTGTTGACCACCCACAGCTAGTGCGAGCGGCCTGGCGATGGTCGTGATTATCGCGACCATCGGGCTCAGTGGCAAACGCAGGCTTTCTAGAGGGGGGTTTCCAAATGCTTGAGTTTAGAGCGAATGTGGCCAGTCCATGAAGAGGGCAGAATTAATACTCAACCAGTTTTATTATGCGTCATACAAAGTGTATTGTGTATCATAATTCCAGCATATACAGGACCAGCGATCACAATAAGCCATTAGATGCGGCAGTAGGGCCATCCTGCCTGAGCTGGATGTTTTTATTTTAGATGTAGGCACCATTCCAGACTATTGGAGCAAGTCCGGAGCCTGGAGGAGCAGCAGAAGAACCTAGCACTGCCCTGGACATATATGTACATATTGGGCACTATAGCAGTGCATCCCTAACAGTGCATGTTTTTCAGATCTCCTAGTTGGTGCACAGGTTATTTATTACTGTCTGACACATGTTAAAAGATCCACAGGTGGTTCTAATTATTTAATTTGTGATGCTGAGAAGAAAATGCAACACTAGCAAAATTCTATTATATTACTATTACTACTGTGGTCATGTGTGTGCTGGGGAGGGGGGTTTCCAGGCAGACAGAAACCCCCCTGCATTTGCCTATGATTGGGCCCGAGTGGACTTCCTGCTCTAATAGAGCAGGAAGTTCACTTCTGACATCATGAGTCATGTCAGTAGGGCCGCCCACAAATGGCAGGCGTTCCTAAGGGAAAACCTGCGTTTGTGCAGCCACCCCCCTTCCCGCCTACAAAACGGGGCGAGCTGTCAATCAACATCAACAGCCGCCCCGTCTTGTAGTGAGCCCTGGAGCGACGGAGCTGCCGTCACTCGCTGGGGCTCGCGCATGTGCACGCCGGAGGCGGCGCATGCGCAGTGGGGGAACATTGACCCGCTTGCGAGCGTTGTGCGCTCACGAGCGGGTCTGAATCATGCTCTTAATCCTTAACTCACAATGTAATTCACTCATAATTACCTCCTAGCATTTATACATGCAAGATTGGAGATGATAGGCCCCGCCCCTGCCACCCATCATCAACAAAGCTCCACCTACTTCAGTGGAAGTTCCACCTTTTTTTGAGGTAGGTGAGTTCTGACTGCTCTGACAGTCAGGACTGTTGGGAGGTATTCATAAAGGAAGCCAAATGGTTGGTGCCATGTAAGTCACACCTTTATTATACTTGCTTTTTTTTAGGACTTCTCCGTGGGAGATCCTGCGGGAGGCGTGGCTCGGAAAAGTTGGTACCGCTGTGTTATTGCTGTTACAAGTTACCCTGTTGATATCAATAAAGCAGTATCCTGGTTAGGACTCTCTGGGCCTGATTCAGAGCCGCTCGTAAGCAGCCGCTCGTTCGTTCCGAGCGATGTTTGCACAACTGCGCATGCGTACGGATCGTAATACGCATTCGCGAACTAGTCAGTGCAGCCGAAAATCGTTTGTTCGCTAAATAGCGAATGCCTGCTATTTTGAGTGACATGAGGAGGCGTATGTGGGTGGTAACAGGGGAAGGTGCTTGAAAACGGGGAGTGGAGATCAGAACGCAGGCGTGCTTAAAGGTCAAAACGGGCGTTTTATGGGTGTGCATAATTAATACAGCAGCGTCACTGACCACGTCACTGGGTTATTTTATAGTCAGAACTGCTCGCAAGATTGTGGTAGGAAAAACCAACCACAAGAATAGCGAGCAGTTCATACGCTGGTCGATGTACTCGATTAATCTAATAAATAGCGGACATGACGTAGGATGCGAGCGGCCAGGGGGCGTAGTTTCCCAAAAAACGACCGCAAGTTTTGTTCGCTCGTTCAGACCTAGAGGCGTGAACAGACCGCAAAGAGCGAACGGTTCATTTGAATAGCCACCCCTTTTTTCTGAACGAGCGAGCGCAAATAGCGTCCGGCTCTGAATCAGGGCCTCTGTGTGGCCTAACAGTCACTACCCCAACAGACTATATCAGTAGCTACGCCCCTTATGGTGATTCCACGCCCCCTTCGGGGCGTGCAGGGTACTGAATTTTTACTCCCATATGTTGGGAGGTATGGCAGCTGGACACAGCCCTCATATCAGGGGCGTATCTATAATGGGTGAAGGGTGTGCGGTGCACACAGGCCCCCGTGTCAAGGGGGGGCCCGCACCGCCCACCCTGCACCCATATTATGTAAAACTTACCTCTCCGAGGTCCTGCGTCGGGTCTCCCAGCGCTGCTGAAATGCCAGGAAATGGCTGCAGCGGCCATTTTTCTGGTGTTTTGCTCATGTGCTGTGAGGAAATAGCTGGGAAAATGGCGCCATGCCATTTCCCCGGCGATCTGTGCATGCTCAATAGACTCGAGGCACATTCTAGTGCCCAGAGTCTATTGATTCTGCTGTGGCCGGCCAGCCGCATCTGTCAGCTGCCGGCCGCCAGAGTGAGAGGAGGGGGCCCGTGACGGGGGAAGCACACGGGCCTCCTCCTCTCTAAATATGCCCCTGCCTCATATAGAGACTGTCCAGCGGAAATCGGGACAGTTGGAAGGTGTGTTGTTGGGCTTTTTTTCTGATAAATAGGTGTAAGAGTGCCCACATCAGTGTTTTGCCATGGGCATCATAGGATTATATTTAGGCTCCTTGCATTAGTAGCTATGTTGGAATGCAAAGAGCCTGAATGCAAAGCTCATACATCTAGAACAGGCCGAGGTCATCCAATAATTACATTCTCTTTTGCATTTTTTTGACTGGTGAACCTGTAGATATCCATGACAATTGCTCCTCTTATGTAGGTCTCCATTAAACATCTCCGTTCACAAATGACATTATGGAATAAAGATGTAGGGATGTTTTTCTAATATACTGTACCTCAAACTTATTATTATTATTTTTTTTTTTTACTTAGACTGTGTTGGGAAAATATACTATATACTCGTGTGTGTATATATACGTGGCTGGATTTCATATATATGGTATCTGGTCTCATCGCTTTACTGAGGGCTGAGCGCAGTGAGAGCCAGCAGCCGGTGGAATAAAAGTTTTATTAGTGAATGTTAATGTGCTGCTCGTGGTGCATTAAATCAGGTATTATGAAGTGCTGAAATGATAACTGCCTGGTATTGATTCCTGCGGGCTGGTGATAGAGAGGAGAATGCATCGGTTCCACTCTCAGCTTGTTGTATCCACCCGGCTTTATCAGTCCGTCAAAAGGAAATTTCTTGCCAGAAATTCAATAAGCTAGAAGAGCCAGAAGGTGGGAGTGGGAGGTGTGCGGAATGGGGTCTCTCGGATCTGTGTGTATAAGGCAGTCACAGGTGGCGCACGTGTTTAAAATATCAAATCCAGAGATAGGCACAGTGATACTGTATATATATATATGCGCACAGATAGTGATACATAAGAGTTGGATGCAAACCTGCTTGTGCCACATAAAAAAATTGAATTTTGACAGTTTGTTGCCTTGCGCACATTTGGAATACGCATTTTGAATCACATATTGCACTTTGAGAAGTGGGTCAGATTCTCTTATCAGGATGGGCATATTGGCAGGACCCATAGGCAGTGGCGGAGGGTGCGGCCCGCACCCGGGTGTCACCCGCCAATGGGGTTACACCAAGGTGCAGTTTTCCCCTTAGTGACAGGAGCCAGGTGCTGCACTGTATCATTAAGTGCAGCACTCGGCTCCTGTCACAGTGAGGGAGCCTGCACTGCCCGCACCTCCGGCACCCCCCACCACTCTCCATAATCTACACGGGCCGGGCACCGGGTTCGGGCCACAAGGCCACGCCCCTTACCCGATGCCGCGCCCCCTTACCGGAGGCCATGCCCCCTTTTTGGGGTGCGCGCGGCTTTGCCGCACACAAGGCAGCTCTCCCAGCACCAGGTGTCACCGCAAGGAGGGACGCCACTGCCCATAGGCATTGTATAGTTTTCTGTGTATAATGTACAGTCTGTGTAAACCCTGCTGGTGCTGTGATCCACTTACTTGGAGTACCAGACATTGCATGGCACAGCCCATCATGGTATCTCTCCTCTGCTTGGCTGTGGCATGGGCTTTGCATCTGTGACCAGAAGGGCCCTAGAATATTGGGGTGCATAGCACATTCAGGGCCCTAGGGAGAGGTGTGCGAGCAGGGGATGCAGTCAGGAAGCCGACGGTCGAAATGTGGCGGGTGCGGACAACCGCACTGGGGGGGGGAGGTTAGGGGCTCCCGGGGGGGACTTAGGGTTAGGCACTCCGCCAGGAGGGTTGGGCTAGGGTAAGGGGGGGGTTAGGTTTAGGCACTTACAGGAGAGGTTAGGGTTAGGCACTTGGGGGGAAGGTTAGAGTTAGGCACCCCTAAGGGAGGGTTAAGGTTAGGGGGGAATAGGGTTAGTAATAGTTAAAATACTCACATGTCGGGATCTTCGGTTGCCGGTCTTCCGACATTGGGATTTGAACCACCGGCGGTATTTCATACCGATCCCGCGAGCAGTGCCGTTGCCCAGGGTGCAGGACTATCACTGCCCTACGGCCCTTCATCCAGCTAGCAGGGTGCCTGGTACATTACTCTGTGGTCAGTAGTGCTACTTGGAGCATCCAAAGGACACCCCTCATTCTGTAGTGCGTAGAGCTGCCTGGAGTGTCCGGGCAGCTCTGCTCCAGCGCTGGTTAAATCCCAAATTTCAGGAGGCTCTCCCAGATTCCCAAAAGAGTAGGCCAGCCAGACGAATGGTTCCCCGTCCACAAGTGAAGTGTGTGGTTTTGGCATAAGATAACATGACTCCCATTAAATCATTGTGCCCCTCCTTCCCCTGTGCCTCCTACACGGCTGCTGGAAGGGTTTTTCTAAAGTTGATTTGCATCTTGGAATCGGACTTCGATTGACCTCACACAGATTTTTCCATGCACATTGGGCCTGATTCCCAGCCAGACACAAGCGCAACACTGGACGCATCTAGCGGTTTTTAGCAAATTACGTATGCGCGGCACCATGCATTTGCATAAGGTAGTAAATCCGGCTTTCGCACCTGTGCGCACTTTCAGGCACTTTACATCCAACTTAAAATCAGGACGATTAGCTTTAGAACAAGAATTTTGTTGCTGGCGCGCATATCTCGACAGGTGAGATCCCTCTTTAAGACTTTAGGGGCCCCTTTTGTGATCACCAGACAATACTATCCTCCGCTAGATTTGTTCCCCGATTGGAAGCAGGAAAAGAAGGGTGTGGATTGAAAATTCTACAGTATTTATATACAGTCAGTATGCTGACACCAAATGGTCAACAGGGTCAAATGGTCCACAGGTTCAAAAGGGCAACTGTTAAATAGTCAACTTAGACTAAGGTCGACAGGGTCAAATGATCGATATGGTCAAAAGGTTGCCACACAAATGGTCGACACAAAAAAAGGTTGCCACACAAATGGTCGACACAAATAAAGGTTGCCAAAAATATTTTGATATTATAACCCTCATCCTCACTCTAACCCTTCCCCAGGTGCCTAACCCTCCCTCTAGTGCCTAACCCTCCCCAGGTGTTTTATCCTGACACTCCCTCTAGTGCCTAACCCTAACCCTCCCCAGGTGCCTTACCCTAACCCTCCCTCTAGTGCCTAACAATAACCCTCCCACAGGGGCTTAACCCTAACCCTCCCTCTAGTGCCTAACCCTCCCCCAGGTGCCTAACCCTCCCTCTAGTGCCTAACCCTCCCCTGATGCCTTACCCTAACCCTCTCCAGGTGCCTAACCCTCCCTTTAGTGCCTAACCCTAACCCTCCCCCAGGTGCCTAACCCTCCCTCTAGTGCCTAACCCTCCCCAGGTGCCTTACCCTAACCCTCCCCCAGGTGCCTAACCCTGACCCACCCTCTAGTGCCTAACCCTAACCCTCCCCAGGTGCCTTACCCTAACCCTCCCTAGGTGCCTCACCCTAACCCTCCCTAGGTGTCTAACCCTCCCTCTAGTGTCTAAACCTACTGTCTACTTAAGAAGCATAAGCCTAACCCTCATACTAACCCTAAAAATCATGATAAACCATGGGCTACCATTTGTGTGTCGACCTTTTGACCATGTCAACCTTTTGGCCCTGTTTACGGTGACCTAAGTCCATGTCAAAATTTTAATTGTCGACCATTTGACCATGTCGAAGAACTGGTGTCTACCTATTAACTGCCTATCTAGACACTGGATCTTCCATCCCTGGCCAGAAAAGACAGGCACAAAAAGCACATATACAGGCACGTGTCTGGGGGAATGAAGGAGACCAGCAGAAGGAGATGAACAGCGGGGAAGAGGGGGAGAGTAGCAGGGGTGAGGGAGAGATGAGCAGCAAGAGAGGACCAAGCCAGATACAGTATCATGAGCCCCCTGCCCTGACTGGCTGTGCACTCTGTTAGGAAGACTAATGTTGGGCACATGCTGGCAGACATATTGACCGTTCAACTGGGTGGGCATCGGCCAGTGTGTACAGACGATATGTCTGTGAACAATGTCGTTCACAGACATATCAGGTCAGCTGTGCAGCACAGCCGATGGCCGATATATATATATATGCAGATATATCGGCTCATAGCGCTGTATGTACAGGCGGTCAGCTGACTGCCTGAACACCTGCTGCAGGGGCGCGGGTGACTGACATCACAACTGGGAGGGCACATGTAAATGCCCACACAGTTGTGACGTCAGGCATGACACATCAGACCCACGATTGATACATGTGTATGTATGACGGCAAACCAATCATCTCAGTGTGTAACCCACCTTAACATACTGAGTAAGTCAGAGTTGGGGGCTGACTCCCACTGGTAGGCAGGACCAAATTAAAAAAAGAATTGTATCACTGGTTTAAAGCAGTTACATTTTATAATTAAAACAAATTATATATCAGATTGAGCACTCTGTGTAAAATTATTTTACATGTGGCACCTGTATAGAAAAGTTTTCGTTAATAAATTATATGTTTATAGTTCCTTTGTGGAAAACTGATTAGGTGAGTTCCAATTACACAGTCACTTTGCCCGCTATGTTTCAGAGCCCTATATTTTCCTACCTTACTGATCTTGTTCCTCCAGTACTCTCTCCTCGAGGTTCAGGATCCAGGCTGTGTTGGGAGCTGGTTCAGAGTCTTGCCTTGAATCTCGTTTAGCGCATCCCGATGGCTAACAGCCGCTGATGATGACATCAAATGGGTAGCGGCGGGCAATGTGTACGGCCAGCCGGCCGGGATGTCCGGCGTAAAGGATCATCACCCAATGCCTCCAACGCGTTTTAGTCGCTTGAGCACTTTGTCAAGGATGGCATTAGTACCCTTGAGGCTTATTTAAAAAGCTAAAAAAACTTTATTTCATTTGGTTAAAAAATTTAATTCATAACCGGAAGTGGGGATTAAAAAAGTGGGAACCACATGTTTTCCTCCATCTTGGTAGTGGACAAAAATTACTTCAATAATATTATAAATATAATATTATATTAAAAGGTGCCACATAAATTACTGTATAATATTATGTATTAGGTGTTATAAAAAGTATGTATAAAATGTAGAAGTTTATAAAAATGCATTTAGTTCAGTGTCTACATTGAGTCCATTAGGTTTTAGGGTCTTTAGTTCATAAATCCATTTTTCTCTGCTTTTCTTAGAGTATTCACTATAATCCCTCCTCTCCAGTTTCAATGTTTTATTTGTATTATTGTAAATTTTAGACCTTCTTGCTTCTTGTCATGTATTTCCAGAAATTGGCTTGAAACTTTGTGTTAGAACTGATTTCCTTTTTTTATATCATAAATATATTCCGCCAACCTTGTCTTCATTTTTCTCTTGGTTTGGCCCACATACTGAAGTCTGCATGGGCAATCTAGGAGGTATATCACTTCTTCACTCTCACATGAAGTAAACTCTTTATTTGTGTATGTTTTACCTGTGGTATTAGATTTGCATTCCTGTATTGTTTTCATAGTCTTCAACTTTTGGATTTTGCAGGCTACAGATTTGAGACAAAAATTGTGTCCTTTTTTTCTAAAGGGATGAAACTTTTTACCAATTCTTGTTTCATACTTTTGGTATTCCTATAAACGATCCAAGATTTTTCGGGGATTAAGGGTTCTAGATCCACATCTAGTTTCAAAATATGCCAGTGTTTTTTTTATTATGTTTTCTACAAGTTTCACAGTTACTGTTGAATTGTATTATGAACAAGAGATCGTTTTTTTCATCCTTAGTTTCCTGTTTATATGTGATCAGGTCTTTTCTTTCCAACTGCTCCACTTTTTGCAGCTGTAATTCAAGATCTTTTGGTCTGTAGCCCCTATTGATGAATTTTATTTTCAATTCTTCACTCTGTAGATGGTAAGTTGATTCTTATAGATTGGCCAATGGGTATGCTCTTAACCCATTTTCTATGATGGTTACTCAATACTTGTAATGTATTATTTCCGTTCACCTCTTTTATGTGTGTTCTGGTTTGGATTTTATTCTCCTTAATATAGATGTCTAGATCGAGGATGGTTACATGTTCCTTACTTATTGTAGTTGTAAACTCCAAATTTATTTCGTTATTGTTTATATATTCAATAAATTCTTGTGAATCTTCATTTGATCTGTCTCACAAAAAGAAAATATTTTCGATATAGCATTTACAGCAAATAATGTTTTTCCTGAATCTGTTATTTTCCCATATGTAGTTGTTTTCCCACTTTGACACGAACAGATTTGCATAACTTGGTGCGAAACATGTTCCCATCACAGTCCCTCATTTTTGACGATAACATCTTCCTTCATACCAGAAGTAAATTGTGAGTTAAGATAAATTCAATATTCTGCATAACAAAGTTTATTTGTTGATTTTTTATATCAGTCATTGTTGATAGAAAGAACCTGGTACTTTCACATCCAATCCCATGTTCGATGCAAGTATATATAATGATTTGACATAGCTTGTTCCAAGAGTATAATTTTCTTTCCAGGTCAGGTTTTCTAAGACATATAATATACTTATTGTGTCTTTTAAATGGCTCCTCTGTTGGGATACCAAATCTTGCAGAAAGAAATCAATATATCTTGACATATTAGTTGTTATTGAATTCAGTCCCGATATTATAGGACTTCCAGGGGGATTTTGCAAGTCTTTATGTATTTTTGGGAGAAAATAGAAGGTTGAGATCTCAGGGTCTTCTTCCCAAATAAAATCATATTCCTTTTTAGTGATCCCTAAATGTAATCCTTCATTCAGAATTTCTTCTAGTTCTTTTGCAAACTCCATGTTTGGGTCATTCTGTAACAGTTCATATTTTCTGTAGCCCCCAATAATCTTTCTGCTTCTTGTTTGTATTTGACTGTCTCCATAAAAACAATTCCCCTCCCTTTGTCAGCTGGATTAACTATAATGGATGTGTCGTTTTTTAGTTCCCTTAGACTTTTTCTTTCAACCTCCGACATATTACTTTTTATCTTCTGTTTATCTGGTAAAGCGGATATATCTCTTTTTCCACTAACTTTTTAATGGTCTCAGTATGTGGACCTTTACAGTGTGATGGATTAAATGTTGATGATGGTCTAAATTGTGAGTGTTTGTAATTACTTTCTTCTATTGGAATGAGTCTTGTCGTTTTTTTCCTTGGAAATTTTTTTTTTTAATGCGTCATTTTCTCACAAATTTCTAAACATCAATAAAGAGATAAACTGTATTAATAATGGACTGTGGGGTGAACTTTAAGCCTTTCTCTAATACCGATACCTCAGATTGGGTGAGAATTTTTTTGCTTAAATTAAAGATAGTTGTTTTAGATTCAGTCAGTTTCTTTTTCTGTTTCTTGTGTTGTCCTCCTCTCGTGCCTCTTTTTCTAATGTTGAGTCTTTTCTCATTTTTACGGTGCGTGATATTGGGGCATGATCCAGATACTTTCTCAGTCCATGGATCAACTCTAAAAAATCGTCATCATCTTCATAATCTTCTTCTAGGTCTTCATATAGGTTCTTTTTAGCTGAATGTTTCCTTGGTCTGTATGACATTTCCCCTCCTTGGTTTGTCTTTGTTATATTCTGAATAAGTGAGTTGACCTCGAATTGTTCTTCTCTCATGGCTGTTTCACGTCCTAATCATTAGGAATCTCTAATTAATTTATAAGGATTATCTTCAAAGGAAAACTTTATTTGTCACGAACCTGTCTAGTTTTCACCTTTTTTCTGTTGACTTACCACTGCCAGCTGTCTCCATGGATCTGTATGTGTAATTTGCCTGGAGGACCTGTTCTGATCATGCTGCTGCAGCACTTCTCTATGCATTCCTTCCACAGTGATTATTTCACCTGGGTCCTTTCCTGTCTGTGAACACTGCTAGCCCTGATTGGAATCACAGGTGTAGTTCTGACTCAGTGCTGCAGAGATGTTGTGCCTTCCACCACTCAGAATGCTACTACCAGACCATCTGTCCATATCCACCAATTGCAGCCAGACCCAGGGTATATATATCCTCCCCTGATAGCATTCTGGGCCTGATTATCTCATTACTTCCTGTGGTGTATGGTTCATGCTGTTTCTGTGTACAAGTGTATCCCTGTCTCCTGCTGACAGCCACCTCTGGCGCATCCAGAAAACCTGCTACAGCATTACCTGGCAATCCAGAAAACCTGCTACAGCAATACCTGTCAATCCAGAAAACCTGCTACAGCAATACCTGGCAATCCAGACGTCCTGCTACAACAATACCTGGCAATCCAGTAATCCTGCTAGTTCCCAGGCCAGTGCAACTCCTGTGTTTTCAGCTTCAGCCATAAGTGAGTTCCTGTGCCCCTGACCTTAGTCCTGTGCTCTGCTGCTAGCCCTACTCCTGGTTGGTCCCTGGCACCCTGCAAACCTGCATCGTACTTCCTGCTGTGGATCAACTACTGCTCCTTCTACCTACCCACTCACTCCCTGAACCTAAAATCCCAAACCTACCCATTCCTTCCTGAACCTGTTATTCCCAATTACCCTATCCAGCCTGCACCTGAGTTCCAGTCTTTTTCACAGCATTTCCGGATTACCCTGTTTAGCCCTCGTCTCAGCATTACCTGATTTCTCTTCAGCCATTGTCGCATCACTCCAGTCCAGAGTCAAGTTCCAAGTTCATCAGTTCAATCCACGTTGTTCCAGTCCAGAGTCAAGTTCTAAGTTCACCAGTTCAACTCAATAAGTCTTCCTGCCGGTCCCAGTCCGGTTCCTCCAAATTCCTGTCATTCATCATCAAAGGCAGTTCTCACTGCTACGTAAATCTTGCAATAGAGCTATCTACGTCATCTGTGGTTCCAGTCATGCCGATCTCCGTTGAATCCCGCTTATCACCTGAGACAGGTAACTCACAGACACCATTCGTGACATTATTTTGTTATATGGTTGGTAGTCTTGCCTTCCATTTTTTACCTTTTGAATTATTTTAATAAGTGGTTCTCTCTTTTTTCATTTCTGTTGGTTTTACTTTCTTAGAAAATTATCTTGTTGTGATTAATTTCTTGGTTTTTCTTGGCAGGACCAAATTGCCAAATACAATCATACCAGAAGTCTGGTTCCACTCTCCTATAAAGAGTAAGCTACAGGGGCTGGGGTAAGAGGAGGCATATATTGTAGGACCCAACAGGAGCCTTCCAAGCCTATGTGATTTAATGTACCCTTGGTTGATTATATTAATTTCTGAGGTTTATTTTTATTTCCCACTTGTTTCTGTCAAGGGGAAGATGGAACAGAGCAATGTTCTACAGATCTCTAGAGAGGTCTGTAATATAATAATGTGCAAAATATATCACTATGTATCAGAGAGAGGGATACTGTAGATCAATGGTTCTCAAATTCGGTCCTCAGGACCCCAAACAGTTCATGTTTTCCAGGTCAGCAAACAGGTGCACAGATGTATTCATTACTCATTGACACATTTTAAAAGATCCACAAGTGGAGCTAATTATTTCACTTTCTGTGAGGAGACCTGGAAAACATGCACTGTTTGAGGTCCGGAGGACCAAGCTTGAGAACCTGTGCTGTAGATTGAACAGAGCAATGTTCTGCAGGTCTCTAGAGAGGTCACTAAAGGGCCTATTCATCATCACTTAATTTCTCCAAAATCAGGTGAAAATGAAAATTTTCACTTGCAATTGTAGAAATTAAGTTATTGGGCCATTCATCAAGAAGGTAAAGCAGGATTTTATCACAGATATCTCCTGCTTACCTTTCTCTCCCAGAATGGCTTGCTGTCCCCATATACTAGTATCACATATATCTCCTGCTTACCTTTCTCTCCCGGAATGGCCCGCTGTCCCCATACACTAGTATTACAGATATCGTCTGCTTACCTTCCTCTCACAGAATGGCCCGCTGTCCCCATACACTAGTATCACAGATATCTCCTGCTTACCTTCCTCTCCCAGAATGGCCCGCTGTCCCCATACACTAGTATCATAGATATCTCCTGCTTACCTTCCTCTGGCGGAATGGCCTGCTGTCCCCATACACTAGTATCACAGATATCTCCTGCTTACCTTCCTCTCCCGGAATGGCCCGCTGTCCCCATACACTAGTATCACAGATATCTCCTGCTTACCTTCCTCTCCCGGAATGGCCCGCTGTCCCCATACACTGGTATCACAGATATCTCCT
The DNA here is from genome assembly GCA_031769625.1 of Taudactylus pleione. Taxonomy (NCBI): domain Eukaryota; kingdom Metazoa; phylum Chordata; class Amphibia; order Anura; family Myobatrachidae; genus Taudactylus; species Taudactylus pleione. The sequence continues at coordinate 2,565,420 of JAUIMM010000376.1, read as the reverse complement.
GCTTACCTTCCTCTCCCGGAATGACCCGCTGTCCCCATACACTAGTATCACAGATATCTCCTGTTTACCTTCCTCTCCCGATGTGGCCCACTGTCCCCATACACTAGTATCACAGATATCTCCTACTTACCTTCCTCTCCCGGAATGGCCTACTGTCCTCATACACTAGTATCACAGATATCTCCTGCTTACCTTCCTTTCCCGGAATGGCCCGCTGTCCCCATACACTAGTATCACAGATATCTCCTGCTTACCTCTCTCTCCCAGAATGTCACGCTATCCCCATACACTAGTATGACAGATATCTCCTGCTTACCTTTCTCTCCTGGAATGTCACGCTATCTCCATACGCTAGTATCACAGATATCTCCTACTTACCTTCCTCTCGCAGAATAGCCCACTGTCCCCATACACTAGTATGACAGATATCTCCTGCTTACCTTTCTCTCCCGGAATGGCCCGCTGTCCCCATACACTAGTATCACAGATATCTCCTGCTTACCTTTCTCTCCCGAAATGACCCGCTGTCCTCATACACTAGTATCACAGATATCTCCTGCTTACCTTTCTCTCACGAAATGGCCCGCTGTTCCCATACACTAGTATCACAGATATCTCCTGCTTACCTTTCTCTCCTGGAATGGCCCACTGTCCCCATACACTGGTATCACAGATATCTCCTGCCTACCTTACTGTCCCGGAATGGCCCGCTGTCCCCATACACTGGTATCACAGATATCTCCTGCTTACCTTACTCTCCCGGAAAGGCCCGCTGTCCCCATATACTAGTATGGGGACAGAATTCATCAAGCTCCGAAAATACAACACAACATTTTCGCCACTTGTGTATCACAACTCACTTTGTCCCTATGCGAAGGAGGTCCGGGTTGCAGAGAGGGATCCCCTGTCCGGCTCCTTATGCTGGACGTCGGGGCTCTTGTGCACATATGTGACTTGTAGGTCACGCATGTGCACTTGTCTCACAGCCCCTAAAGGAGCACTGAAACACTTCGGGGAGACAGCTGATTTTCAGGTCTGCTGTCTCCGCGCTGGAGTAATGATGAATTAAAGTCTAAATGATGAATTAAAGCCTGAATGTACATGTTAGACTTTAGCGGGATAGATGGAGCTGAGCAGATCTCTAGGGAGGTGAGTAATGTAATAGTCTGCAGAATATATTAATATGTATCTATCAGGGAATAGAGGCACCAGAGCAATGTGATGCAGATCTGATCTCTAGAGGTCACTAATTACTCAGTATAAGGTTCTGGATAAAAATAAGTGTTTAAGTTAATGCATTCTGTTCTTCAAAAGAAGCAAAAATATCTCACCCCTGTGGTACACAATATATTTATATTTCCTCTTTGGTTAGAGCCCTGTGCTTTTAATGTTTGCTGATCCTTCTTTTAAAGAGCAGAGATGGTTGCTTTGTGGTCTCCTGCCTGGCCACAATGTACTGGGGTCGCCGGGGAGGAAAAGCCACAAGCATTAATGCACTTAGGAGGGAGCACGTTTACATTAGCCCGAATAACATACTTATTACATTCACTTACGGCCATTTGATTCTGACTTTCTTCCCATAACTCGTTCGTTGTAAATAGCCCAGAAAAATTAGTTTAATTTTGCATGAAGTTACTTATCTACTTAAAACATTAACCTGCTGACCCGATTCCTGCGCTCTTAGATCAAGTTGTGAAGAGTTGTGTAATAATGAAGAGTCATTACCGATAATTTTCCTGTCTGGCTATAGACTGTCTGCAGCCTCTCACTCCTGGAGTGCACTCTGCGGTGTGTGGGAAGCCGCCAGCCGAGGGAAGAATAGACGCTGGGTCTGTGGTTATAAAGAGATCACTTTAATGCTTAACACATCAATAGAATAGGAAGACACACCAAATGTGCCCACTTCACATGCTAGGAACATGTGACCCGTAGATGTCTAATATTTAAAGTGACAGTGCTATACAGTAACTTTTTATATTAAATCACGGAATAAGACAAATAATACAACTATAATGTGACTGAATTACAGAAGACTTTGTTAATGTTTAGTTCAAATTGCTTAATGTATAAGGTGCTGTCCCAGTTCTTCCTCTGCAAGTACATCAGCGTAAGCCAGGTGGCTGTTATACAGTGAACCTGGCTTGAGAATTGGAGGGTTATAGGACAAAGGCAACTCTATGGCAGATTGCATAGCAACCAACTGGATGTACTTCTTGCATGTTCTCTGACCCAAATGCATAGCAACCCAAGGAGCACATGGTCTTTTGCCTATCACACTTATTTTGGCCTCAGGAAGACACCCAGCACACACAGGAGCTGTATAAGATTGTTATTGAGGATTGTTATATTAACAAGAATGTAATATATATATATATATATATATATATATATATATATATACTGCAAGTATCATTGGCCCCTATGATTTGTTGTGTGTATCTAAGCATCTATCTACAGCGTATGAATCTATAGCAGAATCTGTCTGTAGTGGCTGGAAGGAAATTAATATGTAGCATGAAGATGATTGTCAGTCCCAAATTTAGGACAGTGCTTCTCAAATCCAGTCCTCGGGACACACTAGCAGTGCATGTTTTCCATATCTCCTCACTCGAGCACAGGTATATTCATTACTAACTGACACATTTTAAAAGATCCAGAAGTTTTTCTCCTTACCTCACTTGTGATTCTGGGACTGATTCAGCAAGGAAGGCAAGTGAGAGATTGCATGCACTCGGCCGATGTTTTCGTACTGCGTGAACTAGCCAGTGCCATCGGGTAAGGGTACGCAGACTACACGCAGTGTGTACGCAGACCCTTCCAATATTGATTGACAGGAAGTGCCGTTTTTACGGGTGGTATCGGGGCGGGGGGGGTCAGCTGAACGCAGGCGTGCCAGTGCGTTTGAACGCCGTTGCAAGAGTGTGCATAAATTAGCCATTGCGAGGTCCTAACCAGCCTGAGCTCTCACTGCGTGCAGGAAGTTGCTCAAAGTAATGTTAGGTCAATCACTATTATGCTAATGTTTTCGATGGTTCTCGATGTTACCGATGTTTCCGCTATCTTGCGGACTACTCAGGCTGTGAGTAAAGGGCATCTGCATCGTGTGTTGCGGTTGCCATGTGTATGCATTTATTAGCATATTTTCTCAGCGGCTGGGTGCGGGCGTTCCCTCACTTGTGTTCCTTGCTGAATCAGGCCCTCTGTGGGGAGACCAGGAAAACATGCAATGTTACTGTGTCCTGAGGACTGGATTTAAGAAGCACTGGTCTAAGATGTCTGCAGTGGTATGTACCTAGTAAATAGCATATAATGATACAAAAGTCTCATTTGGATTAGAGAGTAAATATTCTTTCTTGTGTAAACTGGAAGCTATCTTAGCTAGTGGTTAATGAATGATGTTGGTTATGATGGCCATTAGCTTATTTGCTTCGCTAACAGCCCATCAGTGCTATTAGGGTGTCCTTTCCTAACATCTTTTTTCAGTCTCCTAGACGAATGGTGGCCTAAATTGCATTTTCATCCTCATTCAGATTTACAAAGTGTATTATACAACAGGGGCCTGATTCAGACCCGCTCGCGAGCGCATAGCGCTTGAAAGCGGGCCAATGGTGGCCCAGTGCGCAGGCCCCGTAGCAAGCATTGTTGATCGACAGCTCGCCCCGTTTTGTAGACGGGTAGGGGGGTGGCTGCACAAACGGAGGCGTTCCCGAAGGAACGCCTGGCGTTTGTGGGCGGCCCTACTGACATCACCCGTGATGTCAGTAGTGGACTTCCTGCTCTATTAGAGCATGAAGTCCACTCAGCATTGCGAGCGCTGAGACCCTACCTTAGGGTATCCTCGCAATGCCGATGGTCGCGATAATCGCGACCATCGCCAGGGCGCTTGCACAAGCTGTGGATGGTCACCCACAGCTATGCGAGTGGCCTGGAGGCGGTAATCGAAGAAAAAAAACGCCCTGATTCAGAGCGAGCGCTCGCAAATAGCGAGCGCCTCTGAATCAGGCCCCATGTTTGTACTAAAGCAGAGGGGTTGGGGGGGGTAGCAAAGTAAAATATATAGATGGAATAAGAATTGGTAGTAGGGGGCACATGTTTGCTCAGCTCTAAATTGCAGTGTAAAATAAATCTGCCTAGTATTTCCCTGCATGCAATGACACATACAGTACCACATGCCCCTTGTATTATACACAGTTTGCAGTTGCACAGGTGCACTAGTACTCCCATTACCTGGATTTACTCATAACTGAAAATAAGACTATTTATGAGCTTTTTGGGGTGACAACTTATTTAAGGTAAATTACTTCTCAACAATCTTCCCAACAAAGCATGAAGATGATCTATAACATAAACTAGAATATTACTAAGCTATAGAATAGCTAAATGTTGATCAACAATTCCATATGGCTTTGCAATCTGATTTACACTCACAGTTTTCACACTCCATTGAGGGTATCCAGGACAATAGTGAACTGGTCACCTTCCTAGCTGAGATGCAAACACATGTACTCCTTTACCGTAGATAGACAGTTGTTGGAAAGCATATTCCTTGGAATTCCAGGTCTTGCAAATGCAAATGCAAAAAAATAATACTCAAATAGGTTTAGTGCTCCCTATTGGAGAAAAAAACTTTGAACAATCTTTCAGAGCTGACTGAGGGTCTGATTCAGAGCCGCTCGTAAGCGGCCGCTCATTCGCTCCAAGCGATGTTCGCACATCTGCGCATGCGTATGGGTTTTAATGCACATGCGCCAACCAGTCAGCGCGGTCGGAAATCGTGTGCTCGCAAAATAGCGAATGCCTGCTAATTTGAGTGACAGGATGAGGCGTTTGTGGGTGGTAACAGGGGAAAGTGCTTGAAAACGGGGAGTGGAGATCCGAACGCAGGCGTGCCAAAAGGTCAAAATGGGCGGTTTAAAGGTGTGCATAATTAACAAAGCAGCGTCATCTACCACGTCACTTGGTTGTCTTTTAGCCTGAACTGCTCGCATGATTGCGGTAGGAAAATGCTACCACAAGCACTGCGAGCAGTTCATACGCCTTTCGATGTACTCGATTAATCAAATAAATAGCGGAGATGACGTATGATGCGAGCGGCCAGGGGGCGTCTTTACAAAATAGCGAGCGCATGTTTCGTTCGCTCACTCAGACATAGAGGCGTCACCAGACCGCAAAGAGTGAGCGCTCAATTTAAATAGCCGGCCCCTTTTTCTGAACGAGCGAGCGAAAATAGCGTCCGGCTCTGAATAAGGCCCTGAACATCTTTCTTTAGGCCTGTATATATCCACACAATGATGATTACCAGTCAATGTTTCCGGGTTCCAGAAGTCAGTCAGATCTCTTGTGTTACAACACTTCAACCTCTTTAGGAATCTTTATTCACAGGAAATCAATCATGGAATCAGAAATGAATGGGCTCAGGGCATACCATCAGTGGAGTCCTTTAAAAATAATCTGGGAATTTACAGGCCTCCACTCTCAACACCCTCAGAATCCTTAAAGTGTGGACACGGTGTCCTCTCCACCCACCAACGCGTTTCAACCAAAAGGTAGTTTTCAAGGTGCAAATACAAACTGCAGATTTTGAATGATGGTAAAGGGCTTTTTATCTATAAGTGTGAGGATTCCAGAATATTAAAAAAAATAATCCACAAACAACAAATAGAACATGTGCCCGCTACAATCAGTAAATTCAGTTGGCATTTTGTGCCACGTAATTGCGGTTACCGCCTGTCAACTCAAAGTGCCTTTATTTCCACTGATGGACATACTGGGGTAAATTTACTAAAGTGAGAGTGTTTAGAAGTGAGTTTCAAAAGTGATGTTGAACATAGCAGCCAATCAGATTCTACTTAACATTTAACTGGCACCTTCTAGAAGATAATAGCTAGAATCTGATTGGTTGCTATGGGCAACATCATTTTCAAAACTCACTTCTAAAAACTCTCACTTTAGTAAATTTACCTCACTGTATGTCATATTTGCGACGTGAGTAGCTTTTGTTTCAAAGCGGAGCTGGTGATGGAGAACCCAATATTGTCATTGAGCTCTTTAGTGTCCTTAAACTTACAGGGCCTGTGTCCAGGTTGCCTGCAGTACAGCAGCAGCACACAAGGGGTGATTTAGAGGTGGACGCAGAGGTGATATGCACACAGTTGTACAATGTTTTTTCCCGCTGTGCATGCATCTGATTAGCATTGTGCAGGCTCCCCCATTGTCTGCGCACAGAGCCTCAGTACAGATTCCGACACAGGGCATGGGAATTATAGTGGGTGCTCCTGAGAGGTAACGGGGGTGGCAAAACTGACATGGGCGTGTGCATACAGAGACGCAGAACCGCTGACATAGGAGGCCATACTCAAATGGAGAAACTGCAATGGCACAAGGTTGGTGCAAGTTTTGATGGTGTGACCGATGCTGTGCCGATGGTGCGACCGATGCTGTGCCAATGGTGCATCCAAAGACAGAAATGCACTGTCTTAAGACACTGCAAGTGGATGTCTCAGTCCTTCCACAATCGGACACTGCATTAGCCGAAAGGCTCAGCCTCAATATTCTTAGCATGAGTTAGGTGCAATTTTGGGGCATGTCAGGGCATTCAGAGTAATATGTGCAACTAACATCCACTATTTCTAATGTAAATATAGATATGGGAGAGAGGGATAGATAGATAGATAGATAGATAGATAGATAGATAGATAGATAGATAGATATGGGATAGAGGGATAGAAAGATAGATATGGGATAGATAGATAGATAGATATGTGATAGATAGATATGAGATAGATAGACAGATAGATATGGGATATATAGATATGGGATGGATAGATAGATAGATAGATTAATATGGGATAGATAGATAGATAGATATTAGATAGATATATAAATATGGGTTAGAGGGATGGATAGATAGATAGATAGATAGATAGATAGATAGATAGATAGATAGATAGATAGATAGATAGATAGATATGGGATAGATAGATAGATAGATAGATAGATAGATAGATAGATAGATAGATAGATAGACAGACAGATAGGATATAAATATAATTATATATATACAGCATACACACACAGGCACACGCATCATAAGACTCCCTCATCATGACATATCTCTGCATCCTTAGAAATGCCCACAGGGATGCTGTGTTTATCTCCTCGCTATGCCTGCACATTGCAGACAATGTAACCATCGAGTGCCCGTCACATTAGAGCTGAGACGCTCTATAAACACAGGGAAAAGGTATTGTAACAATATTCCATAATAACATTAATAATTATTATTTTTATTATAGCGCCTGAGGGGAGATGTATCAAACCTTTGAGAGAGATACAGTTAAGTGAAGTTGAACATAGCAACCAATCAGCTTCTAACTGTCATTTCATAGACTGTACTAATAAATAACAGTTAGAAGCTGATTGGTTGCTATGTTCAACTTCTCCACTTTAGCTCTCTCCAAAGTTCGATACATCTCCCCCCTAATTAAATGATCTTTATATTCTGGAATTTGCATTGACGAATGCAATAAATAAAAAGATTTGCAATACTAATAATACGCTGTGTTATGTTTACAGACATGTACAAACTGCGCTGAATGTTAGAAATGAGCAATGGGCCACTGAGCAAGGTTAGGTGGAGGCTATACGCTACTTGGGGACATCAGCTTCTCAATTATTTGTTTTCGTTCACATTTCGGTACGACTCCTTAAATATTTAATAAAGGCTGTCTGTGGCCAAATGATTATTTACTCTCAGCCCTATCAGCTCCGCTACAGCCATTTGTCTGATTATTCTGAAGGTTTGTTTGTTGAGTGTGAAGCGTGGAAGCTGGCGATAACAAACCTTACCAAGGTCAAACGCGTCTTCCACATCTCTGGGTCGCACAATGTTTCTGGACTGTTTCTTAAACAATCACCTGTTACGTCCGGTCTTAGTGAGCGTCCTGGCACCTAAATGCAAATATGTCAATATCTAAAGACTGGCATCTTTAAATTCTGACTGTGATTTACCTGTTTGCTTATATTATTGATGCACATAGTAATTACTTTTACTAACGTTTACATACAAAAATAGACATAAAATATCGACATGTTTCTCAGCAAATATATATGTAATGGGGCTACTGTAATGAAATTTTCACCAAATATTACCAACAACCCATGCAATCCACACATGCAAAGAAATCAAACCATAGATGTCCATAAATTAAGTTATGTGTAATAATGTGAAATGACACAGGGAAAAAGTATTGAACACACTTACTGAAATGTATTTAATACTTCGTACAAAAGCCTTTGTTGGTATTGACAGCTTCAAGACGCCTCCTGTAAGGAGAAACTAGTCTCATGCATTACTCAGGTGTGATTTTGGCCCATTTTTCCACACAACAGTCTTCAAGTCTTGAAGGTTCCGTGGGCTTCTTCTGTGAACTCTGGGCCTGATTCAGACCTGAACGCTCTGACCAGAGCGCTCGCTCTTAATCAGGGCCCTCCTACCTTTTTTGGAGCGTCCTCATGGACGCTCGCATAGCTGTGGGTTACCACCCATAGCTATAGCGAGTGTCCATGATGATGGTCGTGATGGTCTTGACCATCGCGACCATCGGGCTTGCGACGGAGACCCTGCTGTAGGGTCTCGCTGCCGCAAGCCCTGGAGTGATTTTGGCTCTATCAGAGCCAAAATAACTCCCACTGACATCACTAGTGATGTCAGTGGGGCCGGCTTGAGACGGTAGGCGTTCCCATCTGGCAGGCACGCCCCCGGCACGCCCACCAAAGGGGCGTGCTGTCAATCAACATCGACAGCACGCCCCCTTTGGTGCGAGACCCGGAGCGATGGTGAGCCCGTCGCTCGCCGGGTCTCGCGCATGCGTACGACGGAGCTCCCTCCGTCGTGCGCATGCGCAGTGGGGAACATCGACCCGCTTGCGAGCGTCCTGCCGCTCGCGAGTGGGTCTGAATGACCCCCTCTGACCTTTAGTTCTTTCCATAGGTTGTCAATTGGATTGAAGTCAGGTGATTGGCTGGGCCATTCTAGCAGCGTTATTTTCTTTCTCTGAAACCAATTGAGAGTGTCCTTGGCTGTGTGTTTGGGATCATGGTCTTGCTGAAATGTTCACCCTCGTTTCATCTTCAGCATCCTGGTAGATGGCAGCAGATTTTTAGCAAGAATGTCTCGTTACATTTTTCCATTCATCCTTCCTTCAATCGAATGAAGAATGCCAGTACCGTATGCTGAAAAACCGCCCCACACCATGATGTTCCCACCTCCAAACTTCACTGTTGTTATGGTGTTTTTGGGGGTGATGTGCAGTGCCATTTCTCCTCCAAACATGGTGTGTATTATGGCATCCAAAGAGTTAAATATTGGTCTCATCTGACCAGACTATGGCCCTCATTCAGAGCCGCTCGCTATTTGCGGTCGTTCGTTCTAAAACAAGGGGTGGCTATTCAAATGAATCGTTCGCTAATTGTGGTCTGTTCACGCCTCTAAGTCTGAACGAGCGAGCAAAACTTGCGGTTGTAATTTTGAAAAATACGCCCCCTGGCCGCTCGCATCCTACGTCATGTCCGCTATTTATTAGATTAATCGAGTACATCGACCAGCGTATGAACTGCTCGCTATTCTTGTGGTTGGTTTTTGCTACCACAATCTTGCGAGCAGTTCTGGCTATAAAATAACCCAGTGACGTGGTCAATGACGCTGCTGTATTAATTATGCACACCCATAAAACGCCCGTTTTGACCTTTAAGCACGCCTGTGTTCAGATCTCCACTCCCCATTTTCAAGCACCTTCCCGTTACCACCCACATACGCCTCATTCTGTCACTCAAAATAGCAGGCACTCGCTATCTAGCGAACAAACAATTTTCCGCCGCACAGACTGGTTCGCGCATGCGTATTACAATCCGTACGCATGCGCAGTTGTGCAAACATCGCTCGGAGCGAACGAGCAGCCGCTAACGAGTGGCTCTGAATCAGGCCCTATATTCTCCCAGTATTTCACAGGCTTGTCCAAATGTTGTGCAGCAAACTTTAAACAAGCTTCAACATGCTTTTTCTTTAGCAGTGGAGTCTTGCGTGGTGAGCGTGCATACAGGCCATGGCGGTTAAGTGCATTACTTATTGTACATGCTAATTCCAGGTCTTCCTGAAGCTCTCCACAAGTGGTCCTTGGCTTATGGACAACTCTGCTGAAAATTCTTTTCACCCCTCTATCAGAAATCTTGCGAGGAGCACTTGGTCGTGGCCAGTTTATGGTGAAATTATGTTCTTTCCACTTCCAGATTATGGCCCCAACAGTCCTCACTGGAACATTCAGAAGTTTAGAAATCCTTCTGTAACCGATGCCATCAGTAAGTTTGTCAACAATAAGGTTGCGAAGGCCTTAATCTTTTAATTATACACTAATACACATATAAATGTGCAGCTGGGAGGTAAGGTTTGATGGATAGTAAGTGGCTCAGGAAAGTTCTTTTCAACTTTTTCATGTATAGTAGATAAAACCATTTAGTGACTGACATATGTAAAGATAAACAGTGATACTGAAAACTGCAAACCAGCATCAGACTAAGGAGTATATTAATATCATACTTGCCGACAATCAGCTCCAGCCTTCCGGGAGGGAGCTGATTGTCGGCTAATAGCAGGGGGCAGGGCCGGCCATTGGGGGCGGAGCCGGGGGTGGGGGCGGCCATTTGGTGGCACACTGGGGGCGGGGACGCACGATCGCGTCATCGTGACTCCGCCCCCTCTTCACAATGCTGTTATTTTCAGCATTGTGAAGCAGGGGGCGGGGCCACGATGATGCAATTCTGGGCGGGGGTTTCCGTTTTTTTCAGGGGGGGGGGTCGGGAGGGTCGCAAGCTTCCGGGAGGCTTGCCTGCCTTTCCGGGGGGCCGGGAGCGGCACCCGAAAATCGGGAGGCTCCCGGCCAGATCGGGAGGGTAGGCAAGCCTGATTAATATATGTAGACTCATTGAACCAGTTTCTAACACAAGATACTGTAACATTTAACATAAAATACAAGTTATACACTATACCAAAAATCTAGTACCATTTACCATATAGATACAGAAAGCTTCCACAGCATAATTCTGGATATCTGCAGTTATATTTATTCACGTTAGCTTGTTGGATACAAACAAAGGTGTCTTCATAAATCCCCCAGTGATGTGTATTATAAAAATATTTGTTCTAAATAAGTGACAAGTTAATACAAATTGAAAACTGGTGTAGAATAATGAAACGTATTATGCAACGCTGCCGTCCTACATTACATGGAACTCAACATTGGTGATAAGTAGAATCATGGAATCATAGGGATTATTGGGGAGATGTATCAAAACTTGGAGAGAGATAAAGTACCACCAATCAGCTTCTGTCACTTTACAGGCTGTGTTTGGAAAATGACAGGAGCTGATTGGTTGGTACTTTATTTCTGACCACTTTATCTCTCTCCAAAGTTTGATACATCTCCACCTATATTAGAAAGAAAACCTATCGATACATTTCATCTGAACCATTTCTGGTTTGTGTTTTGGGGGTTTTACAAATAATTTTTATTTATTTTATTATTTTTTTTTGGGGGGGGGGGAGTGGAGTGTAGGATATTTTAATTATTTATTTGGTTTTAATTTTGATATTTTCTAATGCTGCATACACACGGGCCGATTTCCCTGTTCAATGATAACTCGTTCATATCGTTCACTTTTATGCAGTGAATGATCGACCAACGATGCGCGTTCCCGCATGAACGATAACGATATCTGTGGTCGACCGTACATGCAGGCCAACTTGGACGATTTTGTCAAGATTTGCCTGTAGAGAGATGATTTCACTGAAATATGTATCATACAGTAGATATCTATCATAGATATCTATCAGCATGTACACCCAATGTCTATCATAGATATCTATCAGTGTGTACACCCAATGTCTATCATAGATATCTGTGTGTACACCCAATGTCTATCATAGATATCTGTGTGTACACCCAATGTCTATCATAGATATCTTTCAGTGTGTACACCCAATGTCTATCATAGATATCTATCAGGGTGTACACCCAATGTCTATCATAGATATCTATCAGTGTGTACACCCAATGTCTATCATAGATATCTATCAGTGTGTACACCCAATGTCTATCATAGATATCTATCAGTGTGTACACCCAATGTCTATCATAGATATCTATCAGGGTGTACACCCAATGTCTATCATAGATATCTATCAGGGTTTACCCCCAATGTCTATCATAGATATCTATCAGTGTGTACACCCAATGTCTATCATAGATATCTATCAGTGTGTACACCCAATGTCTATCATAGATATCTATCAGTGTGTACACCCAATGTCTATCATAGATATCTATCAGTGTGTACACCCAATGTCTATCATAGATATCTATCAGTGTGTAAACCCAATGTCTATCATAGATATCTATCAGTGTGTACACCAAATGTCTATCATAGATATCTATCAGTGTGTACACCCAATGTCTATCATATATATCTATCAGTGTGTACACCCAATGTCTATCATATATATCTATCAGGGTGTACCCCCAATGTCTATCATAGATATCTATCAGTGTGTACACCCAATGTCTATCATAGATATCTATCAGGGTGTACACCCAATGTCTATCATAGATATCTATCAGTGTGTACACCCAATGTCTATCATAGATATCTATCAGTGTGTACACCCAATGTCTATCATATATATCTATCAGTGTGTACACCCAATGTCTATCATAGATATATATCAGTGTGTACACCCAATGTCTATCATAGATATCTATCAGTGTGTACACCAAATGTCTATCATAGATATCTATCAGGGTGTACACCCAATGTCTATCATAGATATCTATCAGTGTGTACACCCAATGTCTATCATAGATATCTATCAGTGTGTACACCCAATGTCTATCATAGATATCTATCAGTGTGTACACCCAATGTCTATCATAGATATCTATCAGTGTGTACACCCAATGTCTATCATAGATATCTATCAGGGTATACACCCAATGTCTATCATAGATATCTATCAGGGTGTACACCCAATGTCTATCATAGATATCTATCAGTGTGTACACCCAATGTCTATCATAGATATCTATCAGTGTGTACACCCAATGTCTATCGTAGATATCTATCAGTGTGTACACCCAATGTCTATCATAGATATCTATCAGGGTGTACACCCAATGTCTATCATAGATATCTATCAGTGTGTACACCCAATGTCTATCATAGATATCTATCAGTGTGTATACCCAAAAGTGTTTGTCCTGCAGTACAGAAAGTTAGAGGGAATTCTATCAGCTATATCTTTGGTTGTGCAGGTTGTACCATGTGTATGTAGCAGCAATATGTTTTCCCAGAACTGTAACTATACTTTTTGGTGCCCTGTGCCAGAAAGAGCATTGGCGCCACCCCTTCCCCATTTTTCAATAGGGACATAAGATAGTACACCCAAAAAGGGGCCATGTCCTCATGGGAAAATGCCAGGGAAGAGATAGGGGAGGCCAGGAGATGCTGGGGATAAAAGAAAATGGATCTGCAAGTGAGAATGATAATAAACAAGAAAATTGACAGGCCCAAACAGTGCCCCTGCCCTGCGGTGCCCTGTGCCATGGCACGGGTGGCACTGCCCTAGTTACGGCCCTGTGTTTTCCCTTTGCATTCATGAATACGTGGACATATCCATCAATCACATCATCATTCACGTTGTCTGGGAAACGGCAGAATTAGCCTTTTTCAAAATCCAGCTCTAACTGCACCATAACTGCAGAATAAGTGGCAATTGTCATCCCAGCTCTATTTGTAGATCATGGGGGAGTTTCAGTGCAATGTGATGGCTGCAAAGTGCGCTGTTCCGGAAGCGGACACCAACCAGCCATCAACATCACAATTTTTTCTCGCATCCCATAGATGTGCGCAGGAAAATTTGCAACATGATCGGCATCCGTGGCGGCACATTGTTCTGTACTGAATAGGTCCCCATATATTCAATGAAATGCAGATTTACATATATACATGCTGAGTTTGCCAGAATTTGCGTGTAACTCACAAGCGCACACAGTGGGGCTGATTCAGTAAGGATGGCTATTGCGGTCGCAGCTCTGTAATCGTACGCAGGTCTGCTGCGAAAATATGCTAATGATTACTATCGCAATGTCGTCGCGCTGACAAAATAGAGACGCCCACTGACGCTATTTCACATCCGTAATACCTTGGAAACCTCCATAAACATCGGTAACATCGAGTACCATTGACACTTCACGCAGAATTACAGCAGCCCTGACCTTACTTAGAAATTGCTGACCTTGTTGAATGCATGGAGTACTCAGGCTGCGTATGCAATCACACTGGCTAATTTATGCACGCCTGTGTTTTGCCGACCACCCCTCCGTCACCACCCCCAAACACTCACTGCCTGTCAATCACACTGCGATGGCTCTGCGTGATCTACTTGATCGCAGTGCGATTGCAATGGTGCCTTTAAGCACGCGCAATGCGAAGCATACACATGTGCAGTACGCAACAGTCGTCCGTCTACGCTTTAGCAATAGCGATCCTCACTGAATCAGGCCCTGTGTTCCTGCAGACAACATTGGCAAATGTGCCCGGAATACGGCAGCAAATGTGGCTTCTAAGTGATAACAGAAATTTTTCAAATATCAGTAAATAGTTCATGCATATTACAGTACATGGCCAGACAGTGTAATTAAGTTGGATTGCGCTAGTAAAATTAAAAGCAAAAAAGAGCAAAGTACAAAATATAAGTGGGTTTATTATTCTCTATTTATTTATTAAGTGCACATTAATAAACAGTTGCCTACCCATTTACATATGCTTTATTTCTGCAGACCGATTGCTCATTTCACTGTAATCCTGCATGTAGAGGGCCTGATTCAGACCCGCTCGCAAGCGGGTCGATGGTCCCCCACTGCGCTAGACCCGTCCTGCGACTGCAGCTCAGTCGCTATGGGTCTCGCTAGAAGACGGGGCGGCTGTCAATTAGGGATGTGCGCCGGACCATTTTTGCCAGATTTGGATTTGGATGTGGTTCTAATTCGTCGTCCGGCTTTGGATTTGGATTTGGATTTGCCAAACTGCGGCGACTGGCTTTGGATTTGGATTTGGATTTTTTTACAAAAATTGACAAAAAAAGCTAAAATCACATAAATTGGTCTTTTTTTTCTTCCTAGAGTATTAACTTCAATAACATTAATTTCCAGTCAATTTAGACCATATCACAGCTTATAATATTGTTTTCAACATTATTGGCCAAAGGTTGCAGTGAGCTGACTGGTTACTAAGCGACAAAACAGCGGCACAACGACACAGACACCACAGTATAAAGCACATCTATGACACATTGCCTCACAGCAGTGGCAGAGATGAAAAGTAGTGCACCCACCCAGTGGGGTACGGCCAGCAGAGTCACAGTACTTGTTTACATAGTGGGCTACGGCCCAAGGAGTCACAGTGCACAATCTTATTCACATTACACCGCACATAGGGCCTGATTCACATTACACCATAAAGTAGTGTCTCTTATTTATGTTACGACACACAGTAGTGCCCCTTTTACGCAATGCCCACAGTAGTGACCCTTTTACACAATGCCCACAGTAGTGCCCCTTTTACACAATGCCCACAGTAGTGCCCCTTTTACACAATGCCCACAGTAGTGGTGTCCCTTACACAATGCCCCCAGCAGTGGTGCCCCCTATGCAGTCCCCTTAGTAGTAGGGTCCCCTATGCAGTGCCCCCAGTAGAATTCCCCCCAGTAGTATGCTCCCCAGTAGTATGACCCCCATTAGCAAGCCCCCCAGTAGTATGCCCCCCCCCAGTAGTATGGCCCCCCAGTACTAGGCTGCCCCAGTAGTAGCCCCCCTGTATTATGGCCCCCACCAGTAGTATGCCCCCAGTAGTAGGCTGCCCCAGTAGCAGCCCCCCCCAGTAGTAGCCCCCCCCAGTAGTATGCCCCCCCCAGTAGCAGGCCCCTCAGTAGTATGGCCCCCCTCAGTAGTAACCCCCCCAGTAGCAGCCCCCCCCCAGTGGTAGGCTGCCCCAGTAGCAGGCCCCCCCAGTAGTATGGCCCTGCCAGTAGCAGGCCCCTCAGTAGTATGGCCCCCCCAGTAGCAGATCCCCCCCAGTAGCAGGCCCCCCTCAGTAGTATAGCCCCCCCCAGTAGCAGGCCCCTACCAGTAGTATGGCCCCCCTGCACCCCCAGTAGCAGACGCCCCCCCAGTAGCACCCCTGGCCCTTACACAAGTAAAAAAAAAAAAAAAAGCTTACCTGTATCCCCGCGCCGTCCACTCTGCTGTCACACGCTGAGGAGGGAGCCGGAAGACGGAGCTCATGAGTGAGCTCCAGCCGGCTCCCTCCATGCAGCAGCCAATGAGAGTCTGGGTGACTCTCATTGGCTGTTGTAACAAACACACAGCTGCTGCTGGCTGCTAATCGCCATTATCATCAGTGTATATTTTGCACAAGGGGTCAAGTTCCTGCAAGTTATTTGCCTACAAATAGGAGCGGTTGCCTCTTTCTTGCAATCAGCATGGGACAGAGGCCCTGATTCAGAGCTGGACGCTCTGAATCAGGGCCGTCCTTCTTTATTTTTAGAGCGGCATCCTGGCCGCTCGTATAGCTGTGGGTGACCACCCACAGCTATAGTGAGTGGCCAGGAAGATGGTCACGATGGTCAAGACCAGCGCGACCATCGGGCTTGCGGCAAGGTAGGGTCTCGTTGCCGCAAGCCCTGGAGTGCTTTCGGCGCTATCAGAGCCGAGAGCACTCCCACTGGGGCCGGCCCCAGACGGTAGGCCCCCATGGGCGTTCCCATGGGAACACCTCAGTCTGGGCAGCCACGCCCCCAGCACGCCCACCAAAGGGGGCGTGCTGTCACTCACCAGTGACAGCACGCCCCCTTTGTAGCGAGACCCATAGCGACGGCTTGACCTTCGCTATCCGGGTCTCTCGCATGCGCACTGGGCCAACATCGACCCTCTTGCGAGCTCAGCGCTCACGAGCAGGTCTGAATTAGGCCCAGATTTCAGTCAAAACTGCCCTTACTGTACTTTGGCCAAATATATATGTCCCTGCCCTCCCTACCCCCAAACCCCAGCCCAATCCTCCTCAGCGCAAGGGGTATAATTGCAAAATACATATCTCAGGGCCTGATTCAGCAAGGATCGCAGTTGCTAATGCACACGCAATTGGCTGATTGTTGCGTTCTGTGCATGCGTATGCATTACAGTGCGCGCGCGCAAACTAGCTTTTGCGATCGCAGAGGCTACGCAGACCTCTCGCAAACTGATTGTCAGTAAGCAGCGTTCGTGGCTGGTGACACGGGGAGTGGTCTGGGAAACGTAGGTGTGCCACTGTGCGTTCGCACGCCGTTGCAGGTGCGTGCATAAATTATCCACTGCGATGTCATATGCAGTGTGAGGTCTCATAGCATGAAGTTACCAATTTCTCAGTAAGGTCTGAGCTTGTGTAGGTGTGCTATGTTGCTAAAGTATACTGGTGTAAGGGGAAGTGGGCGTCCTTATGTTAGGCTGCGATCGCAACGCAAATCACCACTGATATTAGCAACTGGGTTGCGTGCGTATTAGCAGAATAGCGATCCTTGCTGAATCAGGCCCTAGTTGCGTAAGAAATTTCGGTGTGCTCGTGCAGTTAGATAGAAGTCGCATTTGCAGGGGAAAAGGCGCATATAAAATTTTTGCCCAACTCCTAATCTAAAGATGCAAACTGACATTTCGTCCAACATACCACAGCAAAGCAACAGAACTCAGAGACTGCACGGCCAGAACGTCGCACCTCCCCACGCCGAGATCGGATGGTGCGTCATTGTGAATGAACAGAACGAGATCATCAAACAATGTATTCCTAATTTATGTATTTTGCTTTTGTTGAAAAGATCCCAAAGCCACAATACAGCAAGGTGCAAATAATCATATTAAGAGTTATTACACCGGATTGTGTAACGTCATTTATCAGCGGCTCCTGCATTATTACATTTCCAGAATACAGCCCATAAATAATTGATTGGATTTTAATGACCATGTTTTAGGCAAAGATTAGATACATAAATCAAATCTACGCAGACACACTGTAAATAAGATAATGTTAATCATATATGTGCTGTGTCTGCATCTTTAATCACCGACAACAGGCGGCTAAATGCTCATATCTTCCGTTTTACTGCGGAGGGAAATCACAGATAGGGCCTCATCCAGAGCGTAGCTGAGGGATTTATTTGCTACTGCGCCTGTGCGGAAATCCCTAAAAACTCCTATGGCGCATGTGTTACAGAGTGTACGCACAAAGGCGCAGTTGAAGTCGAGACGCACGGTATCAGGGTGGGAGGTGGTCCGACTTATGGGTGTGTTATGGGAGTGTCGCTGGTGTGACGCCGACTTTGGTTGCGCATACTGACGCCTGACCACCCACATACTTGTACGAAGAAACTGCACCTGCCATAGTGCGACCGATGGTGGTGCCTAAAGAAGCACCGATCGATCTTTCAGCACCTGAGTATGCGGAGAGTGGGTGTCTTAGGGGTCTACTTGGAAAAGTAGACCAGTGGAGAGGTTGCCCATAGCAACCAATCAGCTCCTACCTATTATTTTATAGACTGTACTTGATAAATGCTACTTCAAAGCTGATTGGTTGCTATGGGCAACTTCTCCACGCTTTTCACTGCTTCATACATAAATCACTCAGGGGCCTATTCATCATTACTAAAAATTTGATGGATGTATTTAGGTTTAGAACTGGCATGGAGTTCTACCTAATTACCGGAAAAATTCATCATTCCTCCTCTCCATAACTATCTATTCTAAAAAGCTGTCATTTTTGCGATGATAGCTTTTTGGGAGATAGATACTTTTCCCTGCCTGTTCTAACTTACCGCAGCTGTAATCAGTGCTGCGCATGCGCCGTTCCGATCACAAAAGCAGTGTATGCGCAGCACTGCCTACAGCTGCGGTATATCTGTAACCCCTCCGCTCACCTCCCTGTCCCCCACCTACCTGACCGCTGCAGTCGCCTCCGGCTGCTGCTCTCACACTGTGGGCCTGATTCAGAGGCTCTGAATCAGGGCATCCCTATTTTTTTTTTTGACCGGCCTCCAGGCTGCTCGCACAGCTGTCGGTGACCACCCACAGCATGTGCGTGCGGCCTGGTGATGGTCGCGATTATCGCAACCATCGGGCTTGCGAGGAGACTGTGGAAGGATCTCAGGTCTCGCAATCCCGAGTGGACTTCCTGCTCTAATAGAGCAGGAAGTCCACTACTGACATCACTTCGGGAACGCCTCTGATTGTGCAGCCACCCCCCCTCCCCACCTACAAAACGGGGCGAGCTGTCGATCAACATCGACAGCCACCCTGTCTTGTAGCGAGCCCCGGAGCAAGTGATTTCTCACTCGCTCCGGGGCTCGCACACGCTGGCACGCATGCGCAATGGCCAACCATCGACCCGCTTGCGAGCGCTATGCGCTCGCAAGCTGGTCTGAATCAGACCCAGTGTTCTCCCGGCAGAACACAGTAAAGTTTAGAAGAAAAGAAAAAGTTTTTTTTCCCTAAACTTTACTGTGTTCTGCCGGGAGAACACAGGAGCTGATTCATACCTGCTCGCTAGGATGTGCTTGCTCATAGCGGGCCGATATTTGCAATCTGTGCATGCATATGCATTGCAATGCGCGTGCGCAAACCACTGCTAAAGATCGGGAAGCGCTCGCTCGCCCAGTTTAGACAGCCCAGTTGAATGAGTGATAGGAGAGGTCGTTTGTGGGTGGTGACAGGGGCAGGCCACTAGAAACGGAGGAGTGGAGGTACCAACGCAAGTGTGCCTGAGTGTTTCAACGCTGCTTCAGAGGCGTGTATAATTAAGAGGCAGCGTCATAGTGCACGTCACCTGGTTGTATTTCACACTGAACCACTCGCAGTGCTTGCGGCAGGGTATAGTCAACCTCAAGCGCAGCGAGCACATCCGATGGTGCTCGATGTATCAATGTTTTCATGCACTTCCAGGAGATGATGTGCGCAAGTGGGCGTCTTATGAATGGCTGGTGGGCATCTGCATACACAAAGTGATCAAATGCCAAGACATAGTGGGCGTGTTAATGCCTTGCCATACGATCGCCTGCCTTGCTGGGCGTGTGTTAGATTTGCATATGCTGGGAGCGAGCGAATGCATCTAGCGAGCGGGTCTGAATAAGCTCACAGTGTCAGAACAGTAGCTGGAGCCGGAGGAGGGGCCAGGGAACGCCGGAGGGAGCCGAGGGGGACTTGCTCACGCTGACAGGTAAGTGTAACCCGCTATATGTCACATCAGAGTGGCGTATAGTATCACCATCAAATTCCGAAAATACATAATTTGTTGAATAGACTAATTTCTACATTCCCATACTAATCTGGAAGTTAACGCAGGCGGACTTAATCAGGAGATATCAGTGATATCTCCTGTGTTGAGTTTCTTCATGAATACTAAAATAAACGGTAATTAAGGAAAATGTCCTTAAAACCGTTATTTTAGTGTTGATGAATAGGCCCCTCAGTCCTTGCATATCCATGCACACGGATGTATACCAGGGAAAGAGCCTTGTAGCACCACATGCATAAAGTCGCAGGCAGGCGACCGGCAATAGTCGCAGCAGCAGCCTCGTCTCTGTCCCCCTCTGAATCAGCCCCTCAAAGTGCAGCCGTCACCTCAACACGATGGACAGTGCAATTTTATATTCTGATTCCACATTCGGGAGGGTACAGTCTGTCAATTCACTAACAGCCATTGACATCACTGTGGATTGGGGCGTGGCCTAATGTAAGGAGGCGTTACAACGCCTCCTTACCAAAAACAGCACGATCCACAGGGATGGGTGTGCCGTTGTGCCCTTCAGCCAGCAGCAGATCGAGGTGGCAGTCAGTGCAATTGCTCCTGAAGGGCAGGACAGCGACTTCTCCTAGGTGAGCCTTCACGTCACCATGGGGACTATTTACCTAGAAATGTGCTGCATAATTTTTCGGGGAATATGTATCATCCTTGAGTTTCCGGGACACGGGCTCTGGTAAGAACCTGACTGGCGAGGAGAAAGAATAAGTATGCCGCTAAGTGACAGCCACTGGACACCAGCTCACACTTCTACATGGCTCTCCCTGCTGCTAGACAGAGTGTGCGTGAATGTGAGTCAGGGCGTCATAATGACACAACACGAGACACTTGTGTCCACACTCACAACCCCGGATAAAGGAGCAGCACTTGGCACGATACACTGCCGCTGGGTGTATCTGCTGAGGACACAGGACCTGATTCAGAGCCGGACGCTCTTTTTGAGCACTCACTCTGAATCAGGGCGTCCCTTTTTTTTTTTTTAAAGACAGCCTCCTGGCCGCTCGCATAGCTGTGGGTGACCATGCACAGCTTATGCGAGCGGCCAGTTGATGGTCGCGATGGTCAAGACCATGAGGCTTGCGACGAGACCCTTGTGGTAGGGTCTCGTGGCCACAAGCCCCAGTGGACTTCCTGCTCTGATAGATGGGAAGTCCACCTATTGACATCACGAGTGATGTCAGTAGGGCCACCCATAAACGGCAGGCGTTCCTCCGTTTGTGTAGCCACCTCCCCGCCCCGCCCACAAAACAGGTCGAACTGTCGATCAACATCGACAGCCGCCCCTTTTGTAATGAGTCCCGGAGCGAGAGAATTTCTCTCTCGTTCCGGGGCTCTCGCATGCCCACGCCGGCTCCGGCGTGCGCATGCGCAGTGGGGGACCATCGACCCGCTTGCAAGCACTGTGCGCTCGCGAGCGGGACTGAATCAGACCCACTATGTAATGGGAATCAGGATTGGCCAAGACGTGTCAGCGCAGTTAAAGAAACTTCTGGAACCTGGGGTGGGATGCAACAAAGCATATTTTGCAGTCAAACCTCAGAAAATCCAGTTTTCAGAGGATTGGCCGCTCACCACATATGCACCAAGCTCTGAAATGCGAATCATTCCGGAGCTTGAATACAATGGGCCTATGGGCTTCTATTCACATTGTGGGTCCCTCCCAGCACCCCCCACAGTGCGTGGGTCACTCGACGCATGCACAGAAGGACTCCCGGGTCCTAAACCTGGAATTCCTTCTATCACAAAGGACAGTTCTTACCGGGAGAGCTGTCGTTTCTGATTGTCTTCAACCAAACGGCGTTAGTAAACGCCATAATGCTTGCGATACATGGCGGGAAGCATCCCGTCCTTGGTGAGCTCTGATAGAACTATACCCTGGGCCCTCCTGGGGCTAAGAAAGAAGGAATCATCACACAGATAATAAAGCTAACCATTTAGCCTCATTTATGTACCTTGGCTGCAATGTGGCCTTGTACAGTATGTCAAGAGTTCGGCACATGACTAATGAATTCTTGTCTACCGCCCTACTCTGCACCCATGTCACTGTGCCTAGTAACACACAATTTCCTGGGAGATGTTTCAAAACTTCTAAAGAGGACAGGTGGAGAAATTCCCTTTTGGAACCAAACAGCTTCTAGATATCATTTTATACAATGTGCTTGATTATAGATAGCTAGAAGCTGAATTGTTGCTATGGGAAACTTATCCTGTCCTGGGGGCTTTGCTGTGCAGTGATGGGCTGCACAGCCCCTGCCTCCTCTTATAGACTCTCCTCTTGAAAACTCCAGTGGGCAGAAACCCGCTTCTTGATTCCCCATTTAATGAGCCTTAAAGTAGCTTTTTGAGGAGGAAGGAGCAGGAGAAAGTGGGGCTCAGGCAGTCAGATGCTTAAACTGATATCAGACTTATGGTATCCCAGGGGCCCTGCTGTTATGTAATCTGTGTTACATGGCGGTCATTGATGTTCTCTGTATTATATGACAGTCATTGCAATGCTCTGTAAATTGTAAGGCGATAACTGCGATACTCTATGATGTTCTCTGTATTGTATGGTGGGCACTGATGATCTCTGTATTATATGGCAGTCACTGTAATGCTCTGTAAATTGTATGGTAATAACTGCGATACTCTGTATATTGTATGGCCATCACTGGTCTTCTCTGTATTGTATGGTGGTCACTGATGATCTCTGTATTATATGGCAGTCACTGGAATGCTTTGTGGTGGGTGTGGGAGTCTAGTACAGGCAAGGTTACTGACTTTTGAGTTCTGAGACTGTGTGGGGGTGGGTGCCAAGCTAAGACTTTGTCCCATACAGCACAAGACACCCGTCACCACTGAGCTGTTCCTGGAGGTGTAGTGTACAATCTTTTTCTTTTCATTTTGTGTCTTATTCGCAACATATCACCACTCACAGTATATTAGAGATGCGTGTGACTATAACCAAACAGGAATGAGTTGTAAACATGTACAAAGTCGCAGATGAAGTGCAATGGAACTAGGAGCGAGAAAAAGGTGCGGCTTCGTAATCAGATTAACATAGAGCAAGTAACTGTGTATCTTGGTTAAACCCATGCTGCAGCGCAAGGAGTGCAAATACGGGTTGGGTATGGGATCCTGGCAGATACCGCCAGTGGCATTCCGACAGTCAGAATCCCGACACCATCAGGTAAGTACCCTAATGCTAACCCTTACCCCAACCCCTAACCGTCCCTCCCCGGTGCCTATACCTAGCCTCCCCCCGTAGTGCCTAAAACTAACCTCCCCCTCCCTCTGTAATGCTTAACCCTAACCCTCCCCCTAACCCCAGATACTTACCTTCAGGATGCCGTCAGTCGGGATACTGGAGCCGGGATCCCAACGCTATTTTTATTGTCGGCATCCTGCACGCTGGGATTCTGACTACCTCGCTGCAAATGTATATAATTTGTTTGCATGTGGGGTAAATACCGGCTGCTTATGCATGTAACCCACGCATGCTGCACAGCTTTGTTTTTACACTGCAATTTAGATGTCAGTTTGGACACCCCCCTCCCAAATCTAGCTCTCTGCACATTTTGCCCAACCTACAGTGCAGCATGGTTTTATCTAGATGCACAGTTACTTGGTCTTTCTTACTCTATTCCCAGCTGTAAATCAGGCCCTTAGCCTACAAAGAATTATAGATTTTT
Source organism: Taudactylus pleione (assembly GCA_031769625.1). Lineage (NCBI taxonomy): Eukaryota > Metazoa > Chordata > Amphibia > Anura > Myobatrachidae > Taudactylus > Taudactylus pleione. The sequence goes on along the minus strand of JAUIMM010000376.1, from coordinate 2,541,322 downwards.
TTTACTTTAAATGAACGCAATTAGGGCGGGATGTACTAAGCATCACATCCGCAATGCGCTACATCTCGCCTCTCTTTGGGTACATACCGCGGTTTATTACTGCAGTATGTACCTAGAATATCACAGAGGACAGCTCTCCCGATAGGAGCTGTCCTTTGCGATCCCCCAGCTAACACCCAGAAGTCCCTCTGGTATCTTTCTGTGCAAGCGCAACTCCACTACTAAAAACCTGCACATCAGTAAATATACCCCCCTGAGAGTCAGGGATTTGCTGCTATGACCGTAAATTAGGATTGTCACCCATCTGGAAATCAGAAGCTCTGTCCGGAGTCCGGAGGCTTGCTAGTCGCTGACGGGTGGTGTCCGTAAATCCAACTGCAGGAACGCGTCACAGTTGACATCACTGTAATCAGTTTATTGTCACTGCAAAGCATTAAAAAATCATTGGAAGTGTAATAACATTGTAATTCTTCCAAGAAATCCTGGTATAAAATAAAAGTAAAAAAGCTAACAACACTACAGTCATTTATTCAGCCTAGAGATCACAAATGGAAATAAACTATTCTTCAACCTGCTAGTGTGGGTTTTAATAAATGTTGAAAGAGGAGTGCGCTACTGCACACACTCCAGTCTTCCTGTTCTCCAGGGAGGCTTCATTCCCTGTCCCAAGATGGCCACTGTGCTCTCTACTGAGCATGTGCAAGGGCCATCTTGTCTGTACCAGTGACATGGTGGGAGACAGAAGTCTGCTGCTTAGCTCATATGAGAGACCTGGCTAATACTAGAGATGTGCGCTGACCCCCGTGTTTTGGTTATGGATCTGTATCTCCTCTTGTTTTGGATCTGGATTGGTTTTGTCAAAACCGCCCTTGCGTTTTTTGTTTTTGTTTTTGGATCTGTATTTTTTCTAAAAAAAAATCATAAAAACAGCTAAAATCACATCATGTGGGCCTGTTTTTGTTCCTACAGTATTATTAACCTCAATAACATTTATTTCCACTCATTTCCAGTAAATTTTGACCAGCTCACAGATCACTATATTGTTTTCATCTAGTTTAGGCCCAAAATTTGCACCAAGCTAGCTGGCTGACTAAGCTAAGCGGCAGCAGTGGGCGACACAAACATGTGGCAGTTCAACTTCTAACATGGCACATCAGGAAACAAATGTTTTTATTATTCAAGAGGCCTGAGGGAGTTGGAGTATGTATGTAGTTGAAGGCAGGGACAGGAAGGGTTGATTGGTAGTAAATTTTATTTCATTTTTTGATTCCGAACTAAATTTATGAAGAAGGGGAGGGGAGGAGGGGAGGCATTTACAAAAAATATTGTACTCATTCATATCAGTCCTTGCCCCAGAAGAATCCTTAAGCACCATGCCTGCTGCTGCTGCTGTGAGTGGATTTTCATCCCAGAAGGGGACCTGGAAGACTTTTAGTAGTGCTTTCCAAAACTATTGACTGCTAAATAATCCTTTGCAAAGATTCCACTTGAAAAGCATTTCCCAAACTTTACAGGGACATTAAAAAAACATAATTAGTTAATGGCCTCCAAAGCACAGATGGACAAGTGGAACAGAACAAATGCAAGATTTCAGGTTTAAGGTCTTACGTTGTGTCTTTCTTGAGAATCCTGCACCTTCTTCTGCTGCTAGGAGTGAGTTTTCATCCCAGAAGGAGACCAGGAAAAGTGCTTTCCAAAACAATTGACTGTTAAATAATCCTTTGCAAAGATTCCATTTGAAACTTTTTCCCAACCTGTACAGGGACATTAAAAAAAAACATAGTTAGTTAGTGGCCTTCAAACTGCTGTTGTACCCACTGTACACTTAACCAGCACAGATGGACAAGCAGAACAGATCAAATGCAAGATTTCAGATTTAAGGTTTAAGTCTTATGTTGTGTCTTTCTTGAGAATCCTTGAGTGCCATGCCTGCTGCTGGGAGTGGATTTTCATTCCAGAAGGGATGAAGACGTTGTTTCTTCTTCCCAACGGACACAGATCTGAAGAGATGTAAAGAGCTGTTGATAAGCAAATTGTCAGCTCAAGTGGCATGTGATTGCAGCGATGGCTTCTCATTCAGTTTCTCCAGCAAGTGCATCTGCTGAGAAAAAACTAAACTTTCAAAACACCCACTGGTGATGCAGTTGAGTCAACACAACAAAGTTTTGACATCTGGTCAGGTCAGAATTGCCTACAATTAATGACACCTCTACCGTGACTCCATCTGATACAGTCACCATTCAAAGAAGGGTTGAGGACTATTTAAAAAAATTTAATCCTAGCATCCAAATAGGCATGTCAGACAGTCTGTTTGACTACTGGCAGGAAAAAAGGTTATTTGGAGGCTCTTGCACAAACTGGCTTTGCTTTACTTGAGCTGCCCACCCTCCAGTGTGTACTCAGAAAGAGTTTTCAGCACAGCTGGGAAACTTGTCAGAGATCGGCTTATGAGACTACTTCCCCAAAATGTGGAAAAGATGATGTCCATCAAAATGAACTACAAATTCTACGAGAAAGACCTTTACCGTCAATTACGTGCAAAAATTACAGAGAAGATTATGTGTGAAGATGATGTATACATCACCCCAGATTATACCATCACCCAAGCCTATATCGTCATCCCATCCTGTGTTGTGTATAAATTACAGCTGCACTCCCTGTTCAATTGGGGTTTCATTGTCCACTTTAGTGGATGTGAGCATCATTTTAGACCATATCATCACCACACCCCCTACACATCTTCTGACCTGGGCTACAGGAGGAGCAGCTGCACTCTGCAATACGGTTGCATGGAGTTGCCCCTCTGACTCGTTGAAATTCAAGTAGAGGGGCCATAGGTAGGGAGAAGTGACACTAAAAACAGAGAATGCAGTTTTAGCTGCTTTATTCCATTTTTTAAACCATATCCTCTATTTTCACCTTCTGAAAATATGGTTATGTGAATCTCAGCTGAAGCGTTTGTGATGTCATTATGTTTAAAATATTATGCACGTTATTTAGCACTTTGTGTGGTCTTGTAGTCGGCGTGTAGACTAATCATTTATTCATGATTGAGGAAAGAAGTGAAAAGTTTTATTACTAACTTTGTGCAATTAAATTGTAAAATTGTGAAGTTTCCACTTACAGTGTCACAAAATATTTTTATGAATAAGAAAAGAATAACACACTGCGCTACCACTTACTGTGACAATATTTTTTACAAATACACTGCATTTTCCACTTACAGTGTGACAATATTTTTTACAAATACACTGCGTTTCCACTTAGTGTCACAATATTTGGTTCGAATACACTGCGTTTTACACTTATGGTGAGACAATATTTTTTACGAATACACTGCGCTTCCACTTAGTGTCACAATATTTTTTATGAATACAATGCTTATTCCACTTACAGTGTGACAATATTTTTTACGAATACACTGCGTTTTCCACTAACAGTGTCTCAATATTTTTTTACAAATACACTGCATTTTTTACTTACAGTGTGACAATATTTTTACGAATACACTGCGTTTCCACTTAGTGTGACAATATTTTTTATGAATACACTGCATTTTCCACTTACAGTGTGACAATAGTTTTTACGAATACACCGCGTTTTCTATTTACAGTGTGACAATATTTTTACGAATACACTGCATTTTCCACTTACAGTGTGACAATAGGTTTTACGAATACACCGCATTTTCTATTTACAGTGTGACAATATTTTTTACGAATACACTGCATTTTCCACTTACAGTGTGACAATAGTTTTTACGAATACACTGCATTTTCCACTTACAGTGTGACAATAGTTTTTATGAATACACTGCGTTTTCCACTTACAGTGTGACAATAGTTTTTACGAATACACTGCGTTTTCTATTTACAGTGTGACATTATTTTTTACGAATACACCCCTGCATGCACACAGAAACCCCTGGATGGACACAGTAGCCCCTGCCCTGGATGGACACAGTAGCTCCTGCCCTGGATGGACACAGCAGCCCCTGCACTGGATGGACACAGCGGCCCCTATCCCTGGATGGACACAGCACCCTCTGCTCCTGGATGGACACAGAAACCCCTGCCCTGGATGGACACAGCAGCCCCTCGTGGATGAAGCACAGTCCTGACAGCCCGGGACTCAGCAAAGTAAATGGTGCCGATCACAGTGGGGGAGGGACTTTTATACAATCCTAAACCCTTGAGAATCTGACACAGTGGGATGATGTTGTTTTGCCTCGTTTTGAGATCTGAGTCAGGCGGGAAAACCCGAGCCGACTCGGATCTCGCCTCGGAACTGGAAATTCGGGTGGGACTGGTTCTCAGAGAACCGTACCTGCTCATCTCTAGTTAATACCTGCATATAACACTGTTCCAGCATCCTGCACCGCTACTCGTAAGCAGCATTCTCTCACCGACTGGTGAGCTGTATGGAACCCTGCTTCAGTCAAGCTCTGCTCCACCACCAGTGTACATGTAACAGTGAGTATGGCTGTACCGATTATCTATCAGTAAGCCAACACCACTGGTTAAGTAACTTGTCTGTCCATAGTTTGAGTCATCCGCTGGTGTGTACCTATATAACTCTGCAATATCATCACCTGCACACACATAATTTACAACAAGTATTGCAAATAAAGTATGACTAGGATGACTATCGTCAGCAATCATCCTATTTGGCTATTCAGGTTCCCCCTCACATAAATATCCTCCACGTGGGGCAAAGTTTGACAAATGATCATCATCTTGACCTCCGTTCAATCATAATGGTTGTAGGTTCCTTTTCCATGATCTCCTAAAGTCAATTATAAGTTCCTTGGTTTTCTTGCCATGTAAGGGCAAATGATTATCCTCTTCCTATGTGACAAGAAGCTCAACCTCCCCACAAATAATCAGAGGCAAATCTGACCACACCTCCTGGTCAAGACCCATGTCTGGTAATCTGAAATTGAAAAGGTGGCAACAGTACCAGCAGCACAGAGTATATCAGGAGATGAGTGATATGTTAGTGAGGACAGGGCTGCATGTGACAGGAGCAGTGACATGATGTGAGGAGGGGAATTGAGGCAGCATATTCTTGCCAGCATTGTCAAGTAGGGCTCCGGTAGGTCTATGGAGAACGGGGTTCAGGTGGGGGTTTGGCGCAGTGAATCTCATTAATCCAGCTCTTTACCAGCCGTGACATTTTTTTCTGTGATTCCCTGCATTTCATTGCTGAAGCAGGACCACTATAACATTGGGCCTGATTCAGAGCGCCCGCTCTGAATCAGTGCCCGCCTATTGTATTTTTAGAGTGGCCTCCTGGCCGCTCGTACAGCTGTGGGTGACCACCCACAGCTATAGCGAGCGGCCAGGAAGATGGTCGCGATGGTCAAGACCATCGTGACCATCGGGCTTGCGACGAGACCCTTGTGGTAGGGTCTCGTTGCCACAAGCCCTGGAGTGCTTTTGGCTCTATCAGAGCCGAAAGCACTCCCACTGACATCACTTGTCAGTGGGGTCGGCCCCAGATGGTAGGCGTTCCCATGGGAACGCCTCAGTCTGGCCAGCCACGTCCCCGTCATGCCCACCAAAGGGGGCATGCTGTCACTCAACATCGACAGCAGGCCCCTTTGTAGCGGTTTGCCCGTCGCTATCCGGGTCTCGCGCATGCGCACAACGGAGCCGCCTCCGTCGTGCGCATGCGCACTGGGCCAACACTGACATGCTTGCGAGCGGTCAGCGCTTGCAAGCAGGTCTGACTCAGGCCCATAATTCATAGTGAATCACATCATCAGAAATCCCGCCCATTTCACAGGAGACGTTGCGGGATATGGGAGGATTGCCCACTTTCCTGAGAGTCTCCAGGAAATTTGGGGCGAGTGGGCAATTTTGGGGCAGGTTGATGCCAGACTTAGGGGTCTAGTTACTAAGCAGTGTTAGGAGACAGAGTGAAAAGTGATAAGTCTGTGATAAGGTGCCAGCCAATCAGCTCACAACTGTCATTTTTCAAACACAGCCTGTGAGATGACAGTTGGGAGCTGATAGGCTGGCACCTTATCACTTTCTTATCACTTTTCACTCTGTCTCATAACACTGCTTAGTAACTAGACCCCTGAGAGTTACTGTACATTTATTTATACAGTGGAAAGAGCAGGGACCTCCTACAGCACAGAACAGTGACGTGAGGCTTCTGCCACACTGGTTTGGGAAGATTCTGGTTTCAAAGTCATCTCTGCTTCCTGTATATGGGATCATATTTGAACAAGTATGAAAGGATATTAGAATAGCCATTATCTGTGATATATAAATGCAAATGGCAAATACATCTGCTAAACACCACAAAGGCTCCTAGCTTTACAAACGGTGCCTTAGGTTAAAGCATTGAAAGCTCATAGTGCTATAGTAACTGTACAAATACTACAGGAGGAAGGCTGAGCGTCTATTCGGGGGTCTATTGCTTTGAGAAACTCTACCCATTATGAGGAGATTTCACTATTGAGCTGGAACTTTATTAATATCATGTTTGATAAATTCCAGCATTGCCTGACCTAAGATTGTCCTGCAACTCACATCAAATCACAACTTTGTTCATTTCCAAACTGCCGGCTGCCTGTGGAAGCTTCTTATCAATTTAAGAGGGGGATAAAGAGCTCTTTCTGATGCATTGGGGGCCTTCTGTTAACAAAAAGCATGAATAAAGGATAGCGGAGGCAAAGCAGGGATGTATCCAGAGCGGCTGCTTTTTTCTATTAAATCCATTTTTATTTAATAAGAAAGGCACATACATGCAGAGCCCACTGAGCGGAGGATTTCAGTAGCAGTGGGGGCTCTCTCAAACCATTCTTACATTAACAACTCACTTTCTTAAGTAAGCATTACTGAGAAGCCCAAAGGAGCAGCGAGAAGCATTCTGCACATGTACAAAGAGTTCTGTAATATCCCCAGCGCTGGACCCCTGCCTGCAATTCTCTATGTCAGTCTTTTTCACTCATCCTTTGCTACCTGCAATTCCCTGCAGGGCTGACAGGCATTAAAGTCTGTGTTGTTACACATCACAGGGCTGGTGTCTGTGTGCAGGTCTCCCTTCCCTTCCATGTGTAGCTTTTGGTCCATGTGCAGGACCCAGACCCGGATTAAGACCTCACAGGGAACTAGGCAAGATACTGGTTTGGGGCTCACAGCCTCACACCCTGATTTGTATATTTTCTACACAAACTGGAGCTGAAATAAAATTACTGTAGGTTAGGAAGAGGGTTAGAGTTAGGCTGCAGGAGGGGGTTAGATTTAGGCTGCGGGGGGAAGGATTAGGTTTAGGCACTAGGGGGAGGATTAGGTTTAGACACTATGGGGAGGGTTAGGTTTAGCTGCGTGGAGAGAGGGTTAGAGGTAGGGAGAGGGGAAGGGTTTGGATACTTACTGATAGGTGTTGGTATCCATTCCTAACCCTGTCAGGATCCCGGCCATGGGACTTTGGGCCTGATTCAGAGCCGGACGCAATTAGCGCTCGCTCGTCCAGAAAATAGGGGTGGCTATTCAAATCAACCATTCGCTCTTTGCGGTCTGTTCACGCCTCTAGGTCTGAACGAGCGAACAAAACTTGCGGTCGTTTTTTTAAAAAATACGCCCCCTGGCCGCTCGCATCCTATGTCATGTACGCTATTTATTAGATTAATCGAGTACATCGACCAGGGTATGAACTGCTCGCTATTCTTGGGGTTGGTTTTTGCTACCACAATTTTGCGAGCAGTTCTGGCTATAAAATAACCCAGTGACGTGGTCAATGACGCTGCTGTTTTAATTATGCACACCCATAAAACACCCGTTTTGACCTTTAAGCACGCCTGCGTTCGGATCTCCACTCCCCGTTTTCAAACACCTTCCCCCGTTACCACCCACATACGCCTACTCCTGTAACTCATATTATCAGGCATTCGCTATTTTGCGAGCACATGAATTTCGACCGCACTGACTGGTTCGCGCATGCGTATAACGATCCGTACGCATGCGCAGTTGGGTAAAACATCGCTCGGAGCGAACAAGCGGCCGCTTACGAACGGCTCTGAATCAGGCCCTTTGTCCGCCGGGATTCCGAGCGTCAGCATCCCGTACCCAACCCTTACTAAGATCCACCTCCCACTACAGAAACAAAGAATAAATTACACAGCAAATTAATCCGTAAAGACATAAAACACATAGGAGTCTACTTAACAATAGGTAACATTTTAAATCAGCTGTGCCTGCAATTCTGTCAGCATGTCATAGCATACTATCCCGTCCCCTGATTACACCCACCCAGTACTAAGTGGAGGTCCTGGAGGGCTGAGATGCGATACTGCCCCTTTCCATTTTTCCCGAGAGCCTTTACACGACAGAGACCATTTTTGTGTCTGCCATGCTCTGCAGAGACAATTTTTGTGACTGCCATATAATACAGAGAACAATGACCTCCATATAATATTGAGAGCATGTGCAGGACCATAGAGAGCCGGCCCAGGGGAAGGGGGACCCATTCACGAATTTGTGGCCACACCCTTTAGAAAAAAATACATTCAAAAATCTTTTTGCAGCACCACGAAGCAGCAATGAGCAGTCTCCCACTGCAGCCTAGCACACAGCAGCATGTGCTGGGCTGCCGACAGGTAGGAAGGAGTGGGTAGTGGCGTCAGACCCAGGCCCCTCCAGCATGTCCGGGTAATTAGTATCCACTCCCCCCACCTCTCGGGTCCCTGTGACCATTTGAATGGCCACCATATAACACAGAGAGCATGTAAATGACCTCCATATAATACAGACAGCACTGACCGCCATATAATACAGAGAGCATGTGAATGACCTCCATATACTACAGATAGCACTAACCACCATATAATACAGAGAACATGTGAATGACCTCCATATAATACAGGGAGAATGTGAATGACCTCCATGTAATAAAGGAAGTATGTTAGTGACCTCCATATAATACAGAGAGAATGTAATTGACCACCATATAATACAGAGAGCATGTGAATGACTACCATATAATTCAGAGAGCATGTGAATGACAACTATACAACACAGAGTAGTTTTGAGACCGCCGTACAATAATATCCCCTAAAAAAAAATCCCTCCTAAAAATCATTAACTACTTCAGTATGATTATAGCAGCCCATTCACCATAATTGACTACCCGCCATAAGTCCCTTACCCACATCAGTAATTCCATTCACAGTCATTACAGCACCTCACTTTGTCTAATAAAAAATACCTTCATGTTTTTTAACACCCCAAAAAATGTAGCTCCATCCTAACTGACCCTCTTAATAAAACCCGTGCACAACTTACTTATTAACTTTCCTCAACTATACCAATATCCACCCCTTCTTCCCACCCCCCTCCCCAGTGCCACCTGCTGCTGTTCAAGTTGTGTCCTCACTGTGTGATTCTCCAGTGAGGCTGCTGCTGATTTCCACAGGTCAGAGGAGCATGTGATGGGCTCATCCAAGCAGAGATCAGCACATGCTCATATGACCCCTCTGCAGTGTCTCAAGGTATTTACCCTGCAAGTGCCCGGACTGAGAGGCTGTCTGTCACTCACAAACGCAGATCCTGAGTTGCCTATGCCACCTTCCCTGCTCATGTCTGCTCCCTCCCTCGCTCTCTGTTGGACCCTCCTCTCCCCAGCTCACGACTAGACTTTCCCTGCTCATCGGGCAGACGGGCCCGTAGGTCCTATCGAGCCCTAGGCGGTCGCCTGTATCGCCTTATGCATAATCCGGCTTTGCTGGCAGACGGTACGGTGGTAGGTGGTAGCAGTCTGTAAATGGAGGTTAGACCACCCAGCAGATGACTTAACCAGGCAAACTGTTCATCCCTAACAAATCAACATAGCTGCTAATGAATCAACCAGTGTTTCAGCTTAGATCTTGCACTTTCATCTGGTTGTAACTTGTAAATAAAGATAAATAACTAACAAAGAACGGAGATTATTCTCACCATAAATAGCCTCCACACCGGGATGTAGTTATATTGCCGACAGACGTGATTCTGGTCGCTGATATACTGATGATGGCATCCAGCTGCCTGGTATAATGCCGGCACCTATATCCCGAAGGATATCAGGATACCGGTGTCGGCATCCCAAACTGCCGGAACCCCGAACATCCACACTCAAGTAAGTATACTAGTGTCCCCAGGGATGGGGGGGTTAGGTTTAGGCTCCACCCGGGGGAAGATTAGGGTTAGGCACCACCAAGGGAGGGATAGGGTTAGGGGGGGACAGGAGAGGATTAGCATACTTACTAGCCCCAGTCAGATGTTTAGTCTTTGGACTTCCTGCGTCGTTATTCCAGACCTTACTCAGGAATTGCTAACAACCACGCACGCTATGAGACCTCACACTGCGTATGGGATCGCAGTGGATAATTTATGCACGCCCCTGCAACGGCGTGTGAACGCACTGGCATGCCTGCGTTCGGCAGACCCCCCCGTTACCACCCACAAATGGCACTTCCTGTCAGTCACTCTGTGATGGGTCTGCGTAGCCACTGTGATCGCAGTCCCCATCGCAGCGGCCAGTTCGCTCACTGCGATACATACGCATGTGCAGGACGCAACAATCGGCCGTTTGCGTGCATATTAGCAACTGCGATCCTTGCTGAATCAGGCCCCTGGAGTGCCATCTTTTCATTTACTTGAATTAATCATATATTATCATTAAATGGTGATAACAGTATAGGTAATGTGGCAGTACTTGATGCTGCATTATCTGTTAAATACTTTTCCCAATGCACAAGCACGGGAAGTCATTGTCGGGGGAAATCTGGTGAATTTATTGCAGGTGGCAACTCCTTTGTGTATTGAGCATAAAGCAAGAATGCTCTGTCAATGTGATAACTCCCATGCAATAGGACTTTTCACCCACTGATAAATCAGGCTCCATACATGCATCTTCTTTGCCTAAGTTCTGCTCAATATTATATGACTGCCAGGAGCCGGGGAAATGGTCAAAGCGCCACCAACATCACACATTTTACCGTGGGATTTGGTACGAAATGCTGTTAATCAAAATGTTGACAGTTGAATACTATGTTAGTATAATACCTATTATGGAGTAATTAAAATAAAAATAAAAAGGAAGAGGTGGGTGCTAGGGTGGTAAGGGTGTGTTGGGGGTTGCAAGTAATGGGTGTTAGAGCCTCTAGGGATGATTGCTAGGGTGGGGAAGGGTGGTCTGGGTAGCAAGGGCTGTGTGCCAACAGGGTACGTCCTAGGTTGCATGTGAGGGGTGCTAGGCCCACTAGGGGTTGGTGCTAGGGTGGTGAAGAGTGGCCTGGCTAGTAAGGGGTGGGTGCTAGGGTGGTAAGGGTGTGTTTTGGGATGCAAGTGATGGGTGCTAGGCCCACTAATTGCAGGTGCTATTGTGGTGAAGAATGGTCTGGACAGCTAGAGGTAGGTGCTAGGGTCACTTCTATAATTGCACTGAACTGTTGAAAGAGGAGTGCGCTACTGTGAAGACTCCAGTCTTCCTGTTCTCCAGCGAGGCTTCTTGCCCTCTTTCAAGATGGCCATCGAGCTCACTGAGCATGCACAGGGGCCATCTTGTCTTGACATGGCGGGAGACAGAAGTCTCTTTCTTAACTCCTAAAGAGAACCTGTTTAACATATGCATTTAAAGCTGTGCCAGCATTACTGCACTGCTACCCAGCATGCACTCACTGGCTGGTGAGCTGTGCAGAACCCCAAATTGCTGAAGTTACACTCCATTACCAGTGTACATGTAACAGTGAGTACGGCTGTACCTACTATACTTCAGTAAACCAACACCACTGGTTATGTAACTGGGCTGGCCATAGGTTGAGTCATCCGCTGATATGCGCCTGTATACAGACGCGACCTCCGTCATTGCTGTAGTCGCGTTAAGCAGCCCTTCTAGTTGGGCCTAGTCCCAATGCGAGTTTACTCATGCCGAGCTTCTTTTTGTGCGTCTTTTTGCCGCAGATGCGTCTTATTCTCCATGTGATACAAATAAGTTGCACAAGCAGACTTTGCTGATTAAAATGATATGTGGCATGTGTATGTCATTTACGACTACTAAACTACATGAGCAAATGAAAACCTCGTGCTAAATCAACCAACATATTTAAAAAATAATAAATAAATATACTATTGTGACCCCTTAATGCCATGAAATTAATGCAAAGCATGCCATGAAATTAATGCAGACTGGCATCAATTGCTATTTAAAAAGTGAAATTAAAAAACAATTTTATATTAAAGAAAAATGATTACATAAACTAATATTTCCATAACCTGCACAGTCAACTAGATCGGGTATACTAGTTTATCTTGATTAAAAATGAAACACTAAGGGGATCTTTATATTGAATTCACACTCTATTGAGGTGCTTACAAAAAGCTGTGTTAATACTTATTATATCCTGCGTTAATTTACCGCTGACGACTAACAATAGCTTTATGTCATGAATATGACATGTTAATGGAAAACACATTTCATGAGAAAAGGGTAGTCACCACTCATTAACGCACATTGAAAAGATCAATTCCACATAAAGGTAACACAGGTTATATAACCCCCGTTAAGCATTTTGCGGCCTATTCATGGCTAATTAAATTTGGCCCCTAGTAGCAATCCTGCCGCATTCCACAATACAAAGACCCGAGCAGTTTTTAATTTTTATAAAATAAATGAATTTCTAAAACTCAAAGTAATATACATTAAACAAATGTGTAACAGTTCCCAATAAATAATCCATAATAAGATATTAATGGAAAATGCTAACATAATATTCACCTGTCGACATTTTGTTAGTCAACAATTTGGGGTATATTTACTACAGCTTATGAACAGTGGAGGTGTTACCCATATCAGCAGGCAAATTGCATTAGTACTTCTATTACATTACATTAATATACCCCCATATCACAGTAATAACCCCCAACAACTTCTATATTATATTAATAACACCACTATAGATGCATGGTGGGTCCTTAGCTGCATTTGCGCTGCACAGCTTCCATCTTGTATTTCCTTAATTAACTTCGCTGTGTCATGTTATTATTCAGAGTATGAATATGTTAAGCTTTACCTTTGTTCGAGCTGGCTGGTTTAATATCAATATTATAATTATGAGTTGGGGGTACAGCACTAAGAACTAAAGGCCGATCACAGCCTCAAACCATGTTGTATTTAGGTTACGGTTTTGTTATTCTAACATTATAAGCAGAGGACCCAAAGCCACAGGCACATTGACTGAAGAAGAAAATAATATAAACAAATTTTGACCTCAGGGCCTGATGCAGACGCGGTCGCAAGCGCTGAGCGCTCGCAACGGGGTCGATGGTGGCCCAGAGCGCATGCGCACGACGGAGCCGGCTCTGTCGTGCGCATGCGTGAGACCCGGATAGCGACGGGCAATCCGTTGCTCCGGGTCTCGTACCAAAGGGGGCGTGCTGCCGAAGTTGAGTGACAGCACGCCCACTTTGGTGGGCGGGCCGGGGGAGTGGCTACCCAAATGGAGGCGTTCCCATGTGAACGCCTCCGTTTGGGGCCGGCCCCACTGACATCACGAGTGATGTCAGTGGGAGAGATTTCGGCTGTTTGAGCCGAAATCTCTCTGGGGCTTGCGGCAACGAGACCCTACCACAAGGGTCTTGTCGCAAGACCATCGCGACCATCTTCCTGGCCGCTCACTATAGCTGTGGGTGGTCACCCACAGCTATGCGAGTGGCCAGGAGGCCGTTCTAAAAAAAAAAAAAGGCCGGCCCTGATTCAGAGCGAGCGTCCGGCTCTGAATCAGGGCCTCAGTTTCTTCTTTATCTAAAATAATTACTACTACTAAAAAAAAACCCTCAATGCAGCGTCCCCAAATTTAAAATATTGTTTATGAAATTATCACCCTCATTTTCTTACTCAAATTATTGCAGTTTTGTGGATGGACCAGTAGAATCTTAAAAAAGAAAAAAAAAAAAGTTATTAGCCAAAATTTAAACTGGCTGTAAAATAAATTTATTTTTCTATTTTTTGTAAGAGCGTTATTAATAAACCTGATAGAAAACAATAGATCTCTATTATTTCCTAACTTTTGTTCTGTGTGCATCACTCTCATGGATAAACACAAATTTCATAGCAACGTCTGTAAGTTGACTTCCTAATGTGAGCGTCTGGAACTTTAACTTGTCCTTTGTCCCCTCTCTGTCTGAATCGTTTTCCGGAAAGATGTGGCCAATTTCATCTAAGTCCCTTATTATTCCTCTCCACTTCCCGCTGTAATATCCCCCCTTCGCTGCGGAAAGCAGGTCTAGCAGGGTGCGATTAGACAAATGTTTGAAGGCCTTTAACCACTAATGCCGCCTGACACCGGAAACTCTACATGAGCGGCTTCCACTCAGCAGAATGTGCCATTCGCTATTAGTAATGTTTGAGGCGCTGCAGATGTGTTATCTGCAGAATAGATGAGAAGGACTATATAACATTCATTTGTCTCTCACTGCCTCTATGACTCCTGGATTACTCTCACCACAAACACTACAGGGAACGTCGTCAAGAGCTGTTGCACAGAAATTTGTGCTGCAAATAAACTCTGAAAAAGTAGTTAGAAAGGAGACAGGTGCAGGTAACAATAGTGCAGCAAATGTTACGCATGCAATAGAGATGAGGAAAATGGCGGCATCACTACATGCAAATTACGTTTCACTGCAAAATCAAAGAAGTGCGCAATTCTGGTGGCACAGGGCCATGCACACACATAAAGCTTCCGCATATGTGCTTGTCAATAGCCCCAGACATGCAGAATGTCGACAGTCCTTTTATCTGAAAACTACAGTAACCTTAACTCTAATTGCAGCCTATGCTTAATCCTAAATGCATTCTAACCCTAAGCTTAACACTAACCCTAATGCAGTCTAACCCTAATACTAACTGCAGCCTAACACTAACCCTAATGCAGTCTAACCCTAATACTAACTGCAGCCTAACACTAACCCTAATGCAGTCTAACCCTAACACTAGCTGCAGCCTGATCCAAATTGAAGCCTAACCCTAACTGCAGCCTATCTCTAACCATAATTGCAGCCTAACCCTAACACTAATTGCAGCCTGACTCTAACACTAACTGCAGCCTAACACTAACTGCAGCCTATCCCTAACACTAACTACAGCCTAACCCTGACACTAACTGCAGCCAAACCCTAACTGCAGCCTAACACTAAATGCAGCCTAATCCTAACTGCACCCTAACCCTAACTGCAGTCTAACCCCAACACTAACTGCAACCTAACCCTAACACTAACTGCAGCCTGATCCAAATTGAAGCCTAACCCTAACTGCAACCTATCACTAACCATAATTGCAGCCTAACCCTAACACTAACTGCAGCCTAACACTGCAGCCTAACACCAACTGCAGCCTATCCCTAACACTAACTACAGCCTAACCCTGACACTAACTGCAGCCAAACCCTAACTGCAGCCTAACACTAACTGCAGCCTAATCCTAAAACTAACTGCAGCCTAAAACTAACTGCAACCTAACCCTAACTGCAGTCTAACCCCAACACTATCTGCAACCTAACCTTAACTGCAGCCTAACCCTGACACTAACTGCACCCTAACCCTAAAAATAACTGAAGCCTAACCCTAACCCTACCTGCAAGCTATCCATAACTGCAACCTAACCTTAACACTAACTGCAGCCTTACCCTAACATTAACTGCAGCCTAAGACTACACTAACTGCAACCTAACACTAACGGCAGCCTAACCTAACACTAACTGCAGCCTAACAATAACTGCAGCCTATCCCTAACACTAACTGCAGCCTAACACTGACACTAACTGCAGCCAAACCCTAACTGCAGGCTAACACTAACTGCAGCCTAACCCTAACACTAACTGCAGCCTAAAACTAACTGCAACCTAACCCTAACTGCAATATAACCCCAACACTAACTGCAACCTAACCCTAACTGCAGCCTAACCCTGACACTAACTGCAGCCTAACCTTAACTGCAGCCTAACCTTAACTGCAGCCTAACACTAACTGCAGCCTAACACTAACTGCAGATTATTCCTAACACTAACTGCAGCCTAACACTGACACTAACTGCAGCCAAACCCTGACACTAACTGCAGCCTAACCTTAACTGCAGCCTAACCCTAACACTAACTGCAGTCTAACCCTAACATTAACTGCAGCCTAACCCTAACATTAACTGCAACCTAACCCTAAATGCAGCCTAACCCTGACACTAACTGCAGCCTAACCCTAACTGCAACCTAACCCTAACATTAACTGCAGCCTAACCCTAACAGAAACTGCAACCTAACCCTAACATTAATTGCAGCCTAACCCTAACAGAAACTGCAACCTAACCCTACCTGCAACCTAGCCTAACCCTGACACTAACTGCAGCCTAACCCTAACACTAATTGCAGCCTAACACTAACTGCAGCCTAACCCTAACATTAACTGCAGCCTAACACTAACTGCGACCTAACCCTAACTGCAGCCTAACCTAACACTAACTTCAGCCTAACACTAACTGCACACTAACACTAACTGCAGCCTAACACTAGCTGCAGCCTAACCCTGACACTAACTGCAGCCTAACCCTAACTGCAGCCTAACCCTAACACTAACTGCAACCTAACCCTAACTGTAGCCTAACCCTGACACTAACTGCAGCCTAACTCTAACACTAACTGTAGCCTAACACTAACTGCAGCCTAACCCTAACACTAACTGCAGCCTAACCCTAACACTAACTGCAGCCTGACTCTAACACGAACTGCAAAGTAACCCTAATTGCAACTAACCCTAACTGAGCCTAACCCTATGTCAGAACCCCTAGGGTCAGCTGTATATGCTGGAGTGTGATAGCAGCTGGATAGCCTGACTATACAATTCCTCATGCAGTCCACAGAAGGTAGCAAAAACAACTAATGTTGCAGGATGAAAATGGACAGGCACTGAGTTTAGGTGCAGGTTATAAAAATCACCTATGGTAAATATGAAACAGACTGTAATAATAATTAGAGATGTGCAGCGACCCTTATGTTTTGCTTTTGGATCTGGATTCATCTTCTTGTTTTGTTTCTGGATCTGGATTCATCTTCATGTTTTGGCTTTGGATTCGGATAAAAATCAATAAAAACAGCTAAAATATCCAAATCTAAAACCCGAGTTCGGTTTTTAATTCAGAGTTTGGAACCGGTAACAGATCCAAACTGGGACTTGGTTCGTACCAGGTCACAAAGTGCATCCAAACCTTGACCTGGTTCCACTCGGAAGCCCCTAAATTTGAGTGTGTTCGAATTTCAGAAATCCGGATCCGCACATCAATAGTAATAATACATTGGAGCTGGGTCCCAGTAGCACAACTGGAACAGGCGATTGCAGGTACTGGAACTGGATGCTTTAGCACAATAGATGCAGGTTGCAGGAAAGTATCAGGACTGAGGACCTCATTCAGAGTCGGTCGTTGCGGCCGCACAGTCGTACGCCACCGATGTTTGCTAAACTACGCATGCGTAAAGTTCGCAATGAGCTTGCGCAAAGTAGCTGCTATGATCAGAAATTTCTCTACCCTTGAACATAGCCAGGTCGGTAGTTTGAGTGACAGAATGAGGCGTTTGTGGGTGGTAACAGGGGAAGGTGCTTGAAAACGGGGGAGTAGAGATCCAAACGCAGACGTGCCTACTTATGCGAACGGCGTTTTATGGGAGTGCATAATTAACAAAGTAGTGTCATGGCACACGTGACATGGGAGGTTTGTACACTGACATGATCGTAGAGCTTAAGAGAGGGTATGGTCAACCTTAAGCTCTACGACCAGTTCCGATGGTTACCGATGGTCTCGATTAATCCTTATGTGGCCAGAGATGACGTGTAATGCGTAGGAGAAGGGGGCGTATTTTTTGTCTTACGGCCGCATCCTCCCCTTGGTCGGCCAGCTAACGATTCGATCTTAAGGACGCAACTTGCGAGTGCATCATTTGCATATCCGGCCCCTTTTCACTTACGACCGTGCGGCCGCAATGACCGACTCTGAATGAGGTCCTGAGTGCTGAAAAGCAATATTGAACAAGTAGCTTGAACAGCTGCAGAATATTGTTAAGCTGCTGGTGCTGGCAACTGGAACAGAAAGCAGCATAGCAAAACAGCACGGAGAAGAGATGCTGCTTACAGTTTCGGGGGGGCGGGGCCAGACTGTAAACATAATTTGGCTCCGCCCATTCACAGGAAAAGCCCGCAATTTTCGGAACCGCAATGAGGTCATTTAGCCCTTCTTAGGGAGCCACAAATTCCCAGTAAAATCCCCCTATCCTGCCCACTTCACTAGGAAGTGGGCGGGATGCGGGAGATCTGCCTACTCCTCCGAGGGTGCGGGTGAGCTACCGAAAAAACCTGAGCCTCTAGCAACTTCCTGCAGAGTAGAAATGTGTGCTCTAGGGCAGTGGTTCCCAAACCCTGCGCCGTGGCACCCTGGGGTGCCTCGGGCACTTGCAGGGGTGCCTCAGGTTGGTGGTCCAGCACCAAATGAAATTATTTATGGTCAATGTAATGTAAATATGTGGACAAACAGAAGCACAAACCTGTCCACCACCACATACCTAAGGATGACAGGTCAGCACAATTTACTTCGCTTTCTGAAGTTCTCAATAACAAACTCTTGGCTTAGGGGTGCCGTGAAAACAATGCCAATATTCTAGTGCGCCATGATTCAAAAAAGTTTGGGAACCTCTGCACTAGGGAGAGAAATTGTGCTGCCAATGTGTGATAAGCAGTTCCTGGTTTAAATAGGGTGCAGTAATTGCTGATAGGCTGGGCCAAACACATGACTGCAGTTGCTGGAAGCTGGTTGGCAGAGCAGATCATGGGATCACATCTAAGATGGCGGCGCCCATGATTCTGTTTGCCAGGAGTGGGATGCCAGCAACGTCTACAGAAGATTGACCACACGTCTCAGAGATACTGCAGCTGGCCACAGATGGCAGTAAGGTGACACCATCAAACCCTGATGTGTGACACCCTAACACTAATGGTAGCCAATCCTTAACTGCAGCCTTACCCTAACCCTAATTGCAGACTACTCCTAACCTTAACAGTAATTGTAGCCTAACCCTAACCCAAATGCCCATTGCTTGTGTCAATATTGTTACAGTCGACATTACAATATCCACATTTTGATTGTGTTGACATTATGTTGACATTGTGGATGTTGACATGTAATTTGTTGACATTCTAAACATGTCAACATCTGGAATGTCGACATGTTGACTGCAACCCCTGCTGGGTGTGGTGGGCCTGGGAGCACTGAAAGTGAAGTTCCACAGAGGAAACGTGTGATATTTAGTGGCTAAGGGCTCGATTCAGACCCGCTTGCTAGATGCGTATGCAAATTCGTCAAGGCAAGCGATCACACGGCAAGGCATTAGAACGCCCACTATGTCTTAGCGTGCGATCGCATTGTGTATGCAGACGCCCACCAGCCTGTCTTAAGATGCCAACTTGCGCACGTCATCTCCAGGAAGTGTATGCAACCATCGGTAACATCGAATACCATCGGATGCGATCGCAGCACTTGTGGTTGACCATACCCTGCCGCAAGCACTGCGAGCTTCAGTGTGAAATACAACCAAGTGACATGTACTATGACGCTGCCTCTTAATCATGCACGCCTCTGAAACGGCGTTAAGACGGTCAGGTACGCCTGTGTTCGCACCACCACACCCCCGTTTCTAGTGGCCAGCCCCTGTCACCAGCCACAAATGGCTTCTCCTGTCACTCATTCAGCCGGGCTGTCTATGTGCAACGTGCGAACGCTTCCCGATCGCTCGCACTGGTTCGCGCACGCGCATTGCTATGTGTACTTATTCGCAGAATGCATACAATCGGCTGGCTGCGTACAAATGCATCCTAGCGAGTGGATCTGAATCAGGTCCTAAGTACATAGCTTTGTTTTTATGTTACATCATTCAGCCTATGTGCTCTGTGCCAATGTATAAACGGGTATATCCACCGCATAGAAACACATGCTGTTTATTTTCAGGATCACAGTTTGTCATCTATAATTACTCTCTCTCAAGGTAAAATTCCCAGGACAGAGAATGTCTGCGATGAAAAATCATGGCTAAAAATGTTTTTTTTTTTTTTTTTAATTTTAACAACAGTGGATCACTATACAGATTTGTCCTCTTGCATATTTCCTACTCGCTCTGCAAATGTGCGCACGCATCGCGCCATGCAATTAGCCGTGGTTTTGTGCGCCATGGTACGCTATGCAATTCCATAGAGTCGCAGCTGCGACTGCAGCCCTCGTAACCGATCACAGGTGCGTGACTCACTCCATGCGTGGCGCGGTTTGCCACACATACAGCAAAGATGCAAGAGGAAGATTCCATTAAATACTGGGCCTGATTCTGACCCAGTTGCAAGCGCTGAGCGCTCGCAACCGGGTCGATGGTGGCCCAGAGCGCATGTGCACGACGGAGCCGGCTCCGTCATGCACATGCGTGAGACCCGGATAGCGACGGGCACTCAGTCGCTCCGTGTCTTGCACCAAAGGTGGCGTGCTGTCGATGTTGAGTGACAGCACGCCACCTTTGGTGGGCAGGCCGGGGGGGTGGCTGCCCAGACGGAGGCGTTCCCATGAGAACACCTACCATCTGGGGGCGGCTCCACTGACATCACAAGTGATGTCAGTGGGAGAGCTTTCGGCTCTGTTTGAGCCGAAAGCTCTCTGGGGCTTGCGGCCACGAGACCCTACCACAAGGGTCTCGTCGCAAGCCCGATGGTCGCGATGGTCTTGACCATCGCGACCATCATCATGGCCGCTCGCATTTTTTTTCTAAACAGTGTGCTGTTGGGAGACCACATGACAGCGTAGCAGACGGAGCCGGAGGCTGCTGCGTGGGCAGGTAAGTGCTGGACGGGGGGGTGGTAAGTGGGGGGGGGAGGGGGGGCAGGTGAGCGGAGGGGGACACACAAACTTACCGCATCTGTAGACAGTGCTGCGCATGCGCTGGTTTTACAGATGTAACAGCGCATGCGCAGCACTGATTCCAGCTGCGGTAAGTTACTGTAGAGAGGGATAACTATCTATTTCCTGAAAAGCTGTCATCGCAAAAATGACAGCTTTTCAGAATAGATAGTTATAGGGAGGAGGAATGATGAATTCCTCCGGTAATTAGGTAGATCTCAGTGGCAAACGCAGGATTTCTAGAGGGGGGTTTCCAAATGCTTGATTTTAGAGCGAATGTGGCCAGTCCATGAAGAGGGCAGAATTAGAACTCAACCAGTTTTATTATGCGTCATACAAAGTGTATTGTGTATCCTAATTCCAGCATATACAGGACCAGCAATCACAATAAGCCATTAGATGCGGCAGTAGGGCCATCCTGCCTGAGCTGGATGTTTTTATTTTAGATGTGGGCACCAATCCAGACTATTGGAGCAAGTCCAGGAGCCTGGAGGAGCAGCAGAAGAACCTAGCACTGTCCTGGACATATATGTACATATTGGGCTCTATAGCAGTGCATCCCTAACAGTGCATGTTTTCCAGATCTCCTAGTTGATGCACAGGTTATTTATTACTGTCTAATACATGTTAAAAGATCCACAGGTGGTGCTAATTATTTCATTTGTGATACTGGAAAGAACATGCAACACTAGCAAATTCTATTATATTACTATTTCTACTATGGTCATGTGTGTGCTAGGGAGGGGGGTTTCCAGGCAGATGGAAACCCCCCCTGCGTTTGCCTATGGATCTCCATGCGAGTTATAAACCTAATTACCTCCAGAGAAAGTTTAGTTATGATGAATAGACCCCAGATTCTCATAAAGTACATTCTAGAAATACAAGTTCTATTTTTTTTTTTATATTCACAAAATCAACACATGGAGAAGATTATACAAAGGGAATGTATAGGCTAATTGTCAGTCCTGGTTACAGATCTCCTGGACATGCTGCATTATTAATCCCATTCCTTAGATAAAGCCAGGCTCCCTGAGGATCCTAGGACGAGCGGGCTCATCCTGCCTCTGGATCTCACCTGCACTAATGAGAGCCGAGGCTGCTGTCCCCATGCCATCACAGACTGCTTAGTGTGAGCAAGAGATGAGATTCGGCCTGAAATAATGAAATCATCTCTAGTTCAGACGTGGGAGCGAGAATTCTGCCGCAGAATAACTTTCAGTAATTTCCCCTCTGCTGGGGAACTGTCACCGGACAAAGTGTTCCAGGGATACATCTGTGATCTGCAAAACATTGTCCTCATCCTACTGCCCCTCACAGATACATTCTGATATATTCTGCAGAATATTACCATTAGTGACCTCTCTAGAGATCTGCAGAACATTGCTCTGTTCCATCTACACCCTGAAATATACATAGTGATGTATTCTGCAGATTATTACTGATTTCACCAGTGATCTGCAGAACATTTGTCCCTGTATAGATTAGGGGTGAGCGGGTTCAGATTTCTGAAATCCGAACCCCCCCGAGCCCCCCCGATCCGAGTCCGATCCGAATCAGGCTCGACTTTTCCTGCCTGACTCGGATCTGAAATCGAGGCAAAACGTCATCATCCCGCCTTCCGAGTCTCGCGGGTTTTGGATCCTATATAAGGTACCCACGTCGGCGCCATTTTCTCACTCGGCTGTGGACAGTGAAGAGGGAGGGTGGGAGTTAGGGCTGTGTAGTGTAGTGTAGTGTAGTGCTGCTGTTGTCCACTACTTCAAAGTCCATAGGGGCTGGCTGTGTTGTGCTGTGCTGCTGTTGTTAATAGGGGCTGTGTCCACTACTTCAAAGTCCATAGGGGCTGGCTGGACTGTGTTGTGCAGTCAGTTCTCCATAGGGGCTGTGTCCACTCCAAAGTCCTGTGCAGTGTCCCAGTCCTAAAGAGGTGCTGTAGTGTTGTCCAGGGGGTGCTCTGTCCATCAGGGGTGCTCCCCCCAAGTGCTAAAAAAATAATATATTTTCTGTGTTTGTGAATTGTGTGCGCAGTAGCCGCACGTGCATCAACAAAGTAGTGCCAAGCGTGCGCCTGTGTCATAAGTAAAGGGCCGGCTGGCTTGACCGTTAAAGGGTGCTGTAACCCCCGAAAGTACACTCCAGTCCAAACCCAAAAAAAATTATTTTCTGTGTTTGTGAATTGTGTGCGCAGTAGCCGCACGTGCATCAACAAAGTAGTGCCAAGCGTGCGCCTGTGTCATAAGTAAAGGGCCGGCTGGCTTGACCGTTAAGGGTGCTGTAACCCCCGAAAGTACACTCCAGTCCAAACCAAAAAAAAAATTATTTTCTGTGTTTGTGAATTGTGTGCGCAGTAGCCGCACGTGCATCAACAAAGTAGTGCCAAGCGTGCGCCTGTGTCATAAGTAAAGGGCCGGCTGGCTTGACCGTTAAGGGAGCTGTAACCCCCGAAAGTACACTCCAGTCCAAACCAAAAAAAAAATTATTTTCTGTGTTTGTGAATTGTGTGCGCAGTAGCCGCACGTGCATCAACAAAGTAGTGCCAAGCGTGCGCCTGTGTCATAAGTAAAGGGCCGGCTGGCTTTACCGTTAAGGGTGCTGTAACCCCCGAAAGTACACTCCAGTCCAAACCAAAAAAAAAATTATTTTCTGTGTTTGTGAATTGTGTGCGCAGTAGCCGCACGTGCATCAACAAAGTAGTGCCAAGCGTGCGCCTGTGTCATAAGTAAAGGGCCGGCTGGCTTGACCGTTAAAGGGTGCTGTAACCCCCAAAGTACACTCCAGTCCAAACCAAAAAAAAAATTATTTTCTGTGTTTGTGAATTGTGTGCGCAGTAGCCGCATGTGCATCAACAAAGTAGTGCCAAGCGTGCGCCTGTGTCATAAGTAAAGGGCCAGCTGGCTTGACCGTTAAAGGGTGCTGTAACCCCCAAAGTACACTCCAGTCCAAACCAAAAAAAAATTTATTTTCTGTGTTTGTGAATTGTGTGCGCAGTAGCCGCACGTGCATCAACAAAGTAGTGCCAAGCGTGCGCCTGTGTCATAAGTAAAGGGCCGGCTGGCTTGACCGTTAAAGGGTGCTGTAACCCCCAAAAGTACACTCCAGTCCAAACCAAAAAAAAAATTATTTTCTGTGTTTGTGAATTGTGTGGCAGTAGCCGCACGTGCATCAACAAAGTAGTGCCAAGCGTGCGCCTGTGTCATAAGTAAAGGGCCGGCTGGCTTGACCGTTAAAGGGTGCTGTAACCCCCAAAGTACACTCCAGTCCAAACCGAAAAAAAATTATTTTCTGTGTTTGTGAATTGTGTGCGCAGTAGCCGCACGTGCATCAACAAAGTAGTGCCAAGTGTGCGCCTGTGTCATAAGTAAAGGGCCGGCTGGCTTGACCGTTAAAGGGTGCTGTAACCCCCGAAAGTACACTCCAGTCCAAACCAAAAAAAAAATTATTTTCTGTGTTTGTGAATTGTGTGCGCAGTAGCCGCACGTGCATCAACAAAGTAGTGCCAAGCGTGCGCCTGTGTCATAAGTAAAGGGCCAGCTGGCTTGACCGTTAAAGGGTTCTGTAACCCCCAAAGTACACTCCAAACCAAAAAAATATATATTTTCTGTGTTTGTGACTTGTGTGCACTGTGGCTGCACGTGCATCAACAAAGGAGCAGCGCCAAGCGTGCGCCTGTGTCCCATAAGTAAAGAGCCGGCTGGCTCATTTCTTAAAGGGTGGTGTAACCCACAAAGTGCACTACTCTCCAGCAAAAATAAAAAAATATTTTCTGTGTTTGTGTGCGCTTTAGCCGCACGTATATATATCAATATAACATAAATGGAGGACCAAACTTTCTCTGATAAAAATAAAATAGGGAAAGATCAAGAACCACTTCCTACTAGTGCTGTTGCTGCTGCTGGGAGTCGTTCATCATCCCAGAGAGGAAGTAGGAACACCACTACTTTTACTAAACAATTGACCCTCCAACAGTCCCTAGCGATGAGGATGAAGTACGACAGCAGTCATCCTGAAGCAAAACGTATAACTGAGGCCTTGACTGCTATGTTGGTGTTAGACGTGCGTCCGGTATCCGACATTAGTGCAGTGGGATTTAGACAATTGATGGAGGTAGTGTGTCCTCGGTTCCAAATCCCGTCTAGATTCCACCTGCATCCTCAAAGCAGCAGCGACAAGCGTGCGTCTGTCTGTTAAAGGGTGGTGACACCCTCAAAGTGTGCTACACAAACAATTAAAATATTGTTCTTTTTTTTTCTGTCTTTGTGAAATGTGTGGGCTGTAGCCGCACCTGCATCCTTAAAGCAGCAGCGACAAGCGTGCGTCTGTCTGTTAAAGGGTGGTGACACCCTCAAAGTGTGCTACACAAACAATAAAAATATTCTTCTTTTTTTTTCGGTCTTTGTGAAATGTGTGGGCTGTAGCCGCACCTGCATCCTTAAAGCAGCAGCGACAAGCGTGCGTCTGTCTGTTAAAGGGTGGTGTAACTCTCAAAGTGCTCCAAAAAATAAAAAACAATTTTTTTAATGTGTTTGTGACTTGTGTGCGATGTAGCCACGCTTGCATCCTCAAAGCAGCAGCGACAAGCGTGCGTCTGTCTGTTAAAGGGTGGTGACACCCTCAAAGTGTGCTCCACAAACAATAAAAATATTCTTCTTCTTTTTTCTGTCTTTGTGAATTGTGTGGGCTGTAGCCGCACCTGCATCCTTAAAGCAGCAGCGACAAGCGTGCGTCTGTCTGTTAAAGGGTGGTGACACCCTCAAAGTGTGCTACACAAACAATTAAAATATTGTTCTTTTTTCTGTCTTTGTGAATTGTGTGGGCTGTAGCCGCACCTGCATCCTTAAAGCAGCTGCGACAAGCGTGCGTCTGTCTGTTAAAGGGTGGTGACACCCTCAAAGTGTGCTACACAAACAATTAAAATATTGTTCTTTTTTTTTCGGTCTTTGTGAAATGTGTGGGCTGTAGCCGCACCTGCATCCTTAAAGCAGCAGCGACAAGCGTGCGTCTGTCTGTTAAAGGGTGGTGACACCCTCAAAGTGTGCTACACAAACAATAAAAATATTCTTCTTCTTTTATCTGTCTATGTGAATTGTGTGGGCTGTAGCCGCACCTGCATCCTTAAAGCAGCAGCGACAAGCGTGCGTCTGTCTGTTAAAGGGTGGTGACACCCTCAAAGTGTTCTACACAAACAATTAAAATATTGTTCTTTTTTTTCGGTCTTTGTGAAATGTGTGGGCTGTAGCCGCACCTGCATCCTTAAAGCAGCAGCGACAAGCGTGCGTCTGTCTGTTAAAGGGTGGTGTAACTCTCAAAGTGCTCCAAAAAATAAAAAACTATTTTTTTAATGTGTTTGTGACTTGTGTGCGATGTAGCCGCACTTGCATCCTCAAAGCAGCAGCGACAAGCGTGCGTCTGTCTGTTAAAGGGTGGTGACACCCTCAAAGTGTGCTACACAAACAATAAAAATATTCTTCTTTTTTCTGTCTTTGTGAATTGTGTGGGCTGTAGCCGCACCTGCATCCTTAAAGCAGCAGCGACAAGCGTGCGTCTGTCTGTTAAAGGGTGGTGACACCCTCAAAGTGTGCTACACAAACAATTAAAATATTGTTCTTTTTTTTCGGTCTTTGTGAAATGTGTGGGCTGTAGCCGCACCTGCATCCTTAAAGCAGCAGCGACAAGCGTGCGTCTGTCTGTTAAAGGGTGGTGACACCCTCAAAGTGTGCTACACAAAGAATAAAAATATTCTTCTTCTTTTTTCTGTCTTTGTAAATTGTGTGGGCTGTAGCCGCACTTGCATCCTCAAAGCAGCAGCGACAAGCGTGCGTCTGTCTGTTAGAGGGTGGTGTAACCCTCAAAGTGTGCTCCACAAACAATAAAAATATTCTTTTTTTTTTTCTGTCTTTGTGAATTGTGTGGGCTGTAGCCGCACTTGAATCCTCAAAGCAGCAGCGACAAGCGTGCGTCTGTCTGTTAAAGGATTACATCGGTGACAGCATCCAAGTAGGCATGTCAAACAGTCCGTACCTGTACTGGCAGGAAAAAGAAGCAATTTGGAGGTCCCTGTACAAACTGGCTCTATTTTACCTGAGTTGCCCCCCCTCCAGTGTGTACTCCGAAAGAGTGTTTAGTGCAGCCGGGAACTTTGTTAGCGAAAGGCGTAGGAGGTTGCTTCCACAAAATGTGGAGAAGATGATGTTCATAAAATGAATGATCAACTCTTCCAGGGAGACCAGCCTCCAGAAGGTACAGAGGGACCTGTGGTTCCAGCAGGGACGAATTAATACTCTTTGAGGATGAGGATGTACATAACACTGAAGAGGGTGAGGAATCTGTGGATGAGGAGGATGAGGACGACTTCTTGCCTCCGTAGAGCCAGTTTGTGCAGGGACAGATTAATTGCCAGCTTGTTTTGTGGGGGCCCAAACGAACCAATCATTTCAGCCACAGTTGTGTGGCAGACCCTGGCGCTGAAATGATTGATTTGTTAAAGTGTGCATGTCCTGTTTATACAACATAAGGGTGGGTGGGAGGGCCCAAGGACAATTCCATCTTGCACCTCTTTTTTTTCTTTGCATTATGTACAGTTTGGGGCCTAGTTTTCCAATGCCATCCTGTCTGCCACTGCAGTTTCACGCCTAGATGGGTCACGTGTTTGTGCCGCCCACTCGTGTCGCTTAGCATAGTCATCCAGCTACCTCGGTGCAACCTTTTGGACATAAAAACACTATTGTGAGGTGTGAGGTATTCAGAATAGACTGGAAATGAGTGGAAATTAAGGTTATTGAGGTTAATAATAGCATAGGAGCAGAAAAACCTACAAATTCTGTGATTTTAGCTGTTTGTATGCTTTTTTTCAAAAAAATACAGATCCAAAACACAAAACCCAGAACCCAAAACACGGAAGGGTGGTTTTGGCAAAACCAATCCAGATCCAAAACACGAAGAAAGATCCAGATCCAAAACCAAAACACAAAACACGAAAAGTGGCCGGTGCACACCCCTAGTATAGATATTAGTGAGTATTCTAACAGAAGTGTACTCAGCATTGCGCCCTGGACAGCTGCATTGGTTTGACAGTGCGCTGGACACTGAACGTTACTTACCGGGTTCGGTAGCACTGGGGTCACGGCCGGTGTGCGGCTGCTGGTGTCTCTGCTCCCGGCCGGCGGCGGCTGCTGGTGTCTCTGCCCCCGGCTCCTCTGTGTCCTGATGTGTCTGCAAGTGCAGGCGGCCGTGGCTCCACCACGGGTGCGCGCACAGACCTGCAGGGAAATTTTAAATTGACAGGCGCGGCAAAACGTGAAGTCAAGTTTGGTGCGACCACTGAACTCATCAAATGACGAGGGAGCCTCTTGCACTAGGAAGGTGTCAGAGTATAGGCTCCATTACCTTACTGCAGATTTCATACCTCAGTGATTCAGTCTGCTCGTTTCTGACCCGCGGCTTGTTCGTGACCTGACCCCTGACACTACTTTAGTATTCCGGTTCTGACCTTGGCTCCATTCCTGACCTGATATTGCCTGATCCCTGATACCGTCTTATCAGTTTGGTTCTGACCCAGCTTGTTGACAATGTTTGAACGCCTTCATCGTTCTCTGCTCCAATCCAGAGCACCTGTACTAGGGAACCTAGTCTGAGGGCCGAGACCAGCATGTCGGACGCAGCTAAGTAGAAAAGCCTCCTTGTGGGGGTCCCTGGTGAATACCGCCGGCACGTTAGACTTTGCGACTCAGTTCTGGGTCTCGCCAATCCCGAAGTACAGGCTAGCATCTATAATCTTTCCGTGAGTTGTGACTATTGGTACACATCCCTTGTTGGTTCTGCAGATTAGATCACTTGATCTCTCTAGAGAACTGCAGAGCATTGCTATGTTCTATTTACTCCGTGACAGATGCATAGTGATATATTCTGCAAAGCAGAGGTGCCCTGGGCTGCCATGCCCCAACTCTGACACACAGAGCACGCACAGGGGGAACACAGGACCAAGAAGATGCGCACCTTTCTATGTAACGGTGAACCCTGCAAGGCGGAAAAGGGTGTTGTCAGGGCAGCGGCCTTGCTGTCTTCTCAGCACTGCACCCTGGCCAGTGGCACCGGTAGCATGCCCCTTATTAAAGTCCTGATTCTGCAGATTATTACATTACTGACCTCTCTATAAATCTGCAGAACATTGCCCATCCACCTTCTGAAAAGTTTTAGTTTAAACCATGGGCCGGATTCAATTAGCCGTGGTGCTTACCGCAGTCTTGTAGCTCCAGGCTTTATCACCAGGAGCTATGCACTTACAAGCCCATTTGCTTGTGCGGAAGCTCGCGGTAAAGCACGTTAACCATAGATTCCGGGTTAAGTGCCTGGACTAGCAGAAAGCCCTACTAACCATGGATTTCTGGCGCTGATTCAGAGCCGGACGCTCTGACAGAGCGCTCGCTCTGAATCAGGGCCGTCCCTCTGAATTTTAGAGCGGCCTCTCGGCCGCTCGCATAGCTGTGGGTGGCAACCCACAGCTATAGCGAGCGGCCAGGAAGATGGTCGTGATGGTCAAGACCATCGCGGCCATCGGGCTTGCGACGAGACCCTTGTGGTAGGGTCTTGTTGCCGCAAGCCCTGGAGTGCTTTCGGCTTTATCAGAGCCGAGAGCACTCCCACTGACATCACTTGTGATGTCAGTGGGACCGGCCCCAGAAGGTAGGCGTTCCTATGGGAACACCTCCATCTGGGCAGCCACGCCCCCGGCACGCTCACCAAAGGGGGCGTGCTGTCACTCACCATCGACAGCACGCCCCCTTTGTAGCGAAACCCATAGCGACGGCATGCGCATGACGGAGCCGGCTCCCTCGTGCGCATGCGCACTTGGCCAACATCGACCCGCATGCGAGCGCTCACCGCTCGCGAGCAAGTCTGAATTAGGCCCTCTATTCGCACTTCAGGAGGGTGCAAACAGAAACCTTCTGTGCAAGTGCAGCTTGTGGACTTATTACGGGCTGCAATTGAATAGCCCTGGGCACTTAGGGCTCGACACTCTTTTCACATTATTTTAGTTTCATATAAATTTACTAAAGGGCAACTGGAGTAGAAATAAAAATGATCACATATTTTTAGTAAACAGATCACATTTCCCATAATTGTACTGGCCAGATTTACTAAATATAAAATATGAAAAAATACAGTGGGAAGCCCTGTGATAATAACGCCACCTTAATATGGCATTGTGCAGGGTCTCCCCCGGTTCACTGACTCTAACAGGCAGAGCAGATTCGGGAGCCGGCCCCTGTGATCAGCTGTGTGGTCTAAAAAGACCACAAGCTGATCATTGCAAAATAAATAATAATAGTTTAAAAAAAAAAATTACCTGCATCCAGAGACCGGTGATTGGTGCTCCGGTGACTCTAGTGCTCCGGTCAGCTGGTCTACAGGCTCCTGCACTGTGACTCTGGTCAGCTGCTGCATAGAACAGCTGGTCGGGGTCACAGTACAGGAGACAGTAGACCAGCTGACCGGAGCCCCAGAGGACATCACTGGAGTGCTGAATACCAAGGTGAGTGTAAGTGGGTGGTGGGGGTTCGCACGGGGTGTTATGGTGAGTCGGTCGGCGCATGCACGAGCACCTTCTCACAGTATTTTTTGCACAAACTACAGTGAGAAGACTGCGGAGGGGATTCGCAGGGACAGAGCTTTATCGCAAGCTCTGTCCCTGCGGGGGATGTTTGATAAATTCCTCTAATATTTCCTACATTTGCTATGCGAATTTAAGCAACAATATCACACTACAATTGCATTTTAAATGCGGATTGTAGTAAATTGGGCCCTTAATCCGGGAGCTAAAAGCCAGTGGGACACACCGTGGATAAAAGAATTGTCCCATAGGTGCATGCTAAGTATTCACTGGCTCTCCACAGTGACACTAGCATCTATGAGACTCCCACAATGAAATCGTGTGAGCACCTTCTTACTATAAAAGTTTCTAATGGCCTCGTTCACAATAACATCTTGCCTGGTTCTTTTAGCGTGAGATTAATGGATCTTCCTTTAACTAACAGCCACAATTGTTCATTAGAGGCCCTTGTCTGACCCCCTTTGCACAGATGCGGAATTCTCCCCCACACTTCCCTCGCCCCTGTCACTTGCGTGCAGTGTCAGGGGCTATTTTGGTTGCTACAAATGATTGACCCCGTAGGGTCTGACCAATGGCGACGAAGCCGGTGGCTGCTGTCACTAAATCGAATAATTATCTGAACAAGAAAAGCAAAGAGGAGAAAGGCGGGGAAGGTAATTATCCGCTCATTGGCACAGCTCATTAAACTATACACTAAACACTGGTGTTTGTTTGGTAGTGTCACCCTTATACTGGGAAGAGAGGGGTTAAGGCAGCATATTCCAGGAGACTATTTTCATGCCCAGTCTGGTGCTCTCATCAATGACTTTCTGCCTCCTCAAATGTGTTAAGCAAGTGATAAAACAGAGAAGTGAAATTTCAGAGGCAGATGCAGGATCGATAGGGAGGCAGCCTCCAGAGCACACAGAGCACAACACAGCTGCTAGCCGCTGATCCGTGAAATATTAAGGCAGGAGACGGGACTGTAGCAGAGGCACTGTGCTGTGTATACACAGAAGCACCGCACATGTGACCAGTCTTATATCTATGTGCAAGTCTGAGAGATGATGGAACGCCAGCAAGCAGCAGGAAAACGTTCTGAAACATATTCATAAACACACGGATCCATCTCTTCAGCATTGAGCCAGCAATCTCTAGGTAGGAGGGGTACACATTTGTCCACCTTCTACTCCCCAGCGGACCAGACCTGATTCTACCATGTTCCTCTTACTACAGCTGAGGGGGGTATTTATTTCTCTCTCACTCTCTCTCTCTCTGTATATATATATATATATAGCTGCAGCGATTTTGCATGTCACAACCACAAACTAAGGGGGTCATTCAGACCCGCTCGCGAGCGCAGGACGCTCGCAAGCGGGTCGATGTTCCCCCACTGCGCATGCGCACGACGGAGGGATCTCCGTCGTGCGCATGCGCGAGACCCGGCGAGCGACGGGCTCTCCATCGCTCCGGGTCTCGCACCAAAGGGGGCGTGCTGTCGATGTTGATTGACAGCACGCCCCCTTTGGTGGGCGTGCCGGGGGCGTGCCTGCCAGACGGAGGCGTTCCGTCTGAAGCCGGCCCCACTGACATCAGTAGTGATGTCAGTGGGAGTGATTTTGGCTCTGATAGAGCCAAAATCACTCCAGGGCTTGCGGCAGCGAGAAACTACCGCAGGGTCTCCATCACAAGCCCGATGGTCGCGATGGTCAAGACCATCGCGACCATCATCATGGACGCTCGCATATGCTGTGGGAGGTCACCCACAGCTATGCGAGCGGCCAGGAGGCCGCTCCATTTTCATGGAGGAGGGCACTGATTCAGAGCGAGCGCTCTGGTCAGAGCGTTCGGCTCTGAATCAGGCCCTAAATGTATTAAATAACAGGCCTACAAAACTACCAGGTTTTCAGGGTTTTGCCGGTGCTTTTACCGTCTTGCAACCCGTCGGCTGTGGGTGTTGGTTTAATACCATGTTCAATATTAGAATATATATATTATTATTTTTTTACTAATGCACTACAGGTCCAAGCAAGCCCTTTTATTCACAAGTTTAATGGCTGCTTGGAAATGCTAGCACTTGGAGAACCACAAGTGTCCGCATGTCCTGAAATCCCGGCAACTGCAGGATACCTGTAAAAAAAGTATTAAAATTAATACACCAACACACAGGTCCCAGCAAACCATGTCTCCCGCACACTACCCTCTTTAACACATTAATAACTCAAATAAATCAAATGGGAGGGTCCTCTTCGAGTCATGTAGCACCTAAGCACATTAAACAATGCCCACAAAGGGACGGTGGGTGAGATGTACTAAGCTCTGAAAAATGATAAATTGAGAAAGTGATAAACTACCAGCCATTCAGCTCCTAACTGACATCTTACAGGCTGTGTTTGAAAAATGGCAATTAGGAGCTGATTGGTTGCTACTTTATCACTCTCCAATTTATCACTTTCCAGAGCTTAGTACATCTGCCCCACAGTGTGACACAAATGGCAGGCATGGCGCCATTCATTCCCATTGAAATGAATGACTACACTCGCATTGGTCAGAGTGTGAGAACAGCCATTCTGGATGTTTAGTTTTAACCCACCCAACATGGTAAGAGAGGGTAATGTGGGGGAGACAGAACTTGCTGGGACGTTTAGTGCATCAGTAGTATTAACCATTATTATACCCCAACACCCATAGCCCAGTGGTGTTGGATTCAGCCTCAGTGATATAAGCACGGGGCTGGTCTCTCTCAGGAGAAAAGTGTGCATTTTTTAGGAGGCTCTGATACTCTGAAATACACCCTATGCCTAGAACTGCTTGGCACTATGGTGTGGAAGACCAGGGGCGGATTGGGCCATCGGAAGCACGGGACAATTCCCGCTGGACCATGTGCTCTCATCAGTGGCTTGCCACAGTTTATGGCTCCCCCCCATGCCAATGACAAGAGGGTAACTATGAGACAGGCATATACAGGAGCCGGAGAGACCTGTTTCTTAATCTTCCCCTTCCAGCACCGCTGGCCTGTGTGATTACGTTTTTATGTTTATTGCAGTGACATCATGTCATGCTGCACCTCTGAGAGGAAGAGGTGCCTTAGTGCAAAAAAGGAGCAGTCAGAACTAAGATACAGAATAAGATAAGTGACTGGGCTGGAGAGCTGGAAAGACACTGGAGGGCTAGAGAGACAGAAGGGGGCTGAAGCTGGAGAGTTTCTGGGGGCTGGGGAGACAGATTGGGAGCTGGAGAGACAGAAGAGGGCTAGAGATATAGTGGCAAACTGTAGAGACAGAAGATAACGAGCTGGAGAGACACTGGGGGCTGGAGAGAAACTGGTGAGCTGGCGAGACAGACGAGGACAGGAGATACACTGTGGGTTGAACAGACAAAAGGGGACTAGTGCTGGAGAGACACTTGGGAGCTGGATGAGACACTGGGGACCTGTAGCACCACTAGGGGGCTGGAGAGAGAGAACAGGGCTGGAGAGATATTGAGAGCTGGAGAGACAGAAGGGGGCTGGGGATGAGGTTGAAGAGAACTGGGGGTAAGTGGCAGGAAATTATCCACCACTAGCAGGATTAGAAGCAAAAGCCTCGGGACAGTAAATTTCATTATGTTGAAATGTCGACTGCTCTACAGCACCATCTCCATATTTGTCCCATAAATGAAGCATGTCACTTTACCAAGATGGCCACCATTTGGTCTTCTGCACATGTGCAGCATCATCTTGTCACTTGTCATCTATGTCATCATAGTGAAATATGAACGTGTTCCACTTAGCTCCAGGAACCCTGCATATATCCTATGAATGTGTACATCTGTACAAACACATCTACTACATTTCAATCAAGGCTGCCTGTTGTATCTGGATTCCGCTGGTATCTACTATTATAACCTGGATTCTACCACAAACAGTACACACATATCAACAGGTTATGGTCACCTAAACACAACAAGTGCCAAAGAAACAACATGTGTCAGTAAAAGTAAATCAGCAGAGTTAACCAGAGAAGATAAACAGTGAGGCTGCATCAGTGTTTTCAGTAAACAGCATGTACACAGGAGTTGCATACATGATGGGTTTATTAAGATGAAAGGCTCAGAGAATTACACCACATGGAAAATGCAACTTAAGTTTGAGAGGTTATGAAAGTTACAGTTAGCCCAGGTGACAGTCCAAGCCCAGATGGTGTAGAAAAAGCCAAAAAGAACAATAGGCTTGAGTGTTGAACAGCACATTTACTCTATCATACATAGGAAAGTCCTCCTGATTTTGGTACTGCCAGCCTAATCTGAAGTGTTAGTGCTGCTGACACTTCTGGGGGGGCAGGGGGGGGACATTGGAACAGTGTAGTACAAATCCAAGCAATCTTTGCAGCAGCATTATAAAAATGCATTGTTTTTGAGCTGAAACTGACCATAGATCTTAATAAAGGGGTTCTGTGCTGCGAAACATCAGAATTTTTGTGTTACACCAATATAGGTTTTTTCACAAGACTCTGGGCTCTATTTATTAACATTATTTTTACTAAAATAAAGTGAAAAAGGGTGTTTTCACACCCTTTTCACATTATTTTAGTTTCACCTGTAGTTATTACAGGGCAATTGGAGTAGAATTAGTAAAATTCTACTCCAACCCCTAAGTATCACTTATTTTTAGTAAAGCAGATCGCATTTCCCATAATTGTAATGTGAAATGTGATCCGACCAAAGTTACTAAAAATAAATTGTAAAAAAATATCGGGGAAAGCACTGTGATAATAACGCCACCTGGAGGTGGCGTTATCCAGGGTCTCCCCCGGTTACTGGGCTCCCACTCTGCTCTAACGGGGAGAGCAGAGGCGGGAGACGGTACCAGTAATCAGCTATGTGGTCTAAACAGACCGCAAGCTGATTGCTGTAAAAAAAAGAAAAAAAAAATTGAAACATTTTTTCTTTACTTACCTGAATCCAGGGACCGGTGATCGGGCCTCCGGTGATGGCTCCTCTCCGGTCAGCTGGTCTCCCACAGTGCACTGCTGCCCGGTCATCAGGTGATCGGGCCCCAGTGCAGTATGGGAGATCACCTGATTGGGAAGTCCGGAGAAGATCACAGGAGGCCAGGAGGATGCAGGTAAGTGTAATGAAGGGAGGGAGGGGTTGCGGGGGGGAGGGGGGCCGCGGGGGTCCGCGATCGCGGGGGGCGGGGCTTAGCATCGGTGGGGGGTAGCAGCGACGGTGGGTCGGCGCATGCGCGGGCTCTTAGTCGCAATATTTTTTCCGAAAAAACCGCGACTAGAGTGCGGATGGGATCCGTAGGGACAGAGCTTTATCGCAAGCTCTGTCCCTGCAAGGGATTTATAGTAAATCCCTGTGATATTGCCTGAATTCGCAATGCGAATTCAGTTGTTAATATCACACTACAATCCGCATTCAATATGCGGATTGTAGTAAATAGAGCCCTCTGAGTGCAGCTGTTTTGTTTCTTTGTATTATATAGTTTATATATGATATATATGATGTACACAGTGTTAATTAGAGTTCCTGAACCTCTCATTAACTATGACATAATGTCTTGGGCCTAAATGTATTTTAAATAAGATAAGTTTTATTTTAAAGGCCCTTTTGTGTGACATCATTTCTAAATACGCTAGGGGGGAGGGGAGAGACTGTCACTGACAGTAGATGTACTAAGGGGAGTTGAAGAACAGGGGAGGAAGCCGATGGGAGAGGAGATGAATGTAGGAAGCAGGAAAGGTAAGAAGCTGCTATTGTAAGATAGTATCGGTACTGGAGCTTGGTGCAGGGAAATCTGGGCCTTGGAGGAGCACCGGCCCCTGTGAGAGTCACAGTGTGACAGTATATGCCCGATGTTTGAATGGGAGATGGCTGTCAGTGGCCGGGGCTACGGTTGGATGGCTGCTCTAACAGGGAAAAAAAATACCTGTCTACAGCAGCATTAATAGGTGCTGCAGCCTGGTTCTATGTGTCCCTGATCCTCGGGGCCCCTCTGACCCTCGGAACCCGGTACAAGTGTCCCCTTTGTCACGCCCCTGTCACCGGGCCTGAGCAGATCTCAGCTGGTTGAAAGCAGGGATGTGCAGGCTCGGTTTTACTCGGATTTACTCGGTTCTTATCGCCACTTTACCGCAAATCCGGATTGATTATATTGGCTATCCAAAACACATGATAGGCTATAGCCAATAAAAAGATCCGAGTAAAACCGAACCCGCTCACCCCTAGTTGAAAGCGATGGCAAAGCCGCCATGTAGTCCAATTTTCCCAATGTCTGATTTTTGGCTTTTTGCAGGGGTTGTTTACAGTGATTCTTGGACTCAACAATTATTAAATACTTATAAAATCGGGACAAGGATTTGTAAAAATCATGGTGTTCTGGTGATTTGGAATTTTAGTTTTTATCACATACAGCGGCGTGTAACGCACCAGAAAAATCACCAAAAAAAATAGAGATTTTAAATTTCCACCCATGTCGCTTCCTTTCCCAATATGCAGATCAGTAGTTATACTGTATAAAATAGCTTAGTATAGTAAATATTCAAGCTTTTCCTTGTAACAATCTTTTTTCATTACAGTTTATGGCTCAAATTTAATTTGACAACAGCCGAGCAACCAGCATAGTACTGTAGCTTCCACTTATTTTTATAGATTCAAATATGCAGAAGAACAAGGGTCTCTGTTGCGGAAAAACAGATTATTAAACATTTCCCTGTGAGAATAAACCTTATGTTTAAAAAAGATGAGCACACAGTGATATAGAAAGACTTACAGGGGTATTCAATATGGGAGTGAAAACATTGTTTTTGCGTTAATATCGGAGGTATGACGTCATTATCGCAGGTTTTACTTTTACACCGTAATCAATTTCAAAGACTTATCGCAGTTTTGAAAAGTCTTTGATAAAAACGGGGATAATTTTTCACCATTGAATAGGTGTCGAAAAAAAGTGCAGAATTGGGGTTTAGGGGTGCAGGCTTAAAAAAAATAGCCCGCACCCCTGGGAATGACATTTAAAAAAGAACTGTGTCAAAAAAAGTTTTAAAAAAAATAGGGACACCCCAAAAAGTTAATTAAAAAATTGGGGTGAAAAAAAAAAATGGGAAAAAATTGTATAACAATAGGGAAATAGGTTCAGGGCTATTCTGCAAGTATGCGGCAGATGTTTTCTAGAATAGAATTATAGCGGCAGGTGCACAAATGCAGAATTTTTAAAAATTTACTTTAGGGACTTAAAAATATGCTAGTACCCATTTTCATGTACCCCAAATTTGATGGGACCACTTAAAAAAACGAAAAAAATAACCTTCTGCAACACTTCTTCAATGTCGGGAAAAAACACCTGCTGCAGCTATTTAAATCCCCGACTTTCAATTAAAGGCTAAAACGGGGGTACCCATAGTGATCCCCCATGTTTTTACAACTTTAGGGGGGTCTTACAATTTTTTAAAGGAAAAATTCGTAACTTTACGCAAATCCAACTTCGGAGTTTCCCGTTTTCGTTAATTTTATATTGAATACGGGGATAAGCGGGAGCGCGCCTGATACTTTAACGCAGGTAAAAACTCCGATATGAAACGTTAACTTCGACAGTGAAGTTAACATTTCATATTGA
This sequence comes from Taudactylus pleione, assembly GCA_031769625.1. Taxonomy (NCBI): domain Eukaryota; kingdom Metazoa; phylum Chordata; class Amphibia; order Anura; family Myobatrachidae; genus Taudactylus; species Taudactylus pleione. The sequence goes on along the minus strand of JAUIMM010000376.1, from coordinate 2,503,184 downwards.
ATATAGGGGTGAGCGGGTTCGGATTTCTGAAATCCGAGCCCCCCCGATCCGAGTCAGGCTCGACTTTTCCCGCCTGACTCGGATCTGAAATCGAGGCAAAACGTCATCATCCCGCCTTCCGAGTCTCGCGGGTTTTGGATCCTATATAAGGTACCCGCGTCGGCGCCATTTTCTCACTCGGCTGTGGACAGTGAAGAGGGAGGGTGGGAGTTAGGGCTGTGTAGTGTAGTGTAGTGTAGTGTAGTGCTGCTGTTGTCCACTACTTCAAAGTCCATAGGGGCTGGCTGTGTTGTGCTGTGCTGCTGTTGTTAATAGGTGCTATGTCCACTACTTCAAAGTCCATAGGGGCTGGCTGGACTGTGTTGTGCAGTCAGTTCTCCATAGGGGCTGTGTCCACTCCAAAGTCCTGTGCAGTGTCCCAGTCCTAAAGGGGTGCTGTAGTGTTGTCCAGGGGGTGCTCTGTCCATCAGGGGTGCTCCCCCCAAGTGCTAAAAAAATAATATATTTTCTGTGTTTGTGAATTGTGTGCGCAATAGCCGCACGTGCATCAACAAAGTAGTGCCAAGCGTGCGCCTGTGTCATAAGTAAAGGGCCGGCTGGCTTGACCGTTAAAGGGTGCTGTAACCCCCAAAGTACACTCCAGTCCAAACCAAAAAAATTATTATTTTCTGTGTTTGTGAATTGTGTGCGCAGTAGCCGCACGTGCATCAACAAAGTAGTGCCAAGCGTGCGCCTGTGTCATAAGTAAAGGGCCGGCTGGCTTGACCGTTAAAGGGTGCTGTAACCCCCGAAAGTACACTCCAATCCAAACCAAAAAAAAATTATTTTCTGTGTTTGTGAATTGTGTGCGCAGTAGCCGCACGTGCATCAACAAACTAGTGCCAAGCGTGCGCCTGTGTCATAAGTAAAGGGCCGGCTGGCTTGACCGTTAAGGGTGCTGTAACCCCCGAAAGTACACTCCAGTCCAAACCAAAAAAAAAATTATTTTCTGTGTTTGTGAATTGTGTGCGCAGTAGCCGCACGTGCATCAACAAAGTAGTGCCAAGCGTGCGCCTGTGTCATAAGTAAAGGGCCGGCTGGCTTGACCGTTAAGGGTGCTGTAACCCCCGAAAGTACACTCCAGTCCAAACCAAAAAAAAAATTATTTTCTGTGTTTGTGAATTGTGTGCGCAGTAGCCGCACGTGCATCAACAAAGTAGTGCCAAGCGTGCGCCTGTGTCATAAGTAAAGGGCCGGCTGGCTTGACCGTTAAAAGGTGCTGTAACCCCCAAAGTACACTCCAGTCCAAACCAAAAAAAAAATTATTTTCTGTGTTTGTGAATTGTGTGCGCAGTAGCCGCACATGCATCAACAAAGTAGTGCCAAGCGTGCGCCTGTGTCATAAGTAAAGGGCCGGCTGGCTTGACCGTTAAAGGGTGCTGTAACCCCCGAAAGTACACTCCAGTCCAAACCAAAAAAAAAATTATTTTCTGTGTTTAGCCGCACGTATATATCAAATCGATATAACATAAATGGAGGACCAAACTTTCTCCGATAAAAATAAAATAGAGAAAGATCAAGAACCACTTCCTCCTAGTGCTGAAGCTGCTGCCACTAGTCATGACATAGACGATAACATGCCATCAACGTCGTCTGCCAAGGCCGATGCCCAATGTCATAGTAGAGGGCACATACAATCCCAAATGGCAAAGTTCAGGAAAATGACCTTGAAAAAGACATTTAAATCAGCTGAAGAGAAACGTAAACTTGCCAATATGCCATTTACGACACGGAGTGGCAAGGAACGGCTAAGGTCGATCCCTAGTATGTTCATGACTAGTGGTTCAGCTTCACATGACGATGGAAGCCCTCCTCCCACTAAAAAAATCAAAAGAGTTAAGCTGGCAAAAGCACAGCGAAGAACTGTGCTTTCTAAGAAGATATCACAAATCCCCAAGGAGAGTCCAAGTGTGGTGGTGGTTGCGATGCCTGACCTTCCCAGCACTGGACGGGAAGAGGTGGCTCTTTCCACCATTTGCACGCCCCCTGCAAGTGCTGAAAGGAGCACCCACAGTCCACTTGCTGATATGCAAATTGAAGATGTCACTGTTGAAGTACAACAGGATGAGGATACTGGTGTAGCTGGCGCTGAGGAGGAAGTTGGCGAGGAGGATTCTGAAGGTGATGTGGTTTGTTTAAATCAGGCTCCGGGGGAGACAGTTGTTGTCCGTGGGATGAAAAAGCCCATCACGGTCATGCCTGGGCAGAAGACCAAACATTCCACCTCTTTGGTCTGGCAATATTTCTATCCAAATCCAGACAACAACTGTCTTGCCATATGTACCATATGTAAAGGTGAAATAAGTAGGGGTAGGGACGTCAACCACCTAGGAACATCATCCCTTATACGGCACCTGCAGCGCGTTCATAAAAAGTTACTGTCAAGTTCAGAAACTTTGGCTAAGACCGTAAGCAGTCCAGGGACACCTAAATCCCGTTGTCCTGTTGTATCCAAGCGCCTGCAAACCACACCGTCAACTCCCTCCTCGTCAATTTCCTCCTTAGTCAGGATCGGAAGTAGTCCTGCAGGCCATGTCACTGGCATGACTGACTCTCCTATCCGGGATTCCTCTGGAGGATCCTGCATTGCTACGCCTACTGCTGCCGCTGTTGCTGCTGCTGGGAGTCGTTCATCATCCCAGAGAGGAAGTAGGAACACCACTACTTTTACTAAACAATTGACCCTCCAACAGTCCTTAGCGAGGAGGATGAAGTACGACAGCAGTCATCCTGAAGCAAAACGTATAACTGAGGCCTTGACTGCTATGTTGGTGTTAGACGTGCGTCCGGTATCCGCCATTAGTGCAGTGGGATTTAGACAATTGATGGAGGTAGTGTGTCCCCGGTTCCAAATCCCGTCTAGATTCCACTTCACTAGGCAGGCGATACCGAGACTGTACAGAAACGTCAGAAAAAGTGTCCTCAGTGTCCTGAAAAATGCCGTTGTACACAATGTCCACTTAACCACGGACATGTGGACAAGTGGAACAGGGCAGACTAAGGACTATATGACTGTGACAGCCCACTGGGTAGATGTATCACCTTACGCAGCAACAGCAGCAGCGTCACCAGTAGCAGCATCTCAGAAACGCCAGCTCGTTACAAGGCAGGCTACGCTGTGTATCACCGGTTTCAGTAAGAGGCACACCGCCGACAACCTCTTAGAGAAACTGAGGGAAATCATCGCCCAGTGGCTTACCCCACTTAGACTCTCCTGGGGATTTGTGATATCTGACAACGCCACCAATATTGTGCGGGCATTACATCTGGGCAAATTCCAGCACGTCCCATGTTTTGCTCACACAATAAACTTGGTGGTGCAGAATTTTCTGAAAAGCGACAGGGGCGTGCAGGAGACGCTTTGGGTGGCCCGAAAAATTTCTGGGCACTTTCGCCATTCAGCGACTGCGTGCCGAAGACTGGAGCACCAGCAAACACTCTTGAACCTGCCCCGCCATCACCTGAAGCAAGAGGTTGTGACGCGGTGGAACTCAACCCTCTATATGCTTCAGAGGATGGAGGAGCAGCAAAAGGCCATACAAGCCTATACATCCACCTATGACATAGGCAAAGGAGGGGGTATGCACCTGACTCAAGCGCAGTGGAGAATGATTTCCGTGTTGTGCAAGGTTCTCCAGCCCTTCGAACTTGCCACACGTGAAGTCAGTTCAGACACAGCCAGCTTGAGTCAGGTCATTCCCCTCATCAGGCTTTTGCAGAAGCAGCTGGAGAAAGTGAAGGAGGAGCTAAGACGGAGCGATTCCGCTCGGCATGTGGGACTTGTGGATGAAGCCCTTCATTCGCTTTGCCAGGATTCCAGGGTGGTCAATCTGTTGAAATCAGACCACTACATTTTGGCCACCGTGCTTGATCCTAGGTTTAAAGCCTATGTGGTGTCTCTCTTTCCGGCCGACACAAGCCTGCAGAGGTGCAAAGACCTGCTGGTGAACACACTGTCAGCTGAAGCGGAACCTGACACGTCAACGGCTCCTTCATTTTCTCCCGCAACTGGGGCTACCAGGAAAAAACTTAGGTATCCTAAGCAACCCGCTGGCGGTGATGCAGGGCAGGCAGGACCAAGTTTGGACATCTGGTCCGGACTGAAGGACCTGGCAACAATTTCTGACATGTCTACTGTCACTGCATATGATACTGTCACCATTGACAGAATGGTGGAGGATTACATCGGTGACAGCATCCAAGTAGGCATGTCAGACAGTCCATACCTGTACTGGCAGGAAAAAGAGGCAATTTGGAGGCCCCTGTACAAACTGGCTCTATTTTACCTGAGTTGCCCCCCCTCCAGTGTGTACTCCGAAAGAGTGTTTAGTGCAGCCGGGAACCTTGTCAGCGAAAGGCGTAGGAGGTTGCTTCCACAGAATGTGGAGAAGATGATGTTCATAAAAATGAATTATCAGCTCTTCCAGGGAGACCAGCCTCCAGAAGGTACAGAGGGACCTGTGGTGGTGGATTCAAGTGGGGACGAGTTAATACTTTGTGAGGATGAGGATGTACACACTGAAGAGGGCGAGGAATCGGTGGATGAGGAGGATGAGGATGACATCTTGCCTCCGTAGAGCCAGTTTGTGCAGGGACACAATAATTGCCAGCTTGTTTTGTGGGGGCCCAAACGAACCAATCATTTCAGCCACAGTTGTGTGGCAGACCCTGGCGCTGAAATGATTGATTTGTTAAAGTGTGGATGTCCTGTTAATACAACATAAGGGTGGGTGGGAGGGCCCAAGGACAATTCCATCTTGCACTTCTTTTTTTTCTTTGCATTATGTACAGTTTGGGGCCTAGTTTTTCTAACTGCCATCCTGTCTGCCACTGCAGTGTCACTCCTAGATGGGTCACGTGTTTGTGCCACCCACTCGTGTCGCTTAGCATAGTCATCCAGCTACCTCGGTGCAACCTTTTGGACATAAAAACACTATTGTGAGGTGTGAGGTGTTCAGAATAGACTGGAAATGAGTGGAAATTAAGGTTATTGAGGTTAATAATAGCATAGGAGCAGAAAAACCTACAAATTCTGTGATTTTAGCTGTTTTTATGCTTCTTTTAAAAAAAATACAGATCCAAAACCCAGAACCCAAAACACGGAAGGGTGGTTTTGGCAAAACCAATCCAGATCCAAAACACGAAGAAAGATCCAGATCCAAAACCAAAACACAAAACACAAAAAGTGGCCGGTGCACACCCCTAATTGAATACCCCTCTTATGGAGCGTACACACGGTCAGATTTGTCAGACTTGTCAGATTTGTCAGATGAACGATTAAACGATCTGAACGATTTGAACGATTTGACCAAAGTTTTGAACGATTTGAACGATTGAACGATTTTTGACTGCATTAAAATGAATGGAATCGTCCAAGTCTGACTGCAAACCCATCAGATGTCAGATATCGTTATCTGACAAACGGGAACGCGCATCGTTGATCGTCCATCGTTCAGGCATGTCAGATATGAACGATTTTCCTTCAGATATGAACGACTGAACGATTTTTAAATCGTTATCGTCCATATCTGAAGAAAAAATCTGATCGTGTGTATGCACCATTAGTGTTGAATAATGTATGTACATGGTCCTTGGACAAAACTATACCCATAATGGCAATATGCGAGCGCTGCCCTATCAGGTTACTACATCTCCTCATCACTGCTAATAGAAAATAATCTAAGTATCTCACAAATATAATACTCTAAACTGAAAACTATACCCTCAAACAATTATTAATATAAATGGAAAACAAAAAAACCTAATTACATCAAACTATCTGTGGATTTTTAGATTCTATTCAGTTTGAAAATCTACGTGTTGGATGATCTTTTATTTATATATAGCTTCTTTTGACATGACATTCTCCCTGATATCAGTCAGAAGCTTCATATCATTACTAAACTTTCTATCGTCAGATGATAGATGTGACCCATAAACTTAAACTAAACTTAACTAAAATAAACACACGGGACCAAGTTATGCCGTTTAAAATTAGATGGTCAGCTTTATTTAGTTACAATGGTAGGTATGGTGGCAGGAGAAAGAACGGCAAACAACCAGCGTCCACTTGTCTTAGGCCAAAAGGATATCACAACTTGTGAGGGCCAACTATCCCAGACAAGGGTAAGTGTGATCTTGAAACTTGCAAGGGCCAACTATCCCTTTCAGAGCAAGTGATGCGGCCCAAACACCCATGCCAATGCACCATTCGTCCTGCTCGGTCGAGAGGAGCCGCTGACCCCAACAGGGTGAATTCAGTCTAATCCGTGCATTGAAGGGGTGCGCACCGCTATTACTGCCGCAAGATGGACGCTTCAATATTGTCTTTCCCTGCTATGAAATAAAGCCGACACAAGACACAATAGGGGGGGAGGGGGGGAGATCAAATTCAAAGAGGCAGATTTTACCATAGCAGATTCCCCACACCCTCTCACATAACACGCCCCCTAACCTCTCATCCTATCACCACACCCTCTCACATAACACGCCCCCTAACCTCTCATCCTATCACCACACCCTCTCACATAACACGCCCTCTAACCTCTCATCCTATCACCACACCCTCTCACATAACACGCCCCCTAACCTCTCATCCTATCACCACACCCTCTCACATAACACGGCCCCTAACCTCTCATCCTATCACCACACCCTCTCACATAACACGGCCCCTAACCTCTCATCCTATCACCACACCCTCTCACATAACACGCCCCCTAACCTCTCATCCTATCACCACACCCTCTCACATAACACGCCCCCTAACCTCTCATCCTATCCCCACACCCTCTCACATAACACGACCCCTAACCTCTCACCCTATCACCACACCCTCTCACATAACACGCCCCCTAACCTCTTGCCCTATCACATCTGCCAATTCACTGTCAAACAAAAAACAAACATCTTTAACTTTATTAACCCCCTCTATCCCTGACTAGAAGTTTATGTGCCCTCGGTTGTAGCCCAAACCTCCGTTATATTTTGTGCTGCTGGGGACCCTGCTCCTTTTAACATTAAACTCTCAGTCTGTGGCTTCATGCTGCCTCTATTCCCCTCCTCACATCATGTCACTGCCCAGGGGCATATCTAGACCTATGGGGGCCTTATAGCAGAATTTCCACAGTTCTCCAGGCTGCATCAGTACTGTTGTTTACACACCTGTTATATCCCTGTGTCATATGCTATGTATTGTTCTACCTGGTTCAATAATCCTAAAACCTGGTTGAACCATATAATATGTGGACTAACCGTCACCAGAACCAAACAACTGTGCTACTTAACACCTTGCGCATTCCAGCCAACTGTAATGTCTACTACTTAGGTGGTGAGAGCGCAAAGCAGTGCGGGGCTGCACTGTTTCAACGAGATTCAAAGACTCCTGGGACGGCTGCAGCTCTGCGGGGGCAGGTGGGGTCAAGGCACAGGCGGCTGTGTAGGCTGGGGATGAGCGATGAGAAGAGTGGGTGAGCGCACAAGGAGGGAGGGGGGGTCTGGACTCCTCCTGCTGCTTCATTGTCTCTTCGCAGACTGTCTTCAAGCTGTGCATGTGCAGTTTTAAGACAGGCTGCAAAGAGACAGTGAGGCTGGAGAAATGTCCCCATTTCTGGAAAGTTGCCTCCGTAAAAGGAGCAGCTTTTCAGAAGTGATAAGCGGTGCGAGGGCGTGTCATCGCGGGCCCGCCACTGCTTTACAATGCCGATATTAACAGCATTGTAAAGCAGGGGGCGGGGCTACGATGATGTGATTCAGGGGGTCATTCAGACCCGCTGGTGAGCGTCAGGACGCTCGCAAGCGGGTTGATGTTCCCCACTGCGCATGCGCACGATGGAGGGAGCTCCGTCGTGCGCATGCGCGAGACCCGGGGAGTGACGGGCTATCCATCGCTCCGGGTCTCGCACCAAAGGGGGCGTGCTGTCGATGTTGATTGACAGCACGCCCCCTTTGGTGGGCGTGCCTGCCAAACGGAGGCGTTCCCATGGGAACGCCTACCGTCTGAAGCCGGCCCCACTGACATCACTAGTGATGTCAGTGGGAGTGATTTTGGCTCTGATAGAGCCAAAATCACTCCAGGGCTTGTGGCAGGGAGACCCTACCGCAGGGTCTCCGTCGCAAGTCCGATGGTCACGATGGTCAAGACCATCGCGACCATCTTTTTGGCCGCTCGCATATGCTGTGGGTGGTCACCCACAGCTATACGAGCGGCCAGGAGGCCGCTCCATTTTCATGGAGGAGGGCCCTGATTCAGAGCGAGCGCTCTGGTCAGAGCGTTCAGCTCTGAATCAGGCCCTCAGTGTGAATGGCGTCGCTTGCTAAGTGCGTGCTACTGGGTGCAGATGCGGGTGCACGGGGGCCGGCGGATATTCTGGGAGATTTGCTAATCTTGCAGGGGGTTGGAAGTGGCACCTGATTTTAGGGAGACTCCCGGCCGTCCTGGGAGAGTAGGCAAGTACAGTGCCAATTGTAAAGCGCAATGGAATAAGCTACATAACTAAATGTCAATAAAGAAATAATCCCACCGAGAGAAGCCATACTTCAGAACAGAAAACGTTGTCCCAAATATCCCCCATTAAAAGGAAATCATAGAAGCCTCAAAGTCACTGCAATCCTGTCGACAAACTTACCAAAACTTGTAAACAAACTTGTAAACCCAACGTAATGTCCTTTCCAAAATGAATAACCAGATAGTGGAAACATTTGGGAGACACAGGGTGTGAGGTCCCCCTAAATTTCCCCTATCCAACACTAGGCTTTACCATCCAGGATTGGTGGCAGGTGGAAGACTCAGCGTGTAATCCACCTGCCATGGTGCCAACTAGTCTTAGACTGGTCAGCACAGGGTTGGAATCCTTGGAAAATGGGGACTGCAAGTTGTGCCACTAGGGACGCAACCAGTCCTGTGCTGATAGCACTAGCTCTATTCCCCATGCCCATCTAACAGTGGCTGTGGGGTTAATAAATGTACCATAATAATATATTTAATATTCTTTTTTACTGGTTTATTCAAGGTCACAGCTAGCCCTGCCATGCCTTATTTTAAGAGCTGTCAGGACATCCTGGAACTTGGAGAACCATAAGGGCCAGCATACCCTGGCAGACAGGGCCTGTTGGCACCTGTAGCGCACCTGTAATGAAAAAATAACAATAAAAACATTAAGCACACATCAAATGGGATAATACTATATTAAATAACCACGCCCCTAGACTCCTCGTTCACCAATTTATTACGTAACACTAGTAACTATAGAGGGTGTAGGGGGTGCGCTTGCTATGGGGCCCGGTGGCTTACGGGGCCCGCTTGCCCAGCAAGCAATCCCTTGCACCGATAGGCGAAACTACGGGATGGTCCGGGTGTGCACCGGACCACCAATTATAAATCGCCGTCACTGCTGTTTTTGTTTTTTTGTAAATCTGTGTATCTATGCGCTCAGCCTCAGACGTTCAGGCTACTCAGCGCTGTCGGCGGGAACGCACACAGCGTGATGTGACATCATCGCACTCGCGAACTCTAGTATGGAGAGCAGCTGAGGAAGGAACAGTGATGGCCGCTGAGGATGCAGCCATATGTAAACACTCTAGCTATGGGACCCACAAAGGATCTAGTCATGCCTCTTCATAACACATCCTTTGAAAAAAGTCCTATTCAGTCACTGTAGGCTTCATACGTACTTGCCCATCACCAATGACAGGTCACTGCTTGACTATGCCATATGAATGAATGGGAGGACTCTGATTGGTCAGAGCATGGCAGTGTCCACGCTTTGACCAATCAGAGCGCTCCCATTCAGTTCTATGACAGCGTCTGATAGTGGCCTGTGATTTGGGTTGGGGGTGTATGGCATGGTTGAGTTTATTTCCCCTTCATGCAAAGGATCAGGAAGTGACATGCAGTGAGGGCGGAAGTGCGATTCCATGCCCATAAAGTCCACCTAGAGAAGTAACTTGTCACCTCGCGGGCTCGCTTCACTCGCCACGCTTAGGGCGCGGCAGCACGCTACAAGATTGTATTCACCCTCTATGTCCACGTGGATGGTAGGTAAGAGGAGGAGACGGTTTGTACTTTCTAATGTTTCCATTCTCAAAAGAGTATTTTTTTTTTTTACGTGTGAATGTTTTTCCTCTTTTACTGCAAAAATGTTGATGTTTTTGTGGCCCTTTGTCTAGAATAAGAGTCAATAAGAATCCAGACTATGCACAGGGCACACTATATGCAATCTAAATGCACGCTAGTCAAGGTAAGGCATCAGGGAAAGCAGGAGATGTTTGACAGACAAGGTATGTAATTGTAACGGGCATATTTACTAGCTTGTGACGAGCACATGTCAGCGCGGATAAAGCACAGAGCCTGGGGGGAGACTGCGATGCGGAACAGCCACTGAGAGGCACACAGAAAACATCTGCTCCTGTGTGCACCAATGCATGAATACGAGCCCCAGAGAAGTGAGAAAAGCAGGATTCCAGGGGACACATGAATAAAGAGCTCACCAGATGCCGAGATCCAGGTGAGGCCTGGAAAACTTTCTGTCCTTTACTCTAAAAATGCACATTTTTGTATTATGTCATTACTGAACAATAAAAAATATCCTCACTAAAGCCACACCAAATTCCAGAGCCAACCTGGGTTCATGGTGAACGTAGCCGACCCTGGAATTTCCCGGGTTTTGGTGTAGTGTGAATGGTGGTCTCAGACTAAAGGTTCCCATACACGGTGCGATAAAGCTGCCGATCCAATGGATTGGTACAATATCACTGCTATATTGTACCGTGTATGGGCATGATATCGGATAGTGGGGTCGTACATCGCACCTCCAGATCTTACTGCAGGGTAATTTGATCTGGGGATGTGATGTGCGATCCCATGCAGCGGTATGCGGGTGGGGGAGGGGGGTGCTGGCATATTGGGCGGTTGGCCACCCGATCGCACCGCTTGTGGGGCACGCCCGATATGTCTGCCATCGGATCCCCCGTCGCGTCACAAGGGCTGATAGACCCGGGAATTAGCCGTGTAATATTCCATCCAGGGCCAGTGGAGTTTGGTGCCCTTCTGCAGACTATTAAATTTGCGCCCTTCCAGTTTTCTACAAAGGGACAGTGCGCACCGTAGGCGCACGCTCCAAAAAGGAGTAGAGACGGCCCTTATTCAGAGCGAGCGCTCTGTCAGAGCGTCCGGCTCTGAATCAGGGCCATAGTGCACCTGATTCACATTACAACACATAGTAGTGTCCCTTTGCAATGCCCCCCCTGTAGTAATAGTGCCCCTTTTGCAATGCCCCCCCTGTAGTAATAGTGCCCCTTTTGCAATGCACCCTGTAGTAATAGTGCCCCTTTTGCAACGCACCCTATAGTGATAGTGCCCCCTATGCAATGCCCGCTGTAGTAGTACCCTTTATGCAGTGTCCCCAGTATTAGTCCCCCTTACTCAGTGCCCCTTACATAGTACCCCCAGTATTAGTGCCACTTACACTTACACAGTATCACCAGTAGTAGTGCCCCTTACGAAGTGCCCACAGTAGTAGTGCCCCTTACACATAAAGTCACAGACACACACACACAACACAATACTATACTTACATGAAGCACCACTACTGCATCTGCCACTGTCTAACTACTGCGTCCTCTGTCCTCGCGCTGGGCAATATGGGAGAGATGTCATGACGTATCTCCCTTCAGCCACTGCGGGAGCAGGAAGGTGAAGCTCAGGAATGAGCTCCAGCCTCTGGCTGCTGCTTCAGGGAAAGAGCTGCTGGGCGCCCGCTGGTAAAAAAATCTCAGCGGGCACCTGGGAAATGGAGTAGGCAGCGGCGGCGCCTCTCCAGGCCGCCGCTTCCCTGGGCCGGCTGATTACGTTGAGCCGGCCATACTCCTAACCCTCCCTCCCTGCAGCCTACACCTAACCCCCCTAGTGCCTAAATCTAATCTATCACCCCCTCCCCCCCTCGCAGCCTAAACCTAACCCTTCCTCCCTGCAGCCTACACCTAACCCCCCTAGTGCCTAAACGTAATCTATCACCCCCCCTGCAGCCTAAACCTAACCCTCCCCTTAGTGCATACCCTTAACTTTCCCCCTAACCCCAGTACTTACCTCCGGTATTCTGATAAGTGTCGGGATTCCAGTGATGCCATTCTGACCGCTGAAATTCCCACAGTTTGGAATATGACCACATCAATAATAAATACAGGTTGAGTCTCCCATACACAAAATGCTTGGGACCAGGGGCATTTTGGATATCGGAATATTCTGTATTTTGGAATAATTGCATACCATAATGAGATATCTTGGGAATGGGCCCCAAATCTAAACACAGAATGCATTTATGTATTGTATACACCTTATACACACAGCCTGCAGGTCATTTTATACAATATTTTCAATCATTTTGTGACTCAAACAAAGTTTGTGTACATACATGAAATTCATTTATGTTTCATATACACCTTATACACACAGCTTGAAGGTCATCTTATTCAATATTTTTAATAATTTTGTGCGTTAACCAAAGTTTGTGTACATTGATCCATCAAAAAACAAAGGTTTTACTATCTCAGGCATGCTAAAAATATTCCGTATTTCTGAATATTTGGATATGGGAGACTCAACCTGTACTATATTTAATATTTTGAATTAAATATACACTGTGTATATTTCATTTAAAATATTAAATATATTATTATATGAATACACATATACATATTACCTTATTAAATAGATATATTATAAATATTTAAAATAAAACACTTTTTTTTTCTGCAACTATTTGCTTCTTCTGTTTTCTCCACTCCTTATCAATTTCTCCTCTTCAGCTGGACGCCATCGGCACTGGAGACAGCCTTTATTCAGATATCCAGGTCAGGTAGGGAGGGGAGGAGAGCCAGGTCAAGTGGGGAGGAGAGCCAGGTCAGGTGGGGAGAAGAGTCAGGTCAGGTGGGGGGGGAGGAGAGCCAGGTCAGTTGGGGAGGGGAGGAGAGCCAGGTCAGGTGGGGAGGGGAGGAGAGTCAGGTCAGGTGGGTAGGGGAGGATAGCCACATCAGGTAGGGAGGGGAGGAGAGCCAGGTCAGGTGGGGAGGAGAGCCAGGTCAGGGGGGAGGGGAGGAGAGCCAGGTCAGTGGGGAGGGGAGCCATTCAGGTGGGGAGGAGAGGTAGGTCAGGGGGGGAGGGGAGGAGAGCGAGGTCAGATGGGGAGGGGAGGAGAGCCAGGTCAGGTGGGGAGGAGGGCCAGGTCAGGTGGGGAGGAGAGCCAGGTCAGATGGGGAGAGGAGGAGAGCCATGTCGAGGTGGGGAGGAGAGCCAGGTCAGGTGGGAGGGGAGGAGAGCCAGGTCAAGGTGGGGAGGAGAGCCACGTCATGTGGGGAGGAGAGCTATGTCAGGGGGGAGGGGAGGAGAGCCAGGTCAGGAGGGGAGGAGAGCCACATCAGGTGGGGAGGGGATTAGAGCCAGGTCGAGGTGGGGAGGAGAGCCTGGTCAGGTGGGGAGGAGAGCCAGGTCAGGTGGTGAGGGGAGGAGAGCCAGATCGAGGTGGGGAAGAGAGCCAGGTCAGGTGGGGAGAAGAGCCAGGTCAGGTGGGGAGGGGAGGAGAGCCAGATCGAGGTGGGGAGGAGAGCCAGGTCAGGTGGGGAGAAGAGCCAGGTCAGGTGGGGAGGGGAGGAGAGCCAGGTTGAGGTGGGGAGGAGAGCCAGGTCAAGGTGGGGAGGGGAGGAGAGCCAGGTCAAGGTGGGGAGGAGAGCCAGGTCAGGTGGGGAGTGGAGGAGAGCCAGGTCAGTTGGGAAGGGGAGGAGAGCCAGGTCAGGTGGGGAGGGGAGGAGAGCCAGGTCAGGTGGGGAGGGGAAGAGAGCAAGGTCACTGGGGAGGGTAAAAGAGCCAGGTCAGGTGGGGAGTAGAGGTGAATGGAGGGTTCAGGGGGAGGTCCAGGTCACTGGCCCGATTTGCGGCTCTTTCAAAGTTGGGCGGAGCTAAATGTTGGGAGGGGCGGTGCTTAGCTGCGGGCCACGGCAGGCGGCTTTGGTACAAGAAAGCTTGGCAGGTCAGTGCGGGCTCCTGGGTCCTCCTGTGCTGTCTGCTGTGTGTGTGAAGGCATGACAGACTGCTGCAGATGCCAGACGCCGAAGAGGGGGTGGGTCGAAGATGGCCAGTAGGCGGAGCGCTCAGTGGTGACTGATGGGCTCCGCAAAGGCTTATGGGATGAGCTACTGCGGCTGGGCATGCGCAGCAGCTCCCCCGGCGGCCATTTTTTTTGTTTACTTTTGAGCTGCAGTGAGATGCCCATTGGAGCTAAGCTCCGATCGCGCAAGCGATGTCCGGTGACCCAATCCGCTCCTGGGATGGATGCCCACGCTGCTGCCTGCCTTCTGCAATAGGCTGATGACACTGACGGCCTGAAGAGCTCGCTGCAGTAGGTACAATTAATAGCTGCAGTAAGCATGATAAGGGTGTCAGAGACACATTTTTGTCCAAGGCACCACCTTCCCGCGCAGGTCTCAGCGCTCTTAGGCAGCTGCCTAAAGCTGCCTATTGAAAGTGCCAGCCCTGCACACATACCATGGCAAGTGAGCACAGCACCCATTCACCAAGGCTTTGCCGGCTGGCTTGGGAGAAAACTATCCCGTCGAAATCGGGTCTTTTGGGAGGTAGTATTGTTGCTTCTTCACATGCACACATAACATACTGTTAAAATAATTGGATACTCCTCCAATCTGTCTGTGCTACAAAAACTAAACAACCCCTGGCATCTGAAAGAGCACTTCCGATTTGCCCAGTCTCCTTTGTAGCGCAAAGGAGTTTAGCTACAAAAGCTGGACTAGATCAGTGCCATAGCAGGGTACAGATCCGCTGTGGACATGCAACCCATGTACCCAACATTATGATGTCAACGAAATATGTGCCAGGGAACTGGAAGATGTGTGCTGGACGCCTCCTCGCCCATGCGCCCTGGGCTGTGGCACTAATCGCTTGCCGCTTGCCGCAACCCCTGGACCGGATCATAAATCAGAAACTAGCGATGTGCGCTGACCCCCGTATTTTGGTTTTGGATCTGGATTCATCTTCCTGTTTTGGTTTTGGCAAACTACCCTCAAGTTTTTGGTTTTGGATCTGGGGTTTTTCAAAACAGGTAAAATCATGTAATTTTTGCAATCCAATATCCGAAATTCGGATTTAGGCCCTGATTCAGAGCCGGACGCAAGTCGCTGCTCGTTCGCTCCGAGCGATGTTTGCCCAACTGCGCATGCGTACGGATCGTTATACGCATGCGCGAACAACTCAGTGCGGCCGAAATTCATGTGCTCGCAAAATAGCGAATGCCTGATAATTTGAGTGACAGAAAGAGGCGTATGTGGGTGGTAACAGGGGAAGGTGTTTGAAAACGGGGAGTGGAGATCCGATCGCAGGCGTGCTTAAAGGTCAAAACGGGCGTTTTATGGGTGTGCATATTTAAAACAGCAGTGTCATTGACCACGTCACTGGGTTATTTTATAGCCAGAACTGCTCGCAAAATTGTGGTAGCAAACACCAGCCCCAAGAATAGCGAGCAGTTCATACCCTGGTCGATGTACTCGATTAATCTAATAAATAGCGGACATGACGTAGGATGCGAGCGGCCAGGGGGCGTATTTTTTCAAAAAACGAACGCAAGTTTTGTTCGCTCGTTCAGACATAGAGGCGTGAACAGACCGCAAACAGCGAACGGTTCATTTGAATAGCCACCCCTTGTTTTAGAACGAACGACTGCAAATAGCGAGTGGCTCTGAGGGCCTTAAAATCCAAATTCCGAACGGTGACTCGGACCTGTCTGGATTCATGAAATTCAGGTGGATTTGGATTTCTGGAGAACTGAACAGCACGTCTCCAAAGGCCGCCATACACGGTGCGATTTTTTTACTCGATTTAGCCATTTTCATTTGATAGAAACTAGGGATGAGAGGGTTCGGATTTCTATAATCCGAACACCCTGAGCCCCCCCGATCCAAGTCGTATCCAAGTCAGGCTCGACTTTTGCCGCCTGACTTGGATCTGAAATCGAGGCAAAACTTCATCATCCCACCTTCCGGATCTCGCGGGTTTTGGATTCTATAAAAGGTCCCCGCGTTGGTGCCATTTCTCACTCCAGCTGTGGACAGTGAAGAGGGAGGGTGGGAGCTAGGGCTGGCTGGCCTGTGTTGTGCTGCTGTTGTCCATAGGGGCTGGCTGGGCTGTGTTGTGCAGTCAGTTGTCCATAGGGGCTGTGTCCACTCCAAAGTCTATAGGGGCTGGCTGCACTGTGTTGTGCAGTGTCTCATAAAGGCTGTAGTCCTAGAGGGGTGATGTATTGTTGTCCAGGGGGTGATCTGTGCATCAGGGGTGCTCCCCCAAAGTGCACTCCAAAATTTTTTTTATTTTTCTGTGTTTGTGAATTATGTGCGCAGTAGCCGCACGTGCATCAACAAAGTAATGCCAAGCGTGCGCCTGTGTCATAAGTAAAGGGCCGGCTGGCTTGACCATTAAAGGGTACTGTAACCCCCAAAGTGCACTCCAAACAAAATAAAAAATTATTTTCTGTGTTTGTATGTGCACTGTGACCGCACGTGCATCAACAGTAGCGCCAAGCGTGCGCCTGTGTCATAAGTAAAGGGCTGGCTGGCTCGTCTGTTAAAGGGTGGTGTAACCCCCAAAGTGCACTCCAAACAAAATAAAAAAATATTTTCTGTGTTTGTGAATTGTGTGCACTGTGGCTGCACGTGCATCAACAAAGGAGCAGTGCCAAGCGTGCGCCTGTGTCCCATAAGTCTGTTAAAGGGTGGTGTAACCCCCAAAGTGCACTCCACAAAAAATAAACAATTCTTTTTTTTCTGTGTTTGTGTGCGAAATGTATGCGCAGTAGCCGCACGTGCATCAACACAGCAGCGCCAAGCGTGCGCCTGTGTCATAAGTCAAGGGCCGGTTTGGACATCTGGTCCGGACTGAAGGATGTGCCAACAATGTCAATTTCTGACATGTCTACTGTCACTGCATATTATACTGTCACCACTGACAGAATGGTGGAGGAATTATTTTCTGTGTTTGTGAATTGTGTGCACTGTGGCTGCACGTGCATCAACAAAGGAGCAGCGCCAAGCGTGCTCCTGTGTCATAAATAAAGGGCTGGCTTGTCCATTAAAGGGTGGTGTAACCCCCAAAGTGCACTCCAAAAAAAATGTAATTCTTTTTTTTTCTGTCTTTGTGAATTGTGTGGGCTGTAGCCGCACCTGCATCCTCAAAGCAGCAGCGACGAGCGTGCGTCTGTCTGTTAAAGGGTGGTGTAACCCCCAAAGTGCGCTCCACAAAAAATATATATTTTTTCTGTCTTTGTGAATTGTGTGGGCTGTAGCCGCACCTGCATCCTCAAAGCAGCAGCGACAAGCGTGCATCTGTCTGTTAAAGCGTGGTGTAACCCCCAAAGTGCGCTTCACAAAAAAAAAATTTTTTTCTTCTGTCTTTGTGAATTGTATGCGCAGTAGCCACACCTGCATCCTCAAAGCAGCAGCGACAAGCGTGCATCTGTCTGTTAAAGGGTGGTGTAACCCCCAAAGTGCACTCCACAAAAAATTAAAAATTCTTTATTTTCTGTCTTTGTGAATTGTGTGCACTGTAGCTGCATGTGCATCAACAAAAGAGCAGCGCCAAGTGTGCGCCTGTGTCCCATAAGTAAAGAGCCGGCTGGCTCATTTCTGAAAGGGTGGTGTAACCCACAAAGTGCACTAGTCTCCAACAAAAATAAAAAATTATTTTCTGTGTTTGTGTGCACCTTAGCCGCACGTATATATCAATATAACATAAATGGAGGCCCAAACTCTCTCCGATATCCTAGAACCACTTCCTCCTAGTGCTGAAGCTGCTGCCACTAGTCATGACATAGACAATAACATGCCATCAACGTTGTCTGCCAAGGCCGATGCCCAATGTCATAGTAGAGGGCATATACAATCCCAAATGACAAAGTTCAGGAAAATTACCTTAAAAAAACATTTAAATCATCTGAGGAGAAACGTAAATTTGCCAATATGCCATTTACAACATGGAGTGGCAAGGAACGGCTAAGGTCTTTCCCTATGTTCATGACTAGTGGTTCAGCTTCACATGATGATGGAAGCCCTCATCCCGCTAAAATAATCAAACGAGTTAAGCTGGCAAAAGCACAGCGAAGAACTGTGCGTTCTAAGAAGATATCACAAATCCCCAAGGAGAGTCCAAGTGTGGTGGCGGTTGCGATGCCTGACCTTCCCAGCACTGGACGGGAAGAGGTGGCTCTTTCCACCATTTGCACGCCCTCTGCAAGTGCTGAAAGGAGCACCCAAAGTCCACTTGCTGATATGCAAATTGAAGATGTCACTGTTGAAGTACAACAGGATGAGGATACTGGTGTAGCTGGCGCTGAGGAGGAAGTTGGCGAGGAGGATTCTGATGGTGATGTGGTTTGTTTAAATCAGGCTCCAGGGGAGACAGTTGTTGTCCGTGGGATGAAAAAGCCCATCACGGTCATGACTGGGCAGAAGACCAAACATTCCACCTCTTTGGTCTGGCAATATTTCTATCCAAATCTGGACAACAACTGTCTTGCCATATGTACCATATGTAAAGGTGAAATAAGTAGGGGTAGGGATGTTAACCACCTAGGAACATCCTCCCTTATACGTCACCTGCAGCGCGTTCATAAAAAGTTACTGTCAAGCTCAGAAAATTTGGCTAAGACCGTAAGCAGTCCAGGGACACCTAAATCCCTTTGTCCTGTTGTATCCAAATGCCTGCAAACCATACCGTCAACTCTCTCCTCGTCAATTTCCTCCTTAGTCAGGATCGGAAGTAGTCCTGCAGGCCATGTCACTGGCATGACTGACTCTCCTATCCGGGATTCCTCCGGAGGATCCTGCATTGCTACGCCTACTGCTGCCGCTGTTGCTGCTGGGAGTCGTTCATCATCCCAGAGAGGAAGTAGGAACACCACTACTTTTACTAAACAACTGACCCTCCAACAGTTCTTAGCGAGGAGGATGAAGTACAACAGCAGTCATCCTGAAGCAAAACGTATAACTGAGGCCTTGACTGCTATGTTGGTGAAAGACGTGCGTCCGGTATCCGCCGTTGGTGCAGTGGGATTTAGACAATTGATGGAGGTAGTGTGTCCCCGGTTCCAAATCCCGTCTAGATTCCACTTCACTAGGCAGGCGATACCGAGACTGTACAGAAACGTCAGAAAAAGTGTCCTCAGTGTCCTGAAAGATGCGGTTGTACCCAATGTCCACTTAACCACAGACATGTGGACAAGTGGAACATGGCAGACTAAGGACTATATGACAGTGACAGCCCACTGGGTAGATGTATCACCTTACGCAGCAACAACAGCAGCGTCACCAGTAGCAGCATCTCAGAAACGTCAGCTCGTTCCAAGGCAGGCTACACTGTGTATCACCAGTGTCAGTAAGAGGCACAACGCCGACAACCTCTTAGAGAAACTGAGGGAAATCATCGCCCAGTGGCTTACCCCACTTAGACTCTCCTGGGGATTTGTGATATCTGACAACGCCACCAATATTGTGCGGGTATTAAATCTGGGCAAATTCCAGCACATCCCATGTTTTGCTCACACAATAAATTTGGTGGTGCAGAATTTTCTGAAAAGCGACAGGGGCGTGCAGGAGACGCTTTGGGTGGCCTGAAAAATTTCTGGCCACTTTCGCCATTCAGCGACTGCGTGCCGAAGACTGGAGCGCCAGCAAACACTCTTGAACCTGCCCCACCAGCACCTGAAGCAAGAGGTTGTGACGCAGTGGAGCTCAACCCTCTATATGCTTCTGAGGATGGAGGAGCAGCAAAAGGCCATTCAAACCTATACATCCACCTATGACATAGGCAAAGGAGGGGGTATGTACCTGACTAAAGCGCAGTGGAGAATGATTTCCGTGTTGTGCAAGGTTCTCCAGCCCTTCGAACTTGCCACACGTGAATTCAGTTCAGACACTGCCAGCTTGAGTCAGGTCATTCCCCTCATCAGGCTTTTGCAGAAGCAGCTGGAGAAAGTGAAGGAGGAGCTAAGACGGAGCGATTCCGCTCGGCATGTGGGACTTGTGGATGAAGCCCTTCATTCGCTTTGCCAGGATTCCAGGGTGGTCAATCTGTTGATATCAGACCACTACATTTTGGCCACCGTACTTGATCCTAGGTTTAAAGCCTATGTGGTGTCTCTCTTTCCGGCCGACACAAGCCTGCAGAGGTGCAAAGACCTGCTGGTGAAAACACTGTCAGCTGCTTCTTCATTTTATCCCGCAACTGGGGCTGCCAGAAAAAAAACATAGGTATCCTAAGCAACCCGCTGGCGGTGATGCAGGGCAGGCAGGACCAAGTTTGGACATCTCGTCTGAACTGAAGGACCTGGCAACAATTTCTGACATGTCTACTGTCACTGCATATGATACACTCACCATTGACAGAATGGTGGAGGATTACATCGGTGACAGCATCCAAGTAGGCATGTCAGACAGTCCATACCTGTACTGGCAGGAAAAAGAGGCAATTTGGAGGCCCCTGTACATACTGGCTCTATTTTACCTGAGTTGCCCCCCCTCCAGTGTGTACTCCAAAAGAGTGTTTAGTGCAGCCGGGAAACTTGTCAGCGAAAGGCGTAGGAGGTTGCTTCCACAAAATGTGGAGAAGATGATGTTCATAAAAATTAATTATCAACTCTTCCAGGGAGACCAGCCTCCAGAACGTACAGAGGGACCTGTGGTGGTGGATTCCAGCGGGGACAAATTACTACTCTGTGAGGATGAGGATGTACACAACACTGAAGAGGGTGAGGAACGGTGGATGAGGAGGATGAGGACGACATCTTGCCTCCTTAGAGCCAGTTTGTGCACGGACAGATTAATTGCCAGCTTGTTTTGTGGGGGCCCAAATGAACCAATCATTTCAGCCACAGTCGTGTGGCAGACCCTGGCGCTGAAATGATTGGTTTGTTAAAGTGTGCATGTCCTATTTATACAACATAAGGGTGAGTGGGAGGGCCCAAGGACAATTCCATCTTGCACCTCTTTTTTTTCTTTGCATTATGTACTGTTTGGGGCCTAGTTTTTCAAACTGCCATCCTGTCTGCCACTGCAGTGCCACTCCTAGATGGGCCACGTGTTTGTGCCACCCACTCGTGTCGCTTAGCATAGTCATCCAGTTACCTCGGTGCAACCTTTTGGACATAAAAACACTATTGTGAGGTTTGAGGTGTTCAGAATAGACTGGAAATGAGTGGAAATTGAGGTTATTGAGGTTAATAATAGCATAGGAGCAGAAATGCCCACAAATTCTGTGATTTTAGCTGTTTTTATGCTTTTTTTTAAAAAAAATACAGATCCAAAACACAAAACCCAGAACCCAAAACACGGAAGGGTGGTTTTGGCAAAACCAATGCAGATCCAAAATACAAAGAAAGATCCAGATCCAAAACCAAAACACAAAACACGAAAAGTGGCCGGTGCACAACCCTAATTAAAACAACCAATCATGTAAAAAGTGCCGTGTGTGGGGATGATCACGATGCCAATGCGTGCCTCCGCCGTCGTACATTGTCGTCACTGATCAATTGAATCTGCAGTAATATATCGACCTATCACGATTTGGCACACATCGTTTCGTGTGTGTGCATGATTAACGATGCGATGGACGATATGTTGTCACTTTTCCTACCATTATTTAAATTCCAGCATTGTGAGGTTGTTTGCTACAAACTATGGGTCTGATTCAGAGCCGGACGCAATTAGCGCTCGCTTGGCCTGAAAATAGGAGTGGTTATTCAAATGAACCGTTCGCTCTTTGCGGTCTGTTCACGCCTCTAGGTCTGAACGAGCGAACAAAACTTGCGGTCGTTTTTTGGGAAATTACGCCCCCTGGCCACTCGCATCCTACGTCATGTCCGCTATTTATTAGATTAATCGAGTACATCGACCAGGGTATGAACTGCTCGCTATTCTTGTGGTTGGTTTTTGCTACCACAATTTTGCGAGCAGTTCTGGCTAAAAAAAAACCCAGTGACGTGGTCAATGACGCTGATGTTTTAATTATGCACACCCATAAAACGCCCGTTTTGACCTTTAAGCACGCCTGCGATCGGATCTCCACTCCCCGTTTTCAAGCACCTTCCCCTGTTACCACCCACATACGCCTCTTTCTGTCACTTAAATTATCAGGCATTCGCTATTTTGCGAGCACATGAATTTCAACCGCACTGACTGGTTCGCGCATGCGTATAACGATCCGTACGCTTTGCGCAGTTGGGCAAACATCGCTCGGAGCGAACGAGCAGCCGCTTACGAGTGGCTCTGAATCAGGCCCTATATATCGTTTACGATCTACAGTTGTTCAGGAATTTAAGGAATATCGCAAACGAGATTGGATCGTTTCCAAATCGCACCGTGTATGGGGGCCTCAACAGAAACACCCTTTAAAATTTGATCCAGTCGTCTTCCAACGCTCTAACATTTCTACCTTGCAAAATGCACCTTCCTGCCAGCAATCGCCATGAGACGCAGAACGCGACGGCACCTCATGGATTTTAAATGTTTTCTTAATTAAATGCTCTCATTTCCTGCTTTGTTAATGTCTCTAATATATTATTCTGCCTTGGCAGACCCCACTGATGTTAATATGGAAAGAATTATAGTTCTCACTACAGCACGTAGAGTATTTTTTAATTAGCAATCCTAGAGAAAGGAGATAATCCTGACTTTTCAGCAAGGTATATTTCACTTTGTGCAGCGAAGCTATAGAATACGTCCCTTATGTGTGGCGAGCTTGGATACATTTTCTAAGTAAGATTAGAGACTGGCCGTGAGATGAAACAAGTGAAAAATGGTGGCCTTCATCGGCCATCACATAGGATGCATCGCTGGAAATAATCCAAATGATTATTTCAGAGTTTCCCACAATTATACATATTTCTGTTTTCTTCCTTGCAGAGCATCTCTTATTACTGAGGCTCCCCGGTGATCTCTGCGGCTTGTTGTCTGATCTGATTCTGTATTTTAACCTACTAATGGATTGTCAGCCTGCTGTTCCTGGTGTAACATAGCAGCATTGGCTTGTTGTGAGCGGAAATTGCATGAGGCACATTAGTGGAACGGCTGGTTGATGCAATAAAAAGAATGTACTGTTCCTTTGTTGCGCAAGGCGCGTGGTCTGCTTGCTGTAAAATCTGACCTTGTCTTATGTTGATGCTTATTGATCCCAGGGGCGTAACTAGGGGTGTGCGACTTGTGCGGCTGCACAAACCGAAGGGCTCTGTGGGCGGCATCGTCGCCACCCCACGGCCCCTGCTTCTGAGTTCTGGCTGCAGGGTGCCTGGACGTTCCGGGCATGGCTGCAGTTCCGGGTGCCATTGGCCTCACCCCCTTATGCGTGACATCAAACACAAAGGGGAACGGGGCTGGCACAAGGCGCTCCAAGCCCTTGTTATGGTTCTGATTGATCCCGTGATCAGAGACTAAGGGCCTGATTCAGAGACGGACGCTCTGAAAGAGCGCTCCCTCTGAATCAGGGCGTTTTTTATTTTTTTGTGCGGCCTCCTGGCCGCTCGCATAGCTATGGGTGACCACCCACAGCAATTGCAAGCGGCCGCGATGGTCAAGACCATCGTGACCATCGGGGCTTGCGACGAGACCCTTGTGGTGGGGTCTCGTGGCCGCAAGCCCCAGAGAGCTTCTGGCTCTAATAGAGCCGGAAGCTCTCCCACTGACATCACTGGTGATGTCAGTGGGGCTGCCCACAAACAGCAGGCGTTCGCATGGGAACGCCTCCATTTGTGAAGCCACCCCCCAGCCACGCCTACAAAATAGGGCGAGCTGTCGATCAACATCGACAGCCGCCCCTTTTGTAGTGAGCCACGGAGCAAGAGAATTTCTCCCTCGCTCCGGGGCTTGCTGCGTGTTCGCAGAGCACACCATCGACCCGCTCGCGAGCGGGTCTGAATCAGGCCCTAAAATCGGAGATGTACAGGGGCTGATTCTGAGACACAGACAAAGAGCTGTATTTGCAGGCAGGCATAGAAGCCAGATTTATCATCGTATGCTAGTGTGAGAATCCATAATGGGCTAATGCGAGGGTTTGTCGGTCTGCAAGCGGTATGGGTTGCACCAGCCGCACGCTAGGTGCAAGAGATCCGTCAGAAACAGGCTCTTCCTCGCCATACTCAGAATCACAAGGAGCATTAAATACACACCCACGACACGCCCATGATGCTGCCACAAGTCTGGGTGGTTCTGTGCGTTTGCATTGTTACCGCCCAGTTCCTGACCTGAAACACCGGATACGGCCAAATTTCATCCGGCTAGACGGAAAAAAATGGGTACATTTGTATCTGTATGCGAAAAATCGCCATTTGTGTCCGTACACAGAGAACTGTTGCTCTCAGCGACAGCCTCACGGTGATCTTGTCCTGCATTTCCCCATCTCCCATAGATATGTGGCTGGGACATGTAAATATGGCCACGTGTAATATGCACAGTACTGATGTTTCCTTACGCTCATTATGGGGGAGATGTATCAAAGCTTGGAAAGAGATAAGGTGGAGAGAGACAAAGTACCAACCAATCAGCTCCTAACTCATTTTTCAAACACAGCCTGTAAGAAGGCAGTTAGAAGCTGATTGGTTGGTACTTTATCTCTCTCCACTTTATCTCTCTCCAAGGCTTAGTACATCTCCCCCTCAGTCTGTAAAATGACAGAAGCTGATTGGTTGGTACTTTATTTCTCTCCACTTTATATCTCTCTTTCCAGGGGCATTTCTAGAGAGGAGGGGACCTGTGTGCAGTCTCCGTCACGGACCCCCTCCTCTCCGCCCGGCAGCCGGCAGCGCACTGAGCTGTGTGTGGTCAGTGCCGCATTTATAGACCCTGGGCACTACAGTGTGCCCAGAGTCTATAGCGCATGTCCAGGTCACCGGGAAAATGGCCGCTGCGGCCATTTTCCCTGTACTGCGCATGCGCAAAAGACGGGCGGCCATTTTTCAGCCGTTTTTTACAGTGCTGACACCAGCGCCGTCGTGGGACTCCAGAGACGTAAGTATAATATGGGTGCAGGGTGTGCGGTGCGGGCCCCCAATGGACCCAGGGGCCCCCTGCACCCATTATAAATATGCCCCTGTCAATGGACAGCTCTCCAGATAAGAACTGACCTTTGTGATAGAGAGACTTCCGGGGTTATGACCCAGAAGTCCCTCTGACATCCTTCTGCGCATGTGCAGACTGACATACGCTCCGCCGGGGGTGCTGGATCCCTCTCAGTTAGGAATGCGTAAAGAAGCCCATAGGCTTCTATTGGGTAACGCCATCTAAAGATGGCATTACCTACCGGGTCCAAGCTCCGGAATGTATCGCATTCTGGAGCTTAGTACATATCATACTTGCCGACAATCAGCTCCAGCCTTCTGGGAGGGAGCTGATTGTCGGCTAATAGCAGGGGGCGGGGCCGGCCATTGGGGGCGGAGCCAGGGGTGGGGGGCGGCCATTTGGTGGCACACTGGGGGCGGGGATGCACGATCGCGTCATCGTGACTCCGCCCCCTCTTCACAATGCTGTTATTTTCAGCATTGTGAAGCAGGGGGCGGGGCCATGATGACGCGATTCTGCGCGAATCGCATCACCGGGCCCCCCGCTGCGGGGGTTTCCGTTTTTTTCAGGGGGGAGGTTAGGAGGGTCGCAAGCTTCCGGGAGGCTTGCCTGCCTTTCCGGGGGCCGGGAGCGGCACCCGAAAATCGGGAGGCTCCCGGCCAAATCAGGAGGGTAGGCAAGCCTGGTACATATGAGAAATGTGGTCAAACCCCCTAACATCCCGCCCTATGTATTTCAGTATACAGGGCCTGATTACCGATTGCAACTGCGATTGCGCACACATTGATGTCCGATTATTGCTTTGTGCGTATGCATCGCAGTGCGTGTGTAAGGTCTCACTGCGATCACAGACACTACGCACACCCATCACAGAGTGATTGACAGAAAGTGTCCGTTGGGGGTGTTGACGGGGGAGTCGGAGAAACGCAGGCGTGTCAGAACGCCATTTCAGAGGCGTGCATAAATTAGCCACTGTGACGACATACGGCAGCTGGGGCTGTCACTGCGTGCGATGAGGTTAGCAATTCCTGAGTAAGGTCAGACCTGTAGCAACTGTGCGTGAGGCTGCGATGTTACTTGTTGGCACCGATGTTTGTGCACACTTGCTAAGTATTGCGGATGTGTGTAAGGGGAAGTGGGCGTTCTTATGTTAGGCTGCGACGACAAAGCGACTGCAAACATTAGCATATTTTTGCAGTGGTTCTGCGTGCGTAATTGCAGCTGCGATCGCAATAGCGATCCGTAATGAATCAGCCCCACAGTACATATATCAGTATATATTTTAGTATTTCAGGTGCCTCTGCCGAAAAAGTTTAGAAAAATGTTATATCGGGGTTACATCTGCGGAGAGAGATGGCTCTCACTAAGGGCGGGATGTACTAAAGCTGACAATGCGGGAAAACCCCCAAAAATGCATTCCCCAAATGTACTAAGCACCGGAATCCACCTTCAGGTGGCGTTACCCAATAGAAGCCTATGAGCTTCTTTCAGGATGCTCCCCCTTGGATCGGATCTCTCCCATCACCCCCCATCCCTCTGCGCAGAGGGACGCCAGAGGGACATCTGGGTGTTAAAATCAGAAGACTCTCTGGCCCTGATTCAGAGCCGGACGCTCTGACAGAGCGCTCGCTCTGAATCAGGGCCGTCCCTGCTCCTTTTTGGAGCGGCCTCCAGGCCGCTCGCATAGCTGTGGGTGACCACCCACAGCTATAGCGAGCGGCCAAAATGATGGTCGCGATGGTCAAGACCATCGCGACCATCGGGCTTGCGACGAGACCCTGCGGTAGGGTCTCGCAGCTGCAAGCCCTGGAGTGCTTTTGGCTCTATCAGAGCCAAAAACACTCCCACTGACATCACTAGTGATGTCAGTGGGGCTGGCCCCAGAAGGTAGGCGTTCCCATGGTAACGCCTCCGTCTGGGCAGCCACGCCCCCGGCACACCCACCAAAGGGGGCGTGCCATTAATCACCATCGACAGCACGCCCCCTTTGGTGCAGCTTGGCCGTCGCTATTCGGTTCTCGCGCATGCGCACGACAGAGCCGGCTCCCTCATGCGCATGCGCACTTGGGCAACATCGACCTGCTTGAGAGCGCTCAGCGCTCGCGAGCGGGTCTGAATCAGGCCCTCTGTCCGGAGCCATTCTTGGTACATACCGTGGTAATGAACTGACGGTATGTACCCGAAGACAGAGGGGATGTACCGCATTGCGGAACTGATGCTTAGTTAGTACATCCAGCCCTAAATCAGTTAAATCTGCCAACTTTATATCTCTGGTTTATATTTCCTTTAAGAACAGTTAAACAATGTGTGTGGCACTAACTTGTCAGATGTCAGGGAACATGGAAACATTTGCTGAATCTGTCAGTCCTAATTAGTGCACAAAATGCTGCCAACTTTCCCTAAATGCTCCGCAACCTGAAATATATTTTTTTGAAAGTTGTGTAAAAACCGCAGCAAGTGACAAGACTAAAAGGGATCTCAAGCTTATGACAGATGGAGCATCAGGCACGCTGGAAGATGTAGCAGAGAAACTGAACTCAAAGTGATCTCTTGTCTATGTTTAGGATTAAGTCAAGTATATATAATTGCTTTTCCCGCAGATGGGAACAAGTGTAGGTGTTCTCCAAAATGCACCTACCCCTTCCTCATGTTTCTCCAGGATACCTTGAGTCCCTCTCGTATCCCTATGTGGGTCCATGAACAATAAATGACGTATCACAGAATGGGTGCCAGGCCATCGCTCGTTAAAATCCACTTTCTTGTTAAATGACTCCAGCATATGATCAATACATCACTGGCGGCTGTATATTCAGATGCAGTATTAGCATACAACTCCGAACAGGCCCTCAGTGCAAACAGCTGAGGTGTCACCCAGGGCCGTCATGAGAAATTTTGATCTCAGGTACCAGAAAAGGACGGAGTGGAACATTACAAAGTGCTTGGAGCCATGGCCACATCATGTTGTGAATATAGAGTCCCCTCAGCAGATGCACAACTGAAGGAGGCATTGTTGCGCATGCTCCATGTTGGCTCCTTTAGGGAGGCTTCAATCCCTTCAACAAGATGGCCGCCATCTGTACTTCTTCACATGCACTGCGCCATCTTGTCACTGCGACAGACCTCCACAGTGGGAGACGGTCATCTTCCACTTAGCTCAGAGACACTGCTAACAACCGCTTGTTTCACCCTGTTAGACATGCTGGTACCGCTTGCATCCTGCACTGCTACCCACATACAGTCTCCAGCTGGTGACCTGTATGCTCCGGTCAAGTGCCACTCCATGCAACAGAGTCTGTGTATGTACTGTATAACACTGAGTATGGCAGTACTACTATTCACAATACGGCAAAATAAACCACCTCACTGGCTAAGTACTGAGCCGTTCAGTGGTGTGTACTTATATATACTCTGCCATACCACCGCCACCTGTACACACACATTCCAACAGGCAAGGCCACCCCATCTTGTAGGTTTGGCTGCACCAATTCGGCAGGCCTGGGTTCCCACACTTTGTACCCGGCTCACTCATTTGCTACACTCCTGTAGTCACCATAGACAGACTGGAGCTACTTCCTTTACCAAGACACATTACTCTATGGACTGTAATAGATACTGCCTCTCAGAGGGGGTCTATTTACTAAGCAGTGTTAGGAGACTGAGTGAAAAGTGATAAGAAAGTGATAAGGTGCCAGCCAATCAGCTCCCAACTGTCATCTCACAGGCTGTGTTTGAAAAATGACAGTTGGGAGCTGATTGGCTGGCACCTTATCACTTTCTTATCACTTTTCACTCTGTCTCCTAACACTGCTTAGTAAATAGACCCCAGAGTCTGTCTGTCTATTTATTTGGTTGACATGTACTGGGAAACAGAGCCCACTACTAGTTTCTAATGCCATGAAATCACTATTGTATCTAAGTCTGGGGTGCACTGTGTGTTACTCCTGACCGACTGGGCATGCGCAGTACTATGAGCCTCCATACGCCACAGCATAGCGCGACTAACAGGGCGCTACATGTCATATGGAGCGGCTCCATTGGGCATGCAACAGAGATCCCTTGTGCAGCCCCTGGAGCTGGCAGCCACCACAGTGCCGACGTGCTGACAGTGCCGCAGTGTGCATGCGTGTGAAATATTTTTATAAAAAAGTACAGGACTTACACACTTAATGTAATGATTTAAAACTTTATTAGACATTCTTCTAGAGCTCTGGTTCCATGAAGAAAAGCCTTTACTATAGTGTATCGAACCACTGCTTCTGTCAGTCAATCATCGGGCGGTGATACAGAAAAAGCATTGGTAATCTGATTTATGCACTGTGCAGTTTAGGAAAAGTGACACCTGGTGGACAAGAAGTTGTATTACACTTCATTACTTTTTTCCAGTGCTACGCTACGTTCCCTTACGAAACATTCTGTGTGGCGCGACTCATGGCGTAGTGTGTGGCGCGAGATGCATGGCGCGCTACATGGCGTATGGAGCAACAAACTAGCTGGGCCCATCTGTAAGTGACTTTCGGAGTTCCCAGTTTTCTTTTCCACCTCAGTGCATCTGTGGTCGTAAATTACAAGTTTTCTCAGTGGAACTGTCAGTATCCTACCTCTGACACTACACAGAGTGCCTCATGCCTCAGCCATGTCACTAGGTCCAGAGCTCCTAGTCAATTGGTGAACAACTGAATATTGGTTCAGCCTATTACATGGTTGCTCTCACTCTGGATATCAGAAACCTGTTATAGCCAATGGGTTGAATGTTCATTCTTAGTCCCCTATGCATTAATATGTGGTGATGACACAGATTTTCTATGACTGCCATCTACCACGACTGATGCTCAGCATTCTAGCTGCCAGCGCCAAGATTACCCCTGATGGTTCTGCACATCTGTATCCTGACCTGGCGCTCGTGGCTGTGCTCGGACAAGTCCAGGTAAAATTGTCAAAACAAAAAAGAAATTTGAAACGATATTAAAAAATATATATATAACAAAAAGGTTAACATAAAATTAGAAATAAAAAAAAAAATCTTCACATAAATAAAAGCCTTTTTTTTAAATCAATATAACTCAGGATGGTGATAGCGAACTCGTGTTGCGGCAGTACTTGAGCGCTTTAATGTGGAAATCTAGCGCAGTCCTCAAGGCTCCTCAACAGTTCAGGTTTTGGAGATATCGAAGGTTGAGCACAGATGGTTGAATCAAATTGACTGAGGTACTAATTAAGTCACCTGTGGTAAGCATGGATATCCTTAAAACCTGGACTGTTAGGGTGCCTAAGGACTCTGGTCCTGATTCAGAGCCAGACGCTCTGACAGAGCGCTCGCTTTGAATCAGGGCCGTCCTTCATTTTAGAGCGGCCTCCTGGCCGCTTGTATAGCTGTGGGTGACCATCCACAGCTATAGCGAGTGGCCAGGAAGATGGTCGTGATGGTCAAGACCATCGCGACCATCGGGCTTGCGACGAGACCCTTGTGGTAGGGTCTCGTTGCCGCAAGCCCAGGAGTACTTTCGGCTCTATCAGAGCCGAAAGCACTCCCACTGACATCACTTGTGATGTCAGTGGGGCCGGCCCCAGACGGTAGGCGTTCCCATGGGAACGCCTCCGTCTGGGCAGCCATGCCCCCAGCACGCCCACCAAAGGGGGCATGCTGTCACTCAACATCGACAGCACGCCCCCTTTGTAGCGAGACCCGGGGTGACGGCTTGCCCGTCGCTATCCGGGTCTCGCACATGCGCACAACGGAGCCGCCTCCGTCGTGCGCATGCGCACTGGGCCAACATTGACCTGCTTGCGAGCGCTCGCGATCGGCTCTGAATCAGGTCCTGAGTTTGGGAACAGCTGATCTAGAGAGTCAATGCAGCATCTGCACGATGCTGACAGGTGGGAGATACTTCTGTGCGCAGCGCGCATTATCTCCCCAACGACACAGGTCACTTTACAACGCGTCTTTACAGGCCTTCCTTCATGAGACAAAACGAAAACACTGCAATTAGCTGGGGCTAAAAAAAAAAAAAAAACTCCAGTCCTGGCTTCAGCGGCTCATTGCTACGCAATTATCAAAGCCGCAGAGAGAGAGGCAGGACAGGCGCCTGCCAATTACTGCGCATTCTATATCAGTGCCTTTTAAAGACGTGGCATGACAGGCCACCGCTAAGAGAAAAGAGGCTTCCCAGCATAAAGTTGTTTTTAATTACATTTGGTATGCTAATTTCTGATATAAAATAAATATCTACTGACACGACGGCGCTTCATTTCACGCTGGCTGCACCGGGGTGGTTATCTGGCGGTTTAAACAGACGTCTGTCTTAGGTCGCTTTCCTGTCTCCCCAGACGTCAGATGGGTTAACCCCTTCAGTGACCCAGGCACCCGCTGCCAAGTGCTCGCAGCGTGGTGTAATAATATTAGTGTACAGTAAATGTTCTTCAACAAGGAAGGATGACTCCATGGGGCTTATTCACTAACAAGGTGCATAACAATACCAACAATGTACTGTACTCACCTTTAGCAGCATATAGGAATGGTCAGACCAATGTAAGCTGACATCGCATTGGAGGTTATGAGTTACATCTCATTATTACTAAAGCCCCAACAGGGCTCAATATTAAGGGTGTATTTCAGGACTTTAGTGCATGGCCGATTTACACTAGGGGTGAGCGGGTTCGGATTTCTGAAATCCGAACCCCCCCGAGCCCCCCCGATCCGAGTCCGATCCGAGTCAGGCTCGACTTTTCCCGCCTGACTCGGATCTGACATCGAGGCAAAACGTCATCATCCCGCCTTCCGAGTCTCGCGGGTTTTGGATCCTATATAAGGTACCCGCGTCGGCGCCATTTTCTCACTCGGCTGTGGACAGTGAAGAGGGAGGGTGGGAGTTAGTGCTGTGTAGTGTAGTGTAGTGTAGTGCTGCTGTTGTCCACTACTTCAAAGTCCATAGGGGCTGGCTGTGTTGTGCTGTGCTGCTGTTGTTAATAGGGGCTGTGTCCACTACTTCAAAGTCCATAGGGGCTGGCTGTGTTGTGCTGTGCTGCTGTTGTTAATAGGGGCTGTGTCCACTACTTCAAAGTCCATAGGGGCTGGCTGGACTGTGTTGTGCAGTCAGTTCCAAAGTCCTGTGCAGTGTCCCAGTCCTAAAGGGGTGCTGTAGTGTTGTCCAGGGGGTGCTCTGTCCATCAGGGGTGCTCCCCCCAAGTGCTAAAAAAATAATATATTTTCTGTGTTTGTGAATTGTGTGCGCAGTAGCCGCACGTGCATCAACAAAGTAGTGCCAAGCGTGCGCCTGTGTCATAAGTAAAGGGCCGGCTGGCTTGACCGTTAAGGGTGCTGTAACCCCCGAAAGTACACTCCAGTCCAAACCAAAAAAAAAATTATTTTCTGTGTTTGTGAATTGTGTGCGCAGTAGCCGCACGTGCATCAACAAAGTAGTGCCAAGCGTGCGCCTGTGTCATAAGTAAAGGGCCGGCTGGCTTGACCGTTAAGGGTGCTGTAACCCCCGAAAGTACACTCCAGTCCAAACCTAAAAAAAAATTATTTTCTGTGTTTGTGAATTGTGTGCGCAGTAGCCGCACGTGCATCAACAAAGTAGTGCCAAGCGTGCGCCTGTGTCATAAGTAAAGGGCCGGCTGGCTTGACCGTTAAAGGGTGCTGTAACCCCCGAAAGTACACTCCAGTCCAAACCAAAAAAAAATTATTTTCTGTGTTTGTGAATTGTGTGCGCAGTAGCCGCACGTGCATCAACAAAGTAGTGCCAAGCGTGCGCCTGTGTCATAAGTAAAGGGCCGGCTGGCTTGACCGTTAAGGGTGCTGTAACCCCCGAAAGTACACTCCAGTCCAAACCTAAAAAAAAATTATTTTCTGTGTTTGTGAATTGTGTGCGCAGTAGCCGCACGTGCATCAACAAAGTAGTGCCAAGAGTGCCCCTGTGTCATAAGTAAAGGGCCGGCTGGCTTGACCGTTAAAGGGTGCTGTAACCCCCGAAAGTACACTCCAGTCCAAACCAAAAAAAAATTATTTTCTGTGTTTGTGAATTGTGTGCGCAGTAGCCGCACGTGCATCAACAAAGTAGTGCCAAGCGTGCGCCTGTGTCATAAGTAAAGGGCCGGCTGGCTTGACCGTTAAGGGTGCTGTAACCCCCGAAAGTACACTCCAGTCCAAACCTAAAAAAAAATTATTTTCTGTGTTTGTGAATTGTGTGCGCAGTAGCCGCACGTGCATCAACAAAGTAGTGCCAAGAGTGCGCCTGTGTCATAAGTAAAGGGCCGGCTGGCTTGACCGTTAAAGGGTGCTGTAACCCACAAAGTACACTCCAGTCCGAACCAAAAAAAAATTTATTTTCTGTGTTTAGCCGCACGTATATATCAAATCGATATAACATAAATGGAGGACCAAACTTTCTCCGATAAAAATAAAATAGAGAAAGATCAAGAACCACTTCCTCCTAGTGCTGAAGCTGCTGCCACTAGTCATGACATAGACGATAACATGCCATCAACGTCGTCTGCCAAGGCCGATGCCCAATGTCATAGTAGAGGGCACATACAATCCCAAATGGCAAAGTTCAGGAAAATGACCTTGAAAAAGACATTTAAATCAGCTGAAGAGAAACGTAAACTTGCCAATATGCCATTTACGACACGGAGTGGCAAGGAACGGCTAAGGTCGATCCCTAGTATGTTCATGACTAGTGGTTCAGCTTCACATGACGATGGAAGCACTCCTCCCACTAAAAAAATCAAAAGAGTTAAGCTGGCAAAAGCACAGCGAAGAACTGTGCTTTCTAAGAAGATATCACAAATCCCCAAAGAGAGTCCAAGTGTGGTGGTGGTTGCGATGCTTGACCTTCCCAGCACTGGACGGGAAGAGGTGGCTCTTTCCACCATTTGCACGCCCCCTGCAAGTGCTGAAAGGAGCACCCACAGTCCACTTGCTGATATGCAAATTGAAGATGTCACTGTTGAAGTACAACAGGATGAGGATACTGGTGTAGCTGGCGCTGAGGAGGAAGTTGGCGAGGAGGATTCTGATGGTGATGTGGTTTGTTTAAATCAGGCTCCGGGGGAGACAGTTGTTGTCCGTGGGATGAAAAAGCCCATCACGGTCATGCCTGGGCAGAAGACCAAACATTCCACCTCTTTGGTCTGGCAATATTTCTATCCAAATCCGGACAACAACTGTCTTGCCATATGTACCATATGTAAAGGTGAAATAAGTAGGGGTAGGGACGTCAACCACCTAGGAACATCCTCCCTTATACGGCACCTGCAGCGCGTTCATAAAAAGTTACTGTCAAGTTCAGAAACTTTGGCTCAGACCGTAAGCAGTCCAGGGACACCTAAATCCCGTTGTCCTGTTGTATCCAAGCGCCTGCAAACCACACCGTCAACTCCCTCCTCGTCAATTTCCTCCTTAGTCAGGATCGGAAGTAGTCCTGCAGGCCATATCACTGGCATGACTGACTCTCCTATCCGGGATTCCTCCGGAGGATCCTGCATTGCTACGCCTACTGCTGCCGCTGCTGCTGTTGCTGCTGCTGCTGGGAGTCGTTCATCATCCCAGAGAGGAAGTAGGAACACCACTACTTTTACTAAACAATTGACCCTCCAACAGTCCTTAGCGAGGAGGATGAAGTACGACAGCAGTCATCCTGAAGCAAAACGTATAACTGAGGCCTTGACTGCTATGTTGGTGTTAGACGTGCGTCCGGTATCCGCCATTAGTGCAGTGGGATTTAGACAATTGATGGAGGTAGTGTGTCCCCGGTTCCAAATCCCGTCTAGATTCCACTTCACTAGGCAGGCGATACCGAGACTGTACAGAAACGTCAGAAAAAGTGTCCTCAGTGTCCTGAAAAATGCCGTTGTACACAATGTCCACTTAACCACGGACATGTGGACAAGTGGAACAGGGCAGACTAAGGACTATATGACTGTGACAGCCCACTGGGTAGATGTATCACCTTACGCAGCAACAGCAGCAGCGTCACCAGTAGCAGCATCTCAGAAACGCCAGCTCGTTACAAGGCAGGCTACGCTGTGTATCACCGGTTTCAGTAAGAGGCACACCGCCGACAACCTCTTAGAGAAACTGAGGGAAATCATCGCCCAGTGGCTTACCCCACTTAGACTCTCCTGGGGATTTGTGATATCTGACAACGCCACCAATATTGTGCGGGCATTACATCTGGGCAAATTCCAGCACGTCCCATGTTTTGCTCACACAATAAACTTGGTGGTGCAGAATTTTCTGAAAAGCGACAGGGGCGTGCAGGAGACGCTTTGGGTGGCCCGAAAAATTTCTGGCCACTTTCGCCATTCAGCGACTGCGTGCCGAAGACTGAAGCGCCAGCAAACACTCTTGAACCTGCCCCGCCATCACCTGAAGCAAGAGGTTGTGACGCGGTGGAACTCAACCCTCTATATGCTTCAGAGGATGGAGGAGCAGCAAAAGGCCATACAAGCCTATACATCCACCTATGACATAGGCAAAGGAGGGGGTATGCACCTGACTCAAGCGCAGTGGAGAATGATTTCCGTGTTGTGCAAGGTTCTTCAGCCCTTCGAACTTGCCACACGTGAAGTCAGTTCAGACACTGCCAGCTTGAGTCAGGTCATTCCCCTCATCAGGCTTTTGCAGAAGCAGCTGGAGAAAGTGAAGGAGGAGCTAAGACGGAGCGATTCCGCTCGGCATGTGGGACTTGTGGATGAAGCCCTTCATTCGCTTTGCCAGGATTCCAGGGTGGTCAATCTGTTGAAATCAGACCACTACATTTTGGCCACCGTGCTCGATCCTAGGTTTAAAGCCTATGTGGTGTCTCTCTTTCCGGCCGACACAAGCCTGCAGAGGTGCAAAGACCTGCTGGTGAACACACTGTCAGCTGAAGCGGAACGTGACACGTCAACGGCTCCTTCTTCATTTTCTCCCGCAACTGGGGCTGCCAGGAAAAAACTTAGGTATCCTAAGCAACCCGCTGGCGGTGATGCAGGGCAGGCAGGACCAAGTTTGGACATCTGGTCCGGACTGAAGGACCTGGCAACAATTTCTAACATGTCTACTGTCACTGCATATGATACTGTCACCATTGACAGAATGGTGGAGGATTACATCGGTGACAGCATCCAAGTAGGCATGTCAGACAGTCCATACCTGTACTGGCAGGAAAAAGAGGCAATTTGGAGGCCCCTGTACAAACTGGCTCTATTTTACCTGAGTTGCCCCCCCTCCAGTGTGTACTCCGAAAGAGTGTTTAGTGCAGCCGGGAACCTTGTCAGCGAAAGGCGTAGGAGGTTGCTTCCACAGAATGTGGAGAAGATGATGTTCATCAAAATGAATTATCAGCTCTTCCAGGGAGACCAGCCTCCAGAAGGTACAGAGGGACCTGTGGTGGTGGATTCAAGTGGGGACGAGTTAATACTTTGTGAGGATGAGGATGTACACACTGAAGAGGGTGAGGAATCGGTGGATGAGGAGGATGAGGATGACATCTTGCCTCCGTAGAGCCAGTTTGTGCAGGGACACATTAATTGCCAGCTTGTTTTGTGGGGGCCCAAACGAATCAATCATTTCAGCCACAGTTGTGTGGCAGACCCTGGCGCTGAAATGATTGGTTTGTTAAAGTGTGCATGTCCTGTTTATACAACATAAGGGTGGGTGGGAGGGCCCAAGGACAATTCCATCTTGCACCTCTTTTTTTCTTTGCATTATGTACAGTTTGGGGCCTAGTTTTTCTAACTGCCATCCTGCCTGCCACTGCAGTGTCACTCCTAGATGGGTCACGTGTTTGTGCCACCCACTCGTGTCGCTTAGCATAGTCATCCAGCTACCTCGGTGCAACCTTTTGGACATAAAAACACTATTGTGAGGTGTGAGGTGTTCAGAATAGACTGGAAATGAGTGGAAATTAAGGTTATTGAGGTTAATAATAGCATAGGAACAGAAAAACCTACAAATTCTGTGATTTTAGCTGTTTTTATGCTTTTTTTCAAAAAAATACAGATCCAAAACACAAAACCCAGAACCCAAAACACGGAAGGGTGGTTTTGGCAAAACCAATCCAGATCCAAAACACGAAGAAAGATCCAGATCCAAAACCAAAACACAAAACACGAAAAGTGGCCGGTGCACACCCCTAATTTACACGTGTCTCATGGAAATGGTCTCTATGTTACATGCACGTTATCAGTTCGTACTGATCCATCTTCATCTTGATACCCAAAAGAAAAATGTGTAATTTATTAAAGACATGGGGGAGATTTAACAAATCTTAGAGAGGGAGGAAGTGAAGAAGTTTGTTCATAGCGATCAATAAGCTTCTAACTGTCATTTTTGTACCACAGCTTTTTAAATGACACTTAGGCCCATATTCAATTTGAGGCGAAAAGACCGAGGTCGGACTTTTCACCATCATCGCCGTTTTTGCAGGGGATAAAGTATCGGGCGCGTGCCCGCTTATCCCCGTATTCAATTAGGAATCGGCGAAAACGGGACCTGGCGGAAATGTAAGTATCGAAAAGTCCTGTCAGTTTTTGGTGAAATCAGCCTGTCACCCCCCTAAAGATGGTCTGACATGGGGAATCACTATGGGTAGCCCCGATTTGGCCTGCTGAAGGTAATTGGGGTTTTTAAACAGCCGCTGCGCCTGTGAAGAAGTGGTGAAGAATAGCATTTAGCTTTTTTTTTTTTTTTTAAAAACTAGTCCCATCAAGGTCCCATTAAGTCCCTAAAATGATTTTTGAAAATTCTTTAAAAATCCACCTGCCGCAACCACCCGCATTCAAGAAAACACCTGCCGCATACATGGGGACCCCCCTCCGGAGGCTACTTCGTTAGTTTTAAAGTTTGTCCCCCAACTTTTTTTTTTTTTCGCCCCCAAAAGCAACCACTTTTTTTGGGGTGTCCTATGCTTATTTTTTTTTTTTTTTTTTTTTTTTTACACAGATTACTTAAAGGGGATATTCCAAAGGCTGCAGGGTACTTTTTTTTAATTCTACACCCCAAAACCCCAATTCTGCACTTTTTTTTTTGACACCTATGCAGTGGAGAAAACTTTTCCCTATTTTTTAACAAAGACTTTTCGCACCTAAATTATCGCCGATAACGGACTTTTCACCTCTAATTGAATATGGCCCATAGAAGCTGATTGGTTGATTTGGGCAACATCTCCACTTTATCTCTCTCCAAGGTTTGATACATTTCCCCCATTTTGCATTAGCCAATACAGCAGTGTCAATATAGAGCTTACGTTTGACCATGCACAAATCTTAGTAGATGGGGGCAGGCCCGCTGAGAGCTGCGGTGGGCCCGGGTAATAGGGGGCGTGGCCTAATCACGGAAGGCGTGGCCACACCCCCTTCCCGAAGAAAAAAAAAAGGCGGCGCTGCGCGCTGGGGGGAGGGGGCGCTCTGAGCCCCCTCAGCCCGGCGCAAAGCCAGGGGGGGCGCGATCAGTGTGATCGCTCCCCCCACAGGCTTAGGAGACTGCTGTGGCTGCTGCTCAGTAGCCACGAGCAGTCTCCACTGCAGCTCAGCACACGCTGTGTGCTGGGCTGCTGTGAGGGAGGGGGAGCGGCGCCGGACCCGGGCCCCTCAGGATGCCCGGGCCCGGGTATTCTGTACCCGCTCCCCCCCCCTCTCGGCGCCCCTGGATGGGGGCCCAAGGGATGCTGGAGCCCATTGCAACTGCCTTCTATATACAAACAATGTAATCTATAGTGTATATCAGTAATGGGCAACGGCCGGCTCAGAGTACTGTAGTTGCTCGTACTCCCGACGTTGGGTGATATTACCTTTATCAGTGCATCAAGTGATCATTGTACAACTGCAGGTTCTGGATCCTTTGCTCTTTATCAACTAGAAGGGATACACCAATAAGCATGAGCACAGCCCTGGTATAAGATGTGTAATTATATAGAGCGCGCCGTGCACACATTCCTTCAGCTCAAGGACTGGGACCGACCGGGAATCACTGCAGTTATTTCATCTTTTCGCGTCACCGCATGCTGGATTTATTGTACCGTGCAAAGTGGCTCTGAGAGGCGCATAAAAAAGTTCAATAGAATTGTTACTTCAGTGCCAAGTGGAGCAATTGGCAGATCAGTGGGATGTGCAGCCATCAATTACAGGCTAATTAGCACAGAGAGATAGGCTGCAGACTCTTGGACATGTAAATAAATACTTTGTAAATAGCAGGGAAGCAAAATCCCTACATACAGTTTGCCAGCGAGTAATGGGTAGGCCGCAAAAGAAAAACCAGGATTGGTTTGATGAATACGGTGTTGATATACGGAAGCTTGTTGAGGAATCAAGGTGCATCCTAAAGAATTCGACAAGTAATGAGTAATGCAGAATCATCCAGCAGGAACTTAAAATGAAGGTGCGAGAACTGAAAAATCGGTGGTGGCTTTCATTGGCCGAGGAACTACAGCATTTTGCAGATACCAACCAGACTGCAAAGTTCTTTGAAGGGCTCAAAAGTGTCTTTGGACCCAGATTTAAGAAGACAGCCCCAGTCTACTCACGTGATAAAATCAAGCGACTTACTGATCCTGAGGACATTCTTGTACGATGGGCCGAACACTTCAAAGTGTTAAACCAAGGCAGTCAGGGAGTAAATCTACCCTACATAAGTTTTCTTGAGAACCTACCATCAGCGTCAGAATTTGAAGACCCACCGTCATTCGAGGAATTCCCTCAAGCACTGAACCAACTCAAAAATGGTAAAACACCTGGCTCTGATAGTCTGCCCACAGAAGTCTATAAGGATGGCGGTACAAATATAAAAAACAGACTACTCGAGCAGATACTGAATATCTGGGAGGCAGAAGCCATACCTCAGGACTGAAGAAACGCTTCTATATGTAAACTGTACAAAGGTAAGGGCGATTTGTCGGATTGCAGATCATACAGGGGTATAGCTCTTCTTAGTGCAGCTGGTAAATTTCATTAAGAAACGTCTGAACACGCTGGCAGAGCGACTTCTTCCGGAGAGTCAATGCGAGTTTGATCCTAACAGAGGCACGGTTGACGCAATATTTTTTGTTAAGCAACTTCAAGAAAAAGCCAACATCGGGCTCTCTATATGTGCTTTGTCGACCTTGAGAAAGCTTTTGCCAGGGTACCAAGGACTGCTCTCTGGATTATGCTTGAGAAGATTGGATGTCCTGCGAGGTTGATTAACTTAGTAAGACAATTCCAAGACGGCATGATGGCCAGAGTACAACATGAAAATGACTTCACAGACAGATTCCCAGTCACCAGCGGTGTCAAGCATGGCTGTGTAATGGCTCCTACACTCTTTGCCATTTACTTAGCTACTGTGATGAATGGTGCTCTTAAGAACTGCAGAGGACAAATACATACAAATAAATGTAAGGACTGATAAGAGCGTCTTTGACCTATAACGCTTCAGGGCAAAACGTAAAGTCAGACAAGTCTCTGTGTGAGCATAAAAATGCTTGGACCAGTGAGCTCTAAATCCTAGATAATTATAAGATCGATAATTGACACTATATGAACGACCAATTGTATTTCTGTAATAATCCACTATGGTAATACCCAGCAAATGGCGAATACTGAGGTAGGTGTGGTGTATATATTAGGCATATAGTAAACAGTCGAGAGTATTATAGGATCAAAGGGTACACATTTAATCCCACATACAATGATGATGGGTTGGTCCAAATATACAGTAGAATACAAATAAATCAGCAAATGCTGCAATAAATAGAGTGTAAAAACTGAACTTAAATGGTCAACCAAAAAATATATATCTAAAACAAATCTAGAATATTTTAATCCTACTAATATACCTAATAATAGAAGCAAATAAAACCAATCTACAATTTAGATACCAATAAAATGGATAAACAAATAAAAGAAGTAAAGAAAAATGACACAATGGGAGAGAGGGGGAAAGTGGACAAGTGACAGTGATAAACTTATATATATTATTATACGGGGGGCAGGTATAATAAAAACCACTCAAAAATAGGTAGCAAATGGTAATAGCATTGAAAAATTCCAAAGGTAGATGGAATGTAAAAATATGTAACAATAGATTGAACGTCAGTCTGAATGTTCCAATAATGGTGTGATATGTAAATCCTTATCCAAAGTATGGTTAATATGGTAGGACGCTTCAGACGGTCACTTACAGCTCCCGGACATCTCCAGGATGCTCCAGGCATTGCTGTAATCACTGGTGATTGTGGCCCCGTCCCTGTGTGACATCACATGGAAGGGGGGGGTGGCCTGAACCAGGCCCGCGAATAATGTTAAATATATTAAAATGGCCCTCGGCAGATAAAAGGTTCCCCACCCCTGCTCTACAGGGAAGACATTAGAAGACTGGACAGCCTCCACCTGAGAAGCCTTTGGGCAATTCTGCGTGTGAGTTGGCAGGATCGTGTCCCAAACTCCGAGATTCTTCGTCGTACTAAGATGAATGGCATGGAGTGCTTGCTGATGAGGGGCCAGTTGAGATGGTGTGGACACCTAGGGCGGGATGCAGTAATACTTATCGCCGGACATCGCCATTGTACAGAACGCATATGCACTAACATATGCGATCTGTACAGCAAAGGACAGCTCTTCCGATAAGAGCTGTCCTTTGTGATCTCTCCTGCACAGTGGACTTCCGGGTTTATGACCAGGGTGTCCATCTGCGCATGGGCAGTGACAGGACGGCCGCGGGGCATGCTAGGAGGGATCCGATCGGATCCCTCATAGGTAGCGTGATGCGGTAGAAGCCCATAGGCTTCTATAGGGTAACGCCAGCAATATCCCAGTTTACATATGTTAACCAGTCAATTGATACTAACATCAGGACATATAGTGGAATTGGAGCGTACGCCTTTTTATTAATACACACATTCATATTACACACACTATTCCCTTTTTTTTAAATATTTAGCTTTTTAGTCTTTATATATTATGTATTAAACCATTAAAAGTTATATTTTATGCTTCATTTTTGATTAGTGCACTGCGATGGACATTTCTTTCTTCTTTCTATTAGTCAATAGCTGGCGTTACCCTCCGCATCGCAGCCCGGCGGCCAGTAGATTGCTGCATACGGAAAATGTGGTAAACAGGGGTTTTACCGCATTTTCCGTTTGGTGCATCCCGCCCCAGGTGCGGATGAATGACTCGAGGTTGCCAAAGTCTGTTTTCTATTCTAAGCTTTCGAGTTGAAAGCGCAAAGGCTGGGGGTCCATACCTGCGGTACAAGGATGTCCTGAAACGTCATCTGGCTTCAAGCAGCTGTCTCACGACATCTGGGAGGAACTCGCACTGGGTAGAACGGAGTGGCAAAATGCTATAAAAAATGGAACTGGCAACTTTGAACGTTTGCATTTAGAAGATCTTGACGCCAAGTGCCAAATCCGGAAAACCCGCTCGAAACCCTCATATAACTACACAGTCAACCCTAGCGGACAGTAATACTGTGCCATCTGCAAACAAATTTTCAAGACTGAGGGGCCTATTCATCAACACTAAAATAACGTTTTTAAGGACATTTTCCTTAAATAACGTTATTTTGGTATTGATGTAGCCACTTAGCACAGGAGATATCACAGATATCTCCTTGCTAAGTTCCCCTGCGTACATTAGTATGTGGATGTGGAAACTGTGGTATTCATCAAATTCCGAAAATTATGAATTTTCGGAATTTGATGCAGTTACTATTCGCCACTGTGAGGTGGCAAATAGCAGGTGAAAATGACCTGTATCCACGTGTGCAGGTCCCCCGACGAGTCCCTCCGGCGCTCTGCTCCGTCCTCAGGCTCCGGAGGCTGGTCGGACATGTGTGCTCCCCAGCAGAGCACAAGAAAGTTTAGACAAAAAAAAAAAGTTTTTTTTTTTTTTGTAATCTGTCATGTGGTCTGCTGGGAAACCACATGACAGACCAGCAGGAAGGAGCCGGAGGCTGCTGCGCGGACAGGTAAGTCGGGAAAGGGGGGAGGTGAGCGGAGGGGGGTACACAAACTTAATGCATCTGTAGGCAGTGCTGCGCATGCGCTGGTTTTACAGATGTAACAGCGCATGCGCAGCACTGTTTCCAGACGCGATAAGGTAGTGTAG
The DNA here is from genome assembly GCA_031769625.1 of Taudactylus pleione. Taxonomy (NCBI): domain Eukaryota; kingdom Metazoa; phylum Chordata; class Amphibia; order Anura; family Myobatrachidae; genus Taudactylus; species Taudactylus pleione. The sequence continues at coordinate 2,459,978 of JAUIMM010000376.1, read as the reverse complement.
TGAGGGAAAAGTATCTATTTCCTGAAAAGCTGTCATCGCAAAAATGACAGCTTTTCGGAACAGATACTTATGGAGAGGTGGAATGATGAATTCCACCTATAATTAGGTAGAACTCCATGCGAGTTCTAAACCTAATTATCTCCAGAGAATTTTTAGGTTTAATGAATAGGCCCCTAAGGCCCTGATTCAGAGCCGGAAGCTCTTTCAGAGCGCTCGCTCTGAATCAGGGCGGCATTTTTTCTAATTTGAGCCGGCCTCCTGGCCAATCGCTAAGCTGTGGGTGACCACCCACAGCTTTTGTGAGTGGCCAGGCGATGGTCGCGACCATTGCGACCATCGGGGCTTTCGACGAGACACTTGTGGTAGTGGTAGAGACTTGTGGTCCATCGCAAGCCCCAGAGAGCTTCCTGCTCTAACAGAGCAGGAAGCTCTCCACTGACATCACTGGTGATGTCAGTTGTGCCTCCCACAAACGGCAGGCGTTCCTTCGGGAACGCCTCAGTTTGTGTAGCCACCCCCCCTCCCCAACTACAAAACGGGGAGAGCTATCGATCAGTATCGACAGCCGCCCCTTTTGTAGTGAGCCCCGGAGCGAGAGAAATTCTCGCTCCGGGGCTTGCGCATACGCGCGGCGCGCAGTACCCCACCATCGGCACACTTGCGAGCGGGTCTGAATCAGGCCCCAAGTTCAGCTTCGCTAGTCACTTAAGAGCGCACGGGAGTTGCTGGCGATGGACACATTGTGGAGGACATCATCATCAAATAGCAGCTATATTATCCAATACAAGCCATGAACAATAACATTCACAGGCCCACACCGCACTCCCTGCACCCAAAGCATACTTACCTCGCTCCAGCAAACGGGTCCCTCCTCCTCCACGACCCAAATTCCAAGTGACATCGTCAGGAAGATGGCGCTGCGCAGTGACAGCAAAGATTGGCACAGTGTCAGAGCCTCTGCTCTCTAGTGCGCATGCGCCATCTTCCTGAATACCGCAAACAAGATGGTGCCGTGGAGGAGGATGGACCCGCTTGCCGGAGCCAGGCTGAGGTGGGGGCCTGCTGCTCACACGAGGGGGCCAGCTGCACATGGACCCCTTTGGCTGTTAATACGCCACCAAGAATCTGATTCTACCAAAAATCCCTGACAAATATATTGTGCCTTTATCAATTGAAGCTTTAGAAATATAAAATAATTGAATCTCCATAGTTTAATTTGCAAATCTACCCCAAACTGTCCAAAATATTCATCTTAACCTACAGAGACTGCTGGCAACTTATTAACGTCCGACAGTAAATTAACCAAATTTTTTAATCAACATGGTTGGCCAGCAGATCTTCAAACATTAGGCTGATTGCACATTGAGCCTTTGCTCTATGGGCCTGATTCAGACCCGCTCGCTAGATGCGTTCGCACGCAGCCGTCAGCTGCCAAAGTATGCAAATCCCGCGATCGCACAGCAAGGCATTAGCACGTCCACTATGTCTTGGCGTGCGATCACGGTGAGTATCTAGACGCCCACCAGCCTGTCTTAAGACGCCCACTTTCCCACGTCATCTCCAGGAAGTGTATGCAACAATCGGTAACATCGAGTAACATCAGAGCCATATGCAGCACTTGTGGCAGACCATACCCTACCGCAAGCACTGCGAGTGCTTCAGTGTGTAATTCAGCCATGTGACGTGTACTATGATGCTGCGTCTTAATTATGCACGCCTCTGAAACGGCGTTAAGACGCTCAGACGCCCTTTCCCACCTGTCCCTTATTGGTTTTAAGCAGGGATCTGGCATTTTGACTGCACTTTAACACAATCTAGGTAAGTCCTAAAAATGTTTATACTGTAGTGCAGCTTAGGGTTGATTTTTGGGGGCGTGGGACCCCTGGATTGCTTTGGTTGGGCTGCTTCAGGGCATCGCATTATATACACATTCTTCTTTTCTTGCACTTTTAGCACTTTCATTGTTTGTTTAATATCTATGTATTATTTTCACATCTTTATTTTTCACCTCCCTACATGCAGCAGCAGCTGCTCTTATCTATCCTACACCTTATTACACTCCACCTTTCCTTATTGGAGCAATGCCCTGGGGTGGCTCAGCTGGGCTGGTTTGGGGGTGTCCTGCGCTCTGGATTTCAACCCCAGTATGTTAGGGACCTACCCTCAGAGGTTACCTGAGTGCGGTGGGTAGGCCCATAACCATGGCCATCATTATGCCAAAACCTCTTTTATTATTTGCAAAATTCTATTGCAAAATGTATTATTAATATATAATGAATAATGTTGGAGTTGTGCATCTGTAATTCTTTTTTGTATGTTTGCAACAATCGTCTCCACAGGTAGCACTTCCCATTATATATATTTTCAGGGTGTGCAGTCTAGGGTCCCATTAAACCTTCTATCGGATGAGGTGTTGTCATGTGTGCAAACCACTTATCATACTAACATAAAATAAAGACACTGAGACGTGGATTTGGCAGATAACTTGATGGCGATTTATTGGAGCAATAATAATTATTATTTATTTAAGGACGTATGGTGGCAAAGAAAGGACGGCCAGAAATCAGCCAGATCTGCTATGCCCACACACAAACAACAAAAGGCATAGCAGGCGTAGATCGCCCAGAGTGCATACACATAACCATGTAACTCATATCATCAACAAAAGGTAACGCTCACCCCCATCTTGACTTCCCACCCGTTTAGGTGGTGATACTGCCCCTCGTTAGGTTGGTACAGCCAACTACCAGTCAACGAAGGGAGCGCCCTTAAATCATAATTGCACCCGGACTGGCGACCTGCCGTTCTTTCCCGCCACAGCAAGGTTCAGCTTATAGAACCGCCGCACCGCCACCATACCAAGTACTACCCCAATAACGCCAACTCCTCAAAAAGATCCCCAATAAACAATGACAAACCCTCCTCTGTTAAATGAACTCCATCAGGTCTATACATATAACTAAATCGAAATTGAATGTTCTTATGGTAAATGAAACGGCCATAATTGGCCATCACAAATTTGGCAACTGCGAAATTAAGTTTCTTCCTAGCTTCGTCATTAGCAGGAAAACTCCTAACCCCACGCCAGACCTGTCGAGGTACAATGCAAGACCAAATTAATTTACACAAGGGCCAGGCCGATAGCACCCTCGCCAAATCGTTGACAATATCAACTCGTAATTCTACAGTGGACCTCTGCCCTAAGTCGTTGCCTCCTAAATAAGCCACCAAAATACGTGGCCTACCAAAAAGCCTTGCATACTCTAACAGTTTAGGACAAAAGGAATGCCATCTCATACCTCTGGAACCTATCCAACGGACCCTAGCTGAATATTCAAAAATTGGAGCTTGATCTGAACTCAAACCTAGCAGCCCAGAAAATATATGAGTGGCCTATAACCCAAATGTCCTGCGTGTCAAAGAGCAATCCTAAAGGTGGAGGAAAGCAGTAAATAAAAAATTAGTAATTGTCGTAAAACAATAAAATTTTATGGTGTATTAGTGGGATCTGATAGAACATAAGTGAGTATCTGCCAAAAAAAAAAAATTTCTATTGGTCGCCGACTTTACTATTTGAAGTGGCTGAGACAAACAGAAGACACAAAGGGGAAGAATGGGTGTGGGGAATTGGGAAAAAACAGGTGAACTCGGCAAGAGGTAAAATAAAAACCTGCTGAGGGATGGACTATGGCCTAATTAAATGATTGAGAATAGCCGAATTGAATCCGTCAGTTGAGGTAAAAATTGTAAAATCCCTCAAGACTCCCATTGCCAGCAATGGCGAGTAGCTAATCCCGAGTAGGACGGACAGGGGTAACAGACAAGACAGGACAGTACATGAGACAAGACAAAAACCAGGCAAGCATAAAATATAAACGTAACCGGAACAGACTGTGAAATGACTTTAAACAAAGGGACTTCATGCCTAGGTCGAATGTAACCTTTATAACTATCCGATTTCCAACGTCCTACGGCCTTAATTTCTGATGCCGAGAAACCCGAAGCTGCCGCCGAAGTTGCGGCCCCCGATCAGAAACGAGTGTGTACCAAAATCTTGAGGCGGGAGGCCTAAAACTGATACACACCTCTTCAAAAACCAACCAAACTGGTATTTGGTAAGCGGAGTCCTGTCCATATGCATGAGTCATGAACCAGGAACATCCGGACGCATTAACTCATACCGCATAGCTAGTGCCACGGGGCAGATCTGTTCGTCCCTAGATGGACCCAACGAGATCCACCTACCCCTACCAGTCTGGTCGGTCTTTGACTGCCGAATCCTACAGAGAACAGACCTCTCACTGACCAGGATATCCGAGAGGAGCATGGCGGCATCAACCCATTTGGATGATGCCACCAGCTCCGATACCCTCAAGGTGCCGTGAAAAGCCTCCGAAAACACCACTTGAATCAGGACCGCCTCATACGCAGTAAGAGCCACTCCGAGAACCGCCCCTAATACTGCCGGAAGCAGATGAGCGTCCACAGGTCTCCTACGGTCAGCTACTGGCCGGGAGACCCGTGCCCAACCCTTTAAAGCCTTCACAATCAGAAAACTTTTAGTAAAGTCAGGTTGGCCCTTCAATTTACAATAAAATGCAATGCCCCCCAAAGAGCGCGCAACAGAAGCCCTGGATCTGCCAGCCAAACGGAGACTCCAAATAAAAGAAAGCATCGAACGATGCTGACTCTTACCTGCCTGTTTGCTGCTACGGGAATAACCTTCCCATTCATTCCATGCCTGCCGATATGCTCGCAACGTGGAGGGGGCTAAAGACTGTTCTGCTAAGCCCTCCATGCCGGCTCGATCACCTGCCAAACATAAGAGGGGCAAAGCACAACGTCAGCACCAGGGGCCACAGATCGGGACCTAGCCCACTGGAAACGTGATAACGCATCGTCTATCTCATTCTCCACCCCAGGAACGTGTCTTGCCTTAAACATGATGTTACAGCGCAAACATGTGAGCACAGCTGCGCTAGCAAGCGCAAAACCAGCAGGGAAGCCGCATGTTGCTGATTGTATCGCATGGACCATGCCCAGGTTGTCACACCTGATAATGATGCTGCAATTGCGTAACCATTCCCCCCAGATTTCCAAGGAAACCATTATGGGAAAGAGTTTGAGAAGGAGTAAGTCCTTAGTCAAACTCTTTCCCACCCATTCTTCCAGCCAACGGCCAACGCACCAGGAGCCATCAAGGTAACATCGGAACCCAGTGGTGCCTGCTGCGTCGGTGAACAGCTGCAGCTGCAAATTGTCAGCGGCTGGAGACATCCACAACCGAACGCCATTAAAATCCCGAAGAAACGAGACCCAGACAGAGAGGTCCTGCTTAATCTCTGAGGATAAACGTAGCAAATGTCTCGGTTAGTGACACCAGCCGTGGCCCTTTCCAATTTACGTGAAAAAGCTCTGCCCATTGGAATTACTTTACAGGCCCAGGAGGGATTGCGCCTGCCGCAGGGTAATTCTACTGGAAGCCGTGCATTCCGCTATGGCATTACTTGACAGGCTTATCGAGAGGAATGCGACAAGAACCCGCCGAGGTACAGATCTCGATACCCAGGAATGACAAGGGGAAGGGCCCTCCGTTTTGTCCGCAGCAACGGGAACTCCAAATGAAAAAACAGCGCTCGTAAAGAAAACAAAAGATAACTGCATCTGCCTGAACCGGAAGGGCCGACACACAGAAAGTCATCGAGATAGTGGGCTATTCCATGACTACCGCAAAAATTAAATAAATAAATTCCGCGCACCAGTGTAGGAAGGTGCTAAAATGCTCGAAAAACGCACAGGACACAGAACACCCCATAGGCAAGCATTTGTCTATGCAATATCCGTTGTCCAAGCTAAAAACCCATAAACTGGAATGACTCTGGGTGCAAAGGAAGTAGACGAAAAGCTGACTCAACATCTATCTTAGCCATCAGTGCGCCCGGACCATAACACCTAATGACGTCCAAAGCATCGTCAAAAGACTGGTACACCACCGAGGAAACCTCAACTGGTATGGCATAATTTACTGACGAGCCTGGCGGATAAGACAGATGTTGCATGAGCCTTTATTTTCCTGGAATTTTCTTGGGAACCACTCCCACCGGGGAATTCACAAGATCCCTAATGGGGGTTCTGCAAAAGGCCCAGCAATGCGCCTGACGCTAACCTCGCCAGCCACTTTTTCCCTAAGAATGTGAGGCAATTCAAAGGCAGACTTCAAATTTCTAGGCGAATATGTGTCGACATCCCTGCAAATAGGTAAACGAAAACCAAAACTGAAGCCTTTTAACGAAAATTCTGCGTCCTGCAGAACCGGGTACCAACTCAACCATTTTGCTATCGCTGTGACACGGACAGGGGATGGAACTTTACTTAGCACTTGTGCCTTTTGCTGGCTGTGCAGGCTGCTGCTGGGCACCCCCCTTGAAACACTTGGCAACTGGGTGATTGCCACCACATCGCAAGCAGAGGTGACGAAAACGACATTTTCGTCCCTGCGTACAGGTGGAATTATTAAAGGCGAAGCATTTTCCCCAGACGCCTGCTGTTAGCCCTGACGAACTGAACTAGCTGCTTTGCTCGCGTTGTACCCCTCATAGGCAGGACGCGAAGGCTGCGTGACCTCCAGCAATGTATATTTGTCGAAGTAGGAGCATAGCTGAGAATGGAGCTTCCCGGTGATAGCTGCTTGGGGCAGTGATTGCAATAATAAGCTGTGCACCCTGTAGAAATTCACTGTAGCACATGTATTCTGTCTATTTTGTAAGTTAAATTCTCAGAATACAGTATATAATACAATCTCCTCTATTGACTGATAATATGATTCAAAGGAGATAAAAGCTAGATCTAAGGTGCTATACATAAATAAAGCAGTGTCAAAGCCATTACCCCTTACTGTCAGATAACGCATCACTAAAGCATTCTATTCCCCCAATGATACCTCAATGCCCAGCATAATACTGACACTGTTTGCTGCAACTGTTTTCTACCATTAAGAGGGCATAATCAGCACTTAGACCATCTATAAAATACATCATACGAATGTACTGAATGATATAATTCTGGCATATACAGGACCAGCAAACACAGTAAGTAATTATATGTAGAAGTAGAGCCATCCTGTCTGAGCTGAATCTTTTTATTTCATGTGCCGGCTCCTTTACAGATCATATGAGCAAGTTGGGGAATCTGGGAGAGGGCAGAAAAAGAAACCATGCACTGTCCTGGACATAGATGCACAGATTGGTCCCCTTATGTACTGGATGGTGTATTATCCAGTATTAATAATTGATCCAATAGGTGATCCATATCAGTGCACCCCGTACAGTGCATGTTTTCCAGATCTAGTTGGTGCACAACAATATTCATTACTGGCTTTTTAACTTTTTCTACTGGCTGACACATTTAAAAGATCAACAGGGACTGTAGTGCTAGTTATTTCATTTGTGACACTGAGGGGATCCTAAAAAACATGCAACTTTAGTATTATATGCTATTTCTATTGTAGTCATCATGGTGTGGGCTGATGGGGGGGTTCAGGCAAGGCACTCATAAACCCCTCCTGCATTTGCCTATGGTGCTGGCCATTGCAGCCACAAAGATGATATTGATCAGGGGCATTAAGGACTGAAGGGAAGCACCCCTCCCCCACACTGGCACACCTTCCACAAAGCTGCTGCAGCAGCCTGAGGGGGGATAGAACTATCAATAGGGGAACCACACCTGCAGCTCCTAATAACATGGGGGCACTGTGGAGCCAGGGACCAGGGTCTGGGGAGGCTCATTACTAGGCAGGACATAGCTACACCCACCCCCAGCAGAACAAGAAATCAGAAAAGACACTGATTGAGGACAGAAAGGAAAAGTAAAAGCAATGATATGAAGTAAATGAAAAGAGACTAAATACAATAAGGAAAAGGAGGAGAGAAGAAGAGAAGAAGGAGAAGCACTAAGAGAGTTTTATTAAGGAAAATGACAACTGACACAATGCACTTCCCTGTCCTGGAGGAATCTGGAACAAAGAGGCTTTGGCCCACACTTTTATCCCACTATATAATGTTCCTGTTACAAACCCGCCCCTGCTTGCCATAGGCTAACTCCCACAAGTAATTTGCATACATGCCTGCCCCCATCCTAGAGGTTTAAAACACCTCTTTTCTTATGCAATCTTTCGGTTTCTCTTCCACAAGACGCTCAGACCAGGGTTGCCTACCCTCCCGATTCGGATGGGAGCCTCCCGATAAACGGGTGCAGCTCCCGCCCCCCCGGAAAGGCAGGCAAGCCTCCCGCCTGCCGCCGATCCCCCCCTCCCGATTACCTGATTAACCCCCGCAGCGGGGGGCCGCTGACGCGATTCACGTCATTTTGGCCCCGCCCCCTGCTTCGCAATGCCTTTTTTTCTACATTGTGTAGCGGGGGCGGGGCTAAAATGACGTGATCGCGTGACCCCGCCCGTCACGCCCGCAAACCGACCTCAGCTCCTTTGGACACGCCCCCTTTTGCCGGCCACGCCCCCTGTTCTGCCAATCTGGCTGCTCCCTCCCGGGAGGAGCAGCCAGATTGTCGGCAAGTATGGCTCAGACACGCCTGAGTTCGCACCTCCATTCCCACTTTTCCATCGACCATCCCGTCACCACCCACAAACGGCTTGCCCTGTCACTCATTCTAGCGAGGTGGCTATGCGCTGCGAGCGAACGCTTCCTGATCGCATGGACTAGTTCGCGCATGCGCACTGCGTCTTATACGCATGCGCACATTGCAAACATCGTCTGGCTACGTGCGAACGCGGCCTAGCAAACGGGTCTGAGTCAGGTCCTATGTGCAAATGCTGCCCCCCTTGCTCCTTGAAAAATTATATGGGGCCTGATTGAGATGTACTGCAAACCTGATCATATGCATACATCTCCGATGGCTGGAGGACTACGCATGCGCAGGAACGGTTCTGCCAATGTGCATGATGGCCATGCTGCGGTTGTAAGGGACTGGGGAGTGGAAGCCGACGGAGGATGTTTTGCAGGCGTGTCGGGGATAGTATCTGCGTCTTGTGATGCAGACCTCCTGCCCATGGCTGAACAGTGCCGTTGCCCATTCTGAGTAAGCTTAAGCTATTGAAGGAGCTAAGAATATATTTTCCTAAATATGCATTACCAGATAATGATGAGGTACCTTTTCTATAACAGAATGGTTGTTTGTAACTAGAGGGCAGAGAAGATATATTTAGCAATAGTCTCTATAACTTATAGACAACAAAATATATACAGTAGGTTGTCTCTTATCATACAAGGAGGAAGGTCAGTGGGTGTGACGGGTTGGGTACGGGATGCCAGCGCTCGGTATCCCGGCGGTCAGAATCCTGACGCAGGCATCCCGACAGGGTTATGATACCGACACCGGTCGGTAAGTATCATAACCCTCCCCCTAAACCTAACCCTCCCTCCCCACACCCATACCTCCCAACTGTCCAGCATCTGTGGTACCCCCGGTTCTGGGAGTACCACTTCTGAGCCACAAGGTTGAAAATCCCTGTTCATAAGAAATGTATATATATATTGTATATGTATTTATGGTGTTATCAGACTGTACTGTTGATGGTATTTATGTCCAGGAATGGCATGTGTATGCCTTATTGTGTATTAGAGACTGTGCCCTAAATTCCCCCCATGGGATTGTGGACTTACCCCCTGCCTTGAACTACTAAGAATAGCAGGGCATGAGGGGAGGACTTCCCCAATGGACTTGAGAGGGGAGCCCTGCTTACCTTTAGTGCTAACTGACAGCCCCTAGTAACTGTCCTCTACCACATGACCCGGAGGGAGCTTATAAATAGAGGACCACCAAAGTGACAGTTGCTGAGTCCTGAGGTAATGCCAGACAGCGCAGGGTCTGCGCACTAACCTGGGAGCCCACCGGAGACCGTGAGCGGGAGCCGCGGCAAGGAGAGAGCTGGTCTGATGTTCCGGACACTTCCCCTTGTGTGCTGCAGGAAGTCCGGAGGCTGCTGGGAAGAAAGGCGGGCCCGAGTGAGTCATAGGCAGGCTGTGGGAGTCGACAGGTGTCGGAGGCTGGTCCGGAGGCAGGAGGCAGGTGTCGGAGGCGGTGATCTCCTGAGGATACCTCCCATCGTGACTAAAGCTGCCAGAAGAGGTCTGTAGTGAAACACAAAATAAATCACCTCACAAAATAGCAATACTGCCTTAGTTCCAGCACACAAGTGGACACTTAGTTATAACAGAGACTGAAACTGTGCCTGGTAATTCTAATAAAGCAGACCATAACCAGCATTAAGGCAGGCAGTGGAAGCACCAGGTGCTGAGCAAGGGCAGTGACAGCAACCCTCCTTCTTTTAACTTGTCAGCTGTGAGAGTCAGTGCTCAGCATAAAACCTTGCCAGGACTATTTGCCCTTCACAGCAATTTATAGGTGGAACCCAGAGGAGTTCATTAGCCCTAAGAGCAGAGACTCATTATTAGGAGCAATTACTGATTCAAGAAGGAGGGCTTAAGTACAGCCACAAGTATAAGCCCATCAGCAGGGTCAGTCGTTATATACCTCCGCTGTGACCGCTAGGGACAATCTCACTGCAAGTTGTTTGTTACTGCACCAAGTTATAATACCAGGATTGCAGCAAGTGTTAGCAGAGCTGCCTCAGAGATTATCTTCCCACCAGCACTAGCAACACTTATTGAACACTAGAAAAGGACTCCTATATCTAGCCAGCAACATCAGTGCCCTTCAGCAGGAGTACAATTAATAACAGTGTAATAAGTGTTGAACAGTTTTGACTTTTGCCTGGATAGCTCAGGACCTCCCTTAATAAGGAACTGGAAAAGTGAGGAAAGGAAGTGACAGGATTTGGTCAGTCTGCTTAAGTGACTGCCGCTTACACCTGTCAGTAAAGGCATGCCCCCAGCAAGTCATCTAAAGTGCACCATCGTACAGGTATAGCGGGCCAGCCATTCATAGACTGTATTGGGTTAAATAGACTTATAGCAAGAGCAGCTGCATAGGAAATGTTCATGGTTAAAGGATAGGTATAGCAGTTGTGAGCATAAATGTGTATATTTGTGCTTTAATCCTTCCTTCATAGCGGAACAGCGTTGACGTCTGGCGGTTCCAGCACAATAAAATACCCACCTGGATACGTGTAATTCTTTGTGTGACAATTGCTATGAAATGTATTACATGTAATGAACAACTATTGATGTCTTGTATTTGTTTTAGTTAATATTGATGCTAGAAGTTTCAGTGTGAATAAATATAAACTTTCTTCACACCAACTACTCAGATATGTTAAGTGTTAAACAAATAATCTTCTGAGGAAAACTGGAAAGAGTAGTGAACGAATAAGTGTAGAAGGTAATACTACCTTACGCTCCACCCTCACTATACACTCACATACTCTTACTGTGTGTTTTACACATCCAGTGGGACAGTACAGTTTTTCTGAGACTGTCCCACTGTACCAACCGCGGGCCGCAGTGTCTCGGGGTTGGGGGGGGAGTTGGGGGGAGCACAAACTGCAGAGCAGTGGGACAGTACAGTTTTTCTGGGACTGTCCCAACCGCGGGCCGCAGTGTCCCGCAGTGGGGGGAAAGTTGGGGGGAGCACAAACCAGCAGGAGGAGAACAGACGGCATCTGTTCAATTGTGTACGGAGAACCTGGGGGCTGCCCAGCATCTCGGAGAGTGCTGGGCACACCCCCAAAGTGACATAAATGGGGGAAGCCCCGTTTTCCATATGATCCACCCCCTTTTACAGAAGCCTCACCCCTTTTCTGGCGCGCGTGACCTGTCCCTTCCCAGGATTCCTAAATGTTGGGAGGTATGCCTAAGCCTAACCTTCCCCCCTAGTGCCTAAACCTAGCCTAAAATAGAAAAACAAAACCTAGCAGTTACAGAAAGCTTATGTAGGAAGGGACACCCACAATTGCAAACTTCACAATGTCTTGCTAAAGGGGTGTCGCCATTGGTAACAGGAAGAAGAGCAGAGAGCTCCTGGAGGCTCTACAGGCTGCAGGGTGCGTGCCCAAAGCATCCAAAATCACTACTGACTGTAGAGCCCCCACGAGCACCCGCCTCCCTACAAGCTAATTCCAGATGCCATGGGGCAGCGATAGTGGTCCTGCACAATGCATGGCATCACAGCTCGCACACCCGTAGTTGCTGCCCTGCCATCTAGAGTGTACCTCAGTCAGGGCCAGATTAACAATGGGGTGGATGGAGCTACAGCTCCAGGCCTCCACAAGAAAACTAGGCCCATCATCAGCATGATCATGACCGTCAGCCATAAATTATAATTATATTTTATTAAAATATTTTTCCTAATTTTCTCACACAATTATGCTTTTTTTTCTATTTTTAAGTATTTAGGGAAACAGTGGGGCTGATAGTGGAGATATATACACACACATGGCTGTGGTCACACCCACACAGCATTGGCCACACCCACACAGCACTGGCCACACCCACACACTAGTGGTTACAGTTCCTCCCCTTCTAATCTCAGTATAGTAGACCCTGGAATACACATCTCAATGATACATAATAAAACATATATATATGGATGAATGTGCTTATGGTGTTTATACACAGTACAGAAATGCGCATTTTATGCAAAAATCAGTTGACAGACGGCTAATTCTTCAGTTTGGGAAGAAGATAAACAATCGCTGTGAAATATATAATGAATTCAGGGGTCATTTTTTATATAAAGTCACACGGGATCGTGGAATTGGCACAAAATCCCTGTTGGCTGAAGAGCTGATTCTCTAGCATTGTGTAACAATGGATGCTTCCTCACAGATAATTACCTGTGAGTCTGGGGACACAGATATATAGTAGGATAGTGTCATCCTCATACAATACATAATGCATTTCCATCTGGATACTGAATTCCCCACAGGAGATTGCATGTGATTAGGGGAAAGTAACAGGCAACATACAGGACAAAGTAAGACTAGAAAATTGCCATACAGAGGATTAGAGCTGCCGTACTATTGTCCTTGAAAGCACTGTGCTGTATACACTGGGCTTATCGCACTGCTGTATACACTGGGCTTATCGCACTGTGCTGTATACAATGGGCTTATAGCACTGTGCTGTATACACTGGGCTTATCGCACTGTGCTGTATACACTGGGCTTATCGCACTGTGCTGTATACACTGGGCTTATCGCACTGTGCTGTATACACTGGACTTATTGCACTGTGCTGTATACACTGGGCTTATTGCACTGTGCTGTATACACTGGGCTTATCGCACTGTGTTGTATACACTGGGCTTATAGCACTGTGCTGTATACACTGGGCTTATCGCATTGTGTTGTATACACTGGGCTTATCGCACTGTGCTGTATACACTGGGCTTATCGCACTGTGCTGTATACACTGGGCTTATCGCACTGTGTTGTATACACTGGGCTTATTGCACTGTGCTGTATACACTGGGCTTATCGCACTGTGCTGTATACACTGGACTTATTGCAGACCATACTTGCCTACTGTCCGTGAACTTCCATGGGACTCCCACATTTTTGGGATCCCCCACGGACTCTTGAGATTGTAGGTAATCACCCTCCCGCACACCCTGGTGAAATGGGTGGACAGTGGATAGGCAACGACACGAGGGAAAGGGGTTGGGGACATACTTACCGACATTTTCTGGTTGGTGCAGCAGGGAGGGTGGGGGCGGTATCGGTAGGCGCAGCGGGGACATGCGGACACAATCGCGTCATCACGGCCCTGCGCCCCACTTTATAATGTTGATATTACCTTCATTATAAAGAAGGGGGCGGGGCTATGATAATGTGATTCAGCGCAAGTTGCGTCACCACACCCCCAGTCCGCACCCATTTTTGCGGCGGGGAGTCTGGCTGCTGTTCTGGGGGGCTTGCCATCTCTTGCAGGGATTTTTGGGAGGCTCCCGGCAGTCCCGGGAGAGTAGGCAAGTATGGGTAGGTGGCGCATGTGCGGACACCTTCTCACTGTATGTTTTCAGAAAGAAGACTGCGGATGGGATTCGCAGGGACAGAGCTTTATCGCAAGCTCTGTCCCTGTGGGGGATTTTTGATCAATTTCTGATAAATTCAATGCGATTTTAGGCAAAAAAATCACACTACAACCGCATTTGAAAAGCAGATTGTAGTAAATAGGGTCCTTAGGGCCTGATTCAGAGCCGGACGCTCTTTCAGAGCGCTCGCTCTGAATCAGGGTGTTTTTTTTATTTTTGGAGCCGGCCACAGCTTTTGTGAGCGGCCAGGTGATGGTCGTGATGGTTGCGACCATCGGGCTTGCGACGAGACCCTTGTGGTAGGGTCTCGTTCCCGCAAGCCCCAGTGAGCTTCCTGCTCTAATAGAGCAGGAAGCTCACTACTGACATCACGAGTACAAAATGGGGAGAGCTGTCGATCAACATCGACAGCCACCACGTTTTGTTGCGAGCCCCGGGGCTCGCGTGTGCACTGCCCGACCAACGACCCGCTTGCGAGTGGGTCTGAATTAGGCCCTCAGTGAGGATGACCCGTAATAAACCAGTTATGTCTGTGTGGTCATAATAACAGGAATATTTAGCAATATTATTTTTATTAAAATAATGCGAAAACTGGTGTTTTCACACCCTTTTAACATTATTTTAGTCTCACTTAAACGTATTAAAGGTCTTTTGGAGCTGTGTTTATAACAAAAAAACTACTCCAACCCTTAAATTGTCATTATTTTAGTAAGCAGTTTACATTTCCCATACACAGAATGGTATATGAGATCTACTCAAATTATTAAAATAAAATTATACACAAATAATATATAATGGAGCCCTGCGATAATAACGTCCCCTGGAGATGGCGTTATTACTTTAGGGCTTTCCCCCGTTACACAGACTTTGGAAGCCGGCGCCTGTGATCAGTGGTGTGTGTCTAAATAGACCACAACCTGATCACAGTGAATTAAAACAAATAAAAACTTATCTGCAGGGATCGGTGCGATAGAATTTTCAACTCCGGATCAAACCATTTCAGAGCAAAGACGTGTCAAGAACGCTCTACTTTGACTGCCACTGTCTTTTACAACCAATTTCACATAAAACAGATAAAGGAGGTAGAAAATGACTTCTAACGCTAGATACTGCCAAACGGTGACAGTTAATTGTTGATGAGAAATGTAAGACAGAAGTATGGCAGTGTGCAGCAAGCAATTTCTATTCGTTTTTCTAAGACATCAAAACTGTGCTGACAGGAGCGGAATGTGCCATCACTGGCAGCAGAGTTGTGTGGGCATTGTTTTGAGTACGCACAGGGTACAATCCATGCACACTTAAGACCCATTATAGATTTCATTTTTGGAACCGAAAGTCGAAGACCTAAAACCAAAAGATGACAGAAGCAATCTATCACATTATGCTAAGTTGCACATTATGATGAGTGCACCCCAAAATATACACCATACTTGCCTACTTTTGAAAAAGC
Organism: Taudactylus pleione; assembly: GCA_031769625.1. NCBI lineage: Eukaryota > Metazoa > Chordata > Amphibia > Anura > Myobatrachidae > Taudactylus > Taudactylus pleione. The sequence goes on along the minus strand of JAUIMM010000376.1, from coordinate 2,444,521 downwards.
AATTCAGGGCATACATGCAGGGCCGGCAACAGAAATCTTGGGGCCCGGTACAACTATATTTTTGGGGCCTCCATTCAACAGTGTACCCCAAATCAAATGATATGCTGCAAAGGGCCCCCAAATCACAATGCAGTGCAAAACCTCTCTGTGAGCATTATATAGCCAGAGAATAAGGAGAGGATTACACCCATATACAGTAAGAAATCACTATGGTGACACTACAGAACCCAGAAACATGGCTACAAACACAGGGACTGTCCCTTAGACAGGTGACACCTGGCCAATGTTATTTGTTGCCAATCACCTAGGTCAGGGGAGTAGCGAGGGTGGTTCCGGTGGAGCATGAGCTCCGGGCGCCAAAATGGACAGACGGCGCCAACCAGGTCCCATTGGGGGAAGCATGCTATTCCCTCAATGCCAAGTGTCATACTGCCACTGTTTGCACTTTTTCTCTCCACTTCAGTATTCCCCCGCAGGCCGGCGATACCCCACTGGCACAGTTCAGTACGGGGAGGGGGGCGGTATGACATGCTCTTCCTCCGGGCACCATGGTTGCACGCTACTCCTCTGACCTAGGTCCTCATCCATACCCTCCACACCGACTACTGATTGTCAGACACTTGTTTCAAGACCAGGCTTGGCCCGCAGCATACCCTGAAAAAGTGTCTCCTCTCTCCTGTAGCTCCGAGCCAGCGTCCCCTAAGCACCCGCTGAGACTCTCAGGCCGCATATAGCACATTAAGGTGGTGTCCAGCTCTTCATGGCCGCATCTGAGGAACTCCTGCACTACCTCCCTGCTGGCCCGCACGCTCATCAGGCACCCAAACCCCATGGTGCCGAACACTAGGAGCGAGGGCCCTGGCGGGAGCGGTGCTGTGGGCTTAGAGTGGAGGAAAGGCAGCCGGGAGCCGACACCAGACCCAGGCTTGGGAGCACTGAATGCACGGAGTAAAGCGGCGTGACCAGTGACGTTCACAGCCCAGTGCTGTCGGTGCAGAAGGCGAAACTTCTAAACTCTTTGGGGAGGTCCCAGGCCTTAGCGGTGGCGGCTAGGTGGCTCGTCTGTCAGTTTCTTTTACTAGGGAGGATTGTGCCAGGGCCCCTCAGAAGCTTGGGCCCGGTACAGGTTTCCCCTTAGTCCCCCCCCCTGTCGCAGTGCCTGCATACATGCCTACTCTCCCGGGGGGCTTGCGATTTTTCACTCACCCCCGGTAGAGTAGGAACTTCTCCCGCATTCCTACCCACTTCCTAGCAAAGTGGGCAGAATGGGGAGAATTTTCACGGAGATCAGGGTAGAGTCCGGGGTTTAACAATGCAATTCTACAAGGGGAGGGGCTTAATGATGTGAAACATCAGGCCCCACCCCATCGCCACACACCGGTTTCTCCGCCTTGGGTTTCTCCCAGGGAGGCAAAATTAAAAATTTGCAAGTATGATTCAAGGACATTGTGAAAGTAACACCTATGAGCGCGGCGGTAAAGTGGGCGTCTACTGCTACAACTGAGGGGCGTGTCATAATACTGACTTACATCCAAATGTAAATGAGCCCCAAAGCAGTCAGTAAGATCTACTTGTTGATGAAAACACACTGATACTGTTCAGAAAATGCCTGTAGCCATAGGGATCATTGTGCCTTATACCCAATGCAGGAAAATTATACTAATGGCACTTCAATACAAAAACTATGAACAATTACGACATGCCCAGTGACCACGATATTCCATAATAGAATTCACTGTATTATTCAAAAAGAGCTGCCATTATAAAATGTTTATCTTGGTTATAGGGTGAGTAATTAGTCAGTAAAGGTTTTTCCTGTCCCTGTGGCTTGCTGTGCGAACCATCTATTACATGCTGACTGGAGACATACTGTATGTGAGCACTGCGAATCGCCACTTATGCAGTCAGTGTTGTCTGTGAGATGGCGCAGAGCCTGTGTGGCAGAGACGGCTCGCTGTGGGCACATTACCCAGGCAGAAAAAATGTGCCAAATAATTTATGTGTCTGTAACAGAATCTTTATACACTTCTGATTAAATGAATATTTAAATTGAGTAATTATTCATTTTAATTGACTTTCATGCTGACTAAAGTACTTTTGCTTTCATTATTAACGCTGTACAGCAAAAAAAAAATAAAAAAAAATAGCCATGACAAAAATTAGTAATGCATTTGTTAGCGGAGAGGGATTTCTTAGCTGGGAATATTATATATATATAACAAATAACTGTTACTTTCTACGCCATTCTTGTGGTAAGGAGCAATAATAAACCGTAGCATTACAACATGGCTGCTTAGTTCCTGTATCTCTCTGCCAATCCTGTGCCAGTCCATAATTTTCAGTATGTTATAGAGATGTGCGGGTCCGGTCCTTAAAGAACCAACAACAACCGGGTTGAGGGTATCCAAGATGAACCGAGTCTGATTGTGAAATCACTTTGGGGTACCGAGATGAATCAAGTCTTCGTTCGGATCTTCCCGTAGTTTGGAACTTGGATTTAAAAATCGAACTCGAGTTTTGGGTTGTATGCTAACAGGTCAAAATTACGGGATTTTAGCTGTTTTTTTTCTTTTCTTTTTTTTTATACAGATCCCAAACCAAAACACGGAGAGGAATCCGGAGGAATTCGAAGATGCACGTGCAGAGGACGACAGAGGGACTTCTGGATCATAGACCCAGAAGTCCCTGAATTGCAAAGGACAACTCATACAGATAGAGAGCCGTCCTTTGTGATTTTGGGCCTGATTCAGAGCCGAACGCTCTGACCAGAGCGCTCACTCTGAATCAGGGCCCTCCTCCATGAAAATGGAGCGGCCTCCTGGCCGCTCGTATAGCTGTGGGTGACCACCCACAGCATATGCGAGCGGCCAAAAAGATGGTCGTGATGGTCTTGACCATCGCGACCATCGGACTTGCGACGGAGACCCTGCGGTAGGGTCTCCCTGCCACATGCCCTGGAGTGATTTTGGCTCTATCAGAGCCAAAATCACTCCCACTGACATCACTAGTGATGTCAGTGGGGCCGGCTTCAGACGGTAGGCGTACCCATGGGAACGCCTCCGTCTGGCAGGCACGCCCCCGGCACGCCCACCAAATTGGGCGTGCTGTCAATCAACATCGACAGCACGCCCCCTTTGGTGCGAGACCCAGAGCGATGGAAAGCCCGTCGCTCCCCGAGTCTCGCGCATGCGCACGACGGAGCTCCCTCCGTCGTGCGCATGCGCAGTGGGGAACATCGACCCGCTTGCGAGCGTCCTGACGCTCACGAGCGGGTCTGAATGACCCCCTTTGTTCATGCATACTGGCGTAATTAATGCCGACGTGCATGCAAAGAGGTGCGGGATGCATCGCATGGAAATTATGTTACATTTGGGGGCTGCTTTATTTTTGCAGGTACCCCCTGAAAACTGGTGTTTTGGGGGATATCCTTCAAATATTATTTGACAAAATAGTCCCCTTAATCACAATGGGGCCAATGCAGAGTTGGGCACAAGTTGACCACAGTTGAGCCTGCATTGCATGCAGAGAATGTTAGGCTCGCAATACCGCCAATAAGCCCTCACTGAACTTAGTCTATGTGGGGACGCTCAGGTACAGCCCTGTTCCGCCTACTCAGTCACAAGTAGCGATGTGTATGATTCTGCATTGCCCTTACCTGCATAATCCTGGTACTCCTGGTTCTGATGCATCCGGAGCGTAAAAAGATGCAAACCTGAACTCAGACCCGATGACGCAATTTGCGCTGAACTCAGACCCGATGACGCAATTTGCGCTGAACTCAGACCCATTGATATTTTTTTGGTTTTTTTTGCCTATAATGACTGATGATTGTGGGCTTGATTCAGCAAGGAACACAGTTGCATATACGCACGCAATCAGTTGATTAATTTGCACTGCGCATGCATCGCAGTGCGCGAACTAGCAATTGCCATGGGAACTGCGTCTGCAGAGGCTATACAGACCCAGAGCAGAGTGATTGACAGGAAGTGCCGTTTGTGGGTGGTGACGGGGGGGTGGTCGGGCGAATGCAGGCGTGCCAGTGCGTTTCAAAGCCATTGCAGGGGCGTGCATAAATTAGCCACTGCGATACCAGACGCCCCCTGAGGACTCATAGCGTGCGCAGAAGTTAGCAATTCCCGAGGGAGGTCTGGGCTTCCTTAACTGTACGCATGGTTCCAATGTTACTCGATTGTTTTGCTATGTTGCCCTAGTATACGGATGTGAGTAGGGGGAGGTGGGCGTCCTTATGTCAGGCTGCATACACAATGTGAATGCACACATTTAACTAGCACCGCTGATATCCGCAATGCAGTTGCGTGCGTATAAGCACAATAGCGTTCCATGCTGAATCAGGCCCAGTGTTGTCTTTTACTCCATCTTTCCCTGCTGCTATCCCACAAAACTCTTTAAGGATCCTACTGAGCACTTATGTAGCCAGTGTGCTGGGCAACTGAATGGTTTTGTCCACTCCACGGGGCGCCTCTGTGGCAGGCTTGCCTACCCTCCCGATTTGGTCGGGAGCCTCCCGAATATCAGGTGACACTCCCGACCCCCCGGAAAGGCAGGCAAGCCTCCCGGCTGCTGTCTGACCCCCCCCAACTACTACAAGAAACCCCCGCAGCGGGGGGCCCGATGACGCGATTTGCGCTGAATCGCGTCAACGTGGCTCCGCCCCCTGATTCACAATGCCTATATTGTGAAGAGGAGGCAGAGGCTCCGCCCCTAAAACTGCATCATTACCCGGCCACGCCCCCCACTGTGCACAGACATTCAGCTCCCTCCCAGAAAGAGGGAAATGAATGTTGGCATGTATGCTCTGTGGGCACCACGGCAGATTAGAGCTGCAGCCGGTGGGCGTTTCAATAGACAGTCCATTGGCTGCAGCATTAGCATAGTTTTTCCATAGTGACTGTGACAAAAGTCGCAGTTGCTACTGCTTTGTGTCCACCTCAGAACCTCGCCCTTCAGAGGCGCATACAGCCGGGGTTCTGAGTACCCATAAACCTCCCGTAACAGACAATGTTTTTCTCACAATGGCTGTGGACCGTGGCTAGAGATCGGAGCTCTGTAAGCTGCATGTCAGTTGATGAGGGGGCGGGGACAATATGATGCGGTTCCATTAAAATCGCATAAATTTGTCCCCGTCCCTCCCAATAGACCCGCAAATCGCGGCATTTTACTGCAAAAGGATGGGATCGGCTGCCTCCTTATTTGTGCCGTGGCTCAGGATCAGCCTTGAGTGCACAGTGCTCCCACCAAGACTCCCCTTCCCCACCCCCACCAGCGAGCGCACAATACGTGGTCACAGAGAGGGCTGGTCTACTTCAAGGCAGGCATTCCCATATTATAGCCGGGAGTGTCATGCACTGCACTTACACAGCTCTCACTAACTGTGGGGTCTATGGGTCTGATTCAGAGCCGCGCGTAAGCGGCCGCTCGTTCGTTCCGAGCGATGTTTGCCCAACTGCGCATGCATACGGATCGTAATACCCATGCGCGAACCAGTCAGTGCAGCCGAAAATTGTTTGTTCGCTAAATAGTGAATGCCTGCTATTTTGAGTGACAGGAGAAGGCGTATGTGGGTGGTAACAGGGGAAGGTGCTTGAAAACGGGGAGTGGAGATCCGAACGCAGGCGTGCTTAAAGGTCAAAACGGGCATTTTATGGGTGTGCAAAATTAATACAGCAGCGTCATTGACCACGTCACTGCGTTATTTTATAGTCAGAACTGCTCGCATGATTGCGGTAGGAAAAAACAACCACAAGAATAGCGAGCAGTTCATACGCTGGTCGATGTACTCGATTAATCTAATAAATAGCGGACATGACGTAGGATGCGAGCGGCCAGGGGGCGTAGTTTCCAAAAAAAGACCGCAAGTTTTGTTCGCTCGTTCATAGAGGCGTGAACAGAAAGCAAAGAGCAAACGGTTCATTTGAATAGCCACCCTTTTTTTAGAACGAACGACCGCAAATAGCATCCAGCTCTGAATCAGGCCCTATGTACTAAGCCTTGGAGAGACATAAAATGGATGGCGATAAAGTACAAAGCAATCAGCTCCTAACTGTCATTTTTTTTCAAACACAGCCTGTAACATGACAGTTAGGAGCTGATTGAGAATGAGGGAAAAGGGGGAAGAGAATGAGAAAATAGGATAGAAAAGGAGGAGGAGGATAGAGAAGGGTAGAGAAGACAGAAGGAAGAGACAGATAAAGGAGGGCTTTCGGTAACCATTGTAAGACTGGGACTAAATGAGCACTATCTATGGTGCAAATGAAGGAGCCTGCACAGTAGTGCACGTAGGGAGGGTTTCTGAGTACCCAGAAACCCCCCCTGACAGAGGAGACGAGCGAGCACCATATTATTAAGCCCCGCCCCCTCGTGGCAAAATCGCGTGTCAATCGGGAGGAGGCAGAGCCAATATGAGGTGCAAAGTATCAAAAGTTGCTGGTTTCTTCATTAAGCACCATTCCCATCCTTTCCCATTTCTGTGTTTGTAAGTACAGTACATAACATGAAGGGATCCATTAAGACTTTGATTCATTCCTCAGAGCTCTTGCCTAGCGCCGTGCTGGTAACAAGCCGCGCTAATTTGCATCCTCAGCGGAGTGGCCGGCTGTCAGAGGTCACCAATAGAGATGGACAGGTACTATCCACCAGCAAAAGAAGATTTATGGGGCTGGATACTACAATATATCCTAATAACCCCGACTCAAGCCTCATCTTCCCCAAAGACAATTAAGAGAAGAATGTGCAGGAGTGGCGGGGAGCTCTGCACAGATGCGTTAAAGAAAACACATTGATTTTATTTTGTTATGTGTTTTCTTACAGTATTTCACTTTCAGAATAGGGAATTGTGAAGAAGATAAAGCAGTCAATTATATAAATCACTGCACATCTCTCCTTCTTACTAAATGCATTTCTCTAGCACGGATTTCAGTTTATTATCATTGTTACTATGTTTAGCCACGAATAAGTGACGAAGCAGCACAGATCGTCATTTGTTTTCTAGCTGTTTATTTAA